>OU452258.1:11240714-12481428 GCA_911728495.1 Furcula furcula
ACTAAATGTTTAAAAAAACCCATTACGCAAATTCCTCCAATTAAGGAGAAGAATGGGCGCTGGGCTATAAATAATGAACAGAAAGCAATTAGATTTGCCAATCATTTGGAAGAAATATTTCAACCAAATAAACCTGAAAATGAGGAGATCACTCTGGATGTAAGAATACAAGATGAAACCAATATGACGCTCACCACCACACCAACAGAGGTTCAAAAGGAAATTCAACGTCTAAATAAGAAAAAATCCCCGGGTTATGACCTCATTACCGGAGAAGTCCTGGGTAATCTACCCCGTAAAGCAATAGTGAAACTCACCACCCTTATAAATGCTTCGTTTAGATTAAAATACGTACCTGACATGTGGAAAGTGGCTGAAGTCATAATGATACCAAAACCTGGTAAACCACCATACGAAGCAACTTCATACAGACCAATTTCGTTGTTGCCAATAATGTCAAAGTTATTTGAAAAGCTCTTATTGAGACGTTTAAAACCAATAATAGAAGAAAGAAACCTTATCCCTGACTATCAGTTTGGCTTCAGGGCAAAGCACTCTACTATAGACCAGGTCCATAGAATTACCAACATTATTGAAAAATCATTAGAAGAAAAGAAAGTTTGCTCTACAGTCTTCCTGGATGTAGCTCAAGCATTCGATAAGGTGTGGCATGAGGGTCTCATATATAAATTAAGAAAAATGTTACCAAAGCAATTTTCCGATATCTTGGAGTCTTACATAACAGAAAGAAAGTTCAGAGTAAGACAGGAAGACTCTTATTCTGATCTTAAGCACATCAAAGCTGGAGTACCACAAGGAAGTGTTCTAGGTCCGGTCCTGTACTTATTATACACCTGTGATATCCCAAAGCTAAAAAACAACACCATTGCAACATTTGCTGATGACACGGCCATTATGGCTACAGGAGTCACACACGCGGAGGCAGTGGAAAATGTACAAACTGCCGTGAATACCATATATAACTGGACAAGAAAGTGGCGAATAAAACTCAATGAATCAAAGTCTGTTCATATTGATTTCACTAACAAAAAGTCAGTCTACCATCCGGTATACATAAACGATCATGTTATACCCTATGAGAATACCGCCAAATACCTGGGCATGACACTTGACGCAAGGCTTCGCTGGAAGGCTCACGTCAAAAAGAAACGCGAAGAGCTAGGCCTTCGCTATAAGAAAATGCATTGGCTCCTCGGTAAACATTCCGCTCTGTCAGTGCAAAATAAAATACTATTGTACAGACAAGTCCTAATGCCAGTCTGGACTTATGGTATACAGCTGTGGGGTTGTACCAAACAGAGCAATATACAAATAATACAACGCTTTCAAAATAAAGTACTTAGAGGAATTGTTAACGCGCCCTGGTACATTAGAACAAGCGACCTCCATCGGGACCTCAGAGTGGACTTCGTGGCTAAAGTAATCAAGGACTACGCTGAAGCGCATGAACGTCGGCTTCATCACCATGTGAATGTCGAGGCTATCCAGCTCCTCGACAACACGGACATAGTGAGAAGACTGAAAAGGACTAAACCTTTTGAGTTAGTTTAAGTGTTAAATTAGTGCAGTGTAATGCAGTGTAGAACACAATAACAAAGTGTCTTCACCTTAATAGAGACAATAAGAAAAGTGCCATTGGACACATTCTTAATCTAAGTAACTTATTCGTTTAGGTCAAAATAATAGTACTGATTAGCCTTAGGCTAGATTGTAACTTTTATGGTGCTACCTCGTGGGAGCAGCATTAAGAAAAAAAAAAAAAAAAAAACTACACAAAACAAACTTCGGAGATAAGGGGGGGGGGGGGGGGAGGGGGCTTATCTCCGAAGTTTGTGGAGGAAAAATCTGAAATAATTATGGGTAATATATCACTATCTATATTTTACAGGAAAAATAAAATGATCTTTCTGAATAGTACAGTTTTTAGTAATACTAAAAAAACCTCGACAAACAAGCTCAGTTTTGCGATTTGTTTTTTTTTCTATCTGAGGTGTTAATTACATTAATAGTAAAATAACTTTAATACTCAGCCAAAAGCCCGGACAAATAACGGGCAACCTTTGGAGTTGTTGGTTGGAGCGCGTATCCTGCACCGCGCGCACCCGCGTCAAGCTGCCGCCTAAAAAAAAGCTGCCGTCTTGCTCCTCAGCCATAAGCCCGGACAAATAACGGGCAACCTTTGGAGTTGTTGGTTGGAGCGCGTATCCTGCACCGCGCGCACCCGCGTCAAGCTGCCGCCTAAAAAAAAGCTGCCGTCTTGCTCCTCAGCCATAAGCCCGGACAAATAACGGGCAACCTTTGGAGTTGTTGGTTGGAGCGCGTATCCTGCACCGCGCGCACTCGCGTCAAGCTGCCGCCTAAAAAAAAAGCTGCCGCCTTGCTCCTCAGCCAAAAGCCCGGATAAATAACGGGCAACCTTTGGAGTTGTCGGTTGAAGCGCGTATCCTGCACCGCGCACAACCGCGTCAATCTGCCGCCTAAAAAAAAAAAGCTGCCGCCTTGCTCCTCAGCCATAAGCCCGGACGAATAACGCGCAACCTTTGGAGTTGTCAGTTGGACGTTTGGGTTGTGGGCCCTACCCTACATGTACTATGATACGGGGCGTTTTTAACCGACTTCAAAAAGGAGGAGGTTCTCAATTCGTCTGTATATATATTTTTTTTTTTTTTTTTTTTTTTATGTATGTTCGCGCAATACTCTGTCAATTATGAACCGATTTGAAAAAATCTTTCTTCCATCCATTCTTCAATCCATTGATTGGGTCCCATAAAAAAAATATTGCGTAGTAATAAGTAGTTCCTGAAAAACAAGAATGGTGACTGCGCACTGAGAGCTGCAGGAAACCCTATATAGATGACGTTTTAGTCGCTCGGACTCGCTCGGTTGGACAAAAATAGTCATAACTCTGGCAAATATTTACCAATTTCAATGATTCTTTTTTTAATCGAAAGAAGAAACCACTTTATTAAATCTGTATGAATTTTATTACAACCGGATAAGAACTTCCTGGAGGAATATGAACGATGTGGAGGAATTTATCTGGTAAAAACCATAAAACTGATGTTCTCCATTACATTGCTCTGACAATTATGAACCGATTGCGATGATTCTTTTTTTATTCGAGAGAGTAAACTACTATGATGATTCCATGCAAATTTCATTACGACCTGATAAATAGGTTCTGAGTTTCTGAAGAAACATGAATTATGTAAAACTATGTAGACGATAATGTGATCATAACCTATCTAGATAATTTTACGGTTTTCGATGGTTCAATCTTTATATATGAAAATATCACTAAAAAGTTTAAAATAAAATCTTTTTAAAAAAAAATTGAACCGACTTCAATATCACTGAAAAGTATAAAATAATTTAAATATTATTGAAGTTGGTGCCAAATATACACAGCCGGTAAGCTAACACCAACTTCAATAATATTTAAATTATTTTATACTTTTCAGTGATATTGAAGTCGGTTCAATTTTTTTTTAAAAAGATTTTTTGTAGGTAAGATACTCCGGTTGTAAACACAAACTGTCTGGGCGCCTCTATGCGTCGGCTTATATACCTAAATTAACAGAGGGGTGGAAGTCTCTCGAATGTACTCGTAAGTAGGTACCTAATCTATCGTTTTCGCGAAATACAATAGCGGCGTGGCCTTCGAAAATAAACTAACAATAGGCGGGGGCAGTGAATCGAGCGCGAGCGCGTAGGTAGGTACATACGTACTTGCCGAATTTGAGGGAGCTACTTTCTATTGAGAATTCCAGATTTTTCGGTACGAATCGATAGTAGACCTATAGACTAATAATGCGTTTTGAGATCATTGCAATTAAGTAATAATTAACCGAGTAATTAACACTTTTATGTCGCGGTCGTAACAATATTTTATATTTAAATAGCAACTCCCTGCGGCTACGCCCGCTATTATTTTACCACCCCATTTAACCCTTTAGGAGTGGAATTTTCAAAAACCCTTTTTTTGTGGATGCTTACATCTTAAGAAGAACCTACTGTCCAAATTTCAGCATTCTAGGTCCAGCGATTTGGCCTGTACGTTATGTTGATGAATCAGTCAGTCAGTCAGGACCAGTAATTTTATAAGTAGTATAGATGTATAGATTTTACATTTTTATTTGGACTGCCTTAGTGACGATGGGCGCAAGTACGACCATTGCTCGCTTGGACCTGATTTTGATTCCCAAGTCGTGCAACATGTTATCGGGTTGAGTTTCTGTTGACAGGACATTATCAGTAGGTATTAGTCCAATTATTAGGAATGTGGTCGGTATTTCTTCATTAACTACCTTTGCGCGAACGAAGTCGCGGGGGCTGCTAGTAATATATATATAATTACTTAGAAGTATTCATAATAGAACCGGATGTTAATGATTTTATTTACATTGCTCAGGTTAATAAACAGCAATATTAGACACAACACCCGAGAGAATGTTATCAATGCTTATCTGTTCATGATACCGAAGTTGATAAGCGGCAGTTGAATACACACCGCAGGCCGGTGATGACGTCTCACCATGCAGGGTAACAAGAAATCTATTGTTAGAAGACCTGATGTGCTCAAAAAATTCAATGCGGACCACCTTTATATGATAGAGAGAGGACTACTCGGAGACCTACCAGAGAAACTAAAGCCACCGCCTATCGTGCCTTATCGAGCGCAATCCAAAGATGTTATTGTCGCAAAATCATCTGGATTACTGTCATCATGTCTGCCCGTCATCCCGGATTCGCCAGTATCAGAAAAAGTGACGTCATCCGACGACGAAAACGTATCTCCACTCCGGAAGTCCTTCAGTTTCCGTGATAAATTTTCTAGAATAAGTTTCTTCGGCAAAGACAAGGATAAACCGAAATGGAAATCGATAGTTGAGGACGAGAGGATTGAAGACTCAAAGACAAATCTTGGCTTTGTAAAATCACGGGAAGACAACAAAGACGACCAGGAAACCAAAAGTAACAAACGGTTTTGGTTGTTCCGGAATCTTGAGAAACGAGAGAAACAACGTACACCTGTTTACACGAGGAGTAAAAGCTTTGAGTTTCTGCCTCGAGCCATAGAAGAGGAGGAGGAAGAAGTGCCAGCTAAAAGGCTGACAAAAAATAGTCAATCGTATGTTTTTGGGAGCACTGACACAATGGGTGAGGCTTGGACGTCGAACGAGAGCCTCGAATACATATCTAATGTGTACTACGACAACGAGGACGGTGTGTTCTTAAAAAGCATAAAAGAATTCCCTTCAGAATCATCAAATAACAACTCCAGCATGTCAACAGTCACTTCAGCTTCGAGCGCTAACGTTGGTAACATTCTGAAGACGGATTCGGTCCAGGATGTCTTCAACGAGTTTAACAAAGCTATCGAGCTGTTCAGTGAAAATTATTTAAGCGATTGTGAGCCTTACACCAAATCAAAACAACTGACACTCAGGCAGAAGAGGAAGAGTGCTTCTTTCACGTCTTTGCCGTCCCCTAAAGTGGTCCAAGTGAATAAAGTGAGTGAAATTAGTGATGATTTCAAAAACGAGTTGTCTAGAGCTATAAGTGTGAAACGTGCATCTGCTTTAAGAACAACTAGGAGAGGTTCTGTGACGGATTGGTACGTGCTAGAAGACCAAGCCAACAAAAGTGATTACAATAAGTACAAGAGGGCGAAGAAAAAAGACACAAATCGGGTGAGAAGAATGAGCTCCACAAAATACGTAAGTACTGTATCCTTATCTCGTTTAGATTACTACAGCGTCTTGCGTGCCGATAAGCGCATGGCTTCGCCATTGTTATAAGTTACACTTATAAGACGTATGAAATAATATTTATTTCATAAAATATATCAACTTCCCCGTAACCTAAGTGGTCGGCCACACTGCAGGCCTAGCGCGGCGGCGGCGGCGGGCGCGAAATATCAAACATATGAAAACGCCGCTTGCGGCCACACTGAAGTGACTTGCGCGGGAGCCTAGCGCGACCGGCTTGCGCGAGTTTGCGGGCGTACTTTTCAAACGTTCCTATGCGCTCGTTCTGGCCACACTGCGGGCCTAGTCAACAAGCGACCGATCGCGCGGCTGGCGGGGTATCAAACCATTTCGGTCTTGTCGCTCGTTTTAAGTATTTTTTTATTATTAAATAACTTTAAATACATGTATAAAAAAGGTTTTTTTGGACATTTGAAATTGTAAGTGTATAATATGTTTATTGTTAATGTTCCTTAATAAATAAAATAAACTTTTTTGACTACAATTTCAATTCTTAATATTTTTTTTTTTAAATCTCCATTCATTTAACTGTTTTTAGTTATTTCGTGCGCACCCAGCACACCATCTCTTATGATCAACGCCTCCCATCTCAGGATTGGCCTATCCAGTAAAAAATACAGAATCCTCATAAAAGGTTTGCGACACCTGCAATAAGTGTTATCGCCACAACAGCCCGCGCGTCACTGTGGCCACCCGGCGCGCCCGCCGCCGCGCCCGCGCTAGGCTCAAGTCACCGCGCGTTCACTGTGGCCAACCACTAAGGGCTGCACAGTCCTATTTCAAAATCCTACGCGTCCGAAACATTTGCCAGCATAAATTGCAGAAACATCTGATTGCAAATTACATTACAAACTACTCTTTTAACCTATTTATGAACTTTTTGTATGTTTTCTGATTTACTCGCGTTGTTATATTACTGTCATTAAACAGTCAGTAGTTATAAGATATTAATTATTCCATTTCATAAGATTTACTTTAAACATTGACATCGCATTATGTGTTTTTCTTCACGTCTAACTAGATCTGACTTATATTAAGCAATTGGATTAACTCTTTTGTTATCGGTGTTTGCTCAGTAATGGTGAACGTCGACGTGAACTGTTATCTCAAACAGTGTTAGTCACAGCTAGGGCCATGCCTTTAGTACCGCTATTGGTAATTGATTACTTAACTTCTAATCAATTGCAATGTACAATAATTCTGAGAGGATAACTTCTATAATTGCTTCTGTTTGGATTAGTTTATAGTCAAGCAGTGACACCAGATGTACCAATCAAGTTTTTTGCAATATGCTTGGTTTTTGCATCTTTTAATAAGTGCATTGTGACACAAACGATCATAGACCGGTCAATTTAGACATTCGAAGTTACATAAAGTCCCAACAAGCTGAATTTCTGTGAAATTGTTCAAAACATAATTATAAACAATGTCTAGAAGTTCCCCATCATTCCCCTGTAAGAAAAAAAAATTATTCAAGGTCAAAGGTCAAAAAAATGAGTTTTTCGCGATTTTCAGCAAAACGGTAAGTTTTATCATAAAAGTACCTCAGACCAAAATTGTAGATCATAAAATTATCTATAAAAAATGTATCAATACTTTTTTTCTTACGAGCCACCGTTTCTGAGATATAACGATTCAAAAAGTTATAAAAGTTGTTATCGTCATAATATGCACACGTTTCCACGCCACCTATGAGGTGTACTTAGCGCGTTTTTTTAACGTGGTTTCCCCAGTAGGCCTACTCCACAGGTCAGTTGTGATCCTGTTTAATGTAAAACTATTGCATAATAACGGAAATTTTCAAAGATTGGGAAAGATAAAAGCGATGTAAATTAAAAAAAGGGTTGAAGTTTATTCGTCTTATTCGTAAGTTTCAAATTCTTGTTCTTCTTCTTGATCTTCTTCTTGTTCTTCTTCTGCTGCTTCTTCTTCATCTTCATTTTGGATGCAAGTAAATTGCGTCAATAGCGATGTATCGCATGATACTTCGTCGGAGTCAAACGAATCCTCCATTGTTTGTGATTCAATATTAGAGCACGACCGGCCTTGACAATTTGTGCATGCCAAAGAACAAGACAGTCCGACTTTTTTGCAACCACATTTAGCACTGCATCCCTTTTTGCAGTTGCAAAAAATAGTATTCAGCAGTTTTTCCGGCGCAGGTGGAAGTAAACTGAACTTGAACTGGCTCTAATATATTGTTGACCAACTTCCAACCCCAGTCTGTAGGGTCTAGCTGATAACCAAGCCACACTTGAACTTGGTAATATACTCGAAAAAGATGTTGGTGAGCAGCAACTGAGGTTGGAGGAAGACAAGCTAATTGAACTTGTTTTTATTTTTAGTATTTTTAACGAAACATGCATATCGATGCTTATCTAAACAGGTAGTTTTTTTTAGGAGCTCCGTACATAGAAAGAAGAAAGCGGATGCCGTTGGTAATAACTTCTTGTTGAGTTGAATTACTCTTTTTAAAAACTTCAGCACATTGAGTTAAATCTTGTTTATATATACAATATTATATAAAATATAACAACTCTAGATGTATATACGTGGCGTACTCATGCATATTATGACGATAACAACTTTTATAACTTTTTGAATCGTTATATCTCAGAAACGGTGGCTCGTAAGAAAAAAAGTATTGATACATTTTTCATAGATAATTTTATGATCTACAATTTTTGTCGAGGTACTTTTATGATAAAACTTACCGTTTTGCTGAAAATCGCGAAAAACTCATTTTTTTTACCTTTGACCTTGAATAAAATTTTTTCCTTACAGGGGAATGATGGGGAACTTCTAGACATTGTTTATAATTATATTTTGAACAATTTCACTGAAATTCAGCTTGTTGGGACTTTATGTAACTTCACTCTCATTTTTTGGTCTAAATTGACCGGACTATCAATGGGCTGAGGTGAATGACATTTTCATTGTTGACATTATACAAGGTTCATTATCAATGTAAATTACTAAAGACTCAAAATTAAAAGCAATGCGCTACTTATGCCGACTGAAACAAACTTAGATATTTTGACGCTCAAGGTCAGAGTTTAATAAGTTGGTTAAACTCTGAGTATACCTGAATCATTTAAAATCGATGTCCAATGTCGCAAAGACGGCGGAAATGTTTAAGTAATTCATGACATACAACTGTAGCTGATAACGTTATTTCTATGATAAGATTGGATTAAAACGTATAAAACAGTCGAGATAGCTGCCGCCCAAATGAGGGCATGCTTCTCTGTGTTCTACATAGCTTTAAAGTGGCTACTGTCTGAAATCATTTTCTTTTACTTAATTTTTATATATTTCGCAATATGAGAACTAACGTGAAAGGCGATTTTTGAATGAAAAATCCACAAATTTACTAAAGGTGTTTAGAAGTATAATGGACATGTTTCTCAAACGCTAACAATTTTGATACTTAAAATCCAGGGGATAAAAGTGGTTACCATGAGATGAACTGTGAATGAAACATGAGAAAGAAAGACTTTTGCTAAAGTAACGTATTAATTAAGACACATCTACGGGATTTTATGGCATTTTAAGTTTATTTACCCACTTTTTTATGAATATTAACTTTCTGCTAATTTTAAGTTGTTGTGTTCAAGATCCGTTCTGAAGATCTGATCATCAGTAATGTTCATAATGCTGAAGCTATTTTCCAGAGCCGTTAATAAGTAGTTAATTGTATTTAAATTACTCGACCAATATTGTATTGATACTTACATACATTTCATAATTAGACATAAAGAAGGATTGACAAACTACCAATATGATTGGCTATATTTGGCTATATACAAAACTTGACCAATATCGTGGAACCCTTATGTTCCATTGTTATTAAATACGACATAGTCGATATCTCTACTATCTAACCGAGTACCTACGAGTATAATATGTATTAATTTGGTTTAATTGTCCAAAAAAGGTTTGTAAAGTACTTGGGTTTCAAGTTTAAACTCCCGCGTCAGGACTACGAACAACAATGTTTTAAGCTTCACCTCTTGCCTCTTTATCTTCGGAGAAACATAGCTGATGTTTCTTTTCTTTTGAATATTGCACAGAATAAGATTGATTGTCCGGATCTCCTGAGCAATGTTCAACTTCATGTGCCAACTCGACGTTTACGCTCTCACAATCTGCTTCACGTTCCATCCTGTCACAGTAATTATCGAGGTAACAGTTACTTACCAAGAGTATTCCGTTCTTTCAACCAATCGAGCCTAGATTCACGCATAGATCTATTTTGTACTACTTAGTACTTTAAGTGTCAAGCATATCATTCATGATGATCCAAATCTTTTGTCATAGGTTAATTATTTATGTGTATTTTCCTAACTTTGAATAGAATCCTATCTGTGGAAGCTTGTAACTGGCATGTAATAACTTATAATGTTACTTATTTTGTAAATGTAGCCGTAAGCTCCCCGAATAAAATAAAATAAATAAAATAAAAATAATCGTTGGATTATTTCGACAATTAAACCAAATTGAAGTTGTTCAAGGACTGGATTAATTACAATTAACGCTGATTGAGGTTTGTGAGTGCGGCCGTTCCAGATTTTATACAAAGTATCGAATCCGCTTTGTAAATGCTCTGTTTCGTGTATGCAGTTTAGCATACATATTGCCCCGATTGATCAAGTTGACTGCAAACAACGATAATAGCAGCGATATCAGATAGCCTGTGTTATATCGATCATCGATGTATCAGATGAATGGTCGCAAGATCCGAGAGATATGGCGTCTCAGCTGATCGCACATAAAATATGAATACATATATAATTCATATTTTATTATAATGTGTGTATACTTGTGTAGGTACTGTTATTTATATAATCGTCTACTTTTTACCGTTTCGTCCGTGAGTGACTGAACAAGGTTGCCAACAGGTCCCAACAGAACCCATTGGCATGTGCACGCAGATTATGTTTTATTGTGAGTCTGTTTTTTTTTCCTTTTGTATCTTTTCTTTTAGGTTTCTTTTTTCGCTTGTTTTGTACAAGTCAAATAAACGTTTTTTCTTCTTTCTTCATCTACTTGTGATTTGAATATACACTCCAAACCAAACCAAATAAGCTTGAAGGCGATTACAACTTTATTATGCAGTCATAAAACACCTCCGCTGTATAGTTGACCGTCAACGCGGCAGCAAAAAAAGGTTGGTAATACAAAGTTGTTTTTGCTGACGCGCCTAGTTGACAATGTATGCGTTATGTAGTTATTGAGCCGCAAACGAACTTGTCGCCTTCAAGCTTATTTGGGATGGAGTATAGAACTATTTTTTTTAATTTAAATAAGTAGCTATTTAATTGGCTCGTGGGTCGCGGGCGCATAGGGTGGAGCCTTTGTGCGTCCCTACTAAATGCGACTCGGCCGATGACGTATACTGTAGGCCCTGCGTCGTCATGAGCAACGCGAGTGGACCGAGGGAGTGTTCATTTCTGTTCCCCCAGGACGTATTCCGGGACTCTGACGAGGTCCAAACGGAGTGCCCAGAGACTCTCCGTACCGTCGATGAGGGCCATCGGGGGGACTTTAGTGGGTAGGAATCTCAAATCATAGATAAGAGTATATTACTTAGAAATAGATAGGTAACTCCCACGTCAAAACGTGCCCCCTAACACCAGTGCCTCCAGCGGTGTGATTTGTAACTTTAATAGCCTCAAGAATTTATAATAATAAAAAAAAATGATTTCGAACCCTATCCACAGCCCCACCCATAGGTTGGGGTTCGAACCCGCGCCCCCTAGACTTCGTATTAATTTGATTCCAACCTATTTACCGCTACAGCTGTAAGTCATATGACGTCAGTTGCAAAATACTGATCTACTATCTCAGTTTCATTCCGAACAGAGAAAAGTTGCAAATCACGCCGCATGAGGGTGCTACTGGTAGCTTTTTCCATTTCTTCTAAGATACCATACCATGTCTCAAATAACCCGGACTCCACCGCTACGACGACCTTTGGAAGGTTTTCTCCCCCATGGCAAAAAAATGGTACTAGATAAAAATGGTGGTAAAAATGGTACATACATATCGGTGTGTGAGGATTCAGGACTTTGGGCAGCCCTGAATATACCGTATTGTATTCGGTGTGAAGTTTGTCTGCGAAAGAAGCTGACGTTTTGCTAGATTTAGCCCCTTAATTCCCCCGAACTATTGAATTCTTTGTACCGCCAGGCCAGGTATCAGCGGTGGCATACCGAGATTGACCTTTCTATTTAACTTGACTTTTTGGTCTGATTTCAACAGCCCTGGTCACAAGCGTCCGATTGATTTACTAAGCGATGTAGAAATTGAAAATAGTGTTGTTTAGTAAAGTTATCTGGGTTATACTTTTGACATTTAAGAAGTACTTGGATTGTTGGCGATCCACAGACCGGGTCGTGGGATCAACTGTGTGGTATTTGGATCGGTTGCCCTCAATACTTGAACTTCGTATCCATTGACAGGATTTGCTTTCTGGCTTCGCATTTTACGATTTCAGTTTCGATTATTTTTGAACTAATGAGACAAAACGTTCACCATTTAATCTTTCCATGTATAGGTAGTTGCATTAGATTACCACTCATCAACTGAGACATTAGTTATTTATGTCTCTTGAACGTAGTAATTTCTTTAGATACAGTGTCCTCATTATCAATGAATAGCACTGCTGCCTTGCGAAAGAATATCTGGGGCCACAAGCGTCGCATCCTTTTTAAATGGGACTAAACCCGTCATTCATTCCCTCCAATGTGATTTCTGTACGCCAGCCATCGATATACTTAATATATCGATGACGCCAGCAAATTTACCACCAACATTTTTGTTTTTTAGAAAAGTCCTCCAGATGCAAATTATTTTCTTGTCGTATTTCATCAAGTACCGTCGTTTAGTTGAGAGAAGATAATAAGAAATAGTTAAAAAATATTTTTCATAAATGACTGAATGAAATCTCACCTCCATTATTTTTACATTAATTAATTATTTATGCTCTACCTAAAAAAAAATCCTAAGGCTTGAATTCTGTCCTGTAGAATAAGTAGGTAACTATATAAAGTTAAATTAATGAAATATATCTAATATATAAAATTCTCGTGTCACAGTTTTCGTTGCCATACTCCTCCGAAACGGCTTGACCGATTTTGATGAAATTTTTTGTGCTTATCCGGTATCTATGAGAATCGGCCAACATCTATTTTTCATCCCCCTAAATGTTAGGGGTAGTCCACAAATTATTTTTATATGGCAAAACAACGTTTGCCGGGTCAGCTAGTGATATACACACATCAAAAGTGTCTAGGGATCAAGCATTTTTAAGCGGATTTCTTGAGATTGAGATGTGGCTTTGTAATAAATTTATGATTTTATAAATTTATATGGATCCTTTTTGGTGCATTTCATAATTTGAATCAGGAACTGTGAATCAAATTCGAGTAAAAGATGAAAATCAGCTGTCAATATTTTCCCTATAAAAACATACAACGCATTGAAGACATTATTAGTGCTACTGTTTCCCTACTACTGATTAAAACCAACGTTATTATGGAGCGGCGACGTCATTTAAGCAGGGAAGAAATGCTCAGAGCCGTGGGAATGATAGAAGCTGGTTCCCGGCAACGTACTGTGGCTTTAGCTCTGAATACAAGTCAGAGTGTTATCAGTCGACTTTGGACACGTTACCGAAGCACTGGTACCGTGGCTGAGCGCCATGGAGGACGGTATCGCTGCACCACACGGAGACAAGACCGATATATTCAAATCTTAACTCGAAGAGCTCCAACAATAACTGCCATGATGTTAGCCGTGAGGCTTCATCACTCTTCAGGGAACTTAATTAGCGACCAAACAGTCAGAAACCGCTTGCATGAAGTGAACCTTCATTCCCGAAGACCGCTACGGGTACCACCTATAGCAATGCACAATCGTAGGATTCGATATCAATGGGCTCTTGAACACAGAAATTGGGCAGAAGAACAATGGCGTTTCGTGTGCTTTTCTGATGAGTCTCGTTTTGGTATGAGACCGGATACAAGACGTATACGACACTGGAGAACCCCTGGACGCCAACAGCGATTAAAATCCTGCCAGGAAGTCCATCCTTATAGTGGTGGAACCATCATGGTATGGGCGGGTATTTGGATCGGCGGAAGAACTGAGTTGATTTGGATCAGAGGCAACTTCAACGCTCAAATTTATGCTGAGATGATTGTATCAGACGTCATCGTTCCTCTACAAGTCCAAATCGGTCCCTTATTTCAGTTAATGCATGATAATGCACGACCGCACACCGCAAGAGTTGTAAGACAGACTCTCGCCGCAGCTAACATCAATGTCCTGCCCTGGCCTGCTCAGTCGCCAGACTTGAACCCGATTGAGCATGCATGGGATATGCTACAGAGAAGAGCTCTGCCGAATATGGAGGGTATCCAGTCGCAAGAAGACCTTTTTTTGTTGTTGCAACGAACATGGGCGGCCATTCCACAGCGTGATTTGGATGAACTCATTTTGAGTATGCCAAACCGATGTTCTTGTGTTGTTAGTGTTCGCGGTAGAAACACGGATTATTAATTGTTTAAGTTACCCAATAAAATTTTAAAGAAAACTGTTATTTCAGTCTTTTTTTCGAACTTTTGTGTTAGTGGTTCAAATGTCAAAAATCCCTTTATTAGGAAAATGGCAAATTTCTTTATTAATGCAAAGGTGACTTGGTTTATCGTTACTGTGACAAACGAAAACACTTTATTTGATGAATCCTTAAAGAAAATTTTAATTAATATCAATCAGGAGAAAAGTTATTGCAAAAATATATGTTGATCCCTAGACACTTTTGATGTGTGTATATAAAAATAGGTAATGTGACAACGGCGTAGACGCATCGGACTCTAATCAAACAGATCGGTTTCACTGGCGAGGCCAAACGGTCATACGCATGCGACCTCAATGACGAGCATCGCCCCTTCTTAGTGAGGGCGTGTTGTGGTATCCGATGACAGCCCAAACCGAGGCCATGCGTCCCTGACGTGGCCTTGAACTCGTCGCTTCCTTGCCTCTCGCCCGGTGGAGCTGTCATGGCCATTTGGGACCAACAACGACATTCATTCTAAAAAAAAAAACGCATCGTACGGTGAAAGGCGGCGCATGGCGCATAGCGTTCCGCCCTGAATGGTGTGCCCGTGCACAACGCGAATGGTTTCGCTTTTACCACTGCATTGCTTAGACCCCACATGGTAAGCAGAGATAGTCGGAGCCAGTTACTGCAGAATGTACAAAACCATAATATCCATTGACATGTGATTACTATTTATACGTTTTTTACTAACGCTCATACTACGCAATGAAAACTTAATCTTTTGACCTCTGTCTTCACTGTTGACTTACTGTAGATCCTGATGGCAGGACTCTGGTGGGAATGAGTGGCGTGATTAGTTCCATAAAAATGATGGTACAAGGGGCCGGTCTAGATAAATATATGTATTATAATAATAATAGTCACTCACACCGGTGTTGCTCTCTGTCGTCATCGGACGATCATTTGGGGAGCCCATCTAGTGGGTGGCAAGCCACCACTTGCCACACAATAATTATGAATGTAATTATGGCAAGTGATCCCGGCCTTTGCAATAGCCCAGTCGCCAGTCCACCAAATGCTCAACCCCATAAGCCTAGAATTCTTTTCACATGCTTGCAATAATCCCTCCCTACCACCTACCGAGGTCAACTGCTGTAAGTTCATCATTGTGGCAGTTGACCCCGGCAGGTGTTTTACACAACATTTACTTCTTCTAAAACGGGCCTCTACGTGTTGGATCCGTCCCCACGCAAGCCTCTAAAAGACCGGGCTAAGCCCGTGAGTAAATAATACATAAAAATAATAATAATGACGACATGTGGGACATTGATAAGGCAATCATTGTACCCATAGTCGTTTCTGCCCATGGCCTAATGGCTAAGAGCCTCTATAAACACCTCGAGAGGCTCACGTTAGACGGCTGGATCAAGGGCCAGATACAGAAGGCAGTGCTCCTGGAGACGGCACGCATTGTGAGGAAGTCCCTCTCTCTGGAGCCTTAACTACCGTTTGCAAGGACCTTGTTCCCGCAGCCGTTTGGAAGGTGTTCTTTTTTACCCGACTACGGAACGGAGGGAGGGTTATGATTTTAACAAGAATGTATGTATGTAAGTATGTATGTATGTATGTTCATCTGTTCCCGCATATCTTCTAATCTACTTAACATAATTTGACAAGTAGGGTGTCGTTAGAAGCGTCTTGATTGTCCGCTGGTTATAGGCTATTTAGTATCACATTATTACACTGCGATTTTATCCGTAGTCGGGTTTTAATTTTTTAAACTTATTATTGTTATATTTTTGAATGTATTTGCTTTTTAAACTTATTTATGTTTAAAAATGTAAAGAATAGTTTAAAACAATGAATAAATACATAATAATACTATATTAGATCCATCAGACACCGGTCTCGCTGGCAAGGTCAAAGGGTCGTACGCATATGACTTCAACGAGGAGCATCACTTCACTGAGGACTGACTTTCTTGCCGCCCCTTCTCAATGGGGGCGCAACGTGATCCAGTAGTCGAGTCAGCAATTTCTTAAGCAACCTCCCAAGTCAAGGCCTTCCCGAGGAGCCCTTGAGCTCGTCGCCCCCTCCCCCTTCCTTTAAGGTTGGAGGGCGCTCGCCATCTCGTCCGCTGGAGCAGTCATGGCCAACAGTGACCTTCATTCCAAATAAAAAAGTCTAAGTTATGCCACAAAGCAGCAGTGTAAACATTGTTGTGTTCCGATGTGATGTGCTGTGTGATGTGTGTATGTGAAGGGCACTGTAGCTAGATATGTGACTAGGTTCAAAAGACAAAAATATCAAGTTGAATAATATAATGTAGACCGCATTCAGTGACCGTGATACTAGTTGTGTTGCAAGGCCATTATCAAGTACTGTCACACGCAATTAATTTAGTAGAAAGTCAATTATACGACACACAGTCTTCGCATTCGCCACCGTGTCGACACTAACCGAACATTAGACGCATTAGAGCTCATTGTGCATTATTAGACTAGAAATGCGACTCACACCGGCCAATTTATTGTCGCCGCACACGGGCCACCGGCCACAACCACAAAACGCAGCCACCAACCTATTACCTGTTGTTTTCATACATGTTGCATGGACTCGCCGCACACTGTAAACGCCGGTGGTCGCCACACGCCACAAATCGCCACTGCTCGCCTCTAGTGGTCGGCTCGGCTACAAAACGCCGACACAAGCCACTCGCGTGATTCCCCTCTCTCTCCCTTCATTTCACTGCAAGCACGAGTTAAAAAAAGTAGCGGCCACCGACCACAAGTGTCCAACATGGACCACAAGTGACTGTCGCGCGCGTCAGCTTCTTTAGCTTTTTCTGTAGCTGCTTCTAGCTTCATGTGGCGGTGATTGTGGATGTGGCCGGTGGCCCGTGTGCGGCGACACTTAGGGGCCTAAGTGTGAACAACACTGAAACCAACCAAACAGACCACCACCAAACGACAAAACAAAAATAAAATACAAGTAGTTTCAAAACCGTCAATTTATTTGGGACTTACCATGACAAAGATATTCAGACAGAGGAACTAATTGAAAGACAGAGACGTAGGCGTGTCATTCATGACGCCCTTCGGAGTCGCTGGACGTTTGGAGTGTGGGCCTTAGACGTCGATCGAGTTTGGTGGCGACACCGAGGAGGGGATCCTTATTCAGATCGCACAGAAAAGCCCGGGTTCCACTCCCATGTCCCAATGCGACAGCCGCGGGTGTTTTAGTGGGTCAGAATCTCACATACCTTGGTTGACTACAGGTCCCGGGGACCGATGGAAGTTTTCCCCGCGAGAATAAAAAAGGCGTGTCATGACGCAGTACAGGGCCATACTAAATGTATGTGACAGATATGAGATTTTTCATGTTTTATATTGTGATACTTCTGACGCAACAAGATACGACAGAATAGTATGTTTCCGGCTTGTCACTGTCAATGTGGAGACCTAAGACCTAACCCACCTAATCCACCTTCCCATTTTGAAGACAATTCACTTCGTATTTAAAAAAATAATTCTAACTAGCGCATCACATCACTATTATTGTATTCATAATTCATAAATGGAAGACAATACGCGTAGAAAGGCGGGAAATGTTGCGAGTTTCGCGAAAGCGATAGTGACGTTGACAAATTGCTGTTATGACATCTGTCATAGATAGACGAGTCACGATTTGGGGCTATCTGAATTTTATTTATTCATTCTTGTAAAACAAATTGTAATAATTTTTAGACAAATCTACTTAAAAGGTTATTACATTGAGATAATTATGTAAAGAACATAATAAAAGTCTTGAATACTTAGACGTCTGGATATTAGAAAGGTGCCCTTTAGTCGAATTGCCACTATACTGATTAGTTATTATTGATCATGAGAAAGAAGTTTTGTCTTCTGTCTATGACTTTAGCAAAATATATGTTGATTATTTAAATAAATTCGTACTTCTTCTTCATCACCAGCGGGAATCATCCACTGCTGAACAAAGGCGTGCCCCTTAAATAGCGTGGAGATTATGGCAACACTCCCCGTGTTGCCATAATCTCCACGCTTGGCAGGCGTCTTGGGGATCACTATGCTTGTATCCCCAAGTAAGTGAAGAAGAATACGTCATAATACAAATTACGTGTATTTAGTGTTTTGTCTATGGTACTCTCTACATCTCTACATTTCAGTGGTAACACTATAGACAATAGCGATCGCGAAAGTAAAAGCGGCTATAATTCGTGAGAACCAGTCACGGGCGAATAATGAAACAATATCACGAAGTGGATAATGTCGCCAGTGGCCATGCCTGCCTAGTGTTATAAAACAGCTGAATCGATGATCAATCGCATGTCACATGGACCGGAATCGACTAATGATGTACGAACGGTGTACTAGTTTTCAATCACAATCGCTTGAACAACATTACGTGCGTTTAACCCACCCGCGCGTATTTCGGGCTCGTGCAAGCGATTGTCATTCTACAGGTACACCGTTCGTGCCTGCGAGAGTACCTGTAAGCAAAATTATTAAACGAGGCACTTGTAAATTCAATTAGTTAAGTTTTTTATTCACCGCCTGAAGGAAAGCGACACGCTTGCCTATCTTTGAGTATTGGAGTAATACTCAAAGTTGCCTATACACAGCTGCATTGTACTGCAGCTTGTCACCCGGGTCATCAGTAATTAAGTCACTTGTGTCCGGTAATTTTACCAGCTGCAGTATCCTTCAGACCGGAACACAGCGATGGTTACCACTGCAACTTGGCGGCAGAATAGCTGACACTGTAGTGGCACCTACCTGGATGGTCCCTTGTGCAAGGGATTTACCAGCTAGTGAACTTGTCATCATCATCATCAGCCGGAAGACGTCCACTGCTGAACATAGGCCTCCCCCTTAGAACGCCACAATTGGCTATTTGCATCCATCGGTTACCTGCGACGCGCACAATGTCGTCAGTCCACCTAGTGGGAGGCCTGCCAACGCTGCGTCTTCCGGTTCGTGGTCGCCACTCGAGAACTTTTCTTCCCCAGTGGTTATCGGTTCTTCGAGCGATGTGGCCTGCCCATTGCCACTTCAAATCGCAGATTCTGAGAGCTATGTCGGTGACCTTAGTTCTTCGGCGGATCTCCACATTTCGGATTCTGTCGCGCAAAGAAACTCCGAGCATAGCTCTCTCCATGGCTCGTTGTGTGACTCTGAACTTTTCTAAAAGGCCAGCCGAACAGCATACAGTGAACTTGTATGCTTAGATTATCAGATATTCCAGACGTAGGATAGCAACAGATGACAGTTGGCAGTAGATTGCAGTCAGATTCTAGTTACGTTGTGTTCTTGCAGTATAAAGTGTTCTGTGAGGAGTTGCGTTTCTGGTGGTGAGGGACCATTGTCGGTACCTGCGTGCTGGAACACAGTGGTACCCTGCCAGCCATAGGATCTTTTTTCTTGTGTGCTAGTCATTCTATCTGCTGTTGCATCAACCACAAGTCACACATCTAGTACTTATGTTTTTTACGTATCCTTGGCTTCAGCGGTAAAACCATTTAAAATCATCATGTGGATGAACCCGTGACTCTGCTTATCCTTATGTTCCCCTATAGTTAATAGGTACCTGCAGTGCACACGTGCGTCCGGGATATGGGGACACGTGTGCGACTTCACATCGTGTACCGAGATAATGCTGTGAACATAGTGTTGAGCTAACCGTTAAGCGGATTGGCGAACGATTTAGCGTATTTAGGTAATAGGATGATGTTTTTATGTGGCCTAGGTATGTTCAATTCTTCGGAGTCACTGGACGTTCGGGGTGTGGGCCCTTGGATGTCCAAGGAGTACGGCAGCGACCGAGGAGGACGACAGCGGGGTTGCGACACTCGTCCCAGTGAGCACCGTGACTGGTTCCCGGAGAGTGCAATGAGTCTCCCGGAGGCGGGCTCAAAGGGAAGACACTGAGGGGCTCCTGGTGCCCTCTCATGTATCGATGCGATAGCCACGGGGGTTTTAGTGGGTAAGAATCCCACATACCCTAGTCGAGCTCCACAGCTTCCGAGGACCTTTTGAAAGTGTCCCCACGAAAAAAAGTATGTTCAATTATTTTCGCCGTAAAGTTTGACGTTTGGTTGATAGATACGACACGCCTGCATATAGACAGCTGCTGCTCTACATTGTTGTGTTGCTAATTACCCAAGAGATTAGCTATAAGTCTCTTGGGCTCGGCAAATTCACCAGCTACAGTGTCTATTGCACCGGAATACGCAAGCAATGTTGACACATTGCAGCTTAACGGCAGAATATTTGACGTTCTTTTCACAAGGGGCATAATATTTAGTAATGGAATGCTTTTTTTATGATTGCGTATAAATATGTTTAAAAATAATTTCGATTGATGTTCTTAGAAAAAACACACCTATAATACAATAATAAGGTGTTGGCTTAAAATAGACGCTTGTAATGTGACATTGCAAAACTAAGTTGTTATGATATTTTGTCATTCGTAGAATATGATAACGCAAGCATAGAACGTCAAGCAGATAAAAC
The DNA here is from genome assembly GCA_911728495.1 of Furcula furcula. Taxonomy (NCBI): domain Eukaryota; kingdom Metazoa; phylum Arthropoda; class Insecta; order Lepidoptera; family Notodontidae; genus Furcula; species Furcula furcula. The sequence goes on from OU452258.1 coordinate 11,261,606, forward strand.
AAATCAAGATAGTGGAATATCTGAAATCGTTCATTATTATATTGAGCAACTAAGTATTTGTACTACAAATAAAAGTACTGCTAGCTGAGTTTACGTAGTAAGTAATAATTTATCGAGACGCAAGGACGTGCAATACATGCAATACATGGCGACGCGGCTAAAACGGTTTTAAATTAAGCCTTTTATAGCTTAACTACTACTTACTGGAATGTCATCTTGTATAAGATTTTAGAAGCGGATTAATGTGGAAATTATTAAATGAACAGGATAAATGTAGGTACTATTCCCGCCCGGGGGGCTACAATGCGCCCCCCGGCGGCGGCTCACTGAGGGGCCCCTGGTGCAGATACCACCGCAGAGACCTCTCATGTGCCGATGCGACAGCCGCGGGGATATTAGTGGGTGAGAATCCCACATACCCCGGTCGAGCCCCACAGCTCCCGGGGATCATTTGAAGATTTCCTCCGCGTCAAAAAAAAAGGTACCTACTATGCAACATCCAGATAATTGCATCTGTTTCCGCTTATCAACGATTAATGTGATCGCTACCTTAACCAGTAGTTCAATTTGTAACGAGCCGCCCGTGCACTCGTGACTGGCATAAAAATGAGGGACATCCATTATGTCTTTATTTGTTTAGAGATAAATGACCGTGTTATTTAGACCCAGATTGATTTATGTAACTTAATTACCTACTTGTTACTAGATAATGAATATCGGATTGTTAATTTTGAATGTTCAGTATAGATTCTTGTTGAAGTCATCAAGTACCTACGTTTATGGAAAACCGATACCAAGATAGTTTTAAATAATATTTAATTCACAGCCATTGTGTTCCTGATAACACTGGATACGATTGGATAGGATGGCAGCAGCGCCACTCAGTTAGAATTATATTGGTTGCCAACAGATCTTGACGCATAAACGCTGATTAGATTCCGCTGGCATTTGAAAATTTATTCTCATAGATAAAGAAAGTAACAACGATTAAGTATTCCGAAATCCAAAGAGACAATCTCAAATATTCACTATAGAGTTCAGTCAAAAATTTATTTGCGTTTCATCAGGACTTGCTGAAACCTTGGTCTGTCTGTCCACTGGCAACTAATGGAGATCCTGGTGGAGTCAAAATGATGGTAGGAATGAGTGGTGGAATTTTATGACAAAGATTAATATCTCTGTTTGACATGGTCCTCACTCTATACTCTATATCATATTTCGTCAAAAAATCGTCTATGTAAATACTATGCGTTTCACCTAAGAATGTGTCCGCCATGTTGCCATTTCAGATATATAATTACTACAAATGATGTTTTAACAAAAATAGATAGCAAAATAAGACATTACGATAAATAATAAAAATCGGGCCGAATTTTTCATTTTGTGTTTCCTCTGCTGGCGGTACAAAAATCGTAAAAAAACGAGTGAAGTTGCCGCAGTCGCGATCATCATGGCGGACACATTCTTAGTTGAAACGCATAGTAGGTACTTATTTCGTGCGGTTTAAAGCTGCATGGCATTAACATGGGATACCATCGATATATTATTTATTTAGTTACTTATTATGTCGATGTGGCATACAATTACAATTTAATTTTTTAGAATATTTTTATTCTGGCGTATAAGTAATTAAATTATAATTGTGTCTTCCACTTACGCGAATATTACACATTGAAATCAAAATAAAGTCGGGATAGTAAAATCTATACTATAATAAAACTCAGAGGACTTTTTCTGTACATTGAATATTTTTCCAAAATTTCTATGTGGGGATACTATACTATCGACATAGAGGCCAAAACAATTTTTTTTGGAATTATTGTCTGTCTGTCTGTCTGTCTGTCTGTCTGTCTGTCTGTCGTTCTGTTTGTCCAGGTATCATTTGAAAACCCGTGGATGGATTTTGTTAGAACTTTCACTGATGTGTTGTGTAGAAGTCAAGGTATAAATTGGTATATAAAACATCACGCTATGTTTCATAGGGGCTAAGCAGTGAAACATTACTTGCACATATTACCACGTAATTTCCTTTGTATGTGAATAGGGTAATTATAGACTGATGATGATCAGTTAATCATTAAGATATGTATTATTACGCTATATACAATAGGGACTGAGCAGACATTTAGTTTGCATAAGATATGGCAAAGGGTCAATTTTTGTAAGGGGTAAACCGATCCAGTACACCCAGGACATTTTCATTAGATTTCTGTATTGTTCTAAGTACTTTGCTGATAGCAATATGACATTATATCTTTGAAAAGTTAAAATCTGTAAATCCCGAGCGAGTCCAAACTAGATCATGAAATTTTAATGAAACTCCCCAAGTCCAGGTAGTGTATAGGTATTGTAATACAGTCGCAACAATAAAAGATGCGAAGAACTTAGAACTTTCATTATCGAATATCATTAGACAGTAATTTACGATGTTAGCGTGATTTACATTATGAACAGCGCCATCTATCGGTGAAATTGAACATACAATCACCATAGAACTTTAATCTATGTATATATTTAAAGGAAAGTCGTGTTAGTTACACTATTTATAACTCAAGAACGGCTCAACCGATTTGGCTGAAAATTGGTAGGGAAGTAGCTTAGGACCAGGAGACGGACGGACGGATACTTTTTATACCGGTAGGTTAAGGTTAAGCAACGTTAGGTAAGGTCATTAAATAGATGGGTGAACCGATTTCTATGAAATTTTATGTGCATATCGGGTAGGTCTGATAATAGGCCATTAATTATATTTAATTCCGCTAGGTAAAGGTTAAGCAAAATACGGCAAGGTAATTAAATAGATGGATGGATGGATGAACGGATATGTATGAAATTTTGTGTGCATATCGGGTATAGTAGGTCTGACAATAAGTCGTAAAGTATATTTCATGCCGCTGATACCATGATTGACGGATATATAGAATGAGAGGAGGGTGCAAGAGAGGACAGAGAGGGAGAGGGGATTCAAGGAGGGGGTGAGGGATCAGGGGAGTTAGCTGGAGCAAGGGGGGGGGGGGTGAGATGGAGCAAGTTGGGAGAGAGAGATGGGGGGATAGAGTTCAGAGAGGGGCCAACGGGGAGAGGAAAAGGGGGAATGTGACGGGGACCGATGCGGGTGGGGGAAAGATAGATGAGAGAAAGAGCATAGAATTAGATTTTTCTTATGATAGAGAGAGAGATGGAGAGAAATAAATCAAGGGAGGAGGGTGAAAAGGGGAGCAAAATGTAATAAAGCGCGGGTGGAGCTGCGCGGGTCAGCTAGTCTAAAATAAACCGCGATAAAAACCGTTAAAGTATTTTGATCTCAATAAATTATAATGATTAAAATTATAATCTAAACAAGTTGCATATTATATTTTATTTTCTGTTATTTCTTACTGAAATTCGCCTTAAATGTTCTATGTCAAGCATATTTTATTAACCGTTGAAATTAAAATTAGCAAAAACAAAATATTTCTTAGTCATTTTAGTGTTAATGACATGTTAGCGTTATTTAGTATGGATTGCACTTCTACAGATTCTATTAAAAAGTCAAGGTTGAGGATTAATATTTATGGTTTCTTTTAGGTGATTAGTCAGACATTCCATCGCCAACTCTTAGAAAATAATTTTAAAAAAAGTTTCAAATAAACCATTTTTTTGAATTCATTCTAGAATTACAGTTTAGTAGTTGCCAGTTCTTTAGTGGTTGTAACTTACCATCATCAGCCATCATGGTCTAAAACTTATACCTTACAAGTAAATACTTAGCTGCCATTATCATTTGACGAAAGGCGTCCACTGTTGAACAAAGGCGTCCCCCTTAGAAGGGAGAGGTTGCCATAATCCCCACCCTTGGCAGGATCGCAGTATAAGTAGTATGTAATGCAATAGAATAAAATCTTTTATTAAAAAAATTTAACCGACTTCAATATCACTGAAAAGTATAAAATTATTTAAATATTATTGAAGTTGGTGTTAGCGTACCTGCTGTGTATATTTGGCACCAACTTCAATAATATTTAAATTATTTTATACTTTTCAGTGATATTGAAGTCGGTTCAATTTTTTTTTTAAAAGATTTTATTTGAAACTTTTTAGTGATATTTTCATATATAAAGATTGAACCATCGAAAACCGTAAAATTATCTAGGTAGGTTATGATCACATTATCGTCTACATAGTTCTATATAATTCATGTTTCTTCAGAAAAAAAATATCCGGTCGTAATGAAACTTGCATGGAATCATCTTAGTAGTTTACTCTCTCGACTAAAAAAAGAATCATCGAAATCGGTTCATAATTGTCAGAGCAATGTAATGGAGAACATCAGTTTTATGGTTTTTACCAGATAAATTCCTCCACATCGTTCATGGTCCTCCAAGAAGTTCTTATCCGGTTGTAATAAAATTCATACAGATTCAATACAGTGGTTTCTTCTTTCGAATAAAAAAAGAATCATTGAAATTGGTAAATATTTGCCAGAGTTATGACCATTTTTGTCCGACCGAGCGAGTCCGAGCGACTAAAACGTCATCTATACATATAGGCTTTCTTGCAGCTCTCAGTGCGCAGTCACCATTCTTGTTTTTTCAGGAACTACTTATTACTAAGCAATATTTTTTTTATGGGACCCAATTAACGGATTAAAGAATGGATGGAAGAAAGATTTTTTCAAATCGGTTCATAATTGCCAGAGTTGTGCGCGAACATACATAGAAAAAATAAATATACAGACGAATTGAGAACCTCCTCCTTTTTTGAAGTCGGTTAAAAACGCTGCTATCCGTCTTCTTGTTTTCCCTTAGTCGCCTTTTAATGACACCCAAATGGAGGAGATGGCAGGTTGCTATTCTTTCTTACCCGGACACCCCAGGGGTAACTGTTTTCTTTTCTGTAGGTATATACCTATTCATTTATAGATGTATCACTGTGATTGTGGCAGTAAGCCAAAAAGTATGCAGTAATTTGCTAAACTAAAAAATCGCTCAGGAATGACATACGTAACTTTAAATTGCCATCTACGCTGTTAAAATAAAGACACTGGAGTATTAGATCATTAAAATAAATGTTTTGCGAATGACACGTAATAAAACACATTTAGTTATTATCCGTAGAAACAAAAAATACATATAACATACACTCAAAACAGTCACATAACGAATTAAAACTATTTTATTTTTCTTGCGCTACAAATCTGCAAATGACATTTCATTCGGAAATACTAACACAGGTAAAGTGCGAATTGAACTCGCGCACTGAAGGTTCAGTACTTTTTTGGACAATTATACAAATTATTTGGCAATTCACTACAGATATAAAATTGCGCGAATACAATTATTCCAAATAAACCGATAGCATTAGTGATTTCTGTAATATCCCACCAATTTCAGATTGTGATGATCATGAGAGAGATAGACAGACAGACAGGCGAAGCCATATTGCACCTCAAGGGCTCCTTTTACCTTTTAGGTACGGAACCCTAAAACATCATAATATACATTGTTATGTAGAATGATCTGATCAAGTGATCATACAATATGATTCACCAAAAAGTGGAAATTATATTGGTAGGTACTGCTCAAAGTGGCTGGGTAGGGTCACAGGTAGGGTGCTCGATTAGCCACTAAATTATTTAATATTTAACTTTTCAATACCTATAGTTTTTGCTATACCGCCTAAGAAATAGTGATTTTACCGCTATCTGACCATTAGCTACTAGACGTTGTTTACGTCACTTGTCGACTGACATTATTATGGTCGCCTCAAAATGCTATTAGGGTTGGTTATTTTATCCAAAAACGGAGAAAAATATAAAATATGGGCTATATAGTGGCCGATGGGAACATTTTCGTACAGAAACATTTTTTTCTTACTTCCGATAACTGCTGCCTTATACACATAATACTAATATAATTAAACTGGATTAATTTTAATTATAGTGAGATTTGCAATAATATAAGAACACTTGATGCATATGCATATTTCCTTCATTTTTTTTGTTTGGTACCTACTGTGTACGCACTCACAGATCTACAAGACTGTATGACTTTAATAAGTTATTCAGTCACCACTGGTAACAAGTATTGGGGATAAAAGCTCGCTATTATCGGTCTTTGTCTTTAACTTAATGTATAATGGGTTATCTCACGAGCTAGTAGCAGCATAGTTGGTCTAGCCTTTTATAGCAGACTTCTGATGTTTTAAATAGGTATTTCAGACTTGTTAACCGACTTCAAAAAAGGAGGAGGTTCTCAATTCGTCTGTATATATATATATGTATATTTTTTTTATGTATGTTCGCGCATAACTCTGGCAATTATGAACCGATTTGAAAATATCTTTCTTCCATCCATTCTTCAATCCATTGATTGGGTCCCATAAAAAAATTATTGCTTAGTAATAAGTAGTTCCTGAGAAAACAAGAAAGGTGACTGCGCAGGAAAGCTGCAGGAAAGCCTATATAGATGACTTTATGTCGCTTTTTATGGACAACAAGTAATAAGTTTTAAAAACTAAAACCCGACTACGGATAAAATCGCAGTCTAATAATGTGATATTATACGAGTCAAGACGCTTCTAACGACACCCTACTTGTCAAATTATGTTAAGTAGATTAGAAGATATGCGGGAACAGATGAACATACAAACATACATACATACATCCGGCCTATCAGTCTCCTAAAATCTCTCGGCAAACTCTATGAGCGCTTGCTACTAGCGAGACTCAAAGACTTTGTCAGTTCTAATAATATCCTTATTGACGAGCAGTTTGGCTTTCAAACCAGACACTCTTGCGTCCACCAGGTGCACCGCCTCACGGAGCACATCCTGACCGGGCTCAACCAGCCCAAGCCCGTCTACACAGGCGCCCTATTCTTCGATGTTGCCAAGGCCTTCGACAAGGTCTGGCACAACGGCTTGATATACAAGCTCTTCCAGTTAGGAGTCCCCGATAGGCTCGTACTCATCATACGAGACTTTCTCTTGAATCGTACCTTTCGATACCGGGTCGAAGGTACGTTCTCTTCGCCCCATCCCATACAGGCCTGAGTCCCTCAGGGCTCCGTGCTCTCTCCCCTCTTGTTCAGCCTGTTCACGAACGACATTCCTCGTTCGAGCAGAGTCCAACTCGCCCTTTACGCGGATGACACCGCTCTCTATTATTCCCATAGGAACATGTCCTATTTAACGCGTGCTCTTCAAGCCGCAGTCGACGCCCTGGGTCAATGGTTCCGTACGTGGCGCATAGAGGTGAACCCGGAGAAGAGTGCCGCGGTGGTCTTCTCCCGGGGACCCGCCAATATGTTCTCCGCGCGGAGCCTTCGGCCCAACAGACGACTAGCCCCAATATCCCTATTCAATCGCCCTATCCCCTGGACTAGGAAGGTTAAGTACCTCGGAGTCACCTTGGACTCCGCCATGACTTTCGGCCCGCACATTAGGTCCGTCCGCAATCGAGCGGCTTTCGTATTAGGTCGCCTGTATCCCCTTCTCTGCAAGCGGAGTAAAATGTCGCTTAGAAATAAGTTGACATTATACAAAGCTTGCATTCGCCCTATCATGACTTACGCGAGTGTAGTTTTCGCGCACGCCGCCCGCACCCATATCGATAGCCTCCAGGTTATCCAGAATCGTTTCCTCCGACGTGCCGTCGCGTCGGTGCCCCGTGGTACATGCGGAACGTAGATCTGCATTCCGATTTCAAGTTAGATCCCTTTCGTAAGTTCCTCAAAGAAGCGTCGAAACGCTACTTTGAACGACAGCCCAAGCCGAGGCCGTGCCTCCCTGAGGTGCCCTTGAGCTCGTCGCTACTTCTGCTGTAAAGGCTAGAGCGCTTCAAGCGCTCGCCTCCAATTGTCCGGTGAAGCTGTAATGGCCATCTGCGGCCAACAGCGTCAATCATTCCGAAAAAAAAAATATAAAAAAAATACATACATCCTTGTTAAAATCATAACCCTCCCTCCGTTCCGTAGTCGGGTAAAAATGGTCATAACTCTGGCAAATAATTACCAATTTCAATGGTTCTTTTTTTATTCGAAAGAAGAAACCATTGTATTGAATCTGTATGAATTTTATCACAACCGGATGAGAACTTCCTGGAGGACCATGAACGATGTGGAGGAATTTATCTGGTAAAAACCATAAAACTGATGTTCTCCATTACATTGCTCTGACAATTATGAACCGATTTCGATGATTCTTTTTTTAGTCGAGAGAGTAAACTACTATGATGATTCCATGCAAGTTTCATTACGACCGGATATTTTTTTCTGAAGAAACATGAATTATGTAAAACTATGTAGACGATAATGTGATCATAACCTACCTAGATCATTTTACGGTCTTCGATGGTTCAATCTTTATATATGAAAATATCATGCCAAATATACCCAGTAGGTACGCTAACACCAACTTCTATAATATTTAAATTATTTTATACTTTTCAGTGATATTGAAGTCGGTTCAATTTTTTTTTTAAAAGAGTTTATTTTAACTGATTTTATTTACAACTAGCTGACCCGTGCAGCTCCGCCCGCGCTTTTATTACATTTTGCTCCCCTTTTCTCCCTTCTCCCTAGATTTATCTCTCTCCATATCTCTCTCTCTTATAAAAAAAATCTAATTATATGCTCTTTCTCTCCTCTCTCTTTGCCCCTCCCGCTTCGGTTTCCGTCACACTCCCCCTCTTCCTACCCTGTTATCCCCTCTCTGAACCCTCTCCCCCTCTCTCTTCTACGAACTTGCTCCTTCTCACTCCCCCCTTACTTCACCTAACTCCCCCGATCCCTCACCCCATCGCCCCCTTCTCGAATCCCCTCTCCCTCTTTCTCCTCTCGTTCTATATATCCTCGTCAATCATGGTATCAGCGGCATTAAATATACTTTATGACCTATTCTCAGACCTCCCCGATATGCACACATAATTTCATACATATCGGTTCACCCATCTATTTAATGACCTTGCCTTATGTAGCTTAACCTTAACCTAGCGGTATGAAATATACTGTATGACCTATTCTCAGACCTACCCGATATGCACACTTTCATACAAATCGGTTCACCCATCTATTTAATGACCTTACCTAACGTTGCTTAACCTTAACCTACCGGGATAAAAAGTATCCTATGTCCGTTTACTGGTTCTAAGCTACCTCCCCACCAATTTTCAGCCGAATCGGTTAGGCCGTTCTTGAGTTATAAATAGTGTAACCAACACGACTTTCTTTGATAATTATCAGGCTCTGCCTAGTTTGGGATCGGATGACCGTGTGTGGATTGTCCCAAAATATTATTATATTATTATTATTATTAATTATAATAAATAGATTAAAGTTCTATAGTTATTGTATGTTCAATTTCACCGATAGATGGCGCTGTTCATAATGTAAATCACGCTAACATCGTAAATTACTGTCTAATGATATTCGATAATGAAAGTTTTAAGTTTTCCGCATCTTTTATTGTTGCGACTGTAATACATACATAATCTATAGGCCGACCGTTTAACTCGCGTATCGCCTGCGCGGTAAGAAGGGAGCGGGGGCGGGTAACGCTACACACGGAGTCAACCAACAAAAATTTACCCTTCGCCAATGCCATATCTTATGCAAACTAAATGTCTGCTCAGTCCCTATTGTATATAGCGTAATAATACATATCTTAATGATTAACTGATCAGTCTATAATTACCCTATTCACATACAAAGGAAATTACGTGGTAATATGTGCAAGTAATGTTTCACTGCTTAGCCCCTATGAAACATAGCGTGATGATTTTATATACCAACTTACACCTTGACTTCTACACAACACATCAGTGAAAGTCCTATCAAAATCCATCCACGGGTTTTCAAATGATACCTGGACGAACAGAACGACAGACAGACAGACAGACAGACAATAATTCCAAAAAAAATTGTTTTGGCCTTTAAGTCGATAGTATAGTACCCCCACATTGAAATTTTGGAAACATATTCAATGTACTGAAAAAGTGCTCTTTGAGTTTTATTATAGTATAGATTAACATTTATATAGAGAGACTCGCTCTTGGAATATGGAACCGACGACTGCTATTTTGATCAATATTCTGAAACAAGTATAAATAATAAAAAGCCGACTGGGAACAAACAAAATGGACTTAAATTTAATTATGCATATGTACATAATACATATACACATGTATATATATATATGTATATTTCAAGTCGTCCCGTTAAAACCTTTCATTCTATAACCATATTATTTTTTTTGGATGGCGACTTATACACGCCATATCAACTTTTTTTTAAATATTTAGCCTATGTATAGCCTATATATATTTTATATGGATATTTTATACGGGATGTGGTTCTGCAGTCTCGCCATATTTACGGAGGTTGATATATACCTTTTAAAGAACATAAATCAATCATTAAATGATAAGACTTAAAAATATGAAATATTTTTTATGTTACGAAAAGAAATCCCGTGTGCAATGGTCACTATAAAATAACCCCGTCTGGTGCCGATCTTCGCGCAAAGTAGGTAAACAAGAGCACGCGCGGTTGCCAACCTTCGGACCTATTCTGAGCGCTCGAGAGCTCTTATTCTGGTTGAACGTTAATCATGAATCATTAATTATCTTTTAGTTATTAACCACTGAATTATTAATCTATTTATCATCAATTGACATAATCCTTAACTGTTAGCTCTACAAATATGGAAAAAATGCAAAACCACATCCTATATACCTATATAGATAGGTACATACTCTCGAAAAACATAACCCTCCTTCTGAAGCAGTCGGGCAACAACAATGAAGTAAGTTTTAACTATTTTTAAGTAATATCTAAGTTAAATAGTTAGCTAGTTTTGCCAGCCCTATCGGGGTGACCGGGTTCCATGATTATATACGACGCGACGCATAAAAAGCGATACATTTTGTGACATGTGACAAATTTAAGCATTATTCAACACATCCATGACTGATGACTTTCGGTCGCTTTTATTTGAGGTCAGGGAACCAGGAAAATGTTAAAACATCAGTCTAGATTGTTTTCAGTCACGTAATTTTACATTTAAATGTGTAGATGACGGTTCCTGTCGGCCTATCGTAGCGATGTGCTACACTGACATATGCAAATAAGACATTATACCAATACTTTGGTCATTTGTCACTTGGAGTTGAAAGTTCTATATTCAAATTAATCTATACAACTCACCGATATAATATTTAAACTAGATTAGCTGTTTCCGTCTGAAAAGTGGAGTGGCACACAGAAATAGCACCCTTGTGTCGCTATTTCGTTTCAAGCAATAAAATTATTTTTGCGGATAGGAGTGTCGCAACCGACACTGTCAAACTACACGTCTTAATAAAACCGTTAGTTCACGTTTCCGCCACCCCGGCTCAGATAAGTCCGCGACCATATTTTAGATGTCTTTTGTTAGTGAATATTTATCTAGTTTATATATTATATCGATGACACAACTACATAATAAATATGTAAGTATTTGTAATCGCGTATAACCCTAGACATGCCCTAGACTATAGAAATCTTCGAAGGTACAACCCGTAACACCGCGTCGGTCTCAAGGGTTATGCGCGTAAGTGTTAATTCTAATTATGTTAGTTTTTGTAATCTGATAAATTTAACTACCGGAGCCGTTTATGCTTCGATTGTGGAAATATTTCGATTCCAAAAACTGGATTAGTGATAATTAACACTAACTGACATTATTGAGTGCGACAGTTAATTCGTATACATATGAAAATTCCTTGGTCCATAAGAGACCGTGTCGGGTCGCCGCGAAAATTCTGAACTCAGTTTAGAGCTTTAAAGTATATACCCTCAGACCGGTAGTTACTCGTGCAGTTCCACAGAGAAATACACTTAACTGTCGAATGAACGCCAAAAATAAAACCAATAAACAGAATCTATCTTTGGACGAATCACGATTTCAAAAACCGGTCAAACTGGAACAAATCCTAAAAATGTTTTTTTTATAGTAATTTACTGCAGATCGGTGAGCGGTGGTACATCCAACACTTCCTGTCTACCTCCCACAATGTCGCTTCATCAGCCACCGTGGATGCTGATGCTGCACAATTTTGGACCTTATTCCTACACGATATGACCTCAATTGCATGTGTTGCGGTGCACAAAACCAACAAAACGCCGGATGTGGGCATTGGGGCGATGATCGAAGAATACCTGCCATGCGGGTCAACAATGTATCACGGGGATCGAGTATCTTCACGGTTATTATCCCGGGATGAAGTACAAAGAGTAATAAAAATGTTCTCCTAGCCGATACGACCACATAGGCCAATCTTTCACAAGATCAGCCATCTACGCAGGATAGAATAGAATAGTGCACAACTGCTTAGACACAACTCTACCCGTATCTTCCTTTATTCACAATCCGATGGGATAGGGATGGGTCAGGCGTAGGACTGCACTCCGAGGAGGACGGCGGCGGGGTTGCGACCCTCGTCCCCGTGAGCACTGTGACCGGCTCAACTCAAAGGTTTACACTGATGGCACCAAGTGCAGATTCCACCGGAGAGCCCCGGGGCATCTCATGTGTTGATGCGACAACCGCGGGGGTTTTAGTGGGTAAGAATCCCACATACCCCGGTCGAGCCCCACAGCTCCCACGCATCTTTTAAGGTTTCCCCTGCAAAAAAAGGTGCAGGATTGACTTTTTACGTACCCATCAGACCCATTTCATACATTTTAAGAAGTTGTACCTACTATGGATACTCTACTGCATCAGCGACGCACAATTTCGTTCGAACCGGTTCACTTGAAAATAATAATTTCACGGTACATTATCCACAAAAACGACTTACTGAGTACATTTTTATTGTCGGAGAAAAGTGGATTATCTTTTTGCTATCGAAAACCGGTGACACATTTATTTTCCATAAAAGAATGGTAAGAAATGAATTGAATCAAACAACTGTTTATATAGCTTCGTGGTTACAAGTACCACCAGTAGATTTAGACATAGACCTGGTGGCCTTCAGTGACGCCTTGAAGAGACTGGGTTCTCCATTCGGACATCGCCTGTGTCTCTCCAGCGCCAAGCTCCTCGCTAGAGCACGTCGCGTGATTCGTGTGACCTCTTATTGGTTCCCGCGGAGGAAACCTTAAATAGGTCTTCGGGACTCTGCCTGTCATCCGGAGTATGTGGGATTCTTATTGACTAAACCCCCCGCGGCTGTTGCATGCCCGCCGCCACCGGGGCGCATTGTAGCCCCCCGAGAACCAGTCACGATGCTTAGGCCTCTGCCTCGAATTTTGCGGGCATGACCCTCCACCAACCCATGGTCCCACCGACCTTCCGGTCATACGGGCCGAATTGCGGGAAATGCCCGCGGCATTGCTCTTTGGCTCTGGCCACCGCGAACGCCGCTTGACTCCCTACAAATTCTGTTCTTTTCCTATGTCCCTTTGTCGACTCTCCCCTTTCTGGGGCTGACGCGGGGCGGCGGCGACGGTGGCGCGGGAGCGGCAGGATCTTATGCGTAAAATCAAATGGACCGGTTCTCGAAAACAGCGGCGCCGCCGCCACCCCGCTGCCCACAAAATTCGAGGCAGAGGCCTTACGGGGGTCACAACTCTGCTACCGTCCTCCTCGGAGTCACCGCCGTACTCGATGGGGGTCTAAGGACCACACCCCAGCGTCCAGCGACCCCAAAGGATTCGTGCGACCTAGATAACAACCATTAACAACTCTAAGTCCGGTGTTAACGATGATTATAGTGATATAACAACATAAGACATGGCGCGTCGCATTACGTCCGCGCGTGTCTGCGCCGGCGTACGGCGCAGTGAAAGCGACCGGAAACGCGCCAACAACGCGACGGGGACTCGACGTGGCCGACATGAACAATGGCGTATTAATATCACACGGGTTATGATTATGAATTTAATTGAGTGTTACGACATTTAATTACCGGCTGGAGCTGCATGAATAAAACTTTTTCGAAAGATGACAGGAAGCCCTTCGGAGTCGCTGGACGTTTGGGTTGTGGGCTCTAGACGTCTATCGAGTACGGCAGCGAGGTTGCGACCCCCCGTCCTCATTAGCACCCGGTTCCCGGGGGATTTTAATACGCCCCCCGGCGCGGTCAAAGGTAAGGGGTTAGGCGCTAGAGCAGATCCCACCGAAGAGCCCAGTTCCCCCTCTCTCATGGGCTGATGCAACAGCCGTGAGAGTTTTAGTGTGTAAGAATTCCACATACGGAGCCCCGGAGACCTATTGAAGGATTCCCCTGTGAGTACAAAACAATGGTCATACGAATCCCGGGACGTGCTCTAGCGAGCTTGGAGAGACGCAAGCGATGCGTGAACGGAGATCCCAGAACCTTACCAAAGCATCACTGAGGGCTACCAGGGAGGTTTTACTGCCAAACTTACAAAAGTCAATTAGCAGTAATCCTCATTAAGCAATTTTTTTGGGTTTTCAACACTCCGAACCGTTTATGCTCATGTCTATTACTAAGTTTGAGAAATTCGGTAAGGAGTGACAAAATAATTTGATTTCAATATATGATTTAGGGATAGTTTATGGGTGCGGCTGTTAGTGCAGTAGAGTCATGGGGACCTATTGAAAGTTTCCCTGAAAGAACAAAAAAAGGTCACACGAATCCCGGGACGTGCTCTAACAAGAGACCCAGGCGATGCATACCTAAACGGAGAAACCAGAGTCTCTCCGATGCCTCACAGAAGATCACCATGGAGGTTTTAGCGCAGTAAAATCCTAGATAGCCTAGCCTCCTTTTCCTCGGAGAGTAAAGGTACGCCACCTTTGATTTCCTTCTTGGTTAGAAGACTTCCATCACCTCAGATGGAAGAGAGAGTGTACATGTGTCTACGTAAGCACTTGTGGACTGTATCTCTTGCGTAGATAACGGATCATAAGAGAGATTGTCCGCTACAACCGTATCGGTCAGCAAGACGTTATTACGTATTATTGTTACTTTAGATAGATATTTTATTATAACACTAGCAGCGCCTGCGACTTCGCCCGCAGCCAACAATGTTGAATTATTCACAGATTCCGCGTGCTCTCTGACGTCTAACGTCGGGATAGTAAAATCAAAAAATAAACCGCAATAAAATCCGTAAAAGTAGTTTGATTTCAATAATTGAAATATTATAGAAGTTGGTGTTGGCGTACCCGCTGTGTATATTTGGCACCAACTTCAAAAAAATTACATTATTTTATACTGTTCAGTGATATTGAAGTCGCTTCAATTTCTTTTTAAAGATTTTAAATCATCAAAATATGGCAAGAAATAAGCAACATAACACATTTAGTCAATATGTGTTATTTTTTTATCGCAGTATAGGTACGAGTAGTAGGTAATCCAATAGGAAGACGCTGCTGCCTGGTTTCTTAATTTCCCTTAATCGACTCTAACGGGCACCCAACGGGAAGAGATAGATGGGAGATTGCTAATCTTACCCGGACACCTTACGCGCAATTCTGGGGTTCACGGGTTCTGAATTTAAATACATGTATGTACTAAATACATGTATGTATGTGCTAAGACGAAGATCATGTCTAATGTCCATGTTGCACCCGTACCGGTAGTTGTTGGGAACGATACTCTCGAAGTTGTTGACCACTACGTATACCTAGGACAAACTGTCCAGTTAGGTCGGTCCAACTTTGACAAAGAGGTCGCCCGAAGAATCCAACTCGGATGGGCAGCGTTCGGGAAACTACGCGATATCTTCTCGTCCAAAATACCGCAGTGCCTGAAGACGAAGGTTTTTAACCAGTGTGTGTTGCCAGTGATGACATATGGTACCGAGACGTGGTCTCTAACGGCTGGCCTTTTAGAAAAGTTCAGAGTCACACAACGAGCCATGGAGAGAGCTATGCTCGGAGTTTCTTTGCGCGACAGAATCCGAAATGTGGAGATTCGCCGAAGAACTAAGGTCACCGACATAGCTCTCAGAATCTGCAAGTTGAAGTGGCAATGGGCAGGCCACATCGCTCGAAGAACCGATAAGTGATGGGGAAGAAAGGTTCTCGAGTGGCGACCACGAACCGGAAGACGCAGCGTTGGCAGGCCTCCCACTAGGTGGACAGACGACATTGTGCGCGTCGCAGGTAACCGGTGGATGCAAATAGCTAATTGTCGTTCATTGTTGCGTTCTAAGGGGGAGGCCTATGTTCAGCAATGGACGTCTTCCGGCTGATGATGATGATGTACTAAGTATCAAAACAATATCCTCTCGCATTTAATCTCCGAAGAGGTAGACAACGGACGGTTGTGTTAGGTGCCATCACAGAATACAAATCAGTACAAGTACTATAGAATGCTTAATTCAAGTAAAAACTCGTAGGCACGGGTAAGAACATCAAAATACATAAATATCAGGTACACGACAATAGGTACCATACCGTCAGCTGTATTTACCGACATTTGAGCTTGTGACAGATCAAACTCATCACTACTTATCACTTACTTAAATATAACTCTTTTAATATAACTTTAAATAGTTATATTTTCCTGCCTCGTAGAGGAAGGGCTGCCTACGCTTTGTTTAAAGGGACCATAGACTAACGCGTACTCTATTCTTAATATATAAACTCTATGGGTGCCATCCAGGTGGATAACACCGCAGTGTGAGAGATTGTGCCGCAAAACAGCAATATGTAGCATTGTTGTATATGGTGTAAAGGGCACTGTAGGTACAATTACTCGGCTCAAGAGACATAATAACAAATGACTTTTCTAATTCTTCCGAATTCTGATTAGTCTGTTTCGAACTTTTCCTTTCAAAGCTGCTCGAAATAATCTTGAGAGATATTGGTCGATTGTATTGTGTGTGTGAGGATTACCCGTGGGTTTTCGGGTAAGAAACTAAGAATAGCACCCACCCATATCCTACCGGTGTCCGTAAGAGGCGACTAAGGGAAACAACAAGACGGGCAGCAGCGTCTTTCTATTGAATTAACTACCACCTATACTGCGATCCCCAAGACGCCTGCCAAGTGCGGGGATTACGGCAATCCCTCCCTTTTAAGGGGGAGGCCTTTGTTTAGCTGTGGACGTATTTCGGCTGCTGATGAGGATTGGTAGGTTGACTATATCATATCGAACCCTACTGACCATATTTGACTAAATAGTCAGCCTGCGTTAATATATTTATTGTTCTACTTTTGATTATCTAAAGAAAAACAGGTTATATGTGTAACGCAATCATATTAAAACCATAGCAATTGCAAGTGTTGTTTGCAGTCATCTTACCGACATCTCATTTATTTACGTAAGAAAAGCCATAAAAAGTCAAAAACAACAATTCCATATTATAACTGCTTTAAACAACCGTAAAAAGTATATTAATAACTAGTTAATGCGGTAATAATTATAAGACATACAACAATTTATTTTAGATACAATCTCGGAGCGGGCTGGTTTAACGTAACCGGCGCTGGGGCCTTAGGATACGCGAGTAGCGATTTGCATTTTTTTTTAAATTATTAGATTCAGTTTCGAGTTGATTTGGTAAGTTTAAGTGTTTTAAAATGAGAATTGCATATCTTGTTTAGTTAAAATGGGCGGGTGGGTATACCACCCACCCGCCCATTTTAAAAATAACCTATTAGGTACCCAGCCAACCTATTACTACATCAGGCCGTGGCCGCGTCCATAATTTTAATACTAAAATTATGCTTCTGATACATTTTTTTTAATATGCTCGAGTCAACTCGTGCGCGGGTGCTGCTTGGGGGGACTGGTCCGACTTCTACCCCTTTGGCCTTTTAGTTAGTCGTAATTTATTGTTTTCTTCTTTTCTCCTTTGCTTTATGTTTCGAACGGCAGGACACAATATCGCTAATGTCGATTCATTTGTAACAAAACAATGTTTAAAAAAAGTGAAAAAATGACAAGCCCGCTGAGTTTCTTGCCGGATCTTCTCAGTTGAGGCCGCGTTGTGATCCGGTGATAGCTTTTAAAAAATGACGATTCAAAAGTGCTAGCGTTAAGCCTATTTGAAATAAAGATTTTTGAGTTTGAGTTTGAAATTGCACTGTTGCAAAATTAAAAATAAATGTACAAGAAAAAATGTAAAATACTTAAGGTTTTGATAACGCAGCTCAGTTTTCAACTTTTGTACATCGGCAATGGTTTTTTAGTACCAATAAATATTATGTTATCTTTTATATCCTGTAATTTCAAACTTACAGATACTCGTTAGTGAAAAAAATTATATTGAAGAAGGGTTATCCTTTGTACAGTCTAAATGCTGAAAAATAGTTGTCGTTCGTGAGTTGAGATGAAATAAATGTAGAGTAAAATAATATAAAAGTTACACTGTGCGCGCTACGAAGTTGAAACCACAATCGCTATTCTAATGGCCCGCATTACGAAACTATATTGCATCTCTTATCTTTATTGTCATCATTGCACGTAACACAACTCAGAAGTGGGTAACAATGGCGGTCAAATAAATAGAGTTAGTAAGTACTCTACATACTGCTAACTAAATCGATACTACTAAAAAAAATCGATACACAAAATTACTTGTCCTGACTGACTGACTGACTGACTGATTCATCAACGCACAGGCCAAACCACTGAACCTAGAAAGCTAAAATTTGGACAGTAGGTTCTTCTTATGACGTAAGCATACACTAAGAAAGGATTTTTGAAAATTCGACTCCTAAAGGGGTTAAATGGGGGTGTTTTCTTTTGTATGAAACTTTATTGTATGGTTCGATTGATTTGAAATTTACTGAAAAGATTCTCTAAATAAAATAAATCTATACGTGTTTCGCGACTTTTCAAAAACAACCTTTGGGGGTGTGTTAGGGGCTGGTAAACTCTGTAAAAAATGAGCGGGTGAAGCCGCAGGAAATTGCTAGTTTGGAGTAAAAAGAAATATTAGTTATTAAGTCTGTTTATAGAGCGTCCAACCGTTTATTTTCTTTTTGACAGCACCAATAGAACGTAACTGCGTCATGTTACGCAAAAAGTGAACTTCACATTAAGTGAACTTTTAAAAGTGAACTTTTGCGTAACATGACGCAGTTACGTTCTATTGGTGCTGTCAAAAAGAAAATAAACGGATGGATCTATTATAACTGTCCCAAATAAATGTTCCAGTAATTTCTTGAGCTACAGTGTCCTACACGCTGTAACATGGCGGCAGAAGTAGTTAGTTGTCGCCTGGCCCATTGGAATGGGTCGCGGGTTCGATTCCCACTTCGTGTCTGGGTGTTATCTATAGAAAATTATTATTATTATTTACAAATATAAAATATTAAAAAAATCGAACCGACTTCAATAACACTGAAAAGTATAAAATAATTTAAATATTATTGAAGTTGGTGCCAATGAAAAGTATAAAATAATTTAAATATTATAGAACTTGGTGTTGGCGTACCTGCTGTGTATATTTGGCACCAACTTCAATAATATTTAAATTATTTTATACTTTTCAGTGTTATTGAAGTCGATTCGATTTTTTTTTAATATTTTATTTTATACTTGTTAGTGATATTTTTAACCGACTTCAAAAAAGGAGGAGGTTCTCAATTCGTCTGTATATATATATTTTTTTTCTATGTATGTTCGCGCATAACTCTGGCAATTATGAACCGATTTGAAAAAATCTTTCTTCCATCCATTCTTTAATCCGTTAATTGGGTCCCACAAAAAAAATATTGCTTAGTAATAAGTAGTTCCTGAAAAAACAAGAATGGTGACTGCGCACTGAGAGCTGCAAGAAAGCCTATATAGATGACGTTTTAGTCGCTCGGACTCGCTCGGTCGGACAAAAATGGTCATAACTCTGGCAAATATTTACCAATTTCAATGATTCTTTTTTTATTCGAAAGAAGAACACTGTATTGAATCTGTATGAATTTTATTATAACCGGATAAGAACTTCCTGGAGGACCATGAACGATGTGGAGGAATTTATCTGGTAAAAACCATAAAACTGATGTTCTCCATTACATTGCTCTGACAATTATGAACCGATTTCGATGGTTCTTTTTTTATTCGAGAGAGTAAACTACTATGATGTTTCCATGCAAATTTCATTACGAACGAATATTTTTTTCTGAAGAAACATGAATTATGTAAAACTATGTAGACGATAATGTGATCATAACCTACCTAGATAATTTTACGGTTTTCGATGGTTCAATCTTTATATATGAAAATATCACTAAAAAGTTTAAAATAAAATCTTTTTAAAAAAAAATTGATCCGTTTTCAATATCACTGAAAAGTATAAAATAATTTAAATATTATTGAAGTTGGTGCCAAATATACACAGCAGGTACGCTAACACCAACTTCAATAATATTTAAATTATTTTATACTTTTCAGTGATATTGAAGTCGGTTCAATTTTTTTTTAAAAAGATTTTATCATACTAAAAGATTCGAAGACATCGAAGACGCTAAAATGATCTAAGTAGGTAGGTTATGATCACATTATTGTCTACATAGTTTTACATAATTCATGTTTCTTCAGAAACAATTTATCCGGTCGTAATGAAATTTGCATGGAATCATCATAGTAGTTTACTCTTTCGAATAAAAAAAGAGTCATCGATATTGGTTCATATTTGTCAGAGTAATGTAATGGAGAACATCAGTGTTATGGTTTTTACCAGATAAATTCCCCCACATCGTTCATAGTCCTCCAGTGAGTTCTTATCCGGTTATGATAAAATTCATACAGATTCATCACAGTGGTTCAATCTTTCGAATAAAAAGAAGAATCATTACAATTGATAAATATTTGCCAGAGTTATGACCATTTTTGTCCTTAATAAATTATAGTTTAAAAAAATAAAAATACACGCTTTTATAAGGACTACTGCACTAAAAAGCAATAAATAAATTATCGAAACCGATCTTTCTACCCCGTGCTTGTAATTTATGGATTATATTTATGTGTAAACAATCATAAGCTTGTACAGGCTGTGCCTAGTTTGGGATCAGATGCCTGTGTGTGGATTGCGCCAGTATTATTACTAAAGTATATTATTATTAGATTACTAAGTTTGAAACAGTGTTTTACACAATTGGCATTTAGGACTACAGTCATTAATCGTTATTAAGATAAAATTTAAACAAGGAGGAAATGGTGAATGTCCGCGACGTTAAATAATTTAATTAACTTCAGATCAATAAGAAACCAGACAGCCCAGTAGCAAAGACAGAGATGCCCCAGTTACTCAGCGTCCGTAGCGAAGTAGCTACATTTTTGTATTTTCAATGTTGCGACATTATACAACACGAACTATGGTCTGAAGTACCATTTTTTACTTCTACTAAAAGCATTTGGAAATGGATGGAAAACGACGATGTATTATGGGATGCTGAAGTTTGTAGTTTAAAAAAAGCCTAGCCTTTTAATTTTATTCTGACCGAGTGAAGAGACAACTAAGGCGTTTGCCTAATAGTAAGTGACACATCTCCCTACAGACAACTATAGTACAGTGAACTGCCATTCGTCACCCGAAAAATTACTTATTAAATTTAGCCCGCTACAAGTACTCTTTAACACATGCTGCTTGGCGACAGAATGTCTGACACTGCGGTAGTATCTACCTGGACGACCCCTCATCATCATCACCAGCAGCAAGACGTCCACTGCTGAACAAAGGCCTCCCCCTTAGACCGCCACAATGATCGACAATTTGCTATTTGCATCCACCGATTGCCTGCGATGCGAACAATGTCGTCGGCCCACCTAGTGGGAGGCCTGCCTACGCTGCGTCTTCCGGTTCGTGGTCGCCACTCGAGAACCTTTCTTCCCCAACGGTTATCGGTTCTTCGAGCGATGTGGCCTGACGACCCCTACCATCACGTTTTTTGTGAAGTAAACCTTCAAAAGGTCCTTGGGACCTGTGGGATCTTACCCACTAAACCCCCGCGGCTGTGGCATCGGCACATGAGAGGCGAGACCAGGGCTTTCCAGTGGGATCTGCACCAGTAACCCCTCAGTGCCTTCCCTTTGAGCCAACAGCCAGGGGGCGCATTGTTGCCCCCCGGGAACCAGACACGGTGCGTAAGGGGACGGAGGTCGCAACCCCGACGCCACCGTCCTCGTCGGAGTCACCACAGTACTCAATGGACGTCCTGTCCTTGGGCCCACATCGTGAACGTCCAGTGACTCTGAAGGAGAGACCTACGATCTAGTGGAAGGTATTGGACAGTAAGACCAACGCAGGTAAACTATTCCAGCGAAGGACAGGAAGAAAAAGAGAAATCATTACTTAAGGAAATTACTACCGTAATTGTTATCAATTACAATTGTCATTTCCTTTAGCAGTCTTAACGAATACTTGTTGATTAATTCACTATGAATGGACAGTAAAAAATTGCTTAAACGTGGCAAAATATTGCAACAACTTTTAATCGCACATGCAAGTTTTAAGAAACACGGATTTCTTTATTAAATAGGTATTGGCGTCGTATTTACGGTCAAAATAAACGATATTTACTTTATTTTTACCTTCAATACAATCATAAAAGTATAGCTAAATGAAAGTAGCGCAACTACCTTTTTGTTGTTGACGATTTTTTTGTAATCTATGCGATTATGCGCGCCACTCTGCGCCACAGAGAATACCTATATGATAGTAGGTTTCAAAAGGTGTATCTTTATGTGATACTCTATATTTTTGTGATCCTGTGACTAGTTTATAAATGTTTAAGAAGTTTCATTTCATTGAAGACCTTGACTGGTAAATTCTTGTCTACAAACAATCGATTCCGAAAAACTCCGGAACTTCTATTTTAATAACTCGCTGGATTTTTATGGGATTCATTCGGATAATCTAGAAGAGGTAAAACGTTAGAATGAATGAAAGCTAATAAATAATACCTTTCTATTTATCTTTTCCCTGTCCTCTCGAGTATGAAAGTACATATTATAATTTTCTCCGTAAACGGTGAAGACTGATCAGATTGGGATTCTTAAAACAATGAGGACGTGAAAGTGAAAGGATTTAAGGGCTTTGAGGAGGTACAACACTGACCTGCCGCAATTTAGAGTTTCAATGAGACGATTGTGAAACCTATACCATTTGCCTTACGATCCATTCTCACATGTTGATAAACTGAGACATATAATCTATAATATTTTAGTGCTGTACTTTGGGTTCTAAACTGTGATGAAATTAAAAGTGTTTTAAAGCTTTAAAATAGAATCTAAAAATGGAACACCACACAGACACACACACACACACACACACCACAAAATGGAACACCACACTTTTTTAATAGAATACTGGAATACTAAACGGAGCCTTGACTTGGATATGACACGGATACATTTCAATAGAGTCTAAAACCGCGATCATCAATCTTATACGCTTTCCGCAAACAACATGTATCGATTCCAGGCTAAAGATAGCTGGTTACCGAAGTGAGAAGGGTTATATATAGCTGAAGATTTGGTGAATATTAGCGATGATATCCAACTTCCTTGGTGGATATATTTTTTTAATCTTAAATGTTGGACGCTAGTCCAATGTATACCATTTACTGAGCTGCGTGGTGGCTGAACAGAGCAGGATCTCATGTACAAAATAGCAGGACCCTACCCAAAAAACAACAAAGTCATATGTCCTGCGCTGCGGCCGACCTGTATGACCGTGAATGGTTTACTTATATGACGTTATATGATTTATGTCTAAAACAGGATCATGATAATTTATTTTTTTCTGTCAAATGACTTTCTGGTACGCTCAGAGAGAGTAGTGATTGGAGAGTACTTGTAAATTTAATGTCGCGGGGGTTTAAAGGTTAACGAAAACCATAAAACTTTTAGTTTTTGTGTGAACCAGCGCCTTGCATCATCAATGCGTACACTGTTGAACAAAAAGCCTCCCCCTTAGAAGGGATGGGTAGGCATCTTGGGCATCGCAGTATAGGTGGAAGATAAATACAAACGAAAGACGTTGCTGACGGTATTCTTGTTCTCGCTTAGTCGCAACAACACCCAACGAGAGGAGATGGAGGGGATGCAATTCTAATCCAGCACCCCACCAGCGCCTTTAGTGGTAAAGAACTATCAAAAACATGTAAAATGTCTGAGACGAGACATAGTTTATTATCAAATTTTGTAGAGTTACAGATAAACACAGTTAACTTCCTAAAATCTATTTGAAAGCTCATGTCAAATATGTTCAGAGTCAATTTCAGGTTACTTGCTTCCAATAATAATACCAGCCCTTGTTTATGTCCTACTGTTGGGCACGGGCCTCCCCTCATGATGAGGGGGCTTAGGCCATAGTCCACCACGCTGGCCAAGTGCGGGTTGGCGGACTTCACACGTCATTCGAATGCTATTAGGCTATCTCAGACACGCAGGTTTCCTTAAGATGTTTTCCTTTATCGAAAGCTAATAACAATCGCACAGACGATTCGCACATGATGAACCTGCGCATCTTGTTTCCAAGGCAAGCGCTCGCCCACTGACCTGTTACTATGCATCTAATCCAATAATAATAACCTTTATTTATCAGAATTATTAGGGTGAAGCGTACATACATATATGTGTCACGGTCATCGATATAATATATAAACTAGATAAACATTCACGAATAAAATGACATCTAAAATGTGGTCGCGGAGGTTGCAAACTTATCTGAGCTGGTGGCGGAAACGTGAACTAACGATTTTATAATGATAATAACTTGTAGTTTGACAGTTTCATATAGACAGTAGCGACACTCCAATCGGCAAAAATAAATTTGTCAGGTAGTGGCTTGTAAAGAAATAGCGACACAAGGGCGCTATAGCGCTTGCTGCTGGCGAGACTCAAAGAGTTTGTCACTTCCAATAATATCCTCATCGACGAGCAGTTTGGCTTTCGAACCAGACACTCTTGCGTCCACCAGGTGCACCGCCTCACGGAGCACATCCTGACCGGGCTCAACCAGCCCAAGCCCGTCTACACAGGCGCCCTATTCTTCGATGTTGCCAAGGCCTTCGACAAGGTCTGGCACAACGGCTTGATATACAAGCTCTTCCAGTTAGGAGTCTCCGATAGGCTCGTACTCATCATACGAGACGTTCTCTCGAATCGTACCTTTCGATACCGGGTCGAAGGTATGTTTTCTTCGCCCCATCCTATACAGGCCGGACTCCCTCAGGGCTCCGTGCTCTCTCCCCTCTTGTTCAGCCTGTTCACGAACGACATTCCTCGTTCGAGCAGAGTCCAACTCGCCCTTTACGCGGATGACACCGCTCTCTATTATTCCCATAGGAACATGTCCTATTTAACGCGTGCTCTTCAAGCCGCAGTCGACGCCCTGGGTCAATGGTTCCGTACGTGGCGCATAGAGGTGAACCCGGAGAAGAGTGCCGCGGTGGTCTTCTCCCGGGGACCCGCCAATATGTTCTCCGCGCGGAGCCTTCGGCCCAACAGACGACTGGCCCCAATATCCCTATTCAATCGCCCTATCCCCTGGACTAGGAAGGTTAAGTACCTCGGAGTCACCTTGGCCCGCACATTAGGTCCGTCCGCAATCGAGCGGCTTTCGTATTAGGTCGCCTGTATCCCCTTCTCTGCAAGCGGAGTAAAATGTCGCTTAGAAATAAGTTGACATTATACAAAGCTTGCATTCGCCCTATCATGACTTACGCGAGTGTAGTTTTCGCGCACGCCGCCCGCACCCATATCGATAGCCTCCAAGTTATCCAGAATCGTTTCCTCCGACGTGCCGTCGGTGCCCCGTGGTACATGCGGAACGTAGATCTGCATTCCGATTTCAAGTTAGATCCCCTTCGTAAGTTCCTCAAAGAAGCGTCGAAACGCTACTTTGAATCCGCGTCCCGTCACGCGAACAGTTTAATCCGCGCCGCCGCCGATTACGCCCCTAGTAAATTAAATTAGAGATAGCCAAGATGTAGAATCGAATCTTAACTCTCATCTCTTAAGGGCTTTAATGTTAGGATAAATCTAATGTAACTAATTAAATTAGAATGACCGTTCCAGTGACAACATCAAATGCTATGAAGGTTTCGTCAAAGGTTAGTGAAGGTGACCTTGTAGCTAAGTCTCAAGAGTTTTGAGGCAAAATGGGATTAGACTTTATCACCGAAGTTAACTTGGCGTCGAAAGACATAAGCTTTGCTTTGATAGTCATCAATTTAGCTATGACCTGTGTCAATTAAATGTCTACGTTTTATATAACACGTAGGAAATACAACGGGTGCTTCGTAACGTCAAAAGTCGAATGTTCACTAGAAATCTTCAAGAAATGTAACGCAAATGCAACGGCTGACAAAGATTATGACATTTTTGTCATTGTATTACAGATTAATACTGCCTGCAAAAGGTGAGAATAGGTATAATTTATGTGGCTTGTAACGTCGTAACTCCTCATAATAATTTGTGTAGTGTACCGGATTATTGGCGCGTAGGTTCCCCAAATTAGTTAAGGTATTCTAAATACATTCATAAAATTAGAACTTTTTATTCAATAATATCCATGTAAGATTGTATTAGAATAATAATATAATAACATACTTTTCAGCAAGTTTTTTTCTTCATTATCAACATGTCAATAAATTGTGACTTATCTTAAGTAGGTACTCTTCATACGGGTTTGCATTGATTTTTTTTACCATAACTTATTCATATACTAAAACTTATCCAATACCTATTAAATCTTACCTATTATGATTCTCATCTCCCACACATCTTTTTCCTATCAAAACGCATACTTTAAGCCAAGACTTGTATAACAGGTAGTGACAATATCTTGTATATAAAAACAAGCGAGTCTCTACAATTTGCAGGAATCATTTAAAAAGGCGTTTATTTTTATATAATTTTCGTTATCAAGTTTGAGCAGCTCTTTGAGCAAGTTCGACACTTCAAAATCAATAGGATTTGATATAACGCGACACTTTCGTACAACAGAATTAAGATCAATAATATCGGCATAGTTTAATCTTGATATAATATTATGTAGATTGAGTAAAAGATTTAACGTAAACAGTATGATAACCATGAGAACGTATAAGCTTATGATGAAGAATACAAATGAGAAAATAGAAGAAATTAAATAGCTGTGATATCACAATGAAAGGGTTCCTATATGATATAAGTAATTTACTGGCTAGTAAGAATACTTTGTTGTTTATAGTTGTTTAAAAATCGTCTCTTGTTTTATCTTTTTGCCTTAATTTTAACAAACCTGGTACAAAACACTGTAGCAGAATTTTAGCGGGTAGCAGTGTAGCATAGAATTATAGAGATTATGAGCAGAAAAGCAGTTCCATATTCCAGCCGTAGCCCACGCAATCATGAATTGCGATGATATAATATGCAAACATTGACTATCCTAAACTAAACACCAGAAACCTATATTAAGGTTAAACACATAGCCGATTAACTTTCTACGAATGTTTACTCTTTGTCCGTCGAACAGCGCAGTCGTGCGCCGCGCCGGCCGTCAGTTGCCTCTCGGCATTTGCGCGTGATGTTTGTTGATGTTGTACTCATACATGTGGAATTCTAACATTGTTTACGTGAACATATCGTTTCATATTCATTGTAGCTGTACTGGCTATTGTTAGCGCGAGTGGCGGTAAATGATTGGTTTTTAGTGTTTGTGTTGTGTGAAAAATGGCAATGGCGAATGGTTTGACGCTACGGTACCTGGATGAATTGTCCTATGTTTTGAACAGCAGAAGGCACTTGGCGAATCAAGCGAAGGCATCGTCTGTCGGTGACCTGCTGAACGCCGAGGAGGAGAGGTATCCGCCGGTATGTACTTGATTTAAATGAATTTACTGTTAATTTTGTCGTCAGGTCATGAAAATTGACAAGAATTTCGACGTAAGCAGTCCGTGTCACGATGTGATTTGTGTTGTGATGATGATAGTTTATTCGTCCATATACAGGACAGGCGAAGGAATTTCTCCATACTGCCAAATCTTTTATAGAATGTGATTTGTATTTGTGACAGTTTTGATGACAGTTGCTTCTTTTTAATTGTTTTTTTTTTTACATGCAATGGAACGCAAATACAATGCACTCTGAGAATCTAAAATAAGATTTAGATGGTGCAATATAATAGGTGCGAAACCGACTAAGTCTAATTGAAATTGAAAACCAAGTATATGATCTAGGGGTTAGCAGGTGTAATGACAACCAAAACACATAATCCACGTCACTCAAGTTATTCCTTTTAACATGCGGTGTCTTTGATATTGTCACGTAATTATCTAAAGTCTGTACTCCTGACAATTATTATCACATGTTGTTATATTGGTATCCTAAACCCGCAGTTCGGTGCAGAGCTTGCTACAGTTGAGTTCCACGATGGTAGAGTCTAGCGAGGGGATTTCTGATATTTGCTCTGAAATGAAACCAATTTTACGGATTATGTTGTGGTTGATTTTTTACTCTCCTGACGTTTCAACCACTTTACAACATTCATGGTCACGGGCGGACTAAGGGGTTAGGGGGCGGACGACGAGAACGGCTAGAGGTATTCTGAAACAATGTTTCAGAATACCTCTAGCTCTTCTAATTATTATTGTTAGTTCGATTTAAGCAGAAATAGGTAACATTGTATTGAGTCTTGGAGTGGAATATCTGGTTTTGGATTTAATTATATTTATCACGGGATCTCAAGCTGGTGGTAGCACCAAACCATTTTCCTATTTGTTTGTTTGTTGTTTATGTTTTCCTAATTAACTCAACCTGTCTCTGTCAAGGCTTGCACGCCGCCGTGGGGGTCTGCATAGTAGTAGCATTTAGTTATTTATTTACACTAAGTCAAAGAATTTCCAAACTTTGCACTTATATTAACGCCATTTTTGGTAGTCAAGGAATTTCTTATTATTTATTTCAATTTGACTTGTAAGCACTCAAACAAACACGTTTCGTTAACGTTGCATTTTATAAATGTAGAGTTAGTTGTATTAGCATTTTATTAAGGTAAATGAGAACAGTATTACTCGATTTGAGCCTCGAACCTGGCGGATAGTGGTGATTAAACTTATCAGTGTACACCAAAGGCCTAGTATCCAAGGTATTACATATTTTTACGGTATTAACCGATAAAGAGGTAAGTAGAGCCATAGAATCACCGACGTCTTTCCGCAACCACATTTGTACTTATAATAATATCATCGCATGTTATGTTCTAACGTATGTGCAGTGTCGTCTGCTTGTGACGACGGCTGCAGGCCTAGCACGACTTGCAATCTTGACAGATTGGTGTGGAGTATGACGTAGTTTTCAACACCGAAACGTCATTTCTCCATACAATAAAATCTTTTTAAAAAAAAATTGAACCGACTTCAATATCACTGAAAAGTATAAAATAATTTAAATATTATTGAAGTTGGTGTTAGCGTACCTGCTGTGTATATTTGGCACCAACTTCAATAATATTTAAATTATTTTATACTTTTCAGTGATATTGAAGTCGGTTCAATTTTTTTTTAAAAAGATTTTATTTTAAACTTTTTAGTGATATTTTCATATATAAAGATTGAACCATCGAAAACCGTAAAATTATGTAGGTAGGTTATGATCACATTATCGTCTACATAGTTTTACATAATTCATGTTTCTTCAGAAAAAAATATCCGGTCGTAATTAAATTTGCATGAAAACATCATAGTAGTTTACTCTCTCGAATAAAAAAAGAATCATCGAAATCGGTTCATAATTGTCAGAGCAATGTAATGGAGAACATCAGTTTTATGGTTTTTACCAGATAAATTCCTCCACATCGTTCATGGTCCTCCAGGAAGTTCTTATCCGGTTGTAATAAAATTCATACAGATTCAATACAGTGGTTTCTTCTTTCGAATAAAAAAAGAATCATTGAAATTGGTAAATATTTGCCAGAGTTATGACTATTTTTGTCCGACCGAGCGAGTCCGAGCGACTAAAACGTCATCTATATAGGCTTTCTTGCAAGTCTCAGTGCGCAGACACCATTCTTGTTTTTTCAGGAACTACTTATTACTAAGCAATAATTTTTTTATGGGACCCAATTAACGGATTAAAGAATGGATGGAAGAAAGATTTTTTCAGATCGGTTCATAATTGCCAGAGTTATGCGCGAACATACATAGAAAAAAAAAAAAAAAAAAAAAAATATACAGACGAATTGAGAACCTCCTCCTTTTTTTGAAGTCGGTTAAAAATGTGAAATACTACGTCATAGTGACGTCATACTCACACTTGTCTGTCAAGATTTGGACATCATGCTAAAGGTAGTGGTGTAACCCGGTCGAAACGTCAAGCCAAAATATACGATAAATCGTGTTCATTTCCGATTAAAATGAACCAATATCATATTTTTACATTTCTTTCTATTTTGTAGTTAGAAAAATTGAAAATATACTTATTTTAAATTGAAATGCATGAAACTTCACATTTCGGTCGTGTGAGTGTAAAAATATCTAGTAACGAAAAGTGGAGCGTCTATTCATACAACTACAATAGACATGCAATTTTAAGTTCAATACGACAAGATCGCGTTTTGAGGTGAACATAGTTTTTTTGTTCGCTCCAACAGACTAAATTTGTGAAAGGACACATTTTGGACGGCAAAAAAGGTCGCGATACGGTTCGTTTTTTGTTCGATGCATTATATCACTTGGTTGCGAACCAATTTATTCACGAAACTGTCTATGACATGGTTTGCTAATTTAAATACTCAGACCAAAATAATAAAAATAGGTGGAGCGCGTAACTACATAGTCAGCAGCAGCAGCCAAGACGTCCACTGATCGAAAAAGGCCTCCCCCTTAGAAGGGAGGGGTTGCCATAATCCCCACGCTTGGCGGCTTGGGGATTGCAGTATAGGTGGTAATCCAATAGAAAGACGCTGCTGCCCGTCTTCTTATTTTCCCTTAGTCTCCTCTTACGGACACCGAACGGGAGATCTCCTCCCGTTCGGTGTCCGGTTCGGTGGGTGCTGTTCTTACCCGGACACCCTAATAACAATGGACTAAATAGTAAATAGACCTTTCTTGTTCTCATGGCGGAATCCATGAATAGGTGTGGTATTAGGGATATCTGGGATCCTTACCCACTGTAACCCCGTGGCTGTCGCACGGCACATGGGAGGACCTGGGCTCATCGGTGGGATCTTTTTTTTTTTTTTGACGCGGGGGAAATCTTCTAAAGATCCCCGGGAGCTGTGGGGCTCGACCGCGGTATGTGGGATTCTTACCCACTAAAACCCCCGCGGCTGTCGCATCGGCACATGAGAGGGGGGACCCCAGGGCTCTCCGGTGGGATCTGCACCAGGGGCCCCTCAGTGCCTTGCCTTTGAGCCCGCCGCCGGGGGGCGCATTGTAGCCCCCCGGGAACCAGTCACGGTGCTCACGGGGACGGGGGTCGCAACCCCGCCGCCGTCCTCCTCGGAGTCGCCGCCGTACTCAATGGACGCTCAAAGGGCCCACACCCCGAGCGTCCAGCGACTCCGAAGGAACATCGGTGGGATCTGCACCAACTATCTACCTCGGTGGCTTGAGTCAGAGTCCACCGCCGCGAGACGCATTATAGCTCCAAGTGAATCTGTAAGGGTGTTGGGACGGGGGTCACAACCCTCGGAGTTGCCGATGGACACCTAGGACACCGTAAACGTCAAGTAAAGTTAGTAGAAGTTATTCTACATGAGCTTAGAATGGAATAGACCGTAGAGTATAACCTTTTTTTTTTTTTTTTTTGACGCGGGGGAAATCTTCAAAAGATCCCCGGGAGCTGTGGGGCTCGACCGGGGTATGTGGGATTCTTACCCACTAAAACCCCCGCGGCTGTCGCATCGGCACATGAGAAGAGTCTCCAGGGCTCTCCGGTGGGATCTGCACCAGGGGCCCCTCAGTGCCTTGCCTTTGAGCCCGCCGCCGGGGGGCGCATTGTAGCCCCCCGGGAACCAGTCACGGTGCTCACGGGGACGGGGGTCGCAACCCCGCCGCCGTCCTCCTCGGAGTCGCCGCCGTACTCAATGGACGCTCAAGGGGCCCACACCCCGAGCGTCCAGCGACTCCGAAGAGAGTATAACCTAACCTAACCTAAACCTCGAGGAAGGAAGTAACATAAAGTGGATAATACCTCTTCAAAAATACCGAAATAATTATAATGACGTTGCAATCCCGGGATTTAAAAGTAATTTATCTATTGTACTTTATTTGTAGTTACAAATTATTGATTTGAAGAATCCATTTTCTGTTACTTCGTTCCTCGAAGTTTATTAGGTAATAACTCGACATATTGCGATCTCTGTACATGAGTCAGTATAATACATTTTAAATCGCAAGAACGACGTCGAAGTATAATAATAGGGGATTTATTCATCCCACCAATCCCGGAGATTTTAAATACCGACCATCTATCGACCTTCACGAAGAAGGAATTTTGGCTGAAAAGTTGCGTAAAAAGAAGTGTGTAATCGTAGCCACGCTCGGTTCAACTAATGGCCCACATTTCCCACTTAACTTGATAAAGGTCAGCGGTTAATTAATACTTGTTATGTTGGTGGCGTCAATATCAGCGCTATGTTTGTAATTAACGGTTATCGGTGAGATGTTATGTTTATGGCATTCTGTAAATTGATTCGAACTAAACTAGAGTAACTAAGTATTAATTATAAATATTAATTCATCATCATCATCAGCCCACATCAGTCCACTGCTGGACATAGGCCTCCCCCAAGGCACGCCACTGAGCCCGATCTTCGGCTCTCCTCATCCATTGTCTGCCAACTGCTCTGCGGATATCGTCGCTCCACCTAGTCATAGGACGTCCTACATTACGCTTCCCGATTCGCGGTGTCCACTCAAGAACCAGTTTACCCCAACGGTCTTCGGTTCTTCGGCAAATATGACCAGCCCACTGCCACTTCAGCTGGCTAATCCTTTGAGCTATGTCGGTCACATTGGTTCTCTGGCGAACTACTTCATTCCGTATTCGGTCCCTCAGAGAAACACCCAGCATAGCTCTCTCCATAACCCGCTGAGCGACCTTGAATAGGTGGACTAGTCGTACCGTGAGTGGCCACGTCTCGGCTCCGTATGTCATCACGGGTAGGACGCACTGATTAAAGACTTTTGTCTTTAAACATTGCGGTATCGGCGACGAGAAGACTCGACGAAGTTTTCCGAATGCTGCCCAGCCTAGCTGTATTCTCCTTTTGGCTTCCTTCTCAAAGTTTTCTTTACCTAGCTGTAGCGTCTGCCCTAAGTAGGTATACTCCTGGACAACTTCGAGGGGAACCCCATTGACGGCAATCGGCCCCGGAACAACGCGCTCGTTTAACATGACTTTGGTTTTATCCAAATTCATCCGGAGACCGATGCGATGAGAAGAATCAGCCAGGTCATTCAGCATTCGTTGTAGGTCTTGCAGAGTCTCTGCCATAATGACGATATCGTCCGCGAATCGTAAGTGAGAGATGTACTTGCCATTAATATTTATGCCAGACCTCTCCCAGCCCAGCGTCTTGAACATATCCTCTAAAGCTTTAGTGAACAGTTTCGGGGATATAACATCCCCCTGTCTCACTCCTCGGCGTAGGTGGATATGTTCAGTTCGCTGGTTCTGTACTTCTACGGTCATAGTCGCGGCATCGTAAAGACATCTCATCACTTCGATGTATCGCCAGTCAACTTGGCAGCGCTGCAAGGCCTCCAGAACAGACCAGGTCTCGATCGAGTCAAAAGCCTTCTCATAATCCACAAACGCTATGCACAGGGGCTGATTGTACTCTTCAGTCTTTTGTACAATCTGCCTTACCGTGTGGATGTGGTCTATGGTGCTATACCCGCTTCGAAACCCGGCCTGCTCCGGGGGTTCGAATTCGTCGAGTCTTCGCGCAAGACGGTTCGTGATGGCCCTTGAAAACAGCTTATACACATGGCTCAGAAGCGAAATTGGTCGGTAGTTTTTTAAAAGGGTTTTGTCACCTTTTTTGAAAATTAAAACTACTATGCTACTGTTCCATGTCTTTGGAGTTCTCCCAGTGAAAAGGACAGAATTGAACAACTGCTGAAGTTCTATCAGCACGGGAGCTCCTCCAGCTTTTAAGAGCTCTGTTGTGATTCCGTCCTCACCCAGGGCTTTTCCATTTTTGAGCTGTTTAAGGGCCATCACGATCTCATCTTGGCTTATTACGGGCAGATCTTCGGAGAGGGCTTATTATGGGCAGATCTTCTTCTAAATATTAATTAAGAAAGCATAAAAAACCTGACTGTGAACAAACAAAATGTATATAAAACTTATACACATGTACTATCGCGGACACGAAGGATGTACCAGTTATCAATCAAAAATTGTTTGAACAACATTACGTGCGCTTACCTCGCCTGCACGTATTTCGGGCCGGCTCGTGCAAGCGATTGTCGTCCTAGAGGTGGTACACCGTTCGTGACCGCGACAGTACCTTTATAGATTTCTACTCGTTTCTTTAAGACCTGTCATTTGATACCCATATTGATGTTTCTGGAAAGAAAAAATACAAAATGGTGACCATATATTATCTTTTTTTTTTAAATATATATAGGCTATGTCACTCCCACAACTAAGACGAATCTACCATAGATTTAGGACCTTTTCACTTTGTAATCTACATACATATTATAGGTCAAAATTCATCAAGCTGTTTAGGTTATAGGCCGTGCCATAGTATATACAAAAATATAGCCCTCTTCCTGCGGCACTCGGGCAAAAACTTAAGATATTCTCTCCCAATCTCTCTATATCTAAAGTCTTTGTACTAAAAGAGCCTGTACTACTGTACTTAATAATGGAGAATATTGGTGAAATGAGAATGTAAATTGATGTCTATGGATGACATCATGAGAGTTTTCTCAATAACTTTAGTTTGATAAGAAAATCATTGTTAACGTTGGGTGTTAATGAGTTTAATTTTTGTCGTTCCTTCCTTCCTGCTCTATTTTCTTTTGGGAACTTTACTCCGGATCCAATATTGTATTTCCATCTACATGTTACCATCAGGCCAATGTCCGACTCGTGCTTAGAGGAGATACCACTGGAGATAGCATGATGCGCTAACCCCTCTGCCAAATTTTGTTCATATGTTCAGGTCTTTATTTGTGTGCGTATCTTTTTGAATGTGTTGCGAGTTTATTATAGTGTGGGTATGCGTGAAATTGTATCTGTGTGTGTTTACTTCGCCTCCCACACCCCGCAAAAGTGGCACGAAAAATTTGTTCGGCGAATCGACGCAATTCTAGCTGCATTCTAATTACTCTGAGGACTCGTGTCTTTACTGACTCTTTACAACGAGACATAGAAGTCCCTTCCGCAGGATTGAAACCCGTGACCTCCTGGTTGCAAATTAGGGTGCGTCCAGCTACGCCACGGCAGGCAATACTAGAATTTACATATAACTAGAGCCTATTTCGAATTATTATTAAGCAATCATACAACCACCCATTGTTCAACTCATGTGAAAATATAATCCATTTACAAAATGATAGTCCTATTTGCATTGTCATATGAAACTGAACTCTATAGGCCAGTGTTTATGGTTCACACTAGGTATTGTAGTCTCTCGTGTCAAAAGAATGGATTGATGACTGCGCTGTGCAGAATAGTAGAACGTTTTTAACCACTTTTTATTGTAATTGCTATTGCGAGATGACAAAAAACAAGCTTAATAGCATTTGAAAGTGTTTTGAAATCGAAATCTTTTGCGTTTAGCGCTCATACACATTACATGTAGGTATTGAGGCACATGCACGTATAGTACAAGTGTAATGGGGGCTAAATAGAACCGTTTAGACAAACTGTATAGAACGGACCGAGCCAGTATGTTTTTCGTCTGGGTAGTGGCCAATCTCGCGTCAGTTTTTCCAGCCCTCTTCAAAGTCAAAGTCAAAAATCTTTATTTCGAATAGGCTTAACGCTAGCACTTTTGAATGGTCATTTTTTTTAAAAGCTACCACCGGATCACAACGCGGCCTCAACTGAGAAGATCCGGCAAGAAACTCAGCGGGCTTGTCATTTTTTCACTTTTTTTTTAAACATTGTTTTGTTACAAATGAATCGACGTTAGCGATAGTGCCGAAACATATAGCAAGGGAGAAAAGAAGAAAACAATAAATTACGATACAAATTACAACAAACTAAAAGGCCAAAGGGATAGTAGTCGGACCAGTCCCCCCAAGCAGCACCCGCGCACGAGTTGTCTCGAGCAGAAGCCATCACTCCCCTCAACCATATTAGAGGGAAGGAGGTGACCCGTCACATGAAGCCGCCACAAGCAAAGACTTTTCGATGGCGAGCATGACCGAACCAAAATCACAGTGGTTCACATTTAACTTCTGCTGTTAAGCAGTACCTCGTCAGGCAAGACACAAAACACAAAACTCTGACTTGACATGCTGTTGTCTAGATGACAATGACCGGGACATTCGTTTTACGTGCCCACCGAAGTACGGAGACGCAGTTCAAATGTCACTAAACGGTCACCCATCTGTGAAGTGACCCCACCTGACATTGCTTGACCAACTGATCGTTAACCGAATAGTGCCAGCCCTGAGCCTTTCCTTTTATGAAAAGGTAACAAACAAATGGATCAAATGGATAGAGTGTGACAGATAGAGAGACAGGGAGAGAAAGAGAGGTTAAGTTACGTAGTACCTTATACATGGAAAATATACCCTTCATGTCTAAAAAGTAAATTATTATGAACTAAATTATATTGAATCCATTTAGCTACAGTAAAATGTGCGTGCAATCTTGCTTTCTGCTAGGGTTGCCTCTATTATGTGCCAATATTTGTTTAGTTTGAATTGAACACTTACACAATGAACTTTATGAATTTTATTATTTCTAACTTAGAATAAAGATTTCAAATTTATTCTATTATTCCCCATTTTTTGTACAGCTTTGTAAGAACGTCTCATACTTAAATTTTTAACAAGCCGGGCTAGAGTAAACCGATTCTATCAATTATCATATTTGATTGATTATTATTATTATATGCGAAAATAGTGCCTAAAGAAATCGACAAGCTTGACCTTAACAAATTATGAATCAATTTTAACGTCAATGTTTTGTATGATTAAGATAAATACAGACTGTTGTAGATACCTGCCTAATACATAATTATAGTAGGCACATACGTCAAAAATCAGCGTTGATTGTTGATTAACCAGCTATTTCAACATTATTTATTTTAAAAATGCGGCAACCCTATCTGGGCTTCCATTAGATCGGGCACTCCCGTCCGGCTGCCAACTTCCTGACCTTCTACGATTTACATAACCTATGACGCCAGTCGGCGTGTTGAAAACTATTCATCGCGTTTTGACCAATCTGAGATCAGTATAAAAATATTTTCTTTACAATTATGAGTGTGTCGAAATTTAGTTCGACTGTAGTGTTTCGTTTCCATAGAGCGCCTTGATGTGCAGGGCATTGTATAAATTATCATTGTATGCCATGGACCCACTAATTCTGTGGTAGGCGGCCCCTTGCATGAGGATGACTTGAAGTAGGGAAAGATGAAAAAATGACAAGCCCGCTGAGTTTCTTGCCGGATCTTCTCAGTTGAGGCAGAGATGTGATCCAGTGGTAGCTTTTAAAAAATTGACCATTCAAAAGTTAAGCCTATTTGAAATAAATATTTTTGACTTTGGTTAGATGTCGTGAGGAGAGACTCTACATAACAGTCATGACTGCTATGTCAAGAGCGTTTCGATAGTGAAGTTTCTTTATGCATGATTTTTTAAAATTTATTCTACGTTTTTTACAGGCTCAAATTTCCGGTTTGCATTTAAATCCGTATATTCGTATGGGAGCTACGATGCCACAGACCGACAAACTTAAACAAAACACCTCTTCTTTTTATCGTTTCGGAATTTGAAACATGAAAAAATGTCAATATCTACGAGTGTATAGTTCTAAGTATAATTACATCCTTATCACTATGGATATTATGTAGGTAGGAGGTAGGTAAATGTTGTATGTAGGTACATAGAAAGATAAAACACGTACTTACCTACTATTGCATTATTAAGAAATTATATAAACTAGCACTAGTATAATGTATAAACTCCGGTAGGCAGGCATGTGGATAAAACATTAACTCCATGTTTGTTATTTTGTTATATATGTATTTATTCTCTTTAAATATAATACCTACTTTGATTTAGTGTGTTCTTAGAATATGAATCAATTCAAGTACTTACTATAGAATGCTTAATTCAAGTAAGCGCAATATGTAGCCACGAGTAAGAACATCAAAATACATAAATATCAGGTACACGACAATAGGTACTATACCGTCAGCAGTATTTACCGACATTTGCGCTTGCGACAGATCAAACTCATCACTACTTATCACTTACATATCAATATAACTCATAATATAACTTTAAATAGTTTAATTCACCTGCCTCTTAGGCAAAAATCTGTCTACGCTTCGTTTAAGGGGACCATAGACAAACGCGTACTCTATTCTTAATATATAAACTCTATGAGTGTGTTCATAATAGTAAATTTATATAAAAATGTGTCTCTATTTCCCTTGGTCGAAGTCGAAAACGACTATACAGATTTTATCCACCTTTTTTTTAAGGTTTCTAATACTCTGTAGAAGGCTCTTACAAGTTACAACCGTGGTAGTCGTCTGCCATTTCATTTGTAAGTAGCTTTATTAATATACTAGCTGACCCACGCAGCTCCGCCTGCGCTATTTTTACGTTAACTAAACTTTTAATAACAGACATTCGCATCGAATACATAACCTCCTTTTTTATAGTCGGTTAAAAACTGGGACCCACTTTTTACTTGCTCTCCGAAGCATGGACCCGTTTAGTTCAAATGGCGTTAAACGGTCACCCATCTATTTAATGACCTTACCTAACGTTGCTTAACCCGATCGATTACAAAACCTTGATAACTACTCTCTATGAGTGTTCCCTTACTAATATTTATTATATTATAAAGAAAAATTGATAAAATCGGACCGTATAAGCGTATAACCAAGTACCCATTTTGACTTTAATCCCCTCTCCCAAAAGAACCGTGCTAGATTACGGGATAAAAAGTATCCTATGTCCTACCTCGTAGTAAGATCTCAAACCATGCCAAATTTCGTTTCAATCCATCCAGTAGTTTTGGCGTGATGCTCAGCCGAGATACAGACATACAGACAAAAATAAAAAAAAAGTACATTTTTGGCTTTAGTATCGGTTATAGAATGCCCTCCAAACATAATTTTCATAATATCTTCATTGTACAGAATTGGTCCTGTTACAGTTTTATTATAAGTATAGATTTTGTTTTATTAAAATGCGGCAGCATTTATAAAATACTTTTTTAGTTCGTCAAATATCACACCTGTCTCACCTGAGTGACGTTTAACCTACCGCGACCGTGCTTAGTGCGCTCGTGGTCAGCAGGTACTGAAGATTTACTGAAATTGTAGGCTTTCCTCAATTATGTGTTGTCAGCCGTCCACTGGCTGTCTAACTAGTAAGCAGACACTTGAACCCAAGCTTGAACCAAAATATACATTTATTTTATTAAAAAGACGCCCTACTTAGGTGAAAGAACTCTTAAACTGGACTTTCCTGCGCTATTATCAGACCCTGCTCAGTATCTGTCTACTACCTAGGTACTTGTCAAGATTTAACTATAGATTAAAAATTTCGGTGGGTCCTACATTTAATGAAGCCGAGTTCCTGTTACCACCTTCCTGGTTGCTCCCATCACTAGACTCTGATCATCATTTTTCTACATATTACTCGTAGGAACCTACCCAATGAGTCCAAATTCGGTGGGTCTACGTTTATTGCTGCAGAGATCCCGTGAACACCTTCCTGCTCCATCATCAGACCCTCATCACCATTTTCTAGCAACTACTCGTCAAGAACTACCCAACGAGCCCAAACTCAGTGGGTCTACGTTTATTGGTGTAGAAATCCTGTAACCACCCTCCTGCTCCATCATCGGACCCTGATCACCATTTTTCCAGCAACTACTCTGTGGGAACTATCCAACGAGCCCAAACTCGATAGGTCTACGTTTATTGGGGCCGAGATCCTGTTACCACCTTCATGCTGATCATCTTCAGACCCTGGTGAAGATTACCATTTTATTGAGTATCATCGGATTTACATATGTTCTAAATTTCGGACTAATAGAAGTAATGAAAAATGTCTATTATATAGATACCCTACCTCGATTCGGAAAAGAGCTGATGGTCTTCAAACAGCTTGACCGATTTTTATGTAACATAGCTAAGAACCATCTTGCTTAAAGTAGCTTTCAAACAAAAAAAAACCGCATTCAAATCCGTCTACTGGTTGGAGCGCTACGATGCCGCAGTCAGACAGACATACAGACAGACCGACTTCAGGACATAGTCGTCAAACTTAAAACTCTCGTTTTTGGTCGGGGGTTAAAAAAGTCATAACATTTTAAATTTCGTATTCGGCAATCAAAACAAACCTAACTGTCAAACCATTCTGACAGCATCCGTGTATAGATTTACTTAACATTTAACGTCAAAACTGCACCCGATATGCAACAGTACACCTTCAATATTGATGTTTAAGGTTGCTATTGGATTTTCGGAAAGTACTCCGAGAGCAGGAAGGTTGGGGGAGCGACAGGATGGTGGCAATTGAATGAGTGCCCTTGCGTCAGGATCATTCTCGGTTTATTGTTTGCATTGACCGTGAACACCGATGTCACGTTTATAATCGTATACATTTCATTGTTCTGTAGTTTTATAGAAGAGACTAGATGTTATAAACATTACTTAGGTGCAACAACAATGGTGTTATGAGTCTGTAGCGCTGAAACACTCATTTCAGCACTCAGATTCCGCGAATGAATCATAATTTCATTACTTATTGTAAGTGTAGAGCTCAATACAAAATGTATACTAAGTGACGTGATAATGATTCATTTACAAACTCTGAGTGCGGCAGTAAGACTGTAAATAAGGGACGTATGGCATAGGGGAGGTCACTTATTTAAAATCAATTTGTTTCGAGCTACCCATAAAGATTCAAACAGATTTGATCTGTATTTCATAAATATGTAAAGACAAGGTTGATTATTGCTTAACAGCTCTCAATTATCGTTGTTTTCACCTTTCATGGCGATTTACAGTATTTTATAGAGAAATCGTATAAGTAAATTGATTAGAGCTATAGTTATTATCAATTCACCGAACAAGCACCATGATCGCTGTATAAAAAGTAATACAAATACCTAACCACCGTTACCTAATCAAGGTTCAACTAGTAATGAAAGAGAATGAAACATAATAAACTCACTATTCAATACCATCATCATGCTCACGTTTGTTCTGGGTGGGAATCTAACCCACAACCTTGCCATGTAGTTCATACACCCTTTCCAAAGTTTACCTGGTAGATATCACTTTTAATGATAAGGCCGCCCATTGTTACAATTTATTAAAATATTTATTTAGAAAATATATATAAAAATTTGACAATACTGATTTTTTTATTTGTTTTTAATGGTGGAATTATAAAGGATACTCTATCTGTAACGGGTGTAAAGAACATCGTACTGAAAAAAAAATTATAAGATGTCAAATAATGTCCGTTACAACATTACAGAAACTATAAAGCAAAATTTTTGAAAAATTGTTATTAAATCAAATGTTAGAACATTTTAATAAAAATCATCTGTTTCACAATAAACAATTCGGTTGTACAAAAAATCGCTCTACAACGGATGCTGGAGTCGAGTTGTTAAAAAATATTTATGAAGCCTGGGAGGAATCACATGATGCCCTTGGCGTATTCTGTGATTTATCTAAGGCCTTTGATTGCATAGAATATGACACGCTAGCCAGGAAACTACACCACTATGGTATAAGGAATAGAGCTCTCGTCCTTCTGACCTCATACCTGTGTAACAGAATTCAGAAGGTTGATATCAATGGAAAAAGATCAGCTGGATCTGAGGTCACTTTAGGTGTTCCACAGGGTTCAATACTAGGCCCTTTTCTATTCTTAGTATATATTAATGACTTACCCTACTTTGTAGGGGGCAATCATAACATTGTATTGTTCGCAGATGATACATCTTTGTTGTTTAAAATTAAACGTAAATTGCAGGACTATGACGATGTGAACAATGCGCTTTCTAGGGTGGTCTATTGGTTCGAAGTTAATAATTTAAAACTTAATGAAACTAAAACTAAATGTATTAAGTTTACTACACCTAATGTTAGACAGGTGGGAACCAATATTGAAATTAATGGAGCGGTATTGGACCCTGTGATCTCTACGACATTCTTGGGCATTACTATAGACGCAAAGTTACAATGGGGCCCACACATTGAGAAACTGTCGGGTAGGCTAAGTTCAGCGGCTTATGCAGTTAAAAAAATTAGATTTTTCACCGATGTCGAAACTGCTAGAATTGTATATTTTAGTTATTTCCACAGTGTTATGTCTTATGGCATATTGCTGTGGGGATCTTCTGCAGACCTTAACACAAATTTTATTCTGCAGAAAAGAGCTGTGAGAGCTATCGACAATCTGGCTCCTACGGATTCATTAAGACAAATATTTAAAGAAATAAACATTCTAACGATTTTAACACAATTCATTTATGTAAATTTGATGTATATAAAAAAGAATATAAGTACTTTCGCTAAGGTTAGTGATCGACATAATATAAATACTCGGAACAAACACAATCTTGCTGTACACTCCACGCGTCTCCACAGAATTACCAATTCCTTTATGGGCCAAGGTATACGTTTTTATAATAAACTGCCCGAGGATATACGAGATCTACCAATAAAAAAAATTTAAACTACCATTAAGAGCCATTTGTCTAAAAAGGGCTATTATAAAATCTCGGATTACCTGGAGGATAAAGCTGCGTGGGCTTGAACTGCAGTACTCTTGCAAGCTTATAGTTTAAGATATATTTATTGTAAATTAGTTAAAAAGAAATCTTATATAATTGAAAAAAGACAAGCCCGCTGAGTTTCTTGCCGGATCTTCTCAGTGGAGGCCGCGTTACGATCCGGTGGTAGTTGTAAAAAATGACAATATGTAAGAGCCCCCGTGAGGCCTATGCATAATAAAGAATTTTGAATTTGAATATAAATGGAAAATGACAATTGACTGACTTATTAATTTTCGAGCATATAATGATATATTATGCGGAATAATATTTATTTCTCAAATTACATTGATAATTTTCTAAAATAATAATAATTAATTGTCTATTAATTCATTGCCTATGTACAGTACATAGGCAATTAATTAGTTTAGTGCATAAAGAATAAATAAATAAATAAATTTTCCACAAATAAGTAATTTATTGTTTTTAAATTAAAATAATGCATTATTATTATACCAATAATGATATGAAACAAATTTTATTTAAAAATAATGTTTTTTTTTTTGGAAATTCGTGAAAAAGCCGATGTAAACTTTCAACACTAGATTGTTCAGAATCATGTACTGGATCCCTGGTATCGGTTTTCGGTACGATGTCCCTTACACCCTGTATATATCTATAGATATAATTAGTGTAGAATATGTTTATTAGAGTGTTGAATATTAAAAATCTGATCACGGCGAGCTGCTAGACAATAATAAGATTAATATAGCAGGCAAACTCTAAATAAAAGCTGAAGCCGTATCGTCACTAACCGCAACGACACAACACTGAATATTAAAGGTAAACAAACAGTCATGTTGTCAGACAAGCAAATATAATTCATTCCATATTACACTACAATCACCACCGTTCCGATATCCCCGTTTTTTCCAGAGATATATAACATGGATTCAATAACAGTTTCTCCTATTGCTAAGATAATAACAGGGATTAGTACCTTTTTTTGTTGAG
The DNA here is from genome assembly GCA_911728495.1 of Furcula furcula. Classification (NCBI taxonomy): domain Eukaryota; kingdom Metazoa; phylum Arthropoda; class Insecta; order Lepidoptera; family Notodontidae; genus Furcula; species Furcula furcula. Next base: position 11,305,443 of record OU452258.1, read on the forward strand.
AAAGAAATCATCAAAAGGTACCCGGTCTCCTAGGGGCTGGTGGCCGGATTATGTGGGGTTCTTACCCACTAAAACCTCCCCGGAGGCCTTCATCGAGACTATAGTGAGTCTGGCTCTCTGTTCGGACTTCGCCAGTGTCTCTGCGAGCAGGGATTAGTACCCACTGACCGGGATATTGCGTATATTCGTGTACAATCGTATAGATCTATATATAGCTGCATTTTTTGTTAAGGCTGGTAAATGTGCACTTTACCCTACAGTTTGCGGTCACATGCAGATACAAAGTACCTACTTAATTAATATTTATTCCGTTGTTTTTACACGATTAAAATACCTAATGGACTATGTTCTGTTTGTGTGTCAGGATTGTATTTAGGTTAGATTGCGGCTAGGCTATGCCTTGTTTGCTCTCGTGAGGGAAATCTTTTAAAGATACCCGTTAGCATCGATATATTATTTAGACATTATATCGATGCCCGGGAGCCTGTGTGACCATGGGCGGGACAGGACCGTGTAATATGGGATTCCTGTTCTTCTTATTGCTCTAAAATCCCTGCAACTTTCACATCGGAATATTAGACAGGGCCCTGGGTTCTTGGGTGGGATGCCTGCGCGGCCCGCCCAACACCGGCGGTCGCATGGCAGTCACGTGTCACATGGACGGGGGTAGTAACCCTACGCCGTCCTCCTCGGAGTCGCCATCGTACTCAATGGACGACTAGGGCCCACAATCCAAACATCCATCGCCTCCGAAAGGCAACTAGGATATGCCTAGGGATGCTATAAGTTTAACGACAGAATCCGTAATGAGGAGATTCTCCAAAGAACCAAGGTCACCGACATAGCTCTTAAACTCTGCAAGTTGAAGTGGCAATGGGCAGGCCACACATCTCGGAGAACCGATAAGTGATGGGGAAGAAAGGCTCTCGAGTGGCGACCACGAACCGGAAGACGCAGCGTAGGCAGGCCTCCCACCTGACAGACGACATTGTGCGCGTCGCAGGTAACCGGTGGATGCATATAGTCAATTGTCGTTCATTGTGGCGTTCGAAGGGGGAGGCCTATGTTCAGCAGTGGATGTCTTCCAGCTGGTGATGTTGATGATGATAAGTTTAACGCCTATAGCCGTACGTCTGGATCGTCGCTTCGTTACGAATGGAAAGATTTCAACGCGATCATTTTTAAAGCTGGTTTTCTAGAAATGTCATCTTTCAGAAAAATGTGGTCAGTCAGTTTGCTATTCTATGATTTTTTTCAATTTAAAATCGGTATATCAGTCACTAGGAAACCGATTACTGACCAATATAACGTTTATTCGTCAAATCGTTTTCATTTTTTATCGAGTACGTAAATAAGGAAATCGTTTCAAGAGTCGTGTGCACGCGAATCGATGTTCGTTTATGGCGGCCGCACATGTTATAGACGTTATGCAATGAAGATCTGAAGAAATCTCCACTCTTCATCTACTATAGATGTTAATGATACAAGGCATGATGACTGCAACACAATACCAATGGATTTGTGGCTTTGAATATTAGAACAGATTGCACTGATTCCAAAAATGCATCACATTTTCATAATGATAGAGAGAATTTCGTGATATTTAAGCAAATACATTACCTACGCTAGCCAGCTAATCGCGCTTTTGTAACAGATACTGATCAGAGTGAATGACGTCAATCCGGTATAAATAAACAACTGTTAAACTGTCATCTCAACTTTTTCTTTCATACAATGATTCACTTTTATACCTACAGATAGATGCTTATTTATACCGTAGACAGAATATAACAAGACATCTAGCTAGCGTGCCGCCGATAAGGACAGAAAATAATCATTCGTACATTTAACACACGTTATGGATATTTATTCAAATGCGCCTATTATGTAGTTTAAACGATATTTCATAATGCAATTCAATTTAAAACTCCAAAGCTAGGTCGTGAACTAGAAAATTTTATGAGTACTCTAAGAAAACGCACCGTAGGTGCGCCAGATTTTGAACACACGCTGAGGGACAAAAAATCATATGCTCTGTTTCTTTCTATCACATATAATATATATAAATGCATCCTTTTCTTGCGCGAATGAGAAAGAAAGTGCCAGCTCTCTATTGGTTTCTTTCTCTAAGATTTATACCTTTGTGACGTCACAAAATGGCGCCATGCACCAGCCTTCGTTTTGGAACGAAATTCAAACTCTTTTTTAAAAATTGAAAATATTGCTATTAATTGTAAATTTAATACAAAAATATGATTATTATCGGCAATATTAGACCCGTAAGTACATTATAGAGTATTTTTTCAAAATTAGTCATTATGCCTATTGGCACCTCTGATTTAGAATAGAATAGAATAGAATACTCTTTATTGTACACCAAGAAGATATTTACAATATAAACTTAGAACTAAAACATAAAATGTACAAATGGCGGTCTTATCGCTATAAGCAATTTCTTCCAGACAACCATTTTGCAGGAGAAACACAATCAGAATAAATGGGCAGCTGGTGGTGTACTACAAACATATACATAGGATTTATTTAATTAATCATGTGCGAATCGTCTTTGTGCGATTGTTACTAGCTTTCGGTGAAGGAAAACATCGTGAGGAAACCTGCATGTCTGAGAAAGACTAACTAGCTTGCGAATGACGTGTGAAGTCCGCCAACCCGCACTTGGCCAGCGTGGTGGACTATGGCCTAAGCCCCTTCATCTTGAAGGGAGGCCCGTGCCCAGCAGTGGGACATTAACAAGGGCTGGTATTATTATTTATGCCTATTGGGCGGTTTGTATGTAGCCAACGTGCTACAGCTGTTCAAGCTGCCTTTAGGCCGGAATCGACTTTTCACGTTCCCACCCGATGCACGGACATGTCAGTCAAATGCTGCTAATCAGTCACTCATCTATGAGTTGCCTGACGTTGCTTAACCAACAACCACAACGATCATTTTTTTTTTTTTTTTAATGGCAATTGCTTTGATCATTATGCCAATGTCAAGTTAAGAAAAACGATCATTTGAACGTTTACCGAACAGTGAGAAATAACTGTTAACAGACTATAAGCTATAAGTGCTTCAAATTTTCAAGGTGAAGTTTGGCAGGTGCCGAGCTATTGTACCAAGCCGAGATTTTTAGGAAGCTCTCCCGATGCACTGTGTGTTAAAGAACTTATTTTTTGAAATATGCCTTTTATCGCAAGTAAGTAGTAGTAAGTATGTATATGCTATAATTTTCTTATCTTTTATCTTACAACCATACCAAGAAGGCAATTAATATACGATTAACTGATTTTACCTACTGCATCGGATTAGTCGTTAAAGAGAAACTGTCTACACCATTATTGTTCTACCTACACCATAATATATTTATTACATGCTAAAATATGTCTGTTGACCTTTTCCCTCGACTGTATTATGTAAGTCTGTGAAATTTTGTATTGTATATTTTTATTGTTATTGTTTCTTTAATAAAGGTATCTCCCATGCCCGATTTCCCCGAATGATGTTCTGGGTACAAGAAAACATTTATTATTTTTTTAAATCATATCCCATGGACGTCAGTAAAAGCCACTAAAATCGCAGGATTTCTCTGTCGATGGTATTTGAAATCTTGCAGCGTTAGTTTGCTAGGGTATTTTTTTCATTTAGGTTATTTAGTTCTAGTTTTTGTGTTAAAAGAGCATCAATCAAAAGAGTACTGTGGATAATCTAAAGAACTTATTTCTATTTGGGCGACGTATAATATAATGGCACGTTGTATACATATAAGTATTCGAATATAAGTACATGTAACAATTTTGTTAAAATTAATCTTGATGTGTTTTAACCACATTATGCGGAATCGATGGGAAATCTCATAGATACTTGAGTTTCTTCTGTGATTCAATAGTTATTTATAAACAAATTGAACAGGAAGCTCATAAACCGCTTTGGAGTAAAATGCGCACCAGCCTGTTCAAAACGTAGGTACAAAACGCAAAACGCCATTGAGTTAATAGTCCGCTTATCGTAAGAATTTACCCAAGCGCGACCATGATACACCATGGCACATACATTTCTGTAGGTACATCTAGGTACTGCGGACACGAACGGTGTACCAATTTTCAATCAAAATAGTTTGACCCCGACCGCACGTATTTTGGGCCGGCACGTGTAAGCGATTGTCGAACCTACTGTGTCCCATAGATGAGCAAAGGCCTCCTCTTTTTCTTCCATGAGACTCGATCCTGAGCCATACATGGCCACGCTAGACCCGCATAGGCGTCTATGTTGTCTCTCCAGCGTCGCCTTGGTCTACCCCGTCTTCGTCGACCGTTGCGGGGTATCCAGAACGTGGCATTTCTAGCCCACCTCTGCGGATTCATTCTTGCGACATGGCCTGCCCACTCCCACTTCAGCTTTGCTGACTTTTCCCCAACAACCGTAATCTGGGTAATAGACCGCAGAGTGGTGTTTCTAACTCGGTTTGTTCGCTATAACCAAGTATGCTGCGCTCCATTGCCCTTTGACAGACCTTTAGTTTGTACTTTTGCAACTCCGTTAATGACCAAGTTTGGGCACCGTAAGTAAGTACGGGCAGTATACACATACAAAACGAAAAACGCCATTAAGTTACAAGTCCGCTTATCGTACGAATTTATTCAAGCACGACCATGGTGTATACGTACAGTACATTATGTACGGGCTAAGCAAGCATTTCGCCGAAGCAGTGAAGTATCAATTGCAGACCAACCAGACGGCAGCCATCACAGTCACATGAGAAGCTGAACGCAACACAATGCCTCGGAACAGTGAGATAGTGTCGCACTTCGCACTGGCCCGCAACCGCAGCCATTGTTACTCGTTTTGCGTAAAACGAGAATTTTAATAACTTGTTTTGTGTTTCTCTCTCTCTTTTTAGTGTTCCGTACCTAAAAGGTAGCAAGTATAAATTATAGAAGCACAAAAAGCCCGACTCGACCGATCATTAAATTTTTTGAAAAAGTATACTTATAGCCTATGTCACTCCCAGAACTATCGCTGATGTTGATCCAATTGCAACAAGACAAAAAATGTTTGAAAAATGTGAAAAAATGACAAGCCCGCTGAGTTTCTTGCCGAATCTTCTCAGTTGAGGCGGCGATGTGAACCGGTGGTAGCTTTTAAAAAATTGACCATTCAAAAGTGCTAGCGTTAAGCCTAAAATAATGTTGACTTTGACTTAGAACTGAGACGAATCTCACGTCATATTATTAGCCAAAATCCATCGACCCGATTAGGCTGTAGCTACAGCATAGGCCGTATATTGGCACGGCCTACAGTGTAAAAAATAAACATCAGAACCCTACTGCTGGGGCATTCGGGTCAAAAAGAAACCATTATAGAGAGGCTTGGTCTGTCTGTTTGTCACACCGATATATTTTAGCAACTACTAAAGCAATCGATTTGTGTAATAGTTTCAATATCTATACATATAAAATTACTTGTCCTGACTGACTGACTGACTGATTCATCAATGCACAGGCCAAACAGCTGGACCTAGAAAGTTGAAATTTGGACAGTAGGTTCTTCTTATGACGTAAGCATCCACTAAGAAAGGATTTTTGAAAATTCGACTCCTAAAGGGGTTAAATGGGGTATTTTCTTTTGTATGAAACTTTTTATTGTATGGTTCGATTGACTTGAAATTTACTGAAAAAGATTTTCTAAATAAAATATATCAATACGTGTTTCGCGAATTTTCAAAAACAACCTTTGGGGGTGTGTAAGGGGTTGGTAAACTCTGTAAAAAAATTAGCGGGCGAAGCCGCAGGAAATTGCTAGTTGCTAATATAACATAATCGCAGATGTTTTTATTTTATTTTCCTTTCAAAAGGTGTCGAAATGGGGCGTCAAAATTTTAAAGAGAGCCAGCCTTACAAGATCATAATATAAAGTTGGGTATCCTAGTTATTTGGATCCATTAAATTAGTTAACGTACCTACACGTAAATATCGCGGCAGTGAATATGATAAACAGTTCTGTTAATTAGATGTCGACTAAGCTTTTGCTAATAATAGCGCCCGCACGTTATACCCTACTCGTACATTTCGATCTTAAAGGTTGTCGCGCATCCACTGCCAAACTGGCAATTAACTGCGGTAATTAAACTGGTTATTAATAATTTTATAATCGATAATCACGTTGTGACTACTGTAACAGATTATAGACTGGTGTTTTTACCGGTTTGTAAATCGTCAGTAATGAGTTCGATGTAAAGAGTGTTAAAACCCCCTGACCAATTTGTAAGGAAAAAAATAGTTGCAATGCTAGTAAGTACAAATCAGGAAAAATATTATGAGATATTCCAATGAGTGATATGCGTATGACTGTATTACAACTGAATAGTATCCTTAGCGATCCGACAGGGGTTTTTTAAACCACTGCATATAGCTGCCGTGAAGTGTCCGGGTAAGAAGTAGCCCCATCTCCTACTTTTGGGTGTCATAAGAAGCGACTAAGGGAAAGCAAGAAGATGGACAGCAGAGTTTTTCTATTTGATTACCTACCACCTATACTGCGATGCTCAAGACGCCTACTAATCGTGAGGAGTATGGCAACCCCTTCCTTCTCAGGAGGAGGTTTTTGTTTAGTAGTGGATGTCTTTCGGTACTACAACTCCCTTCTCAGGGAGAGGCCTTTTTTAGAGTTGTGTGCACGTTTTTCGTCTCACGTACATAAAGCGGCAACCCTATCACTTGGTGTTGGGAAAAAAAGTAAATATTTAGTGACGATACAATGGATTTACGTGAAAACAACAAAACCAGACATCATTCGTGTTCGTGACTATGTAAAAACCAACCAATGTTTACTTTCACGGCTTGTTGCCACGAGACAATGTTTATTTGATCAGCTGTGTTAACTGATATGAAACAGCGTCTTTTGTCTCTGTCACACCCGCACGCATGTTATTTAACTGGAAAAGGACGGAATAGTTTACAATCTTGTGGATATGGGATATATTTATTTTGATTAATATGGAATTTTTCGTGTTGGCATTCATAATAGCCACTTGGATATTTAACTGACTTCAAAAAAGGAGAAGATTCTTAATTCGTCGAAATCTTATTTTATTCTTCTTTTGTTTGAAAGGGTATGGTATTCTTTTGTTTCCCAGGTGGTTCCATGGTCCTGGAGAAATCGAGGTAACTCTTCAAATTTTATAGGCACACATGTTAGTAATATAGTTGTATATCCAAATCGGTATATTTTAATAAAGACTACTCAAGTTAAACAATTTTTTTTTATAAAGCTTGCCAACGGTCAGCCAATGTGTACAATTACCTATTGCTACGATTTTAATCTTGTCAAGAAAAACAGGGTATACACCACGATATAGCCCCTTCAGTCCAGTTAGGTCGGTCCAACTTCGACAAAGAGGTCGCCCAAAGAATCCAACTCGATGGATGGGCAGCGTTCGGGAAACTTCGTGACATTTTCTCGTCTAGAATTCCGCAGTGCCTGAAGACTGAGGTTTTTAACCAGTGTGTGTTACCAGTGATGACATAATTATGGTACTGAGACGTGGACCTTAATAGCTGGCCTTTTAGAGAAGCTCAGAGTCTCACAACGAGCTATGGAGAGAGCTATGCTCGGAGTTTCCTTGCGCGACAGAATCTGTAATGAGGAGATTCGCCGAAGAACCAAGGTCACCAACATAGCTCTCAGAATCTGATGACCGATGGGGACGAAAGGTTCTCGAGTGGCGACCACGAACCGGAAGAAGTAGCGTTGGTAGGCCTCCCACTAGGTGGACAGACGACATTGTGAGCGTCGCAGGTAACCGGTGGATGCAAATAGCCAATTGTCGTTCATTGTGGCGTTCGAAGGGGGAGGCCTATGTTCAGCAGTGGATGTCTTCCGGCTGGTGATGATGATGATGATGATAGTTTCTTCAACGCGTTGCTTAACAATGGTAATCAAATAATTTAAGTAAAATACAACATTATGTTAATCAAATAATTTGCAAAATAAGGTATTATTTAAAGCCGTAGTTTCAAATATCATTCTTTTCCTACCAAGTCTAATTACATAATCAAAATAATAATTCACTTCCGCCATTAAGGATGTACATACATGAATTCCACAGCGGCGCATATCTATTCGATTAAAGTTATACGAGAATACGATTCGGCGATCGTTTACCGATTATTTTCAAAATTACGCAACATCGATCTCTCTTAAATACTGCTATAAAACGTTGGTATGATGATGTAAACAGTTAAAGTTGAGTAAAGGTTTTGTGTGAGATGTAATGGTTTTTTTGATGTTATATTAATTAAGTTAATAACAACAGTTATTTAGTTTATAGGTTCTCAAACATATTTCATCTACTGCTCACTTTACAGGGTCTAGCCCCTCGTTAGAATCTACCATCCTTCCACACGCACTAACCCTAAACCCGTTTATAAACAATACAGTGTACAAAACTATTTAGCCTAATGAGTAAAATTAATGACATTATAACCTGTTAAAAAAATAGACATGTGCGAGATGGACTCGCGCACCGAGGGTCCCATACCTTCTTTGGACGTGTTAAAGTTATTTTACTATTAGTCTAGCACCTCAGATAGCAAAAAAAAAAACTAAACCGCAAAACTAAGTTTGTTTGTCGAGATTTGTTAGTATTACCTACTACTAAAAAAACTATTACTTAGATAGATCATACTGATTTTCCTAGTAAATTATAAATATACATTTACTACCTGTAACTATTTTCATATTTCCCCCCTACAAACTTTGGAGATAACCAAAATAAAAATCTGTTTCGAGATTTGCAAATGAAGCCTTTTCATATGTACACACATCAAAAGTGTCTAGGGATCAACATATATTTTTGCAATAACTTTTCTCCTGATTGATATTAATTAAAATTTTCTTTAAGGATTCATCAAATAAAGTGTTTTCGTTTGTCACAGTAACGATAAACCAAGTCACCTTTGCATTAATAAAGAAATTTGCCATTTTCCTAATAAAGGGATTTTTGACATTTGAACCACTAACACAAAAGTTCGAAAAAAAGACTGAAATAACAGTTTTCTTTAAAATTTTATTGGGTAACTTAAACAATTAATAATCCGTGTTTCTACCGCGAACACTAACAACACAAGAACATCGGTTTGGCATACTCAAAATGAGTTCATCCAAATCACGCTGTGGAATGGCCGCCCATGTTCGTTGCAACAACAAAAAAAGGTCTTCTTGCGACTGGATACCCTCCATATTCGGCAGAGCTCTTCTCTGTAGCATATCCCATGCATGCTCAATCGGGTTCAAGTCTGGCGACTGAGCAGGCCAGGGCAGGACATTGATGTTAGCTGCGGCGAGAGTCTGTCTTACAACTCTTGCGGTGTGCGGTCGTGCATTATCATGCATTAACTGAAATAAGGGACCGATTTGCACTTGTAGAGGAACGATGACGTCTGATACAATCGTCTCAGCATAAATTTGAGCGTTGAGGTTGCCTCTGATCCAAATCAACTCAGTTCTTCCGCCGATCCAAATACCCGCCCATACCATGATGGTTCCACCACTATAAGGATGGACTTCCTGGCAGGATTTTAATCGCTGTTGGCGTCCAGGGGTTCTCCAGTGTCGTATACGTCTTGTATCCGGTCTCATACCAAAACGAGACTCATCAGAAAAGCACACGAAACGCCATTGTTCTTCTGCCCAATTTCTGTGTTCAAGAGCCCATTGATATCGAATCCTACGATTGTGCATTGCTATAGGTGATACCCGTAGCGGTCTTCGGGAATGAAGGTTCACTTCATGCAAGCGGTTTCTGACTGTTTGGTCGCTAATTAAGTTCCCTGAAGAGTGATGAAGCCTCACGGCTAACATCATGGCAGTTATTGTTGGAGCTCTTCGAGTTAAGATTTGAATATATCGGTCTTGTCTCCGTGTGGTGCAGCGATACCGTCCTCCATGGCGCTCAGCCACGGTACCAGTGCTTCGGTAACGTGTCCAAAGTCGACTGATAACACTCTGACTTGTATTCAGAGCTAAAGCCACAGTACGTTGCCGGGAACCAGCTTCTATCATTCCCACGGCTCTGAGCATTTCTTCCCTGCTTAAATGACGTCGCCGCTCCATAATAACGTTGGTTTTAATCAGTAGTAGGGAAACAGTAGCACTAATAATGTCTTCAATGCGTTGTATGTTTTTATAGGGAAAATATTGACAGCTGATTTTCATCTTTTACTCGAATTTGATTCACAGTTCCTGATTCAAATTATGAAATACACCAAAAAGGATCCATATAAATTTATTACAAAGCCACATCTCAATCTCAAGAAATCCGCTTAAAAATGCTTGATCCCTAGACACTTTTGATGTGTGTACTTACCCCACTCGATATAATAGACCCAAAAATAAAAGAACACCCCTTTTCGACCTCCATTGAAAAATAAATAAAAGAAAAAATATTTTTTTCTTTATTTGTCTTATTGGTCTAGTGGTTAGACAACCTGGCCGCTGACGGATAATATTGGTCGTGGGTTCGATTCACACCAAGTGTCTGGGTGTTTTATCTATATAAGTATGTAAACAGAAAAAAGTATTGTATTACCTAGTATCAGTTGTCTGGTTTTCATAGTACAGGCTCTGCCTATTTTGGGATCAGATGAGCGTGTGTGGATTGTCCCAGAATATCTGTTTTTTTCATTTGCGTTGAGGTTAAGTAAGTCCAAAAGCGTCCGGTACGAAAGCCCGAAAGCGATTCCAAGTTTCATATCGATAGGATCAGTGCGACAGACAGACAGACGAAGTCACCCTTTTTTTACCTTTTAGGTACGGAACCCTAAGAAGTAGTAATACTGCTGTGTTCCGGTACTGAAGCTGGAAAAATGTCTTAGATGTTACCATTAGATGATCATTACGATATAAGTTGCTTATAGCCATTATCGAACAAATAGTGGCATCAACTATAAATTATGTGTTTTTAATTATAAGCAACCGCTTGCCGGTATTTTAGACAATAACCCTGTATAAGTTGCATGTGAATGTTAAGCGTACATATAACGTAACGTTTGAAGGCCACCCCTTCACTCGCTCTTTGCGATCCCACACCACGCTATGTTGCACCGCTTCTGTTTCAATTATTATAATAAACTATTTTTAGAAAAAATAATAACCGACTTCAAGGAAAATTATCTAAAAAGCACAAAATAACGAAAATATATTGAAGTCGGTGCCAACAACATGTCAACTAACAGTAGTACCAGCTGGCACCGACTTATTTTGTGATTTTTAGATAATTTTCCTTGAAGTCGGATATTAATTTTTCTATAAATAGTTTATTTAAAACTTTTTAGTGACTTTTATGTTACCAAATATCGCAATTTGAACGGTTAAGCTAGATAACCTTACAAAAAACATAGAGTTCATATCTTTTAAATTACTGAACCGATTTTGATAAAACTTGTACCCTTCCCTAAGTTGAGACACACTCAAACCCTTGAATTATCGCAATCGGATTTGTAGTTTCTGAGAAATCGTTGGACAAACATACATTTTGATACATTTGTTTAGATGCCTACATAGAACATATGTAAATGTTACGCATTTTTATTAATATTACATACATACGTGTCGAATACACCCTCCTTTTTGAAGTGGGTTAGTAAAAATGAGTTTATTATTATGCTCTCTCGGGAAGTGCTCTAGCAAAGCCTCCGGCGTTGGAGAAACTGACGAGGTACGAATGAGCAGCACTTTATCTTCGTTTACTCTTACAATGCAATGAAACGGGAGACTGACGCGACACGACCGCAGCGCAGGTCCAAAATTTTAAATGCCCATCCCAAAGAGATTTAATATAGGCTACTCTCTTTGAAGAAGAAGAAATAGAAGAACATTATATCTACTACTAAACACAGTAAAACCATTTTTTTTCCGTGGAGGAAGCCTTGGTCCCCGGGTGCTGTGGGGCTCGACCGGGGTATGTGGGATTCTTACCCACTAAAACCCCCGCGGCTGTCGCATCGGCACATGAGAGTGGACCCCAGGGCTCTCCGGTTGGATCTGCACCAGGGGCTCCTCAGTGACTTGCCTTTGAGCCCGTAGCCCCCCGGGAACTAGTCACAAAGACAACAAGCTTTGGCTCATCCTTCACTTGATCCGTGGGGTGTCCGGGTAAGAATAGCTCTCCCATTTCCTCCCGTTGGGTGTCCGTAAGAGGCGACTAAGGGAAAACAAGAAAACGGGCAGCAGCGTCTTTCTATTGGATTACCTACCACCTATACTGCGCTCCCGTCCCGTCTTTCGACTGCTATGATGATGATGATGTTCCTTTACTTTCCAAGCAATCAGGTGATCGGCCTGTAATGTTGTCTGCAACCGGCATAGCTAACGCTGAGTTGGGACCTTTTTATGGCGTACACAGTACATTTAGCTGTAATTATTTTTTAACCGACTTCAAAAAGGAGGAGGTTCTCAATTCGTCTGTGTATATATATATATTTTCTATGTATGTTCGCGCATAACTCTGGCAATTATGAACCGATTTGTAAAAATCTTTCTTCCATTCATTCTTTAATCCGTTAATTGGGTCCCATAAAAAAAATATTGCTTACGAATAAGTAGTTCCTGAAAAAACAAGATTGGTGACTGCGCAGGAGAACTGCAGGAATGATGACTTTATGTCGCTTTTTACGGACAAAAATGGTCATAACTCTGGCAAATATTTACCAATTTCAATGATTCTTTTTTTATTCGGAAGATTGAACCACTGTAATGAACCTGTATGAATTTTATCACAACTGGCTAAGAACTTACTGGAGGACCATGAACGATGTGGGGGAATTTAAACTGGTAAAAACCATAAAACTGATGTTCTCCATTACATTACTCTGACAAATATAAACCGATTTCGATGATTCTTTTTTTATTCGAGAGAGTAAACTACTATGATGATTCCATGCAAATTTCATTACGACCGTATATTTTTTTCTGAAGAAACCTGAATTATGTAAAACTATGTAGACGATAATGTGATCATAACCTACCTAGATCATTTTACCGTCTTCGATGGTTCAATCATTATTTATGAAAATATCACTAAAAAGTATAAAATAAAATCTTTAAAAAAAAATTGAACCGACTTCAATATTACTGAAAAGTATAAAATAATTTAAATATTATAGAAGTTGGTTTTAGCGTACCTGCTGTGTATAATTGGCACCAACTTCAATAATATTTAAATTACATATTTTATACTTTTCAGTGATATTGAAGTCGGTTCAATTATTTTTAAAAAGATTTTATTACTTTTTAATTTGGTTACGGTTCTTTTTTGTGCTTGTGTACTTTGTATGTTATAAATAAAAAAATCTTCTTCTTCTTCTAATTTAGTGTCCCTAATTTAATAGATCACACTTGACATCTGTCAGTTTCTTTGTCCTGTCTGTTTGTTTTGTCATCTATACATATTATAAAACAAAGTCGCTCCCGCTGTCTGTCTGTCCCTATGTATGCTTAGATCTTTAAAACTACGCTACGGATTTTAATGCGGTTTTTCTTAATAGATAGAGTAATTCAAGAGGAAGGTTTATATGTATAATAAATGCATAATATATTAGAGAAACACTGATAATTTTAGAGGTTTCTAATGTGATGTCTTAAATAAACACATTTTTTTGGGCTTACATTCCAAACGCTGGTTAAACACTACGAGATGGATCAAAATAATGTACTACAGTAGGTATTGTACGCCATAACAAGGTCTACAAAAAAGCCCGCAATGGTAGGCCCTTTAATATGTTTATCTCTAGGGATAACTTGGAATTTGTCCCTCCTTCAATATAACGTAAACTTCACTAATATTTACACCAATGAAAAAATAGCCGTGCGTTGTTCATACATACGCTAGGTTAAGGTTAAGCAACATAAGTCAAGGTCATTACATAGATGGGTATGAAATTTTGTGTGCATATCGGGTAGATCTGAGTATAGGTCGTAAAGTATATTTCATGCCGCTAGGTTAAGCAACGTTAGTCAAGGTCATTACATAGATGGGTGACGGCGGTGACTCCGAGGAGGACGGTGACGGGGTTGCGAGCCCCGTCCCCGTGATCACGGTGCCAGATTTCCGGTGGCTATAATGCGCACTGAGAGGTATTTGGTGCAGATCCCACTGGAGGTCCCAGGCGTCTTATGTGGCGATGCGACAGCCGCAGGGATTTAAGTGGGTAAGAAAGAATCCCAGATACCATGATTGGCGAGGATATATAAAACGAGAGGAGGGTGTAAGAGAGGAGAGAGAGGGGAGGGGATTCGAGGAGGGGGTGATGGGGTGAGAGAGAGGGGGATTACGATGGAACAAGGGGGGAGTGAGGGGAGCAAGGTGGGAGAAGAGAAAGAGGGAGTGAGGGAATGCAGGGGGGGGGGGAGAAGAGAAAGGGGGAGGGGGTTCAGAGAGGGGACAACGGGAGAGGAAGAGGGGGAGTGTGACGGGGACCGAAGCGGGAGGGGGAAATGGAGAGGAGAAAGAGAGTATAGAATTAGATTTTTCTTATAAGGGAGAGATGGAGAGAGAAATAAATCAAAGGTGGAGGGAGAAAAGGGGAGCAAAATGTAATAAAAGCGCGGGCGGAGCTGCGCGGGTCAGCTAGTTATTACAATAAATATGTAATAGTTATTGAAAAAAGTTAAGCAATTGTGCAGTTCTAACTTCTAATATTTTATGCCCGCCGTTACAAGGTTAAGTTGCCTCGTTGTTAAATTTTGATGAAGTGTCAAATGTGATCTATTAAATTGTCCCTACTTTTTTAAGTACCACCCCACGGGTACTTAAAAAAGTAGGGACCGGGTTAGTATTGCATCCATCTCCTCTCGTTGGGTGTCGTAAGAGGCGACTAAGCGAGAACAGGAAGACGGGCAGCAGCGACTTTCTTTAGGATTTATCTTCCACCGATACTGCGATCCCCAAGCCGCTTGCCCAGTGTGGGGATTATGGCAACCCCTCCCATCTAAGGGAGAGGCCTTTGTTCAGCAGTGGACGTCTATCAGCTGCTAATGATGATGATGGCTTTTTTAAGTTTTTGCTCTCCATGGGATTCGATCCGCGAGCTGCGGGATTGTAAAACGAGTGGTTTCTCGCTGCGCTACGGATGACTACTAGTTAGGGTACGTTCACACCGAAGATCCGTATTTACAGGACCGTTTTTAACGGATCCGTCGCTACTGTTGGTAATGTTCACACCGCATTTACAGGACCGTTTTTAACAGATCTGTCGGTACTAGATACTTTCGTTCTTATAATTAAAAAATAAATCAGTGCAACACATTTGGCAGCATCCATTTTTAAGCCGCGCACCACCGTACCTCACCCCGCGCGGCTTCGATCCGATAAAACGGATCAGTATTTTAACCGTGTTCTCTGTGGGAACTCGCCCATACAACTACATACGCCACCGCCGAATAAATCCACTTACGATAAAACGGACCTGTAAATCGGACCGCTATATATTTTGTCGGATCGGTAAATTTTACTGGTTCTGGAATACTGTCTTAAGTGTGAACTTGTTAATGCAACTACATATACCATCACCGAATAAAAACGTATACGATCAACTGTAACTGTAAAACGGACCGCTGTGTGAACGTACCCTTAGATATGAATTTACAATATGTAACCGCCGCTTGTAATCGAGTCTGTAATTTATTTGTAACATTATGTCGTAATTATTACTTATGTTTGCCTCAAATGAGGCCTTCTTCGCGTTTGGATCGTTTGCTATTTTGGACCTACTGCTAACGGTATACATACTATATTCGTGTGTATGGTTTACGTTGCAACTGTTTCCTTATTTTTTTAGGCGAATTCCAAAATTTGCTTATGCAATAACAATCTATTCTTTAAGATGCTTTGCTTGATGCTCTTCAAATAAAACTTATTTTACAAATTACACTTTTTTAATTTCATTTTTACTTTATTAGGGAAATTATGTGAGATTTTACTTAATGAATACTAGCTGACCCGCGCAGCTCCGTTCGCGCTCTTTTTACTCAGAAACCTTTTTGGGCTCATCACTTTGCTGAAGATCATGACATGATCAAATGCATAGTTAACGATTCTATAAAGGACATACAGACAAACATTCGTTTTTATATACATATATAGATAAATTGTTAACAATAATTGTTAATTAAATTTTCCGCCATTTTCCTCAAATGACTAATGAATATTCGTTCAGGACGTAAATGATAAACAATGAAATATTAATATTAAAATAGGTAAGTAATATAAATATTATTATGGTGTCGTGTTTTACAAATTATGAGTAGGTACAAATATACAAATCACGGAGTGAATGGTAAGAGCGTCCTCAAATAATCTGCCGATTGGCCAATTGGGTAAACTAGCAGTAAGTCCCGCGTCTCGTCGGTAAAATGTAACGAATGTGACGTGTGCCTATGAAAATCAAGTAAAGTTCCGTCATGCGTATTTAGAAAATTCACAAAGTACTGTACAAAAGTAAATAATAAGGAAGGGATACCACACCTCAAGTATATAAGAAAAAAAATATACTTTTAGACTTTCGCGTTCCATTATCAAACTTTATTTTAATCGGGAATTAACGCGATTTACCTTATATTTTGGCTTGACGTTTCGGCCGGGTTGCACCAGCCGTGGTCACAAGCAGACTGGTTCAGCGAGACGGGTCCGTGCGCGAGGCAGAAATATCTCCGTCTACCCCCGTTCATTCACTGGTAACGTTAAGCCCACTACACACTACACTCACAGTATCTGTATATTTGACCGCCGGCAAGTAGCAAAACCAATAAATGACAAAACCTCGCGAGCAAGCAAAGCAATAATAAAAATTTAAATAAGCAACAAGTGAAACAAAAATGAAGTCAAAACGATTGTGATGTTATTGAAATATAGTACTTTACTATGATGACATATGGTACTGAGACGTGGTCTTTAAGAGCTGGCCTTTTGGAGAAGCTCAGAGTCACACAAAGTGCTATGGAGAGAGCTATGCTCGGAGTTTCTTTGCGCGACAGAATCCGGAGTGAGGAGATTCGCCGAAGAACCAGGGTCACCGACATAGCTCGTAGAATATGCAAGTTGAAGTGGCAGTGGGCAGGCCACATCGCTCGAAGAACCGATAACCGTTGGGGAAGAAAGGTTCTCGAGTGGCGACCACGAACCGGAAGACGCAGCGTAGGCAGGCCTCCCACTAGGTGGACCGACGACATTGTTCGCGTCGCAGGCAACCGGTGGATGCAAATAGCAAATTGTCGTTCATTGTGGCGTTCTAAGGGGGAGGCTTTTGTTCAGCAGTGGACGTCTTCCGGTTGATGATGATGAACTTTACTATTATAATTACCCGTGGGGGGTCCGGGTAAGAATAACACCCTCCCATCTCCTACCGTTGGTTGTCAGTAAGAGGCGACTAAGGGAAAACAAGAAGACGGGCAGCAGCGTCTTTCTATTGGATTACCTACCACCTATACTGCGATCCACAAGACGCCTGCCAAGCGTGGGGATTATGGCAACCCCTCCCTTCTAAGGGGGAGGCGTTTTTTCAGCAGTGAAAGTCTTTTGGTTGCTTATGACGATGTTAATCAGTTTAACCAACTTTCAATAGAGACTAAATTTTATTATGTATTTTTTTTTTTACCTAAGTATGTACTTTAGTAGTCTCTAAATGTACAGGATGTTAGGGATTAACAGTTAGGGATTATGTCAATTGATGAAAAATAGATTAATAATTCAGTGGTTAATAACTAAAAGATAATTAATGATTCATGATTAACGTTCAACCAGAATAAGAGCTCTCGAGCGCTCAGAATAGGTCCCAAGGTTGGTAACCCCGCGTGCTCTTGTTTACCTACTTTGCGTGAAAATCGGTGCCAGGCGGGGTTGCACACGGGATTTCTTTTCGTACCAAACATAAAAAATATTTCATAATTTTAAGTTTATCATTTAATGATTGATTTATGCTCTTTAAAAGGTATATATCAACCTCTGTAAATATGGCGAGAATGCAGGACCACATCCCGTATAAGTAATAAGTTTCACAGTTTACTCCGAGGTGTTAAAAAGCAGTTATTGATAATAAAAATTACAATAATATGTAAATAGTATGCGGGTCTTGAATATGGAAACCTTGGCGATAAGTAGACTCGAACGTGCACTGCTATATAGGGTTGTCGACCTAAGTATACATAATAATTTATTAGCTTATTTGTAAATACGGGCTGGAACCGGGTATGGACCTGCCTTATGTCCCACTATTGGGCATGGGACTCCCTTGAAGATGAGGGGGCTTAGGCCATAGTCCACCACGCTGGCCAAGTGCGGCCTGGCAACAAACCTTCAACAATCTTTCAGGCAACCTAAGGGCACCTTGCAATTCTATCTTTGACTCTTGTACAATGATGTGGGTTTTAGTCGTTTTATAGCTCCGTCTGTTTTTCCAAAGAAAGTATGATTACAATAATTGCCTAAAGAATTGCAAAGATAAAATTAATTTTCTAATCTACATTATTATTGCATGCTTAAAAGACGGGGCCTCTACGTAGATAATTATTCATTTATTTAAACTTTATGTACTAAAGTGGTATACAAGCCATGGGTCACAAGGCAGACTTAATGCATCTAAGCATTCTATACCAGTCAACCTTTGGGATAATGGGAAACACATCATAGAAGTACAGACAATGGGCACTATAAACCTTAATTATTAAATAAAACTAAGAATACCATAGAATATAGTAATACCAGCCCTTGTTTTTGTCCCACTGTTGGGCAGATTTTCCTTCAACGTGAAGGGGCTTAGGCCATAGCCCACCACGCTGGGGGACTTTACACGTCATTCGAAAGCTAGTTATGCTTTCTCAGATATGCAGGTTTCTTCACGATGTTTTCTTTCAACGAAAGCAATTAAAATCGCACAAAGATTGGCACATGATTAATTAAATAAATCTGAGGTGAGCGCCGGGGTTCGAACCGGGGTTCGAACCTGCGCACCTTGTTTCCGAGGCAAGCGCACGCCCACTGAGCTGTTACAGCTTTTTATACCATACCATATCCTAGACTAGAATAATTTAATAATAATAATTTATTCAGTGAAATGTGGTTCTATCTTGGATAACTATCGCTACCAGTAACTATACCTAATAGCACCGTGTAGTGTGGCAGAACTATCGATACTTGCGCTATCGATAGTTGACCTTGAATATCAGTCATACTATCGATAGTTAAATCAATATTATCAATCATTGAGAATACTACCGCTAATATTGATAGTATGTATAGTAAAAATACACCAATACTATCGCGATCCTATTGGTCGTCATCGATAGTATTTACCATATTACTATCGATAGGATCGATTGTATTGATAATTTTGCCTCATTATTAATCGATACTATCGATACTATCTAACACCTAGCGATGACTATTAATAGTATCGATAGTTTTACTTTAGTAACTATCTGCGTATTTTCTATCGGCTGAGAGACACACACACGTACAGTCTTGCGGCTATTTTTAAACCCTCTTTTCATGATACTAAGTACCTACTAATTTGATTAGATTTGAACTTTATATTAAGCGAATAAGAAGTATTATATCCGAGAACATCATACATATCACCTTATGTAAAATAGCAATAGTATATATGTTTTTTTTTTGTAGGAGTAGTACTGTTGGCAGCAGACGGCCTTTACAGTTTCACCGGACAAGAAAGCAATAGTATCATAACATTTTCTGACTTTCGATGGAGTAAAACTATCGATAGTATCGATACCATTGATACGCTAGCAATACTATCGAGAGTAATGTAATAGATACCTTCGATAGTATCGATACTATCTAGGTCTTCGCAACCGACAATATCGATACAATTGATACTATCGGTTTTGAGCAATAGTATTTTTTTTTAACTATCGACACTATCGATAATATTCTCAAGGGTCGAGGTCGATACTATTGATTTAACTATCGATACTATAACACATTTTCAAAACCACGATACTATCGATAAACTATTACTATCGTACCAACACTAGTTCCGTGTTATCACTGCTATATTCAAATGTTAGCAGCCCTGTTTGATCACAGCCAACTTGATCTTGCACTTCAATAACTGTTACTGTAAACCAGTTTATGTAGGACCAGTTTATTAATTAGTCTGATATGCTTTGCAATTCTAAGTAATATGTACGTGGTATGTTATCTGGTTTTAGTTTTGTTAAAGGTCAATCAGGTGTCAGATGTGGTTCAAGATATATGGGCCTCAGACTTGGGTTAATACTGTTGTCTAGATAATAATAACCGGGACCGACTTTTAACGTGCCCTCCGAAGCACGGAGATGTTCAGCTCAAATGCCACTAAACGGTCTCCCATCTAAGGACTGCTCTTGCCTGACGTTGCTTAACCAAAAAGTGATGATTAATGGCATGCAATACTGAAAATAAGAGCCTGTAACATACTAACATGCTATGGTAAGAAAATATATTTAGTAACAGGTTTTTTTAAAGTAAGGAACTGTTACGGTAATCCATCGAGCGAAGGCTTTTGTTTAATATAGTCGTCATCCATGTCCATACGTCCTACTTCTTTTATTTTATCCTCTCTCTCATCTCTGTCGATTTTATCTCATTAGCAGAAATATAGTTCGCAATAGTTTCATTTGGCTTGGTTATTACATTTTACACGAACTACTTACATGAACCTTACTCACTATATAGTTAGTTCACTTTATCGAAAAATTAAAGTATTTCTTACAACACATTGAGTTCAAGCGGCGACATAATTCGCACTGACACCCCTTCACGTGGACTTTAATTCAGTAAAATTACATAATTCACTTTGTCTCTCCGTTTACCAATCGAAGTGATAATAATTTCAATTGTGCATTTTGCCTAGCTAACGTTAGTGACCAAGGAGTACTGAGGTACTTATTAATATAGCCTAAAGCTAAAATAAATCAACTAAGAACATATAATGCCCAGTAAATACACATATTATTAGGAACCTGGTTTGTCCCACTACAGGGCAAAAGCCTCCCCTCATTCCACTTTTCCCGGTTTAAGGCGTTTTGGGTCCAATCAGCGTCATAAGCATTCAATTCATCTCGCCGTCTCCGCTTGGGTCTGCCGCGTCGCCGTCTAACGTTCTGTGGAACCCATTCCGTGATGTGTCTAGCCCACAGTCCACTCGGCATGCGGCAGACATGTCCAGCCCAGTTCAATTTAGCAGTTTTATCAGTCCAACGTCTACAACTCGAGTCCTAGAGCGCAGCACACTGTTTCTAATGCGGTCTGACAATTTCACTCCCAATATGCTGATTGCTGCGCTTCATGGCTCGCTGGCATACCCTCATGGAAAACTTCTGATGTTCTGTCAAAGACCATGTCTGAGCACTGGAAGGATGGACATGTCGATGAGACAGACATGTACCTGTGAATATTTAAACTCGACATCTTTCATTTGGAATACCTATGTGGCGACTCGACATAAACAGATGGCGCCACATGTGGTACAGCGACGCGAATCCGCCGATTATGCTCCTAGTCCTTCAGACTCGCGCCGCCGTCCGCGACACGTATTGATAGATCCCTCAGACCCAATGTCGGCCCTATTGGACCATGGCATTGAGCCTGCCCCTCCCCGACAATGCTACACTATCAAACAGACACCGGTCTCGCCGGCGAGGCCGAAGGGTCGTACGTATGCGACCTCAACGACGTGCATCACCCCACTGAGTTTCTTGCCGGTTCTTCTCAGTGGGGGCGCGTTGTGAACCGGTGGTAAACTCAGCCCTCTCTTAAGCGACAGCCCAAGCCGAGGCCGTGCCTCCCTGAGGTGCCCTTGAGCTCGTCGCTACTTCTGCCGCTAAGGCTAGAGAGCTTTAAGCGCTCTGTCCATCTGCAGCCAACAGCGTCTGTCCTACCAAAAAAAAAAAAAACCCGCAACTAAGACAAATCTACCATAGACTTAGGATTTTTTCACTTTGGAATCTACATACATATTATAAGTCAAAATTCATCAAGCTATTTAGGTTGTAGGTTGTAGGCCGTACCATAATAATATACACATAGCCCTCTTCCTGCGGCACTCGGGCAAAAACTTAAGATACTCTCTCCCAGTCTCTCTGTACCTAATCACTGGGATCATGAAAGTTTTTTCACTAACTTTTGTTTGATAAGAAAATCATTCTTAACGTTGGGTGTTAAATAAATGTGCGTGATTTTATTTAGGTACATATTTATACTCTTTATTGTACACACATAAATAGATTTAAAAAAGGAATTTAGAAATGCTTTTTGTACGGGCGACCTTATCGCTATACGCGATTTCATCCAAGCACCTTGCAAAAAAAAAGAACTGTCGGGGCTTCGGTCCCGGCCGAGCATCACACATCGCACGGTCGGAGGATCCTCCCTTTGTTGGCCGCCGTCGCTTTCGCTAAACCTATTAATGTATTTGCAAATAAAAAATACAAGATGGCATCTTATAGCCGCCATATTTTCTCGAAAAAGTTCCTATTCCACAACTAAGGGGAATCTTACGAAACCATACGTTAGAATCCATTAAGCCGGTTAGGCTACAGCGGGCTTAGCACGAGGAGCAAATGTTGACAGATTTATGTGATATGACGTCACTATGTCGTTTGCGGGCCATGTAAACGAAATATACACACATGCACTCAAAAAAACATAACCCTTCTGCTTCGAAAACCGTAACACAACTACTCTCGTACAAACTAACTTAGATCGATGTTCGTTAGATGCGCCATTCGCTCCTTATCAGAAATTAACCACGGCAGTAAAAAAAACATTAATGATTACGTATATTTGCGCAATAGAACAGTATTGTATCTCATCTAACTAGAAGTTATCTCGAAGGGATATCCCGGTGACCCTGTCGGGGGAAATGTCAAGGCCGCACTGCGCAACCTTGACGCGCATTGCAGCTTCCCCCATCTCCCGTACCCTGGCCCGCCCAATCCTTGTTTGGGAGCCACTGAGCCACCCCATTTGTTCCACAGGGTTGCCAAAGATAATGTATTAAATTCCGTACGTTCCGTTTATCAATGCGTCTGTATGGTCATATTTACTTCCTTATTCGGAGAAGCATCAATAAGCGTTCGACAACCGCAAAACCACGTTCTGAAGTTTTTCGGTCACGTCTCGAGAGGCAACTAAGACTCCATACAGCGTCTTGTCGTGAGGAGCAAGGTGAGTCTTCCACCCTGCAGCGGTACTAAACTGGGTGTTCAACAATTCCTTGGATTAACCAAAACAAATCTTCGATGGGCGACACCTTAAATGAGTGTACCAGGTTGACATCAAACAGGGAGAGATGGCAAGATGACGTGAGACTAGTGCCGCCCTGCCATCACCACTTTAGCCTCTGTAGCTGTTGAGTAAAAAAAATAATGTCCATTGTAAATTCTAAAGCTTACACATATTTTAAGCCACTTGTCAGGTAATTGAAGCGTTATTTTACCTTTGTAACTATTATTCTAAAACTAGCAACATCACATCTGGTCGCCCGCACCCCTCAAGTCTTTGGGATGACGGATATCCCTACTCCCAGCCTCCCCCACTTTCAGTCGTTTCCACTTTTTATGTTGAATCATTGAGCTGGAAAGTTGGTAGACATCCTCGTAATTATGAGTATTGTGTAAAAATTGGATGGTTTATGGTACTGAAAATGTAACGCTGGAGTGTGGGCTCTTCTATTAGATGGTTGTCTTTGGAGTTTGATAGAGGAATGTTAAAGAATAGTATATTATAATACAAGTAAGCTAAGTTGCAGCTCCTTACTCACGAGGCTGTGGTTTGCAGCCGTAATTCAGCCGAGTGTGTCATGAGCAGAGCTCACCAGTTTCATACGACGTTTTTCAACACACTTGCGAGGAAAAAACTAAATAATTTACCACATAGCGACAAACAACAAAAAACAATAAAAACAAAATATGACAATTAACGGGCTCAATGCAATGTGAGTGAACACACGTACGGCCTAGGTACTTCAAAATTATAATTTTATGTGATAAAATACAAATATTTTAATAGTTTATAACAAATTATTGTTAATTATGAAAAATTTGATAATAATAAATGTTTGTTTGAGTTAATTAAGGACGTACACATTTATTTATTCCAAAAAAAGACATGGATTTTCAGTGGCACTCCACCCGCAAAACCGCTTTGTTTTTACTAAAAAAAAATTGTATTTCCCAGTTAATTAAGAATGCTCTGTTTACTCGCGTACAACTTGCAGTAAGGTACCACTGTAACTTTGTAGGAATAATTCTATTACGCACTAGTGCGGTAATGTCATTACGCACGCGTGTCTTATAGCTAGGTTTATGGCCCTAAAAACGATGGAATAAGGCTCACTTTATGAGCAAGTGTGTTGAAAAACTATTAATCCCACAAAGCTTGAATATAAGTAAGGAGTAGAGTTTCAGTATTACCTACTGTACTTCCTTGTGTAGCCTTTTATTTTCTTTTCTCTCGGAGGAAACTTCAAAAGGTCCTCAGGACCCATACAGACCCAGTTTGTCTATTTATGCTGATGCGTCATGTTGTTTTCACCATTTCTGTGACTCACTCTATCAAATAATTATAAATTTTGCGTATACAAACATGTCAAGAACGGATAACATTATAAAAATATCAATTGTAGAGTATAATATGCTTTGGACACAGACTACTCAACGTTGAGTAGTCTGTGGCTCTGAAAACATTATAAATTATGTACAATAAAAATGTAACTTTAAATTCCACTAATTTGTCTATATAAAGAAAGAAGAGGTAAATAGTCGGCAGAGTGCCATCTAGCTGGTAGTGGACTGTAATGTGGATTTCTAATTCCATATTTCAGTAAAAGGTAGTTTTTAGTTTTTTTTTATAACGTTCAATGGTTTGTTTAATGATTGGTCTTAAACATACCAAGGCCGCTCGATGGCAATTCATGCCGATCACCGTTATAATTGCTTTCATATCCGCTCCTTGCTAATGGATCCTAAGGTCACTCAGAACTGGAGCTACCGACAAAATGGCAACGATTAGTGGTTCGATTTGTGTTTAGGAACCCTGATTGCTGCCTTAAAACTAGTAAGTGCGATCCACATCAACACAGCAGGCTTTTTGTGTGCTCATGCTCTGGTATACTTTTCTCCTATTTGAGTGTCGCGTAAACACACATTCATAATTGTACACATCGCGGAAGAACATCTATGTCATCATCAACTGTAAGACGTCCACTGCGGAACATAGACATCCCGCTTAGAATGCCACAATGAACGATAATTGACTATTTGCATCCACCGGTTGCCTGCGACTCACACAATGTCGACGTATACCTATGTGATCTTATTCTATTATTACTTAACTGTTCAATTGCAAAAGTTTAATTACGGTACCTACTAATTATAATCCAGCTCCTGAACGATACGGCCACAGCGGCCTATTCATCATATAATCACCTAAATTATAGTGCAATGAGTGCTTGCGGCAGACACAGATGCTCTCTCTCTTCCTTCGCGCCCATAATCCGTCAGGACAGAAGACAGACAGGACCGAGGAGAGGTCTTTCGATGCATGGACCACCTTTTTTCCAGACATACGGGTGTTTGTCAACCACTAAGTAGTTGCTCCCACAGGATTCAAACATAGGAGTAGGTAAGGTGGGGACCCTCTCGTGTGTCGATGCGACAGCCGCGGGGGTTTTAGTGAGAAAGAATCCCACATACCCTGGTACCCCAACATGGGCCCCGGGCCCTCCCGCGAAAAAAAAGTATTCAAACACGGGACTTATTAACTTCTTTCAAAACTGTATGTAACTGTAGGTATTAAAGGAAGATACGTGACAAGCAGGCAAAATAAGTAATTACAGTAACCGGGTCACATCGAGTTTCGATAAACGAAGATACTTCCAAGCAATTGGTTGTCAACTATAATTGCAGGTTGTTACTGTCGCCAGCAGGATACAATGAGGTCATAGAAATTTAGTTTAGACTGTATGCTTTGCGAGTTTAGTTGGAATGAGTGAATTGAAAGAGGATCGCTTGGTCCTTGTGTTGTTTGTTATCCATTAAAAAAACCTATAAAGACTTTATTTTACGGGCCTGTAGGTCCAGTGGTTAGGCACCCTGGCTGCGATCCGACAGGTCGTGGGTCGATTCCCGCCGTCTGTGAAGTGTCTGGGTGTTATTTATCTATTTAAGTATATAGTATATATTATTTATCTATATAAGAATATTATTATTATTTTATTATTATTATTCTATTGTTGGTGGCTATTAATTAAGCCTGGTAACCACCGGAACTCACTTTGACCTAGCTGGATCAATTGTGCCTGCCCTAGCCCTTACTCTGTTGCTGACGTATCGAAGAGTTCCATAAGGTAGGCCCAGACTGCGCAAACTTGAACCTGTACATAATCATCTAGTGTAGGATAGGATTACTCCCAGATCACTCAATCTACGTCTAGCTAGAGCGTCGCAGACACGCACACAGTATGTGTAAAATTGACTCTTTTTTCATCTACACAGAATCTTCAAGTATCTACGGTACTTAGCCTCATTCTATGTAGGTACTCGTTGATACCAAAATGGCTCGTGAGTTCATCTATTTGGTGTCTGTGATCTGTTTAGGTTTAATAATTTAGTCCACCCACGTACTCGCGAAAGTTTTGGAGTGGTTTAGGCGTATCGCATCCCTCCATTTCTTTGTTTGTTCAATTGAAGAAGAAGAAGCATTTATTAGCTCACTGGCTTAATTACAAAGAAGGACTTAGTTACTAACAATTTTACAATATACTATTAAAAGTCGTGGCTAAAAGGTCGCGAGCTCAGCATTATGTCAGGGGGCAAACACAATTGCGTACCCTCTGACGCTGGTATTCTGCTGCAACCTAGGCATGAAACTCGCACTATCGCACTATACGCAAATAATGCAATAATAATTGTTCGCATATAATGCTTGGTCTCCTATATTCTATCGCATAAGCTAGCCTAAATACTAAAATAGAGTTGCATTCGTCCGTCTTCTTGTTCGTTTACGTTTTCTCATTATTTACCCTGACCAGCAGTCTTAGCACGATTTGCCATGACTTCGTAATCTTGACAGTTCGGTGTGGAGTATGACGTAGTTATCGACGTAGAAACGTCATTTTCGGTATTAGCTAGGTCGATAACTACGTCATACTCCACACCGAACTGTAACGTCATTTTCGGTATTAGCTAGGTCGATAACTACGTCATACTCCACACCGAACTGTCAAGATTACGAAGTCTTGGCAAATCGTGCTAAGACTGCAGGTAAGAATAGCACCCACCCATCTGCTCCTGTTGAGTATCGTAAGAGGCAACTAAGGGAATTCAAGACAAGACGGGCAGCAACGTCTTCCTATTGGATTAAGGGGGAGGCCTATTTATAGTATCTTAAACTTCACTTTCACTATGGATTTAATTTATGTAGTTTTAACTGTGACTTATAGTATTAATTCCGGAAGGTTTATGTGTATTTATATTTATAATTCTGTCATCGTTATATGAGATCAGAGGGCTTAAGGCTCCTCTAGTCGAACTTTTTTCCATACAAATTTCGGGGGGGTTTTACTCCATTATTTGACATTGTATTACCCAAAGTCAAACATGATATCGTTTTGTCTCATTATTACTAATGTCTGTACGGAAACAGAATACTAAAATAAAAATCCATTCAAAAGTTATGAGCCACTAAAGTTTCGTTTTTTTTGCTTATTTTAACGCAACTTTGGGCCTAAATAAGTTAGAAAAGGAGTGTAAAATCTACAAAACAAAATCCGTACCGACATTGCAAAATTATCGAAGATTTCAATTAACTTTAGTTGTAATTGATTTGTGCAGTATTTTTTTCATAAAACCCCTTCTTCCAAAGGGCCTTTCGTAATTTTTTAGGCGCGCGTTTTACTATGAATTTTCGTGCATCTCACTCAATAATGTTCCCCTCGACGGTGTGGTGCGGGGGGAAGACGTTCACCACGCCGCCGCCCCGCCCGCGCCGTGCCACCGGTATTGGCGCTTTTTCAACGGGTTAGAGGTTGGTTAGATAGATAGGTATTTAATATCATTGGGTATTTACAATGATAATTATGTATTTTGGAATCTATTTAAATAAACTTATTCTATTTGTTCTTGTGGTTCGAAATAGGTAGGTACATGAATTTTTTGTAGTTTGCGTAAATCCGTTGATACTGAACAATTTGTGGTGACCTTCACCAAGGTCTAATGATGGAGCAGGAACTTGATTACAGGATCTCTGTACCAGTGAACGTAGACCCACCGAATTTGGACTCGTTGGATAGGGCTCAACGAGAAGTTGCTAGAAAAATGGTGATCAGGGTCTGATGATGGAGCAGGAAGGAGGTCAAAGGATCTCTTCACCAATAAATATAGACCCACCGAGTTTGTGCTCGTTGGGTACGGTAGGACGAGTAGTTGCTTGAATAATGATGTTCAGGGTCTGATGATTAAGTAGGAATGTGGTAACAGAATCTCTGCACCAATAAACGTAGACTAATCGTGTTTGGGCTCATTGAGTAGGTCTCGACGAGTAGTTCCTAGAAAAATGGAGATCAAGGTCTGATGATGAAGCAGGAAGGTGGTAACAGAATCTCTGCACCAATAAACGTAGACTAAATGATTTGGGCTCATTTAGGTAGGTCTCGACGAGTAGTTGCTAGAAAAATGGTGGTCAGGGTCTGATGATGGAACAGGAAGGTGGTCACAGGATCTCTGCACCAATAAACATAGACCCACCGAGTTTGGGCTCGTTGGGTAGGGCTCGACGAGAAGTTGCTAGAAAAAGGGTGATCAGGGTATCATGATGGAGCAAGAAGGTGGTCACAGGAGCAGAAAAGTCATTTTTAGATTTCGTTCTCCAATGTTTTTTTTTCTCTCTTATTTGATCTTTTGAACGGCAAGACGCACTGTCGCTGATGCCGATCTAATTGTAACATGACACACAGTTTAAAAAAAAAGTGAAAATGTAACAAGCTCGCTGAGTGATCGGCAAGAGCCGATCTTCTTAGTTGAGACCGCGTTGTGATCCGATGGTAAAAAAAATGTCCTTTCAAAAGTAAATAATTTTTGACTTGACTTTGACTTTTGATGTCGCCTTATTTTTTTTTAATTTAACTACACTTGTGTACACGCTGTTTTTAACCGACTTCAAAAAAGGAAGAGGTTCTCAATTCGTCTGTATATAATTTTTTTTTCTATGTATGTTCACGCATAACTCTGGCAATTATGAACCGATTTAAAAAAATATTTCTTCCATTCATTCTTCAATCCATTGATTGGGGTCACATAAAAAAAATATCGCTTACGAATAAGTAGTTCTTGAAATAACAAGAATGGCGACTGCGCAGGAAATCTGCAGGAATGCATGCATACATCATAATTATGTCGCATTTTAAGGACAAAAATGGTCATAACTCTGGAAAATATTGACCAATTTTAATGATTCTTTTTTTATTCGAAGGAAGGAACCACTCTAATGAATATGTATTAATGTTATCACAACCGGATAAGAACTTCCTGGAGGACCATGAGTTTCAAATCGATAGCGTCAGTGGTTCCTGAAATATTATAGGTGTATCAGACAGACAGAAAGACAGACGAAGTCAGCCCATACGGCATCCTTTTTTACCTTTTAGGTATGGATTATGGAACCCTAACAATAATAATTCTAATTAGTCCGTCAGTTATATTAATAACCAAGTAGGTATAAATAAAATAATAAAAAAACTACTTAGGTAAACAAAATTATAGAATGACTTTCCTGAGCTATTATCAAAACCTGATCAGGGCCTGTACAATCACCTCTAATAGCAATATTATTTTCACCTTACGTTCTTGATAGAAAGTGACAGAGCTATAAACTACGTATATTGACGTCTCTACCTCATATCCAGTAAGATGATAATAATACTACTAATAGAGGTGGTGGTATGGCCCCAGTATCTAACTACTGGTCAAGATTTAACCATAAATTTATAATTCGGTGAGTCCTACATTAAATGGATCCGAGTTCCTGTTGCCACCTTTCTGCTTTGTCCCATCACCAGACTCTGATTAACATTTTTCTACCTACTACTCGCAGCAACCTATCCAACGAAGCCAAATTCGGTGGGTCTACGTTTATTAGTGCAGAGATACCGTGACCACCTACCTGCTCCATCATCAAACCCTAGTCACCATTTTACTAGAAACTACTCGTCGAGACCTACCTAATGAGCCAAAACTCGGTGGTTCTACGTTTATTGGTGCAGAGATTCCGTGACCACCTTCCTGCTCCATCATCAGACCCTGATCACTATTTTTCTAGCAAATACTCGTCGAGACCAACCTAACGAGCCCATACTCGGTGGTTCTACGTTTATTGGTGCAGAGATTCCGTGACCACCTTCCTGCTCCATCATCAGACCCTGATCACTATTTTTCTAGCAAATACTCGTCGAGACCTACCTAACGACCCCAAACTCGGTGGGTCTACGTTTATTGGTGCAGAGATCCCGTGAACACCTTCCTGCTTCACCATCAGACCCTGGTCACCATCTTTCTAGCAACTATTTATTTAGTATCATCCAATTATCGGATTTACATATGTTCTAAATTTCAGATCTTTCGGACTAATAGAAGTAATGAAAAATGTCTATTGTATACAAAATATCCATACCTCGACTATAAGTTATCACATAATGTATTGAAAGCGAGCAGCACGTGTTGTTACGTAAGACGATGCACACATGCACCACCCGTTGGTGCATGTGTGCATCGTCTTTACATCGTAATAATTCGGAACGGTGTTTGTGCGCGTGCGAACTACACGTTGTGCGTGTAGACCTTTGTAGACTAGCGTCTAACTGCTCATCACTGATACTATCTCTGTCGGGCAAGATGTCAGGCGAGACGGCGTGCTTTTTGACTACGCCCACGAGAGAGTTCACCGCCGCGACTAGTTGACTCTTAAGCATAGTCTACCACAAGAGCCAATTACCTACGGATTGGTGGATCAGACTCAGAAAAGAAATGTTTGGGTTTCCCCACCATGCGATTCACCTTTAGCGAATGGTAAATAATTCGATTAGTAACTAGTAGGTGAGTCGATGTGTATAATACGTTAAATTAACTATATACAATAAAAAATATACAGTCGAATTGAGAACCTCCTCCTTTTTTGAAGTCGGTCAAACAACTAAGAGATGTCGTGGGGGTGTCTGGTACGGCTATAACAAAGTTAGTACATTATTTATGGATATTTGAAGTGGCATATTAGTAAACATTATATTATATACTTATGTACTTTGTTAAGTAGCTCGCATACTGTCCTAAGTCACGCTGAGAGAAAGAGATAGCTATCTTATTTAAAAGTGTGTAATTTGACCTTCACTCCGCCTAGTTCTTGTCGCCTGCTGCATTTCTCATCTAGGCATGCACCTTGCGAGCACTCGGACTGGTTCCCTTATGGTACCGTTAGCCTGTGTAACCGAACACATGTACGTTTATAATGCATAAATACAGGTTTTAATTGATACCACAGCGAACACTCATGCTAACAAACAACTTTCTCTTCGTTCAATTTGGGAGGAATCGCTCGCAACTTCTAAATTTTGGTTGTACGTTTTAAGCACTAAGGCCCGTATTAACAAACCAATCTCAGCTGAGATTCGGCACTTGAGTACGAAATTAAGTTGCTGACTTAATTAATAAATGAATATTAAGTCAAGGTTTAAGATGCTGGCCTCAGCTGAGTTACTGTTGATTAATAAATAGAACTTGACACTTGGGTGTGCACTCAATTGCATGAAAAATCATTGTATTATGGCATATAATGTATTAAGTTGCTGTGAGCTGAGTGCAGTCAGTTCGTGACTTAAGTGCGTGTATTTACGTTAAATGCGGTGGGTGTGCGGAAATATATTTTTAGGTTAGGTTATGAAATTAACTATTAATTACAAAAACTAGGCTATAATGATGATATTTTTTGGATATTACAATATCGTTTGTCAGAAATGTATATTAGAGACTCCTCGAATATAAATTTAATAACGATAAAAAATATTTTAATGAATTTTTGGAGGCTAACAAAGAAATATATTGCATGAAAAATCAAATTAAATCAGCATCACAGCTTTGCGCAAAATTATCAATATAATAACTCATAACTGCTACTAGAAAAAAGAACTTAAATAGAACAGGGTGTCTAGTACGGACTTTATAGTTAACGAACTCGATAAAACTATAATAATACTCTGTGGACCAAACTGTCAGTTTTCCCGCTTTTCTCCATACATTTCACACCAACCAGCGCCCCTAGCGGTAACTATCAAAAACTAGTAAATGTAACAATATCGTCCATTCCATACTCAGATCAGGCTCTCAAGTAGCTAACCGTAAGTTGCTGCACCTAAAACAATACTCATTTGAGATGCTGTTGATATTTGTTTATTAACGATATTAAGATGCTGCCCCCATCTCAAGTGCGTATCATATGATATCGTACTTAAGTGTCTACCTGAGATCAGTTTATTAATACGGGCCTAAGTGTCGCCACACACGGGCCACCGGCCACAACCACAAAACGCAGCCACCGACTTATTTCCTGTTGTGTTCATACATTTTGCATGGACTCGCCGCACACTGTAAACGCCACACGCCACACATCGCCACTGCTCGCCTCTAGTAGTCGACTCGGCCACAAAACGCCGACACAAGCCACTCGCGCGATTCCCCACCCCTCTCTCCCTTCATTTCACTGCAAGCACGTGTTAAAAAAAGTAGCGGCCACCGACCACAAGTGTCCAACATGGACCACAAGTGGCTGTCGCGCGTGTCAGCTTCTCTTGTAGCCGCTTCTAGCTTCAAGTGGTGGCGATTGTGGACGTGGCCGGTGGCCCGTGTGCGGCGACCCTAAACGCCTTTGATCACGAGCAAAGCAACAGAAGTCAACGTTTGAGGATCTTAATACTCAAACTTATTTTGTCCACGGCCAGATCAAAAATGTTCTAATGTAGGGGGCTACAGGCGCAGACTCGAATTTTGCCCTGGGAAAGGGAGTCTGTTGGTGTAGGTCAATTTTGCCTCTTCGGAGTTGCTGGACTGGAGACTCAAGCGGCGACTACGAGGAGGAAGGTGACGGGGTTGCGACCCCCGTTCCCGAGCCCAAGTCCTCCCTCTCATGGGTCGATGCGATAGCCGCGGGGGTTTTAGTGGGTAACAATTACCCCAAAAATTTTCGTCGACTTTTCTGTCGCGTCAATAAAGTACGTCTGTAATAGACTCATAGTAAATAATTGTTATAGACTCAAAAGCCGCCCAGATAATTTTTATAATACAATAATAATACCAGCCCTTGTTCACGTCCCACTGTTGGGCACGGGCCTCCCCTCAAGATGAGGGGGCTTAGGCCATAGTCCACCACGCTGGCTAAGTGCGGGTTGGCGGACTTCACACGTCGTTCGAAAGCTAGTTAGGCTTTCTCAGACATGCAGGTTTCCTCACGATGTTTTCCTTCACCGAAAGCTAGTAACAATCGCACAAAGACGATTCCCACATGATTCATTAAATAAATCAGAGGTGCGAGCCGGGGTTCGAACCTGCACCTTGTTTCCAAGGCAAGCGCTCGCCCACTGAGCTGTTACCGCTATATAGATAATTTATAAATCCTCGAAACTTTCCAAGCAGTTAAACGGCCCTTAACCTCCTATTGCATCCTTCCTTCCATTATGTATCGATGTTCCTTCCACTTCCTCTATCGTTCTTAACGGTACTTAGATTCGGGTGATTCGGGTCTTCTATGCCCGGAGGTCACAGTAGCAATTCTATTTATCCAATTTACATTGAATGGCGTCGCAAATCAATGCAATATTATCTATGTTCCAGTTCCCAGGCTGTCTGTATGCGGTGCGTGGGCGCAGCATACAATGTCAATAACTGTACATGATTATAATTATAATTTTGTTAAAGTTTGTATGTGCCACGAGTCAGGTACAGGGGCAGGGATTTATTCCAAGGAATGTAGTATCAGTCACAGCATGGGGCAATATGCATCGGTATTCCAAGCGGAAACCTATGCCATAATTGCCAGCATCAAAGAAATGCAAAGGAGAAATGTCAAGGGTAGAGCTGCCTGACTGTCGCTGAGAATGCAGATGGCATTCTCAGCGACAGTCAGGCAGCTCTAAAGGCTCTGAATTCCTTCAGATATGCTTCTAAACTGGTCAAAGAAGATGTTACAGGCTTGAACAACCTGGGAAGACACAACAATGTCTGCCTTATCTGGGTACCTGGACATGAAGGCGTCGAGGGCGATGAGAAGGCAGATAGATTAGCGAGGGCCGGCTCACAGAGACATTTGGTTGGCCCCGAACCATTTGTGGGGATTCCGTATGGAACATATCACCAAGCATTGTTTGCACATGCTAGAATCGAACACATGAAGGAATGGAGGGCAGCGTCAGGCCTTAACCACTCCAAAGCGTTCTCTAGCGGAAGGGTGGACTGTGGGGTCAAATTATTGAACCTAAACAGATCACAAATAAGGCACCTGATGGGTGCACTTACGGGACATTTTGGCACCAACGAGCATCTACACAGAATGAGGCTAAGTACTAGTGACATTTGCAGATTCTGCGAAGATGAAAAAGAGTCAATGCGACACATATTGTGTGGCTGCGACGCTCTTGCGAGACGTAGGTTGCATCATCTGGGAGTAGCCTATCCTACACCAAATGATTATGTACAGCTCCAAGCTGGCGCGATCGTTGCGTACCTGAGGGAGCTCTTCGATACGCCAGCAACAGAGTAAGGGCTAGGGCATGCACAATGGATCCAACTGGGTCGAAGTGCGTTCCGGGAATACCGGGCCCAAATTTATAGCCACCAAGAAAAGAATAGAATGTGCCACGACTGGGCAAGACGTCTCCTTTTCTCCTACGAGATGAGAGGGCTTCTGCCATAATCCACCATACGGCCTAATTAGGTACTAGGATGGTCAGAGTGGCCAAAAAGTATCGATATTCTTTAAATGTATCAATATCGGTCTCGTTCAATATACCGAGAAGACCGAAAAAAACATCGATATATTTCGGTAATATTTTTCTAAGGATTTTGGCAATTTAAAAGGTCTGGTGTAATTTACCATGTTTAACTCCAATTATTATTTTTATAAATAAAAAAAAAATTTGATTGTGCCACATTTATTTTAACGTACTCTGAAGGCAAAAATATCGTGGTTGATAAAAAATATCGGTTTGATAAGATTTCGTTATGTTATGTTGCTTTCCGTCACAACGATACTTCAATAAAATCTTTTTAAAAAAAAATTGAACCGACTTCAATATCACTGAAAAGTATAAAATAATTTAAATATTATTGAAGTTGGTGTTAGCTTACCGGCTGTGTATATTTGGCACCAACTTCAATAATATTTAAATTATTTTATACTTTTCAGTGATATTGAAGTCGGTTCAATTTTTTTTTAAAAAGATTTTATTTTAAACTTTTTAGTGATATTTTCATATATAAAGATTGAACCATCGAAAACCGTAAAATTATCTAGGTAGGTTATGATCACATTATTGTCTACATAGTTTTACATAATTCATGTTTCTTCAGAAAAAAATATCCGATCGTATTGAAATTTACATGAAATCATCATAGTAGTTTACTCTCTCGAATAAAAAAAGAATCATCGAAATCGGTTCATAATTGTCAGAGCAATGGAGGGAGGAGGACTCCATTAGGAGAACATCAGTTTTATGGTTTTTACCAGATAAATTCCTCCACATCGTTCATGGTCCTCCAGGAAGTTCTTATCCGGTTGTAATAAAATTCATACAGATTCAATACAGTGGTTTCTTCTTTCGAATAAAAAAAGAATCATTGAAATTAGTAAATATTTGCCAGAGTTATGACCATTTTTGTCCTTAAAAAGCGATAAAAAAGTCATCTATATAGGCTTTCTTGCAGCTCTCAGTGCGCAGTCATCATTCTTGTTTTTTCAGGAACTACTTATTACTAAGCAATAATTTTTTTATGGGACCCAATCAATGGATTGAAGAATGGATGGAAGAAAGATTTTTTCAAATCGGTTCATAATTACCAGAGTTATGCGCGAACATACATAAAAAAAATATATATATATATATATACAGACGAATTGAGAACCTCCTCCTTTTTTGAAGTCGGTTAAAAACAAGCTCCCTTATGGTCCCTTGTGTTGTTACTATGTTAGTGCGCTTCCATCCAAAGCTGCTCTACCACTTAGGCACTTACCATCAGGTAGAATCGGGGTCAAGCACTAGATCATTAGAGAAAAAAATGACAAATCTATTCGGGCCACGTAAAAAAACTTTATAACAAGAACGTAGAGCTCATTTTACTTTGCCACTACGGCGAAGTAAAATATAGCTACTATCAAAAGACATTTTGTATTATACTACTGTAATGTTAAGTTTTATTTTGCATTGTCCAACCAGGATGCAGTTGTTAAAATTGTATCACATTGTTTTGAACTGTATTGTTTTAGTGGTAGGTTGGTTTTGTTTTGAAGTCACAGTACAATGGACGGGATATAAATAAAATAACCAAGTATTTGGGACAGACTGTTTGGCGCCTTACCAAATGGTTACCAACATACGGTTAGAAATAAAATGGTACCTAGCGACAAACTGTTATTTCTGACTGAATAACAAAAATACGTTCTACAGCAAAAAAAATAAACTTTACAATCTATACTTATAATAAAACTGTAACAGGTCCAATTCTGTACATTGAAGATATTTTGAAAATTATTTTTGGAGGGCATTCTATAACCGATATCAGCTGAGGCCGAAAATGTATTTTTTTTAATTTTTGTCTGTCTGTCTGTCTGTATCACGGCTGAGCATCACGCCGAAACTACTGAATGGATTCAAATGAAACTTGGCATGATTTGAGATCTTACTACGAGGTAGGACATAGGATACTTTTTATTCCATAATCTAGCACGGTTCTTTCGGGAGAGGGGATTAAAGTCAAAATGGGGCCCACACCCCGAGGAATATAGCTCCCCCCTACCCCATCTCTGTAGCTTTTTCATGATAAAAATCTTGTCTTTTGTTATTATTATGTTGTCTGCCTGCTAAGGCTGCTGGAAATTCTACCTGCGGTAATCTTACACCGAAACCACAATACGCATGCGATTTGTACCTACCTATAGGTGTTGAAAAGTGCGTTGGACCCGCCACAATAGAGTTGGCAGCTCGGGTTTCACCCTAACTCAGCCGGCGTTAAAAATAATGTTGCATTGTGGAGTTCCACGTTCAATGAACTAATGCTAGTCGATTAAATTGCCTGACGAGGCACCGCTTAACAGCAGAAGTTAAATGGTACACGTCAGCCACTGTGATTTTGGATCGGTTATATCATCTTGTTGTATTTTCGTCGTATTTTTTAATATTTGATTTGATCATTTGAACGGCAGGACACACTGTCGCTGATGATGATACTGTTTAAAAAAAAAGTGAAATAATGACAAGCCCGCTGTGTTTCTTGCCGGATCTTCTCAGTTGAGGCCGCGTTGTGATCCGGTGGTAGCTTTTAAAAAACCTAGCGTTAATCCTATTTGAAAGAAATGATTTTAAATTTTTGATCTTGAGCGTTTTAGCTTTGAATAATTTCTAAAAACTATTGGGATTGAATATTCCCACTGGTTCCAAGCAACAAATTTCAATTGAACTTCAGGCAATGATTTGAAATAGATGTTAATTTGTACAATACAACATGTATCGACTCTTTGAACGACAGGCACTCATTCTGTCGCCCTAGTTGCGTACCTTACACCCTTCTCGATAACAAGTGTGTCACTAAACTAGGGTTGCCAGATAGCCGTAAAATTCGGGATTGTCCCGGAAATTTTGCACATAGTCCCGTGTGCAGTAATTTCGGAATTTCCGAACGCTTTGCTGTATCAATATGTGCAATTAAAAAAGGCGATGTACATACATCTTAATGAACATGTAACACACGACATAATTATATCTACACACTAACAAACTATAAACCCATTAATCAAAAATTAATAGACGGTGCCTTTAATTGGTACCTTTCGAATATAATTTATAATATCTAATAATAATAATATCTTGGGACAATCCACACACGGTCATCCGATCCCAAACTAGGCAGAGCCTTTTTTTTTTGACGGGGGGAAATCTTCCAAAGATCCCCGGGAGCTGTGGGGCTCGACCGGGGTATGTGGGATTCTTACCCACTAAAACCGCCGCGGCTGTCTCATTGGCACATGATAGGAGAAGCTCTCCGGTGGGATCTGCACCAGGGACCCCTCAGTGCCTTGCCTTTGAGCCCGCCACTGGGGGACGCATTGTAGCCCCCCGGGAACCTGACACGGTGCTCACGGGGGCGAGGGTCGCAACCCCGCCGCCGTCCTCCTCGGAGTAGCCGCCGTACTCAATGGACGTTCAAAGGGCCCACACCCCGAACGTCCAGCGACTCCGAAGAAACTAGGCAGAGCTTGTACTATGGAAACCAGACAACTGATACTAATACTTATTTACTTTTTTTTTTGTAAATACATACATAAATAGATAAATAACACCCAGACACTTGGTGGAAATCGAACCCACGACCCACCGGGTAGCAGCCAGGGTGTCTAACCACTAGACCAACGGGCCCGTCGAACATGTAACACACGACATAATACGTCGTTTATGCACACTTGATTTCAATAGGTGGGACAATAAGAGCGAACCAATATCAAGATCGAAATAAGAACACTGTTTTAGTCTACCGCATTAATATTATTAGCCTTGAGTAGTCCCGGTCATTTTTAGAGTACTATTGGAGAAATGTAGTCCACCCCAGTTTTATTATCCTTCAGTAGTCCTTGAAATTTTTAGAGTACCCAATGGAGAAATGTCCCGGAAACGTTAAGCATGTGTCTGGCGACCCTACACTAAACTGTAACAGTGCCATGCAAATTATCACCACTTAGCACTGTTTAACAGTCATTACGCAAACAGTCTGTTTCTTTTTAAAATAATGACGTAAATACTTCACGTGTAATAACTATTATTGTTAATAATTTATGGCTGCCGTCGTTTATTGGATAATCTGGCTAATGTCGAGCATTTAAATAGAATTATTAATTTTGCGTAGATGGGACTAATAAGAATAACTAAGAAGACTTAAGGATACAACAGAACAATCAACTTAAAAGATAAAAACGCTAAACACCTCATAGTTAATGACCTCATGGTCTTTGATACCATAGCCTTTTTGCCTCTCTTTTCCATTCTCGTATTTAATAGAATACACACATTATCTTCTTATCCAGAGAAATAGTTGGTGGATCAGTTAATTAATGTATAGTGTCTCCGCAGATTTTGCATTGACTTAGCAATAATGTCTATTAGACAATCTTGAATCCTGCCGCCGATCCACACACAACACAACTATTTTATACAAGGAGTTACTGCCGCACTCACAAACATCAATTAAAGTTAAGTATCACAAGATTTTGAAATCAGATTATTTAGACACTTCAAGGCAATTAATGCCCCTAAAGTCAGTTAGTGAGTAGAGATATAGAATGTAGAATTTCTCTAAGTCGATATCAGAACATTTGCAAAAACGGCTTTGAGGGTCAAAATGATCAGATTGAAAAAATGGTGTAGTTGGGATTAACGGTAATTGACGATTGTGGGGATTAAGAGTCCCGGAGCACACAGAATGCGTGTGTGTGACACGTGTCGTAGTGACGCCGTGCCCCCATGACATACCAGACTAGGCAAACGTCATGTTTACGTGCGCGTATACCTACGTCACGCAAGCGGTGTGCCATGTCTCATAAAGTTCCTGACATTACAACGTCATATTACCCGCAGAAGCACTTCACGCCTACGTCACCCTATTACAGGCCTGGAAGTATGTTGAAGGCAAACGTTAGTTTAGTCAAAACGGTACATACTACCTACTGAATAATAATTTCAAAGCTCCAAATCGGTAAAATTGCGGATCAGATGAGGCGATGTGCTGAGTCGAAAGACCCACACTTCAGCCTACGCTAAAACATAAAAGAAAAGGTAATTAGCGATCTGGATTGGCTTTTGGCCATACATATATGTATAGTGAAGAATGAAGCTACTTTGTTTGTATTAATCATTCGCTATAAACTCATTGTTACGGGACAATGCTATTGTCACACAATTGCGGAATTTAGCTGTTCAAAACTGTAACTCGTTAGGTCAGGAAAGAAAAGATAGGGTTAATTACCTTAGAGTTAGTAGGCTTTCGGAGACACTGGATTACTGGGGCGTGGGTCCTAGATGCCGAGTACGTCGCCGCGCCGGTGACTCCGATGAGGACGGCGGCGGTGGCTGCGACTCCCGTCTGACTGAATTGGAACTGAAATTTCTATCTAATAATAAAATTTCTGAAATGTCGCTGACTTCACAAAATTTCCTGATGCTAGGGTATGCATAGACACCGGATTTTCATAGTATTATGAGTATTATGTGCTGTGCCGCGTGCCCAAAACTTTTAGAAATCTAAATCGCTGGGACTTTTTTAGAACAGCTACATTTTTAACCAGCTAAAATAATGTGTTTTACTATATCATCACCTACTTACCTTCAGGTGAGATTGAGATCAAGGACATAGAAAATACCTAAATACTTGCTCTGTATAAATAAAATAAATCAAAACTAGCCGCTTAAATAAATCACTTCATTATGATTGTTGTAATAAAAACAAAGGCATCATTCCATCATTCATCATTGCAATTCTTCACTTCCGTCGTTACCGTAAACCATTCGATGAAAATTACAAACAAATTACTATTCATTTAAATAATCATGAACAGACTTAAGAAAAACGTTTTAAAGTCAAAAGAAATATCGTTGTCCATTGGTATAATTTTATTTAATTTGAAATAAAACTGGCGCAGCTTTAGTTTGGTAAGATACCGAACGGCAATGCGGCGCTAGTGTCGATTCGCGCGCGCGCGCACCGTACCGAATCTCTCGGCCAGTCTTTGACCTCGCAAGGTCGGTGATTTATTTCTTAGAAAGGATTCTGAATAAGGCTAGAGAAAGTTCTAGTCATAATATATCTCTTTAAAGATGTATTGGGCGTATTTATTAAGTTTATTTAGGTTGAAGAACAATGTATCTTACCTACTTTTATTTCGAGGGGTTTCAATGTAGGTTTAATAGACGTGGATATTAGAGTGAAGGTTTCTTTTCTATCGCCGTGTTGTAACTTCTAGCTATCTGTTCAACAATTAGATACTTACCTAAGTAACAAAAAAAATATACAAAATACAAACTTACCTTACAAGTACTAGTAAGTAGATATTATTGATTTAAATAGGTAAGTACATTATATATAAGCTTTTATGAGGTACATTTTACATCGTTTACACATTAATTAAAAATGTGCAATAATAAACAAAACAATCAAACAACTTAGGAACTCATTTTTTGACGTCGGTTTAAAATAAAAGTAGGTATTAAAGAAAGAGATTTCATTGTTACTGACATCTAGCGCAATGTATTCTGAACAGAGTGAGCGAGTGAGCTTCGTAGCGTGAGCTCATCGCTGATTATACTAGTTCATAATGTAATTCATAGATGGCGCTGACTGAACTTTATCGAAGATTTATCCTATCAAGTATGAATCCTCTGACTGCGTGTATCTTTCTAGGATACCTTATGAATCCCAATAAGTTTTATTTCCGCTGTGTCAACAAATTGGGGCAGCGGCCCCGGGGGGCAGTTTCAGGGGGCGCCAAAATCATAAATATAATATAATTAAAAATAAAAAAACTTGATCCACAAAGCGCCTAGCATACGGAAGCCTGGTTGGCTCACCTACGACTTGTAAGGAAAAGGCGCCACACAGTCCCACATCACAAGCGGACTCGTGGCGCCGATTAGATTTGAGTTTTTTAAAGTAATTTTTCAAACGCTGGAAAGAGCGATTATTCTAAGGCGACGCCACTATTAAGTTTCTGCCCCGGTTCGAAAAAATCGTACATCCGGGGCTGAATACCTAACCGAAAAATAAATAGGTAGGTAGTGCTGTATTGCGTGATACGATAAAAGGCAATGCCTAGGTTACACAACATGGCCTAACCGTCCACAATACCACGTTATCTTGCACGTAGATTTATTTGAGGAAATATAAATCACTCTGAGCTATCGGCCACCCAAACAGCATCAACCTATCGCCACATCCTTAGGGCCGTCGTACAGATATCGATTCATATCTTATAGACATGGGAGTAGTACAACCATGTTATAGACAAGGTGATTCTTTCGTTATTAGTTTTGTAAAAAAAAAATGTTTGAAGCCCTCGTGGCGCAGCGGAATACCTGGCTTGTCATTTTTTCACTTTTTTTATACATTGTTTTGTTACAATTGAATCAACATTAACGATAGTGTGTCTTGCCGTTCGAAACATAAAGCAAGGCAGAAAAGAAGAAAACAATAAATTACGACAAAAATTACAACTAACGAAACGGCCAAAGGGATAGATAGTAGTCGCACCAGTCTCCCCAAGCAGCACCCGCGCACGAGTTGACTCGAGCAAAGTGGTTTCATATCCCTCGGGGAGCAACATATTTTTATTCTACTTTTTTTGGCTTAAAGGTGCATGTCAAATAAATGATTCTTCTTCTAACTGGCCTACCTGGGTGGTACCTACCTATCCCTTGCACAAGGGACCAATCACAAAAAAAATCCTTAAAAATTGGATCAAATCTGATGCTTCTAATAACGTTGCTAGCGTTAAGGTTATCATAACTGGTGACTCTATCATGTTCTTCAGCACCTTGGTTGTTTAAAAGTCGTCCTAACAAACATGGTTGAGCTGGTCACATTGTACGTACAGAACCCATAAATTATATTACCACGTGCTCAGCAGCGGACGTGAGCTAATAATAGACGACGTTTTGTGATCACCGAATTAGATCGCGTGATAGATTCATCGGTTCCATTCATTAGGACTTCACGCCATTTGAATTGAAAATGTGATCATTTTTTTAGGGCAGCATTTGTTTTAGGTTAGGTATATCGTATTCTTATGATATATATATAATAAACTTATTTTTTATAATATTATTATATCATTTATTAAATGTTGTAAAAATTAAAATTTTATTATATTTGTAACTTTTTTTGTCTATTCATACTTAGTCCACAGTCTGCAAGGTATTTTTAAAGAAATATGTTATGTAGGACCAATACATTCTACAATATTCCAAAAATTCCCTTTAGAGGAATTTCTTCCTACTTTAAATAATAATATAATAATAGTAATATCCTGGAACAATTCACACACGGTCATCTAATCCCAAACTAGGCAGAGCCTGTACTATGGAATCAGACAACTGATACTAATACATAGGTATATACTTTTTTTGTAAATACATACTTATATACACACATCAAAAGTGTCTAGGGATCAACATATATTTTTGCAATAACTTTTCTCCTGATTGATATTAATTAAAATTTTCTTTAAGGATTCATCAAATAAAGTGTTTTCGTTTGTCACAGTAACGATAAACCAAGTCACCTTTGCATTAATAAAGAAATTTGCCATTTTCCTAATAAAGGGATTTTTGACATTTGAACCACTAACACAAAAGTTCGAAAAAAAGACTGAAATAACAGTCTTCTTTAAAATTTTATTGGGTAACTTAAACAATTAATAATCCGTGTTTCTACCGCGAACACTAACAATACAAGAACATCGGTTTGGCATACTCAAAATGAGTTCATCCAAATCACGCTGTGGAATGGCCGCCCATGTTCGTTGCAACAACAAAAAAAGGTCTTCTTGCGACTGGATACCCTCCATATTCGGCAGAGCTCTTCTCTGTAGCATATCCCATGCATGCTCAATCGGGTTCAAGTCTGGCGACTGAGCAGGCCAGGGCAGGACATTGATGTTAGCTGCGGCGAGAGTCTGTCTTACAACTCTTGCGGTGTGCGGTCGTGCATTATCATGCATTAACTGAAATAAGGGACCGATTTGCACTTGTAGAGGAACGATGACGTCTGATACAATCGTCTCAGCATAAATTTGAGCGTTGAGGTTGCCTCTGATCCAAATCAACTCAGTTCTTCCGCCGATCCAAATACCCGCCCATACCATGATGGTTCCACCACTATAAGGATGGACTTCCTGGCAGGATTTTAATCGCTGTTGGCGTCCAGGGGTTCTCCAGTGTCGTATACGTCTTGTATCCGGTCTCATACCAAAACGAGACTTATCAGAAAAGCACACGAAACGCCATTGTTCTTCTGCCCATTTTTTTGCCCAAAAATGCTTGATCCCTAGACACTTTTGATGTGTGTAGATAAAACACCCAGACACTTGGTGGGAATCAAACCCACGACCTCTTGGGTAGGAGCCAGGGACCCTAACCACTAGACCAACGGGCCCATCTATCATATAATATATGCTTCTAAGATTTTTCTAAAATTTAGTTACATTATTTTTCAATGAATATCTTGTGTACAATAAAGACTAGGAAGACTAGACTAGACTCTACTCTACCTACTTCTAATAAGTACTATATTAATTGCTTTGTTTTTTCTTACAGGTAAGACCACACATGCTGTAATAGAGCTAAAAACCGGTAATGTACACCTGCCTCCTTGGCGCAGCGAAAAACAGATTAATTTCAAACCGGGGTGGTCCCAGGTTTGAGACACTAGACAGAAGCGTTATCGGACACTACTGTGTTACTTCTTCATCCTTCAGAGACTGCTACCTCGCTGCTGTTTGCGGCATATACCTATTGTTAGATCCTGCAGACCCAATGACGATCCTACTGGATCATGAGATTGCACCAACAATAGGTCAACCGTATGC
This sequence comes from Furcula furcula, assembly GCA_911728495.1. Lineage (NCBI taxonomy): Eukaryota > Metazoa > Arthropoda > Insecta > Lepidoptera > Notodontidae > Furcula > Furcula furcula. The sequence goes on from OU452258.1 coordinate 11,350,375, forward strand.
AAAACTATTAAACAGTAACCCGTCTCTTGTCGGCGAGTCCAAAAGGTCGTATGCATGCGACTTCAACGACGAGCATCATCCCACTTCTTTCCGGATTTTCTCAGTGAGGGCGCGTTATAATCCGGTGGTAAAGCCAGACCTCTTTTAAGCGGCAGCCCAAGCCGAAGCCGTGCCTCCCTGTGGTGCCCTTGAGCCCGTTGCTCTCCTGCCCTTAGGTTAAAGTACATGCTAAAAGCGCTCACCTTGTTGTCCTCCACCTATTTGCTCAGAGAATTCCGCCTTTGATCAATTACATGCATAGACGGTAACATTTGCACCGTATAGGGTCATTACACCTTGGTATCTGTCCAGACCGTCCAGTTTCGCATCGTTAATATATTATATATCACTTAGTTATCTATTTCATTCACCTTTCATCTGACATCAGTTCTATATCTAAATATTTATAACGACAAAATAACAATGGTTTGTTTACAAAACTTTTTATACAATGTTCACTCGATTTATAGAAAAATTCTTTAAATTAATGTAACATGATAAGATCAGGTACGCGGGAGATTAGTGCATTAAATATTGCACAAACACAGGTGCACTGTCTTCCTTTTACTCTCACAATCCGATCGAACAAAAGGCCAAAACGACCGCGACGAGGTCACATAAGGGACTGAATTTTACATGCCCATCTGGCACATGGATGATCTTACTTTCCAGACAATTAGGTGATAAGCCTGTAAGTATATAGTTTTTTTAAGTTAGGAACGACTGCACAGGTGTTTCTCAATCTAAGTAATCGCTTGATCGCAATCACACCTAATTGTACCTAAACGGTAATTTATGCGTAGTTGCACAATGCTCAACAACAGTAGCTAACTATAAAAATACTAGGTAGGAACCCTGTGCCGGTTCTTCTCAGTGGGGGCGCGTTGTGAACCGGTGGTAAAATCAGCCGTCTCTTAAGCGACAGCCCAAGCCGAGGCCGTGCCTCCCTGAGGTGCCTTTGAGCTCGTCGCTCCTTCTGCCGTTAAGACTAGAGTGCTATAAGCGCTCGCCTCCTATTGTCCGGTGAAGTTTTTTCTTCTTCTTCTTCTTCTGTAATGGCCATCTGCGGCCAACAGCGTCTATCAGTCCCAAAAAAAAAGAGAAATCGTTCCGCTCGCAGCAATAGTGAAGAAACGGAAGTACTTCAGCCTAAGCTATATGTGGCGGATTTACAAAAATGTCGCCTAAAAAATCTGAACCAAATCTCCGCATATTTTTTTAGTCCTTTTTAGACTCGCGCGTGGTTAGCGACACGTATTATTAGATCCCCCAGCCAGACCGAACGTCGACCCTACTGGACCAAGACATTGCACCTACCCTACCCCTCCCCGACAACTGTATGCTAGATTATCAATCAGACACCACTCTTGCCGGCGAGGCCGAAGAGTCGTACTTATCAACGACGAGTATCACTCCACTGAGTTTCTTGCCGGCTCCTCGCAGTGGGGAGGCGTTGTGAACCGTTGGTAGAATCCGCTCTCTCTTAAGCGATAGCCCAAGCCGAGGCCTGCCTCCCTGAGGTGACCTTGAGTTCGTTGCTGCCCTACCCTTCTGGCAGTGCTATAAGCGCTCGCCCTCTTGCCCAGTAAAGCTGTAATGGCCATCGGTGGCCAACGGCGAATATTCTCCCAAAAAAAAATCACGTATTTTGTATTTTTCACAGGCTTTTTTAATCTAGAGGCAAGACAACCTGGCTGCTGCTCAATAGGTCGTGGATTTGATTCCCACCCATGAGAGTTTGTGTATATGAACTTGCCTGATTGCACTCTGCCACGCAGTGTCCACAGCTTTGGGCTATTTACTTCCTTTTTGTTGCTGCGAAAAGTTTGCCGCGAAACCTTGCTTGCTTTCGAAAACTTGATGGCCTAGGTAGCCTATTGGGAAATCCAATACCAATTAGTATCCTACATCAATCCATTATTGAAATCCAATTTAAGTAAACGTAAGGTATGCGCGTGTGTGTTTTTTACCCGACTACGGAACGGAGGGAGGGTTATGATTTTAACAAGAATGTATGTATGTATGTTCTTCTGTTCCCGCATATCTTCTAATCTACTTAACATAATTTGACAAGTAGGGTGTCGTTAGAAGCGTCTTGATTGTCCGCTGGTTATAGGCTATATAATATCACATTATTAGACTGCGATTTTATTCGTAGTCGGGTTTTAGTTTTTAAAACTTATTACTTGTTAACCCTTACTTAAATGAGAACACGAATGTAGAGTTGGACACATTATTAATTAGGATTATACCTTTCATATTCTATATTTATATAAATAACACATTACAAATTGTTTACATTCGCACCCCTATATTGGTTAATAAAAAATAATGTCATACTTAAATAATAATAATGTTTCACAACTATGCGGGTGTAATAAAATCATTCACACGTTTAACAGACTATTGGTAGAGTTAATAGGTAATTAAATTACGAATGGATATATGTATCAATACGAGAGAATCAAATATCCTTAATTCAATGGTTAGTAATAATATAAATGAGGCGCATAGCCAGCTGTAATCACAGTTCGGTAAACGATCAGTTGGTTAAGCAAGGTTAGTCAAGGTCAGTTCTTAGGAACTATTTTGCCGTACGTTATTAATGTAGAATATCATTATATTTAAAGCAACAATATTGAAAAGATCACTGTCTCTTTTCTGCACGTACGGGAACACTGGAACATAGTTTAATTATCCTCGCACCGAGCGTAAAACAAGGTCAATCAGCTACCGCACTGGCTGATATTCAAATACGGCAAAATACTTGCCGTAACCCAGCAAATGTGTTCTCTGGGTTACGGCAATTTGGGTTACGGAAAAATACCTTTTTTTTTTTTTGACGCGGGGGAAATTTTCCAAAGATCCCTGGGAGCTGTGGGGCTCGACCGGGGTATGTGGGATTCTTACCCACTAAAACTCCCGCGGCTATCGCATCGGCACATGATAGGGCCCCAGGGTTCTTCGGTGGGATCTGCACCAGGGGCCCCTCAGTGCTTTGCCTTTGAGCCTGCCACCGGGGGGCGCCCCCCGGGAACCAGTCACGGTGCTCACGGGGACGGGGGTCGCCCCCCGCCTCCGTCCTCCTCGGAGTCGCCGCCGTACTCAATGGACGCTCAAAGGGCCCACACTCCGAGCGTCCAGCGACTCCGAAGGACGGAAAAATACCTGCCGTAACCCAGCGAATGTGTTCTCTGGGTTACAGCAATCTGGGTTACGGAAAAATACTTGCCGTACCCCAGCAAATGTGTTCTCTGGGTTACGGCAAAATACTTGCCGTACCCACACATAATTATGTGAATAGTACCCATTTTTATCAATATTACATACATACGCGTCGAATAGAGAACCTTATTTTTGAAGCCGGTTAGTAAAAAGTGTCATCATACGTTTGCGTCGTAATAAACAGTTAGCAAGTGGTTTCTCAAGAAAAACTGAAACTACCATATCTCTCGATGTATATCGAAGTTGCAACGACTGAGTACCGGTTCGATTCCTGCTTACCGCATAAATATGGATATCGAGACACGCGCCCCGTTAACCGCCGTGATCTGATTTACAACACATGCGTCATGCATGCATCATCTATCAAGATGATTTACATACGTTTACGATGCGTTTACGCTTGTTTGTATCCGTGGGTTTGTAAGGCATGAATAAAAGAAGGTGTAAGTATAGAATAAAAAATAAGTTTTAAAAACTAAAACCCGACTACGGATAAAATCGCAGTCTAAAAAGTAGAAAACAAGAAAAGAAAATATTTCTTGTCAGATATACTTATCTACCAACGCCTTAAGCAATAAATTATCGTCTAGTAAGTAGATAATTTGTATATTTCAATTTAACGTATTATAAGTATAATTACTATAGATTGTAGCCGTAGTCGCATGCCACTGATGCCTGATGATCCGTCGTGGCGTTTTCGTATGTACATAAGTCGGCGATCTGTCCCCCTAGACAATGTAACATTCTACAAGCACTATCGCTAATACAAAGTTTAAAAATGTATGAGAATGACATAAGTCATCGAAAAATCACGTGACAAATTGTAGGGAATTAACACCGTTAGCGAATGAAGAAATAGATTCGCTATTAAGCGATTGCATCTTGTCTAGGCGCTCTGGTCAGCTGCTAGTCGTCGAAGTGTATCCTGAATTTTGTGTTCCCAACGGGACAATATAACATTTTGACATTAGCAAGGTGGCATGCGACTACGGCTACAATCTATAGTAATTATACTTATAATACGTTAAATTGAAATATACAAATTATCTACTTACTAGACGATAATTTATTGCTTAAGGCGTTGGTAGATAAGTATATCTGACAAGAAATATTTTCTTTTCTTGTTTTCTACTTTTTAGACTGCGATTTTATCCGTAGTCGGGTTTTAGTTTTTAAAACTTATTTTTTATTTTATTTATTTTGGGGCTTTATAATTCGTTACAAATCACGTAGAATTATTAGAATTAAGTTAGTATCGCTGTAATATTTACTTAGTTTTACTAAATATATTTCGTAAACACGTAATTGTTTTTTTTTTAAGCATCTGCGTGTAAAAATTTAAGGCTCTCTAGTACCAACCGTTCACGAATTATAACGCTTTTTTTATAAAACATAAAACCCACTATTTGGACCCCTAAGGATATACTAATTTTGGAAATTCCGTTTTCAGTGTGCGTTTTCGTATAGTGAAGAATACATTTCCCAAATTTCAAGTCTCTAGGGCTAGCGGTTTGGGCTGTGCGTGGTCTGTCAATCAGTCAGTCAGTCAGGACTTATCCTTTTATATTTATATTGATTAAATAACTTTAATACGCGCAAAGAAGGTATAGAACCCTCGATGCGCGAGTCAGACTCGCACATGACCGGTTTTTTTTTTGTTTGATTCGGTACCTAGCTCCGAACCGGAGTATCTTACCTACTAAAACGCCCCGTACTCAATGGACATGTAGGGCCCACAGCCCAAACGTCCAACCAACAACTCCGATGGTGGCCCGTTATTTGTCCGGGCTTATGGCTGAGGAGCGAGGCGGCAGCTTTTTTTTTTTAGGTGGCAGCTTGACGCGGGTGCGCGCGTTTGCGAACACTCTCGGCAGCCTCTTATTGAATTGAAATCAATAACATTAATACGCGCAAAGAAGGTATAGAACCCTCGATGCGCGAGTCAGACTCGCACATGACCGGGTTTTTTTTTGTTTGATTCGGTACCTAGCTCCGAACCGGAGTATCTTACCTAATAAAACGCCCCGTACTGAATGTACATGTAGGGCCCACAGCCCAAACGTCCAACCAACAACTCCGATGGTGGCCTGTTATTTGTCCGGGCTTATGGCTGAGGAGCGAGGCGGCAGCTTTTTTTTTTTAGGTGGCAGCTTGACGCGGGTGCGCGCGTTTGCGAACACTCTCGGCAGCCTCTTATTGAATTGAAATCAATAACATTAATACGCGCAAAAAAGGTATGAAACCCTCGATTCGCGAGTCAGACTCGCAATTGACTGGTTTTTTTTTTGGTTTGATTCGGTACCTAGCTCCGAAGCGGAGTATCTTACGTACTAAAACGCCCCGTACTTAATGGAAATCTAGGGCTCACAACCCAAACGTCCAACCGACAACTCCGAAGGTTGCCCGTTATTTGTTCGGGCTTATGGCTGAGGAGCGAGGCGGCAGCTTTTTTTTTTTTAGGTGGCAGCTTGTCGCGGGTGCGCGAGTTTGCGAACACTCTCGGCAGCCTCTTATTGAATTGAAATCAATAACATTAATATGCGCAGATTCGCGAGTCAGACTCGCACTTGACCGGTTTTTTTTTGGTTTGATTCAGTACCTAGCTCCGAAGCGGAGTATCTTACGTACTAAAACGCCCCGTACTTAATGGACATCTAGGGCTCACAACCCAAACGTCCAACCGACAACTCCGAAGGTTGCCCGTTATTTGTTCGGGCTTATGGCTGAGGAGCGAGGCGGCAGCTTTTTTTTTTTAGGTGGCAGCTTGACGCGGGTGCGCGAGTTTGCGAACACTCTCGGCAGCCTCTTATTGAATTGAAATCAATAACATTAATACGCGCAAAGAAGGTATGAAACCCTCGATTCGCGAGTCAGACTCGCACTTGACTGGTTTTTTTTTGATTCGGTACCTAGCTCCGAAGCGGAGTATCTTACGTACTAAAACGCCCCGTACTCAATGGACATCTAGGGCTCACAACCCAAACGTCCAACCGACAACTCCGAAGGTTGCCCGTTATTTGTCCGGGCGTATGGCTGAGGAGCGAGGCGGCAGCTTTTTTTTTTTAGGTGTCAGCATGACGCGGGTGCGAGCATATGCGAACACTCTCGGCAGCCTCTTATTGAATTGAAACCTTGCGTGCACTTAGAAGCCACACTTGAGCTAACGCAGCAGTTAGCAAAATAGTTTAACTAAACAATATGATTTTTCCCATCACTTTTGAAATCATATCAGATTCAAATTTTAAACATCGATGTCGTATTTTAGTTTTAAAACCCATGATATAACTCATGCCTACCGCTTATAAAATATAAAAAAACGGTTTCCAATTACCTTTTAAAAGACACCACACGCGAGATTTTTAACTTAGGGGTCCTATTTTGACCTTAAAACCCTCATAATTTCTTAAACCCGACTTCGTGCTAATCCTATCTATCATATTGTATCGGAAAACAATGAAATGTATTAAGAAATTGTAAAATATTTATTTTACACAAAAATTGAGGTCCTGTAACTTCTACTTAGAAAATTTCGAGAAATGCAAAAACACGTCAATGTTTATTTTCTTTGAGGCATCTGCGTGTGAAAATTCAAGGCTCTAGTACCAACCGTTCATGAAGTATAACGCTTTTTTATAAAACTTAAAACTCCCTATTTGGACCCCTTAGGATGCGAATTTTGAAAATTCCGTTCTTAGTGTGCGTTTACGTATGGTGAAGAATACACCTCCCAAATTTCAAGTCTCTAGAGCCAGCGGTTTAGGCTGTGCGTTGTCTGTCAGTCAGTCAATAAGTCAATCAATCAGGACATCTCCTTTTATATATATTGAGGATGATGATTATTTACTTTACACGATCATGCTTGGGCAACAGAAATATACATGTGTACCTAATTTCAACTTAATCAAAAAATATTTTTGTTTTACTTCAGAAGTTTTTATCCTGTAGATGGCGCCACATTGAATTTAATGTAATATTATATAGCCTATAACCAGCGGACAATCAAGACGCTTCTAACGACACCCTTCTTGTCTAATTATGTTAAGTAGATTAGAAGATATTCGGGAACAGATGAACATACATACATACATACATACATACATACATACATACATACATACATACATACATACATTCTTGTTAAAATCATAACCCTCCCTCCGTTCCGTAGTCGGGTAAAAAAATACATTTTTTTCCCTATCAACCCTTTTATCGATTTTTAACATTATTTTAAGAAAGTTATAGTGATTGGAGATAGTGGTCACGATGGTCAACAACACAGAGATTTATTATTACTTTACCGTCCCTTATTGTTATAAATTATTATAAAATCTTGTATAGTTTTTATTAAGTCTTTCAATACCTAGTCTCTTTCAGAAGGACCTACCAAAAATAGTCATAAAGATGTGCATTTGAATTTCACAAGTTCCCATAAAAATGTATAAATCAACTTCATGTTTTTATCGTCCGTCTATGGACTGTGCGCGTTTACTTTTTATGCTACCCATTACGTAGGGGCCAATAAATTTTTTACGAGCTATCGAATTGATACATTAATGGATGCTATATAAAAACCCATAGGATTGTATTAAGACTGTGAATCACGCCTCATTCCCTATAAGGAGCAATGCTTGCGTACATTGAACTAGGTTTTTTTTAATTATTGGACTGCAATCTCACCTGTAAAGTTTTCGGCAGACAGCGGACGGGACGGGACGACGACGGGGTGGACGTGAAGAGTTGTAATGTACTAGCTAGTGTATACAATGTCACAGAGCCGTCGGGCGTTTAGGTCAGGGCGTAACGGGCGCCGTCACGTCGACGCCTCCGTCCGACGGGAATACAACAGGCACATCGCGTCCGACGTGACGCCACTATGCCAGTGTTGCATAATGGACGTGGAAAAATGGAAAATGGATATTATCCGTTTACTCCGTTTTATGGTAACGCAAACGAAAGCAGCACAGCTTCCACGTCTGAATCGCTTGACATTATTTTTCGAAATACTCGAGGATTTGCGCCGAGTGTGGCGGATCAACGTTGTGACATCCGCGCCGGGTCGCCGCGCCATCCTGCTAGCGTCCCGTCGCCTTCCCGTCCCGTCCGCTGTCTGCCGAAACCTTAAGGCTATCTGTAGCTTGCGTGGCGCAGTTGGGAACCGCCTACTTTGTAAAAAGGGACTCGCGGGTTTAAATCCCGCGGGGAGTAACAGTTTTGTGTGTTTGTTCCATACTGGTTGGTCATCATCTGATGCTTCCAATATAGTAACAGACCGGCATATTTCGGGATATTTTATTCTGCATGAATAGGTTTGTATTTAGCCTTTTGTGGTTTTCCGGGTCACGTTCATACGTGACGGCACACTTACATTTTGGATATTATCATTTTTAGGGTCCCATAAGGTAAAAAAGGAACCCTTATTGTGCGACCTGTCTGTCTGTCTGTCTGTCACACCTATATATTGCTATCGATTTGAAACTTAAAATAGTTAAACAACCTCATTGCAAATGAGAACATTTTGTTTTTCTTTTATTTTCACATACTGTGGCTTTACCAAACGGTTGTTCCTACTGTATGTTCCGTATCAAACCCTCCACCAACATCAAAACAATTAGGTGATAGGTCCCTTAAGCAAGGCACTGTCCAACTAGGTAGCGCCGCAGTGACAGATTGTGTAAACGTTGCATTGTTCCGGTTTAACAGGCACTGTAGCTGGTGTTTTTTTTTATTTAGTTTAGTCTAATGACAAGAGAAGCAAGACGTTCGCTTGATATTGAACGGTACGCAAGCCATTTCTTCTTCTTTTTCTTCTATAGTAATAATTAGTGCAATTGATCATGGACCGTTTTCGTTCGTTAAAGTAGAATCGTTTATTTGTTTATCTATACATAAATAAACGATTCTACTTTAGGAACTATAGCTACTTTTTCGGTCAACATATTAAGACCAAAGAGGAAAAAATAGCGATTAATTAATTGACCCGAGTTAAAAAGAGTCCAAATGGAATTAGGAATACATAAATACTTATACCTATGCTATGGGCTCCCACACATAACTGTGAATTCGCATCGCATCGCAAAAATCTGCGAGAAACAAATGAATATTCGATACAAAAATTCATTTGTTTCTCGCAGATATTTACAATACAATACAATACAATACAAATATTCTTTATTGTACACCAAAAGAGAAGATACAACTTAAAAGGGAAAAGTAAAATTGCAGTGTGACAATTTAAGGCGGTCTTATCGCTAAAGCGATCTCTTCCAGACAACCTTGGGGTACAGGACAGAATATGGAAGGGTAGGTGTGTCATACATAATCAGTACATATATATATATATAATATATATATAACAATAACATATATTACCATACATATATAACATAATATAGAAATGATAAATATACATACTACACGTATTATGATGATAAATAAACAGAAATAGGAGAAGTTTACTGCAAGGAAAGATAGTGAGAAGTAACCTGAGATTTTTGATATTTGCAATGCGATGCGAATTCGCAGTTATGTGCGGGAGCTCTATATCCTCTTATAATTATACACTTGTTTTCTAACTGGCTCACTCCATTTATGAACCATTATGTTGTCACATAGGTGCACATTTCTGTATAAAATAATGAGGCTCATTATACTAGTCTCATTATTACTCTAAATGCTGCAGTTAGATTTTACTTCTTACTTCTTCTTCTTTTAATAAATCATTATTTATATTAATTCTTTCTTGTCCCAATGATAAAGTTTTTCCCGTTCTCTTTCCATCACGTTCGATTTTAGTCCTTCCGGATTTTCGTCATTTTCGTAAAGTCTAAGCATTTTCGAGCACATGGATGCTTGCGTTTGTAATGCGTTGGTTAAGGTTAAGGAGGCTTGACTCCGAGGAGGACGGCGGCGGGGTTGCGACCCCCGTCCCCGTGAGTACCGTGTCAGGTTCCCGGGGGGCTACAATGCGCCCCCCGGCGGCGGGCTCAAAGGCAAGGCACTGAGGGGCCCCTGGAGCAGATTCCACCGGAGAGCCCTGGGGTCCCCCCTCTCTCATGTGCCGATGCGACAGTCGCGGGGGTTTTAGTGGGTAAGAATCCCACATACCCCGGTCGAGCCCCACAGCTCCCGGGGACCTTTGGAAGATTTCCCCCGCGTCAAAAAAAAAAAAAAAGGTAGGAGGCTTTGGAACTTATTCCGCCACGCTTTTCATCATATCATCCAATAAATATTAACTGAGATTGTTTTCTTTAAATAATAATATAGAAGAAAAACGTGGTTCAACAAACGTTTTAGTAGAACCAACCTATAAGTAACCATAAGCAGATGTTAGTAGTTTTAACTTAAATAACCCTGTACGATTTTTTTTGTCGTATGGTTAGTGGCCAACCTAGGTCAAAGTTGTACAACTAAGCTGCTCTTAGGCTTCAGACTTGGTATTACGACTGTTGCCTAGATTACAACAACCGAAACCGAAGTGGAATATATGTATTTCCAGCTCCTCCTATCTACCTTTTTAATTAAATTTGTTGCGGGTTCCAAGACAATTTAGCGTTCCCCTGGGACTCGCCGAGGGTCAAACCTCGGTGTCTTCAGTGGTGACCACTGTAAATCCTGCCTTACAGGAGTAACAGTGGTGGGAATGAGTGGTGGGATTAGTCCCAAAAAAAAACCGAAACCGATTTTTTACGTGTCCCCCGTATCACGCTCATATAATTGCCACTAAACGGTTACCCATATCGATTACAGAACATTAATTACAAACTATGAGCGCCCAACCTGTACAATAAGTCTTTAAATATACTCCCAAAGATCTATATATCTTAATTTCAGGCTCTCTACCACATAAAGATCATAATTAATGCACGTCGCCCCGTTTTGCAGGGTCCAGCAAAACTATTCAGTAGTGTGAGATTCTTTATTCTCGTCTTGTCAAGTTAGTTTTATTTCAACCAGTATCCGGTGTAGAACCAGCCAGCTGTCGCACTGACCCGTTCGGAGCACCAATTCAGACAATTTACAGCGCAGGATCATTAATTGTGACCAATGTAGTCCAATTAATGTTTTTTAGGGTTCCATACCTAAAAAGTAAAAAAAGGAACCCTTATGGTGAGACTTCGTCTGTCTGTCTGTCTGTCCGTCTGTCTGTTTGTCTGTCTGTCACACCTATATATTTCAGGAACCACTGACGCTATCGATTTGAAACTTGGAATAGTTTTAGATCTTACTTACCCAACTTCATCGCAAATGAAAAAAAAATATATTTTTCCTTTCATTTTTTTTAATGGGAGACAAAAATTAAAAAGTGAGACTACTATATCGAGTTGGGTATCATAAGAAAGGGCTTCATTTATACATCTATGAACGGTTTTTTTTGGGTTATTTCAAGTAGTTAAATAATCATCTAGTTCAAATCAAATAGTCAAATAATTATGTCACGTAATCAAAAATGTCAAAAAAAATACCGTCCCCCTCCTTATCTCCGAAGTTTGTCGACGATAAAAACTGAAATAATTGTGGGTAATACATATCCATCTATATTTTACAGGTAAAATAAAATAATATTTCTAATTAGTACAGTTTTTTAGTAATCCTAAAAAAACCTCACAAACTTATTTTTTTTTTACTAAAATTATTTTAATACGGCCAAAGAAAGTATGAAACCCACGGTGCGCGAGACCGACTCGCACTTGACCGGTATTTTTTTTCATTGAGTCACACTTGAAAACTTTGTCACATGTATCTAATAAATGTGAATGTATCTTAATACATACCTAGGTACTCAACAAATATTAGTAAAGGAATACGTCACAAGATATTGCCGCTACTGTCTTAGCAAATTGTCGCTCGCTCGCTCTTATATGTAACATTGATGTTGTGCCGCACTAAGGCCTCATTTACGGAGACGCGGGGCGTCGCGCGTCGCGTGTGGCGGCGCGGCCCGCACTAAATTCAAATGTAGGGCGTTGTATGAGTGTGTTTACGGAGAAGCGATTTTACACGCGTTTGCTTGAAATGGAGCGTGTTTTACGGCGGCGCCCGCGGATGGCATCGCCGCGTCTCACACGGCGTTCATCGCGGCGGCGGACGCAGCGGCGATTCTCGATGAAGCGATACCTGTGGCGGAACCTTCTGCCACTCTATTTGGTAATCGTGCAACACAGACGTAGTCACCATCGCAATGGAGTATAATATGATCGATTTTTTTTAGAAGAAAATTGTATGTTAAAAAGTGAGTTGCACCGCCGTTGCACGCCGCCGCTCTTTCCGCCCCGCGTCTCTTTAAACAGCATCATATATGATGCGTGCCGCTTCACGCGCCGCCGCTACGTAAACAATAAAAACGTCCGACGCACCGCGAGAGGCCACGGCACACGCAACGCGCGACGCCCCGCGTCTCCGTAAATGAGGCCTAAGAATTATGTCGGTCGTCGTCCACATTGAAGCCTATCATTCCACGCCGCAATAAAACCCCATAAACTATCGGAATTAAACGGATTATTTTATAGTAGTTGATCTCGCTTTCCGCGTCAGCCTGTTAGTACACTTCACTTAGCCCTACGGAAGTTGATCTAGTTTTCATAGTTATTTCTACAATCTTTGCAAGCAACAAAAAGCAAGGCTAGACGTTCGCATATCTGCCTTTAAACAGCTGCACTCGTATATTTTACTCTTTGCCTGCGCTGCACTGCCCGCAGCACTCGTCACCCGAGACATATTAAGTTATTAAGACTTTAGAGACACAGTCTCTTGCTGTAGTCTTAGAGAAAGGTGTTATCCATAGTTAAGCTCTTCGATACGACTCTTCTCTTACCTAAAAAGACATACTTACCTAACTCAATTTGGAAAGGACGTAGCAGCCAAATTACGTCCACTGCTGAACTAAGGGTCTCCGCCTTAGAAGGGACCTTAGGGCCTTAGAAGGGAGGGGTTGCCAATCACTAAACAGTTTCAATATTAGATGCAAGAATAACCGAGAGTATGTAGTTTATTGTTTTAACTAGCTGACCCACGCAGCTCCGCCCGCGCTGTGTTTACGTTAACTAAACTTTCAATAATATACCTACATTCGCATAGAATACAAAACCTCCTTTTTTAAAGTCGGTTAAAAACTTGGACCCACTTTGTTTTTGCCCTCCGTAGCACGGAGACGTTTAGTTCAAATGGCGTTAAACGGTCACCCATCTATTTAATCATCTTACCTAACGTTGCTTAACCTGATCGATTTCCAAACATTGTTAACAACTGTCTATGAGTGTTCCCTTACAAATATTTATTATAATTATAATGAAAAGTTGTTAAAATCGGAGCAAGCGTATAACCAAGTACACATTTTGACTTTAGGGGACTAACTCTCCCAAGGGAACCGTGCCGAATGTCGGAATAAAAAGTATCCTATGTCCTACCTCGGAGTATTAACTCAAATCATGCCAAGTTTCGTTTCAATCCATCCAGTAGTTTAGGCGTGATGCTCAGCCGAGATACAGACAGACAGACAAAAATAAAATAAAAAACATTTTTGGCTTTAGTATCGGTTATAGAATGCCCCCCAAACATAATTTTCAAAATATCTTCAATGTACAGAATTGGACCTGTTACAGTTTTATTATAAGTATAGATAACTCTATACTATAGCCGCTCTCGAGCGAAAAATCAAAACAAAAACCCAAGTAGAAATTCCTCATCAATGAGGCATCTTAGCATTCATTTGCAAATTGAAACAGTAGCCATTCACTGATCTGCATTGCCTTAAGATCTTATGATGTGCTGCAACCAAGTGAAAGCTAACTTTATGTTGTTGCTATAGAGTTAATAATAACTTAAACTGTGGAAGTTCTTCGCGCATGAATGGGCTTTGTGATCAACAGTGTATGTTATGCTAGTACAACAAGCTCGGAATACCGGTCATAGTAATTTTCAGCATTTGCTACTTAATAATTACACTCAACCGCCTCTTCTTTGTGTCCATCGATAAATACTTACTATTGGATAGCGTGTTTGTAATTGTATAAGCTATCTGGTTTCCATCGTAAAGGCTCTGTCTTACTTGGGATCAGATGGAGATTGTTACAGGGCCCCAAGTCTGCTAATTTTAATAAAATCACATTCAGGTGTCTATTAATTACGATTGTGACAAATTCAGTATTCTGCTAAAATAACTATAACGAGTGGTGTCACACCACTGAGACGCCGTTATCGTTTTAGGTCTCAAAAGTCGCTGGAAAGGCAATTCTATTTCATTTTATTAAAATTAGCAGCCTTGGGGTCCAGGTCAGTGACAAACCACTAACACGCAATGTGTCTTATAAAATTAGAGGACTACCAAATGTGTAAAGCCATCCCACTGACACACTATCGACACTAAATTGAAGCGTTTTTGAATTTACATTATTTTTATCGTTTCGTAATGGAAAGATTGATCAATCGGTAAGTTCGTTCAGATCTGATTGTCTTTTCGTGGCGGACGACCTGGGGTACATCCCGAGTCCGCCGCCACTGAGTCGTCGCTAGCACTGCGAAGGTGGTAGGGGTGGGCGTTAAACGAACAAACTGTTTTTTTGCCTGTTTTTTTCCGTTAACTAATAAACTAGTTTACAGTTCACCGATAAACTACGTCTAATGATTAGACTGTTTAATCGGTGAACTCTATGTAACACGTAAGTATAATAGATCCAACCGTTTATTTTCTTTTTGACAGCACCAATAGAACGTAACTGCGTCATGTTACGCAAAAGTTCACTTTTAAAAGTTCACTTTAAGTGAACTTTTGCGTAACATGACGCAGTTACGTTCTATTGGTGCTGTCAAAAAGAAAATAAATGGTTGGATCTATTATAGGAACGTCGAAATCTAAACTCTTTGTCAGTACAAACAAGTCTAAAGTTTAGACTGTTTTATAAACTGGTTTAATAAATAAAAATAATAATATCCTCTTGGCCGATACGACCGCAGCGGCCAATCTTTTAAAACTGGCACCAAGCTTACTGGCGGCTCGCGAGATCCCTCAAAACCGACACGGTAGCTACCATGCCCCCCTTGACCCGCCCTTCAGGCGACCCACCCGCGTTCGAGGACGACGAGAAGGCTGAGGTTCTCGCTGACTCTCTAGAGAGTCTGTGCACACCCAGCTCCGCTCCCGTCGATCCAACGCACCTCGATCTCGTGGATAGGGAAGTAGGGCGCAGGTCCTCACTCCCTTCCACCGAATCCCTCTCCCCGGTCACGCAGACCGAAGTGGAAGACCAAATCAAAGGCCTTAAGCCTAAGAAAGCACCGGGCTCCGACGGCATCTCCAATCGCGTCCTTAAGGTCCCTGTCCATCTGATATGTCTTTTAGTGACTATCTTCAACGCAGCCATGTCCCACTGCGTCTTTCCTGCCGAATGGAAAGACGCGGATGTAGTAGGTATCCCTAAGCCGGGTAAGCCTCGCAGCAGCCCTGCGAGCTACCGGCCTATTAGTCTTCTCAAGTCTCTCGGCAAAGTCTATGAGCGCTTGCTGCTCACGATGCTGACTCAAAGAGTTTGTCACTTCCAATAATATCCTCATCGACGAGCAGTTTGGCTTTCGAACCAGACACTCTTGCGTCCACCAGGTGCACCGCCTCACGGAGCACATCCTGACCGGGCTCAACCAGCCCAAGCCCGTCTACACAGGCGCCCTATTCTTCGATGTTGCCAAGGCCTTCGACAAGGTCTGGCACAACGGCTTGATATACAAGCTCTTCCAGTTAGGAGTCCCCGATAGGCTCGTACTCATCATACGAGACTTTCTCTCGAATCGTACCTTTCGATACCGGGTCGAAGGTACGTTTTCTTCGCCCCATCCTATACAGGCCGGAGTCCCCCAGGGCTCTGTGCTCTCTCCCCTCTTGTTCAGCCTGTTCACGGACGACATTCCTCGTTCGAACAGAGTCCAACTCGCCCTTTACGCGGATGACACCGCTCTCTATTATTCCCACGACGGACATGTTCCTATACATGTCCTATTTGACGCGTGCTCTTCAAGCCGCAGTCGACGCCCTGGGTCAATGGTTCCGTACGTGGCGCATAGAGGTGAACCCGGAGAAGAGTGCCACGGTGGTCTTCTCCCGGGGACCCGCCAATATGTTCTCCGCGCGGAGCCTTCGGCCCAGCAGACGACTGGCCCCAATATCTCTATTCAATCGCCCTATCCCCTGGACTAGGAAGATTAAGATTGACCGTGTGTGAATTGTCCCAGGATATTATTATTATTAAGTACCTCGGAGTCACCTTGGACTCCGCCCTGACTTTCGGCCCGCACATTAGGTCCATCCGCAATCGAGCGGCTTTCGTATTAGGTCGCCGGTATCCCCTTCTCTGCAAGCGGAGTAAAATGTCGCTTACAAATAAGTTGACATTATACAAAGCTTGCATTCGCTCAATCATGACTGTAGTTTTCGCGCACGCCGCACGCACCCGTATCGATAGCCTCCAGGTTATCCAAAATCGTTTCCTCCGACGTGCCGTCGGTGCCCGGTGGTTTAACGAAATTTAATGATAAAAGTTATGTTTTCTTTTATGAAAATGGAAAATCAGAAGAATAACATAAAGATTAAAGAAATATTCTGTAAGTATATAAATAGATTATTTTTCTGATCTTCTATAGGACGGTTCCTGAAATCACATTAAAGCTAAATTTTCTTGGAAGCCATTGCTGCAACTTATGAAGTTTTGAATGCGTCAATCTACTCGTATTATTCTACGCACAAACCATAATGTTTAACGATTTTGTAATAATTATATACGAAACTAGCTTGGTAGTACATAATTATGTAGTTGTTTTCTGGGTGTATCTATCATTCCATATGCAGCTTCAAATTTTAGAAAATAGAATTTAAATTGAGAAAAAAATTAACAGTGAAAAAGATTTTAAAATAGAAACTGAAAGTTTTTCTTTTAGGTAGAATTGCTTTTAATTATAAGTAAGTTTACATATTTCTTCGTAATTTTATTTTGCGCTTATACTAAACAAAATTGTTAAAATTCGTTTGCAAAAACAGAAGAGGAATGAAAACATAGGTAAGTACATACAATACCAAATACAATTCCTTAAACAAAGGATGTTTAAATAGAGGAAAATCAAAATGAATATACAACTCGAATGGAGAACCTCTTCCTTTATAATGGCGTTTCTAAACTAGGTCAACTATATTATACTCTGTTAACAAACATTAACATCATAATTACCCGTGTAGACGGGAATTTGATCGTCATTCAAGATTATCCTGTTTCAAGTTTTCACGAAACCAATAAACGACAGATGGTGCCATCGTTTATCCCATTTTTATTCTTAAACGCGTCTCCATAACGACCAAATTAGCATACCTATGTTGTGATAGTTGTAGGAATAATGTAGTAAGAGGAAAATAATGAAATAAACTGTTTCAATGCCTAACAAACTACGAGGAATCTATGTGCGAGCGTGCTGAGTAAATATTGCGTTCAAATGGATATATAGGACTTTTATCACACTCGCGAGCAGACGTGACTACGCATGCCGAATAGATATATCTAACAACAAAGACGGCGTCCCGGCGCCTGATCTGTCTGTCTTATCTAATGCACATTGCATTTAGTTTTTAGTGTGGTTGCGCCATGCACACTGCCGCCACAGAAATAACGTAGAATATCGGTCACACAGACTCGAGCGCAGAATGAACGCGTTGAATTAATTGCCGGTCGGCGTACCACCAGGGCTGCCAGATTAGGCGATTTATCGCCATTTAGGCTACCTTGGGGGGCCAAATGGCGACCAAAAAATCCAATCGGCTACCAGTAGCCATTTAGGCTACCTAGAAAAAAAGGAACGGGCGCTTTAGGCTACTTCAGAACTAGGCTAGGCTTGTTAATTGTATGCTTCGAAGAAACGTAATATTTTATGCACATCCAACGTTCTTTCGTCACTGAGGAAAGAAGTCTGAGGAATCCTCAAGGTTCCTTCCATGCTACTTGCTATCTTCTATGCAACTGACAGGCCTGTTGGTCTAGTGGTTAGACAACCAGGCCGCTAGCCAATAGGTCGTGGGTTTGATTCCCACCAAGTGTCTGGGTATTTTATGTATAAGTATAATATAAGTATGTATTCAAAAACATTTAAGTATATTAGTATTATAATCAGTTGTCTGGTTTCCATAGTACAGGCTCTGCCTAGTTTGAGATTAGATGACCGTGTGTGGATTGTCCTTAAAAAAAACCTATCCTTGCCTAGAACTGCCGCAATGAGACGTCACGAATCGAGGGTCTGTAATCACAAACCTCGAAAATGTTCCGATCCCGAAAATATCTACTTACTACACGGTCTTGTTAACTTGCACCTTGCGGCGAACACGTTCTAAACTAGCGAGGTGCAAAGTTCCCAAAAAGCTCGAAAAAGCGAGCTTGTGTCAATTTAAGTTACTCATCCCAACTCGCTGTATGACAGAGACGGTTACATATTTTTTTAACGTGTTCTCTATTTTTGGCTAAATATACTTAGCTCAAAATTTTAGGCGAATTATCAAGAAAAAATATATTAGGCGATTTAGGCTACTCGGTAGGCAAAATTAGGCGAATTGAGTTAGCAGATATCTGGCAAACCTGCGTACCACTATCGTGGTGGACGGCGCGCGCGCGGACGCTTCCGTTCGAAATTTAAAAAACAATCAACAACAAAAAGCCCGCGAAATTTAAATACTGCGTTTGATTTTTTATTAATTATTTATTGCGTGTTTTTTTTAAATTCTATTTCATAGATAATAAAATATGTTAATAAATGATATGTTTAAAAAATAGCAAGAAAAAAAACATAGTTATCTTTAAAGGTCAAATATGTGTCCGTCACGTTTAATTAGGCAAATATTGATAAGCGATCGTGGTCGAGTGCAAATGTCGCCGATATCGTACCACCGTTCAGCAATATTGTCACGGAGAAGTCGAAGCTTAGTTTCGCGGAATCTCGCGTGTTGATTCATACACCGGTTATCGTGCAGCGAGGCGGCAAGCAAAATGTGTGAACTCGCAAGTTGGATTCCGAACGCAGTCGCGGCGACACTGCGCGCCGAGACAGCGCCGCCGATCATCGAATGGCTCACGACTATAAGATTGACTATAGAGGAGTATGATCCCCTGGTCACGGTCGCACCGCCTGCGCCAGAACCGGAGACCCCTGACAGCAAGTTCGACGAAATACTCTCAAATCTCGGCAAGGAAATCTTCAAACTGGACGAGTACCAACGCAACTTAGCGCCCGCTGAAAAACAAGTGTCGCTCAGTATTTTAAACATATTCGACGAGTGTTTAGAACGCATGGCGGAGGAAAAACAAAATAAAAACAGTGAGTGTGATAGTGAATGTGAATCTACTCTATCGGACGTTTCGTTCGTGACGAGCACTCCAGCCAGTGCCAAAGTGAACATAAACACGATTTTTGATAAAGGCAACGGCACGCCGATGCCACCGCGGCGGACTCGATTAAAATCGAATTGTGACCGGTCGATTTCAAGTATGGAATCGAATAATCGCGGCAGCGAATCGGATAGTTATTCGGAGAGCACGTGTTGGAGTTACAAGAACTGCAGTACCGATGAGAACGAAGGTAACCCGTACGCGGAGGTGTGGGCCCACTCGACCGGGTTCCACAACTCGGACGAGATTATGATGCGAGTTCTGATGCACCATTCGCGGCACGCGACTATATCGAGTCTGTCGTTCGATACCGCGAGCGACTTCGTACCTGACCGGTATTCGGTGTACTCGCTGCACGAGGTGGGAGAACGCAAGGACAGGTGTGTTGACAGTGGCTCAGTAGCAATGACGCCGGAAAGGCCGACGGACGACGGCTACGAGCCGGTGAGGGACGCGATTACGGGCGAGAATATTTACGAAGAAATTGAATACGGGTGTAGTTATACGGACGAGGGTTGCTCCTGCGGTGGCAGTGTTGAAGTTGAGAGTTGTTCGATAAGTGCCAGTTCCGAGGGTGTGGGGAGGGAGAGTCCTCTCTACGCGAATCTAAGGGACCACGACGCTTATGCGGTTCCCGCGGATGTGATCTACTGGAAGAATTTGCTCCTGGATCCGTACTTCAACGACGATGAGGAGGACGAAGTGAGTTCGTTATGATTAAGATGAATGCATGGATATTTATAACTTGAATGTTACAGACGTTGAACGGAAACGGTTTGTTTTGATAATATACCCCTTTAAAATGGTTAATATAAAGAAAATAGTAGGGGAGAAACCTTTATTTACACATTAAAGACATAGTGAAGCGAATCGGTTTAAATTGCAATACTAGGTGGTGGTAGAAGCAACGTTTACGTAAAGCAACTAAGTTTATATATCAGTTTTCTTGATCAATTTCAACACAGGAGTGATGAAGGTGTGAAAGACAATTCTTAGGGTTAAGACATATTCAACCCTACCAATTGTCTTTGGCTGGCCACAGGTCGGCCATCATGTCTACGTTCATACATTTATTGTTCCGAAATTTATCTTGCAATGAAAAATAAGGATATATGTAGATGCAAACATGTGTTGGACAAAGGCATGGTGTCAACTATTTGCGAGCAAAATTTTCATCACAAAACTTATTACACGTGTAACAAGTCAGTAGTAACAGCGTACGCTCTAAACTGATAAGCATTTTTCCTTCAAAATAATTCCTTATCTTCGTGGAACAATATTGCAATTCTCAATAATAAAATGTACTCAATAAGATTACAGTTTATTTTGTATATAGGTATATGTATTTTGAATTTTATATAGACGGCAGTTCCAAAAAGTGATGTCAATTTTTTTATGAAAACCAGCCCTAAAACCGCTCTATGGGCTATAATATATTTAGTCCAAGAATCTTAAAGATATAAAAGTGCAGGCAGCACTCTTCGTAAAATAAGCTACAGAAAAGTAATAACAAGCCCAACTTTATCTTTTTCCTCTTTATTTAATTCAAATAATATGATAAATGTATGTATAATGTCTCACATCTCACATAATTCCATAGAAGATGAGTTCATAAACGAGGAAGAAGATGAGTTATAAAAGTACGTAGTTGATGCGTCTTCCCAACGCGTATGTGGAACGTTGATACCCGTAGTAAATTCTAAAAGAATAATATTATGTAAACAATGTGTCACCAATTAAGGCGTTTTATATATTATTAACTATAAATGAGTGACGCATCACAATATTGTGTTTAATTATTCATTAAAATAATGAGTAGAAGACAGATTACCGGAGGGTGACGAAAAATCTTATTATTCTTTCCCCTGTGACAATATGTGTCTTAATTCTTTCTTGCTTTTGCGTGGACATGGATGTTTCGAGGTTAATCCAGTTTATTTGTAATCAGCCCTTCTTATTATCTAGCGTCACATTGTTCGATTGTGAGTTGTCTCTTCCTGGGGTCTTTTCAATAGTCTTTACAGCCAGTTATGGGTACCACAATTTAGTTTTCTATATCGTTTTACTAAGAAGTTTAAATGCACATAAGGCATCGATAAACTATGACTTAAGGTCTCCTTTGAACGAAATACGCGGTAGGTCTTTAGCGTTTAAGATCATCTACTACGTAGGTACCACTAATACTGGGCTTAACAAAAAATTTAACTAATGTCTCAGCGGCAGTATATTGCAATAATCTATGGGTAAAAATAAAGCTTACGTCCCTAGTTAAAAAAAAGATCAGTTAAAGAAGTCACCGTCAAGAACTTTTTCAAGTGATAGGCAATCAGTATGAAAGACTTGTCACAGTGCCTTTTCTAATCAATTTGCAATTTAATTTACTGCTCATTCTGTAGTTGACGTCATCATTTACGCTTCTCGTAAAAATAAGCATTTCAGATAATATTGCCATATCGTAATGAAAAATAAAAAAAATAATGGCTGTATGAGATAATCTGTAACACGTGGTGATAAAAAACAATTCTAATAATTTTAAAAGTCGAACGTAAAGAGTTTGGTTTAAGCAAGATTTGAAAACGTATTAATCACAAATGTAGAGTCCATTAGATAGAGTGACTGTAGAGTCGACAGGTCATCTAGTCGAAATTTTTTGGGT
Organism: Furcula furcula; assembly: GCA_911728495.1. Lineage (NCBI taxonomy): Eukaryota > Metazoa > Arthropoda > Insecta > Lepidoptera > Notodontidae > Furcula > Furcula furcula. The sequence continues at coordinate 11,372,698 of OU452258.1, forward strand.
TAAAATCCCAGAAAGCCTTGATTCTCTCTACGAGGCCTCGTATCTTCCAAGTCGCTAAAAGTGAATGATAAAAGAATTTCGTAAACAGTTAGGATTAGTAAAGGCTATTGTATTTGACTTCTATTGTTAGTGATACGAAATGTTATTGTATCTAAACATCATTATAGAAATGCATGTGTTATTTTCCTTTACTGACAGAGTCTTCGCAAATACCTTCGTTATTCTCAGGTCAACTGAGATGTATCTCGGTCACACTATGTATTGAATATTAAGCCCCGTGATGTCACAACGCTTCACAAGTCTGGCGATCGTTTGATGTCAGATTAACATTGGTTTTTGGCAGTCTATTGTCTGCGCCTACTTACGTCGACACACTTCTGTTAATGATATTCATAATTATTCAGTTTTGGTGTACACATATTACACGTACTTACATACTATAGCACCCATTTACATTAAAGTAGGTATACAGAGATTAGATTCATAATAATAATGTAGACCTAGCAACAAGAACACTGGCAGGAGCGTCTTTCTAGTGGATTACCTACCACCTGTATACTGTGTCCCCCAGGACGCCTACCAAGCGTGGGGATTATGGCAACCCTTCCCTTCCAAGGAGGAGGCCTTTGTTAAGCAGTTAATGGCTTTCCGCTGCTGATGAACACATTTGCCAAGAGGCTTGTTGAATTGAGAGAGATCCTCTAAAACAAAAGGCTTATTATAATAAAAATATTTGAGCACAATGTAAACTTCGACCTAATATTGTTTTAAATACCACTGAACAAATGGAGCTGCCGCCCATATTAACAGGACAGGTCTGCGTTTACCTTTTAACAACCTTTGATAATAATTAGGTATACTACCATTAAAAGGAACGCATTACTACGCATTACTAGTTCAATTTCGTAATTCAAGATTATTCTAATCACCATAATTCTAATTGACCAACAGAGCGGTTACATTATTTGCAAATGCTGTGTACCATTGCACGCGATTAAAGTTGAGTAACTTTGTAATTTTTTTTTTTTTTTTACTAATACTGATATGCAATAGCTACCTTTATACGATGCGTTCTTTTAAAAAAGATCGCACGCACAATAATTCTTTTGGAACTATTTTACATCTAAAAAATAAAGGCCAAACATCTTAACTTGACATTGGCATAATGTTCAAAACAATTGCCATAAAAAAAAAAAGGCCAAACATAGGTTGCTCTGGGTAATATCCTCTTTGGTAAAGACAGACAGCCTGAAACTTGAAAGCATAAATGTATTCGAAATTCGAATAACTTAAAAAGCAAAAGTTTTTCCAACTTAATTTTCTAGTTAGGTACTCTGAGATTTAACTCGTTCATACATTTCATGGTACTTTGCTTGGTACTTTGGCCTGCATGGTACTTTGATTTCATCGTTTCAATTTTATTTCAATTTTGTTGAATTTGCAGTACATGTTGTGAAAGACTATTTTAATTAACACACTTCAAAAGGAGATTATTGAGTTGACGCGACTCATACATAATGTTAGTAAATCTGTATTTATTATAATTATTTATTATTGTTACCTACTCAAGTATGGTGAGTTATGATCACTATGAAGTCAAAGCCGTAAACAAAATAATTACAAAACGTAAAAAAAATTCGTTCCTTATTGTTATCTGTCGTTGTAAATGGTTATAACATGCGGGTATTACCATCATTATCATTACCATTCATCGTATAACTCATTACGGGCCCCTCACCGGCCATTTAAGCTCATTAACATTGTTGATTAGATAGAAATTGTTCACAACACTCCACCGAGCACTTAAAAGAAATACAAAAAAAAAAAATGAATGCACGTTGAAAAAACTGTATACAAACATTGTAAGCAGTCGTGCTATAAATATGTTTGGTGCTATTCCTTGTTACATACTGAATTTATACATAAAAACAGAATCGTTAACTAAATTTGAAAAACAAAAACAAGAAAAGCATCGATGAAGAAAGTATATAATGGGTATGGGTTGACCCTACAGACGGGACAGGCCCGAATGTTTAGGTTTTTCACTAGTTTTTCGTTGTGTGTCGTAGTCTACTCCTTAATAAGTTTTATTTCAACTAAATCTAGGGTTTTGGATAACTTATACTTTTTTATAATATTTATTATGTACTTAGATAGTGCCAGTTGCTTATAAAAAAAAATACAAATTCGAATTTCGAACACTCATTAATTTCCCGCGATTACGCTCTACTACAAAATGGAGGAAAACAGCTTTGGACAGAAATAAAATGTAGTCCCAAAAGCAAATGCATAATATTCATCGTAATAGCTGGTTACGTTGTCGTAACAAGTTCCGAGTGATTGGTCATCTATGCCCAAGGACAGGAAGCCCACACGTACGGTTTCGGACTACTAATACCCACCCATATGCAATGATGTTATGTTATAGCAAAGACTAATGACACGAAGGAAAACTTTCCAATCCACTGAAGCACTGGCTGGATAGTAATTGGAAGTTTCGCTTGCAATGCTTCAATGTATTCTTAATTTCGCTGTTTTCTATGCACTGAGTTCTACTATTTGTCGTGCCGTAAGGTGACGGCGACATCAGAAATCTCGAAGATACCTAAGGAAATTAAATCCTTAGGTATCTTCGAGCTTAGTTTTTTCTACTGTGCAGATTTCTGTCATATTATTAACTAGTTGACCCACGCAGCTCCGCCCGCGCTGTGTTTACGTTATATAAACTTTCAATAATATACATTCGCATAGAATACAAAACCTCCTTTTTTAAAGTCGGTTAGAAACTTGGACCCAATTTGTGCTTGCCCTCCGAAGCATGGAGAAGTTTAGTTCAAATGGCGTTAAACGGTCACCCATCTATTTAATGACCTTACCTAACGTCGCTTAACCTGATCGAGTTCCAAACATTGTTAACAACTGTCTATGAGTGTTCCCTTACAAATATTTATTATAATTATAATGAAAAGTTGTTAAAATCGGAGCAAGCGTATAACCAAGTACACATTTTGATTTTAGTCCCCTCTCCCAAGGGAACCGTGCCGAATGTCGGGATAAAAAGTATCCTATGTCCTACCTCGGAGTATTAACTCAAATCATGCCAAGTTTCGTTTCAATCCATCCAGTAGTTTCGGCGTGATGCTCAGCCGAGATACAGACAGACAGACAAAAAAAGTACTTTTTTGGCTTTAGTATCGGTTATAGTTCTCCAAACATAATTTTCAAAATATCTTTAATGACAGAATTGGACCTGTTACAGTTTTATTATAAGTATAGATATATGTAGATATCAGCATGAACATTGAAGAGATGTTTTCCTAAAAATACAGCAATTGTAGCAATTAACTTATTACCTATCACTACAGTCTCTTTGACATAGCAAAGCCAGGCGGTGATCATGGGTTTGAATCCAGAGAGCTTAAACTTTGTGTGTTCTCTCGATAGAGCACCAAGCTGATCAATTGATTGCCTTCTGTAGAAAAAGATCCATGCTTTATATGGAAACGTAAAATTTGGTCCTATGCCTAATCTTTTCCTCTTCCTCAGTCGTCGTATCGGTTTCTTCTGTCCTACCGGACTATGAGAGTATGGGAAGAAAGTGTGTACCTGTATGCGTAAACACTTCTGTAAAGATTTTTTTATGGTTGTACTTACTCTTTTATTGATGCTTACGTAGTTTTTTGTTACGTCACCAAAGAAAGGTACTAACGGATTATCAGCGCTAGTTTTCAGCCAGCATATTGTTGAGCTAGAAGCTTTTTGTAAGAAGTCTTATACTTCTTGTATGTTCTTACTGTTTTGTTTTCTTGTGTCTTGTCACAAATAAATGTTTTTCTTCTACTTCTAATCGGTACATATGTTTTAGTACACTTTACACACGTACACTTTAGTTAATCTTCTTTAAAATTGACCGCTGTCACCATATCGGTAAGTATTATATTATTTATCATTATTGCACTGTAGTTTCGTTTACATAACAACGATTCTTCATACTACATCAATTAATCCGTCGATAATTTGATGATACCGTCGTTTCACGGTACGTTCCGATCACACGCTCACAACTCAGCTATCTTAACTATGGCAGTAGAGCGTATAAACGACATAGCAGCCAATACATCGACACTTATCTCGCATTTGGGTCGAGAGGCATCTGGCAGGAGGCGTGGCGGGCGTCCTGCACTTTGGACTATGCTAAACGGATTGAAGTATTGTCCGTCCGGTTAACGAATACACCACTACTTACTAAAGCGGTTGACAGTGTGTAGTTAACCATTATGTTAGAAAGCGACATTAATATGCAGAAACGCTAACGCAGTGTGTTTATAAGTAGGTATTATTAAATAATCAGTATATTAAGGACTCTATATCAATCGAATAAATTTATTCGTCGGGCACTGTGCATGCACTAAATATTACAAGCTTAACCTACACTAAATATCTATACAATGTGCGCTGGCCACCGCACTCGACGAAAAACTATTTAAAAAAAAAAAAAAAAGACTTCAAAGTAAATTATCTAAAAAGCATAAAATAACGAAAATATATTGAAGTCGGTGTCAGCTCGTGCTAGTCTTATTATTAACATGATGTGCTAGCACCGACTTCAATATATTTTCGTTATTTTATGCTTTTTAGATAATTTACTTTGAAGTCGGTTTTTTTTTTTTTTTAAATAGTTTATTTAACACTTTTTAGTGACTTTTATTTTACCAAGATAGGTATCAGCACTATCACGCAACTCCAACGTCTACGTTACAGTAACTTACTGAAAACATAAAAAGTGTATATCTCTTAAACTACTAGACCGATTTTGATGAAACTTGTACTCTACCCTAAGTTGAAAAATACTCTAACTATTGCAAAAAGAATTTTTGAAATCGGACTTGTAGTTTCTGAGAAATCCGCGGACAAACCTACATACATACATACATATATACATACATACATACATCCCTTAGGGGAGGCCTATGTCCAGCAGTGGACTGATGTGGGCTGATGATGATACATACATACATACATACACTCATAAAATTTGGTAAATTTGTTTAGAAGCCCACATAGACTAACATATATTAATATTACGCATTTTTATTAATATTACATACATACGCGTCGAATAGAGAACCTTCTTTTTGAAGCCGGTTAAAAAGGCACCACTCAGCATGATGCTGGGACACGAAGTGCTCACAGCGCTGGTTTTCAGTGACGCGTTTTCAGTGTTCAGCGTAGTTTTCTATATTTTATTTAAATATTCAAAAACTTTCTAGAAAAGTCTTTATCAATATGTTTGCGTGTTCAGTAACAGTAACTTAGATGCATTATAAATTCATCTACGCCATTCTAAGCGCAGTACTTAGATACTAGTGACAAACGAGACCAAACGGGCGTCGCTCAGCCGCCAGCACGTAACGCGACGAAACACAACGCCACTTACTGCCACACTTACTAACGTCAATTAAAGTTGATAATCATAATAATCCAGTTCTTGAAATCGGATTATTTTGACACTCTCAACCAATCAATGCTTTAAAGTCTAATAGTGAGTAGACATATTGATTATCTCGTATCACAAAAATGGCTCCGAAAGTCAAAATTATTAGATAACTGACGTCTGTCTGAACGGCAGATAAAGGTCACGTTATTCTTGTGGTCTTATTTTCCATTGTACTAATTTTTGCCCGACTGCCCCAGACGATGGGCTATGTTTTATATCATAAGTTGTTCCCGCTTCGGTCTTCCTACATCTTTACCTGAAACTGCCATATCGCATGTGGAGTTCACGTGATTTAGTTAGTATATTGATTGATGACCGGTTTGGTTAATATAGATGATTCAAGTTAAGATGCGAGGTCTTAAGTCCGGTTCCCAGGTGTGATGTGTCAGATTAGTAGCAGCCAGCAGTTTTTGGATGAAATTTACTTCAGATAACCATGCCAGCTCCAACAACATAAGGCGAGTACTTATAGTACTCCAATCCGAAGAACAGGGGAGCGATAAACACAAAGGCACCCCATGCACGCACAGCCTCGGCTTGGTCTGTCGCTTGAGAGAGGGCTGGCTCTACCATTCGATCACGGCGCACCCCACTGGAAATATCCGGCAAGATCTCTGTTGTAGCGATGGGTCGTTGAGGGTTTTGTCCGTTAACGTAACGTTAACGTTGAATTTCGTTTATTAACTAGTTAAATTTGGTTGTCTGGAAGAAATCGCTATTAGAGATAAGACCGCCATTTGCACCTAATTTAAGTTATTTTCTAAGTTTTCTGTATGTTTTACTTTGGTGTGCAAATAAAGAGTATTCTATTCTATTCTAAATTCGATAACGCGTTAAAGTGCTACTTACGTCAACTTGCAAAGTTAACGTTAAATTTAACTAGTCCGTTGATTTAACGTTAATAATAATGTCCTCCTGGCCGATACGACCACAGCGGCCAATCTTTCACAAGATCAACCATGTACGCAGGAGATATTATAGTGCACAAGTGTTTGCGCACACACAAGTGCACTCTCTCTTCCTTTATACCTCACATAATCCGATGGGACGGGAGACCGACACGACCGGGGAGAGGTTAGGCGCAGGACCGACTTTTTACATGCCCATCCGACGCATAGATCATCTTACTTTACAGACAATCAGGTGATCGGCCTGCATTGTCCTAGCCAGTAAGGAACAACTACACAAGTTGCCCCCCGCAGGATTCGAACCCGCGACCTCCGGTTTACAAAGCATGCGGTTTCCCACTGCGCCACGTAGGCTACAAACGTTAATGGCTACTCAGTGGACATCACTCCACTTCATCGTTTAAAGTCGCATGCGTATGACCCTCATTATTTGTGAAGTCTATTACATGACTTGAGGGCTGTTCGTTAAATGTAGCAGAAACCGTGGTCAGTACCCCACCACTAACTCATCAAAAAGACTCTGATTTAACCCTTAATTTGGCAAAGAGTATAAAACAAAAGAAACTTCAAAATTTTATTAAAAATAGCCTAAATACACTTAAAACTAGTATAGAAAAATAGTTAAAAAAATCTATAGTTTTCAGTTTTCCTGAAAACCCATGTATGCCACAGCATACATTGCCAAATGCACAGAACTCCATTTAGTAAATGTATTGTATGCTGTGACATACATTGCCAATTATGATGGCACTTAAAATATCACTAAAATAATAAGAATAATAATATAAAAAGGCTAAAATATAAGTCCACTAAGGTTGCAAATGATAGTCAAGTCGACAATTCCTTGAACTTTCGCTAGTTACGAAACTTAATCGAACTTGGCACTTTATGCATTGCATCGTTATTAGTTTTGAGTCAGCTACCATCGACCTAGAGTGGTCATTATCATAAAATGATCAACATTGTCAAATCCTGATGATTCCACTACGAATCCCAATAATAATAATAATAATATCTTGGGACAATCCCAATGAGGGTACTTCGTGCGTACGATTTTTTTCAGAGTTCCGTAAAGCTCGAATCCGCAATTTTTGAGAGATCGATCGTTTGCCTGATTTGCTTGAGTTATTCATGCCACGAATTGTTGATGCAAAAGTCCAGTATTTTTGCAGATATACCGATGTAGCATCGCCAGGGCTTAAATAGGGTTCTATGTAGAGAAATAAGCATATCAGCTAAATCTTTTCCCAACATATATATATTGTATTCCTTCACGTGTTTTGGAGAGTCTAAGTCCACTTTGGATGTAGAGTCCTTTTTATTCAGACGGTATCCACGCCTAGATATATAAAAACTTAATAAATTCACTGCTTTGTTATCATTCCACGGTGCTATAGCTAAATAGTTTTTAGCAAATACTACTTGAAAGTGACTGCCCTGGGCCGTCTTCATTCTATACGTTTTCTGCGGGTAGAACTACTTCAGCTCCTCTCAACCAATCGTTTCTGATACGAATATGCCATAGACTTTTTATATATTCATTTCTTATATTATAAGTACCAAAAATAGTTCTAGACTAGGAATTATAACATACTAAAACAAAAAGCAAGCTAAAAATCAATCCTAAGTAAAATTGGCAATGTATGCCACGACATACAAATTAATAGGAGAGTGTTTTGTTATGAACTTGGCAGTGTATGTCACAGCATACAGCAGTTTAGTGACCTAGACAGAACAATATTATAAAGTAAAACTTGCAAAATTATTGTCATAGTTATTTGATTACTCTATCAAGCATCAAATATAGTCATTACATTCGTCCTAAATAGAGTAAAAATCATAAAAATAACTTATATACTTTGGAAGGCTCTGCTGACTTTCGTCGGGTAGCCATTTTTTCACGATAATGTCAAAAATTCTTATTGTGGGACATGTGTTTTAATTTTTCTCCCATATATTGATTGTGTTGCAACTTAAAAATGAAAATTTCTCAAATGTATTTTATTAATTTTAAAACAATTTCTTACAGTAAAGTTCATGTATGACAGGGTATACGTTGCCAAATTAAGGGTGGACGCTGTTATGTCATGGTTGGTTAATTCCCTCTGAAAAAGTTGATGGTTTGCCTCTTGCAGTTGACGTTCTAGGGAGACTATGCGTTGAAGTGCAATTTCGTACTCACTCACTCAAGCCTCGCCAGTAAGACCGATGTCTGTTCAAACATCCTATAAGAAGGGACATGTAAATAGCAGTATGCTGCTTCCATTAAGCTTATTGTAATTTAAGAATGCGAACGGATTTGTTTGAGGAAAATGCGTGTTGCTGTGTCGTACATTGAACCCTATGAACAATTAAACAATTTAGCTGATAGCTATGTAGAGTTAATATGTAGGTCACTTCTCAATAATTAGGTATATAGAATTAACTAATACGTAGTTATTCACACGACGGACCCAGGAAGAGGGTAACGTTTTCGACTGAATGGCTTGGTGGATGTATGGATGTACCTACATTATATAGCTATGTGACATAATTTAAAAAAAATTTACAGCTGTCAGTTGCCGATACGTTTTTTTAGACATCAATATCGGTACATCTAAGGTACATATTGAATAAAAGGTATTTATGAGTTCCAATAGTGTAGAGTTTCTGGTGGGTTTTTATTCTTTGGCAATTATGTTTTTTTATATCGACACTAACTAACTATGTACATATATGTAATCATTTGAATTATTATTATTATTATTAATCTTTTATATAGTTAGATAATGAGATGCTTTACAACGCAGCTCTCCAATGTAAATGTGACTGATTCGACACTGATAACTCTGTCTGTACATTTCACGCAGTATATAGGCTGCCGTGAACTTAGCTGCAAGATGGCTAGGTATCTCTTTCGTACGTATGACGGTGCGCCTTAATGGATACATCTGTCACTTGAGCGCAATTCGGAAAGCCGTTTTCAGGCCAGCCTGTGTATTGCGCGCGCTATGTTTCGTTTCTCTTTCTGTGACTGTATCATATTCGTCACCTACCAAGCCCTATCTAGCAAAGCTGTGACGTCATAGCGTCTGCTCATTCAATCCCAACCTCAATCGCTCGGCATTCAGATAAATCTAATGGCTGTTGTTTGTGACAATTAACCACAAATTGCGCGTCATTGTATACAGAACATGAATCATATAATCTTGTAAATACTTCTATTGTTACCAGCAGGCACAAATCCAGGATTTTGCATATGTATGGGATGACCAATTTTGCCTAAGGAAATTTGGTGAGAGGCAGGAGTAAATTTCTGAAAGAGCTTTGGATCTGCTGTACCTTTAGAGAGGTCTGCGAAAGTAGCTTAGAAAGGGGGGGGGGGGAGAGTTTGTACCCACAACCAAAACGTCATAAATAAATACCCGAATGGTTTACTCAACCACTGTAAACAAAAACGACGTTTTTCCATTCCGCGGTATTCAGGTTAACTAAAAAATAATAACAAAACATAAACCATATTCCCAGAATGGATGCGCTCAAACATCGGCGCTTGCGCAACGCGAGCAAATAAAATTGTTCTGGAAATCGGTAATCGGCCCGCGCGATCGCACTGCGCATGTGCAATCCAAATGTCTCGCTGACAATATGTCAAGTGACATTGAAAATAATTTATTGTAACATTTCGTCGCGAGGTCAGTCTAATGTTAATTAGTGCAAAATTAGTCAATCCGAGAACATAATCTTTGTTAAAGATTTCGACCAAAGGACACAAGCTGCGCTTGTTTTATATATCAACACTTTTATATCTGAGATTTTAAAGTTAAATTAATATACTTAGTTGTCATTATTGCTGAATTCCACTGAATTGAATTCTAGGTAATGGGCAAATAAAATATGTTAGCCACTGCTAATATATTTTATTTGCCCATTACCTAGAGTTGCGTAGGCGCTCAAGGAAAAACGTGCTTTTTTAAAAGCTGTCTATATTGAAATTATTTCTAATGATTATTACTATAGAAACTAAAAAATACTGGTATTAGAACTAAAATAGTACAAAAAAATATACATATAAAAATAATCCGTTCTAATCTAAATGATTTAATAATAATTTAAATGATTTTATGATCCTATTTTTTCTAATTAAAATTTACTTGCAAGTTCTCCGTTCTTTAGAAAATAATTTCCATTTTGTCCCCATTCGGATTGCGTACACCTCTTTCTATGAACTCAACAAAACCAGGAATATAATAAATCACATTGTACGGTGCAAAAGTCTGCCGACAGTCACGTAGTCAGTCAGTTAGACTGACGGACGCCCAGCATGGGCCGAGCTAATGGTCCTATATGGTGACTGCGGTATGTGCCTGTGTGGTCATGATTCGCATATTTGAGGATGTAGGGTCCATGTTCTAGTGCAAGCGAGTAGCGGAGAATTAAAGGCTGTGGTGAAGCTTGATGAATATATACATATATCTTGGGACAATCCACATACGGTTATGATCCCAAACTAGGCAGAGCCTGTACTATGGAAACCAAATAACTGATACTAATACTTATATAATTTTTTTTTTAAAATACATACTTACATATAGATAAATAACACCCAGACACTTGGTGGGAATCGAACCCACGACCCGTCAGGTATCAGCCAAGGTGTCTAACCACTAGACCAACGGGCCCGTCAAATCAAATTCGCTCAAATTCTCATAGTAGTAGGTACTATTGTTTTATAGACTGTGGTAGTACGTTGAAAGGGGAAGGTAAGGTATTAAGATAGAGTTTTATTTGAAACTGGATTCAGGTCGATACTCTGACGGTAGGCTTTCTCGGTGTCAACTAAAAATATAAATAAAACAGTGTTAATTGACCGAAAGATTCAAATATAATTTATACTTCCTATTTTACTCATAATGCCAGTGCTTCACGGGAATCCCACTTTATGCAATAGGGGATAGTCAAACACACTAACTTATTAAAAAGCTTTTGTGAAGTTCATGGCTTAGAGCCTAGAAGATTAAGTTTTCCCTTAAAAACATATAATAATTAACTATTTAATAAGACTTAAGATTAAACATAATTATGCTATAATAGCCCAAATTAATTTGGGATTTTTTCCATTATGTAACGAGAAAAATAATTTTGTGTAATTCGCTCCTTCCCGCACGCAAAAAAACGCGCTTTGACGTGGGGTTGCGGAAACCTGCCCGTTATACCAATACCAACTCGGTCCTCTTAGTTTTATTAAAAACTAGGTGCCCCGCGCAGCTCCTCTTCCGTAATTCTCTAATTTTCTGCACAACTTTCTTAATTTTTCTTTAATGTAAGAACCTTCTACGATGTATTACAAAACATTTAAAAAAAGATGAAAGAAATCTGAAAAGCCGTTCTCAAGTTATAGCGTGACCAGAAGAAATAGGGGTTCATTTTTATATATATAGATAAGGCTTACCGCTTGAAGTGGCACCATACCCCTTTCAAAGGTAGAGACGCGCTAGACCTTACAATGGCACTTTGAATACTAAGCTGAGGACTTAAGTGTTATGTAAATGTTCCTTTGTGTATTATAATGTGGTGTTAATAATGTAGCTTCCTTGTTAGCTGCGGGCTTTGCGTTTAGCTAATTAGGCAAGGTTTTGCACTTGGTGACGTCATGGAGTAAAGGACAATAATAATAGTTTTTTTTATGTGTAATGTAAATGAAGAAAGGTACCGGTAATCGGTTAATGTTTAGGTAATTACGCCAAAATTTGAGTGGTGTTATGTTTCTGCAGTAATTAAGATCGCTAGTGCTTTATTAGGAGTACTTAAGGTACTAAGGACCTCCTTGAGTTTAATTCTCATTGAAGGAGTTCCTATTTTTTGAGCGGTCATATCCACTTCATTCACAAAATAAATAGTTATTTATATGTAAGTATATCTAATATCCGCATCTATCTGTCTGTTTAAGTTAACAAACAAACACTTCCGCTAAACTACACTATCAATTTTGATGGATATTTTACTATCGTTCAGAAAATTTCTCCTGGTATGGTTTACAGTGTAGCGTATATATTTAGCACCATAAAATTGTTGGGCGAAGCAGGGGCGGGTCTGTAGGTTACTATAAAATATTAATACAGGATTTTGTGAACGTATTGGAATATAAACTTTATCTGAAAGCATTTAAGTTACAATCTTGCAACGCTGCGCACTGAGCACGCGCAAGTTCGATATAATCTCGTCGCGCGGGACGCGAGCACGTCACATCTCTAGCTTCATAGTAAAGACGCCCCATAACTTCCTGTTGTTCGGGCAAACAAACAATTTGTTCCGCTACTATTTATAAGTCGATCAATACTCGAAATAAAAATCGGTATTCAATTACATTATATGGATGATTTGTTAAGGTTATATTCAAATGCAAATTCGGTGTCAGGAAATCATAGTTATACATTTTAAAGAACTTATCCTCGTTTTTGTAATTCGACCATATTTTTTGTGTTTAAATTCAGACTCTACTAACTTGGATAAAGTTCTTTAATGACATACTCCTTTGGCATTTCTGTTCACTCTGTGGTAATTTTTACAGAGGATATTTGCTTTAACTTGATTCAAATCTTTAATTTTTTTTTTACTATTCTGCAGAATTCTGTAAAAACTGCATTTAATAGTATTAATGAATTGAATAATTCATTCATAATGAAATAACAAAGCTTTCGAGTAAATAAACTCGTTAAATTCTGCCCATTCGTTTGGGACATTTCTACAATGCTACTGAAAAGTATAAAGACAAGTATACGCTTCAACTTATAGCCACCTGCGTCTGGGATTAAAAATAATTTCACTCAGACCAGACTTATTTTAGTGTTAAATATATTTCTGTTGTTGTACCTACTTAATACCACAAGGTTGTTTCATCTCGCAAAAAGTTGAATGCAAATCTAATTTTAACATTGACCCCATTGCTTATGTCTTAAAATAAAAGTAAATATTCAATGTTAAAATGCTTTTTATTTAGGTTTTAATGTTTTTGTTTCATCATTTTCTCATTACTCAGGTACTGTATCACTTCTTGGGGAGGAGCACCTAAGACGATACTTCTTGAACTAGAAAGAACTCAAAGGGCTATTCTCAAGGTCTCATTCTTCCTACCCTTTCGATATCCGACAACACTTATATAAAAAAAACCAAAGTACTCACAGTCCGCCAACTTTTTGTGTTGCACACAATACTAAAACAGCATTCCCTTTTAACTTATTCCCCATTATTAACCTTCAATAAAAGACGATATGATCCCGTAGAATTTCGAGCCACTTCACTTCCATCAAAATATTCATCTAGGTTTTTCTGCTTTCTTGGACGCTATCTTTACAATAACATTAATAGAATATTATCCATTTTCCCCCTTACTAGATACTGTTGCAAAAAAAAGGTTACTGATTGGCTACAAATGTTAGATTACGAACAAACAGAGAAATTACTTATTGCTGCAGTGTAAACACACATTTTCACACACGCACACACTCACACGTATACACATGCATACACCACACACACACACACACACACACACACGCACACTAACACACTAGGACTTCATGTCATTGTTTATTTTGTTTAATAGTTTTTTAATCTACCATAGTTTTTATTAATTATCCATTGTAATTACAGTGTTAAAATGCTTGCGCATTCAGTGTCACGCGATCTACGGGTGGTGGCCTGGTGGCCTGAAATACAGGTTCCTAGGTACAGGCCTAGTTTAGGCACCAGACTCCCATAAATTTGTGCTATTAATTTGTCAAGTCTCTTTTGTATCTTTGTTTTGTGGTGAGTGAATAAAGAATTTATTATTTTTATTATTATTATTAATTTTGTTCACTTTAAATGAATTTTCATATCTTATGATTTATGAATAATAAATATGCAAGAGTAATTGATTAAAAACAGCTGTAACAGCTCTGTGGGCTAGCGCTTGCCTTGGAAACAAGGTGCGCAGGTTCGAACCCCGGCTCGCACCTCTGATTTCTTTAAATAGGGCCCCACACATAGCTGCGAATTCGCATCGCATCGCAAATATCTGCGAGAAACAAATGAATTTTCCATACAAATTCTGCGCCGCATCGCATCGCATCGCAGTTATGTGTCTCCCACACATAACTGCAAGCAAGCGCTAGCCCACTGAGCTGTTACAACTGTTTTTAATCAATTACTATTGTATATTTATTATTCAAAATCGCCCTTAATCATGTGCAAATCGTCTTTGTGCGATTGTTACTAGCTTTCGGTGAAGGAAAACATCGTGAGGAAACCTGCATGTCTGAGAAAGCCTAACTAGCTTTCAAATGACGTGTGAAGTCCGCCAACCCGCACTTGGCCAGCGTCGTGGACTATGGCCTAAGCCCCTTCATCTTGAAGGGAGGCCCGTGCCCAGCAGTGGGACATTAACAAGGGCTAAAGGATCGTGTAGTAAGTAGGTTTATCTCCAAACGGCCTTAACCCTCTCATCTTTTATGATAGAAACACAGAAACGTTTGTCCAACTGTGGGAAGATTGGGCGTAGCTACCGCCGTATCAGCCGTATCAATGATACGGGGTCCCCGGACTACAGGGGCCCCCGGATTACAGGGGCCCCGAACACGTGTAAGCAACAATTCGTAAAATCCATGTTCTCACATAGTCCTCTTAGACCGTACCATAATTTGGGCAAACCCAACAAATTTTGATACGGGGCCCATCTAAGGCAAGCTACGCCACTGACTGGACATTAAGGCATTAAGCAAAAGTATTCTATTTCAAGGTAAATCAGTTAATTTCAATTGGATAGCTTTCCATTTATGGTTAGCCTGAAGTCTGTGTTCTAATATGAAGAGCTCTATAGATGGTTTGTTGACCAGGTTATAGAGAGACTTATTGGCTAATGTTTCAGCGAGGATGGGCAGCGTAATGCAGCGTATCGCTTACCATCAAGCGAAGCGAATGTTCTTCTGGTCCCGTCGTTAATTAAATAATTCGTTTCTATAAACCTGAATAGACCTAATCGAGATTGTGACGGATATACGTAGGTACCGATAGTAGTGGCTAAGATCAGTTATGTGGGTTATTGCTCTTTCGAGACACAGTAAAGTAAACGCCCAGGGCGCATTGGAACGGGCAAGTGAGTTAGCGCAGTGCTAAATGCTTCAGCTTCATGATAATACAATGATGATGCATTGTTTGGTATTGCTAAACCACTGTTAATTAGCTTCGTTATGTAAATGTACCGTTATTAGTGAAGAAATAAAGCAGTCTTTTGTACAAATTAGAATTAGTAATTCCTGAGATTTATATTTATTTACATAGTTCCATTTTCGAATGAGAAGTTATTACTATAAACTGTAGACGTTAAGAGACGTGTGCACTTAGAATACAAGTGTTTACGTGAAAATAATAAATTTCAAGGATAAAACATACTATACCTAGGTACATAATAAAATAGCAGGCCGAAAGACAGTCAACCGGTCGGTCTAAAAACATGAAATTTTGCTAAGCAGTTTCTCATTTATAAACTAGGTAAGTACTAAGAAATGATGTTGAATTTCAACCACTAACTGTAGCCATGTGTTCGATGTATTTTAGACTATCAGTTGATCGGTCTGCATTGTCGTAACTAAAAAAGAACAACTACACAAACTAGTTGCTCCCACAGGATTTGAAACAGCAACCCTAGATTAGCCAAGCAACCCTAGATTAGCCAAGCAACCCTAGATTAGCCAAGCAACCCTAGATTAGCCAAGCAACCCTAGATTAGCCAAGCAACCCTAGATTTGCCAAGCAACCTTCCATTGAGTACGGCGGCGACTCCGAGGAGGACGGCGGCGGGGTTGCGACCCCGTCCCCGTGAGCACCGTGACAGGTTCCCGGGGGGCTACAATGCGCCCCCCGGCGGCGGGCTCAAAGGCAAGGCACTGAGGGGCCCCTGGTGCAGATCCCACCGGAGAGCCCTGGGGTCTCCCCTCTCATGTGCCGATGCGACAGCCGCGGGGGTTTTAGTGGGTAAAAATCCCACATATCCCGGTCGAGCCCCACAGCTCCCGGGGATCTTTGAAAGATTTCCGCCGCGCCAAAAAAAAAAAAAAAGATTTGCCAAGCAAACGGTTTTCAGCTACAAACAAAAATGCTTAAATAGGTTGTTCTTAAATAATTTAGTGAAGATTAGAAGCCTAAGCCGGGGCGGATCGTTAGTGATAATAAAATTTAATTGACGTAAAACTAATAATATCCACAAGTACAACTCTCTGAGGTAGAAACTTTAATCTAGTCGATCGTCTAGTCTAGCTTAAAGATGGTGCTTTCTCTAACGTCCAAAACGGTCCAGTAACCTACGAAACCATTCATGAATTGTATAGTTATGGTCTTTAAGTATCGTTCGTCATCAGTACAATCAGGATAACACTAGGCGCCAATGATTTAAGTGTATGATGTCATACTTGTGCGTAAAATAGATAATTCGCGTAATGCAAGACGTAGATAAATTCCTAAGTGAGTCACAAGATTCTTGAACTAAATAAACTCCTATCTAAATTGTCGCCTTCGAATGACCGTAGGGCCAAACCAATATTGGTAAGGTTTCTTAGTACTATTACTCCTCAGGCCTGCCACAAATCTAGGGCACAATATATACATTCAGTATAATTTATGCACGACAAACAAACTGCTATAAGCATCGCCACACTTACACAAATAAGCACCACGCTACAAAAGCGAGATGCTGAGACACTACTTACACCAGCGAAACTCGCTCTCAGCTACTGTACCCACAGCACTTGTGCGTTAGTGTGATTCTGATTAGAGCCATTTAATGCTTCTACCGTGTTCTTTATACTGTGTATTTTGTTTAGAAGGGTGGAAGGTATGTGAGATAATTTAGTTTAAGGAGTAACCCATGATAGAACAGTCCAGGCTGAGCACCCAGTTGAGGACGCTTTGTAATTCGGTAATAGATTACAAAAAACGGGTCAAGTGCGAGTCGGACCCGCAGATAAAAGGTTCCGTAGGGACTATTTATAATTAGCATTAGTATTAGGGTCCTGTTGGCACCCTGAGCAGGGTAAGGAACCCTAAAAATATTGACCCAAGCACGTCGGATTCGGCATCATAAAAATCATAGATAGATGGATAACACTTTATTGCACACCAAAATAACATAGAAATACAAAGAAGAATTATCATGGTTGGTATAGATTGGGCGATCTCCCTTCGGAGTCGCTGGACGTTCGGGGTGTGGGCCCTTTGAACGTCCATTGAGTACGGCGGCGACTCCGAGGAGGACGGCGGCGGGGTTGCGACCCCCGTCCCCGTGAGCACCGTGTCAGGTTCCCGGGGGGCTACAATGCGCCCCCCGGCGGCGGGCTCAAAGGCAAGGCACTGAGGCGCCCCTGGTGCAGATCCCACCTGAGAGCGCTGGGGTCCCCCCTCTCATATGGCGATGCGACAGCCGCGGGGGTTTTAGTGGGTAAGAATCCCACATACCCCGGTCGAGCCCCACAGCTCCCGGGGATCTTTGGAAGATTTCCCCCGCGTCAAAAAAAAAAAAGCTTATCGCTAGCTGCGATCGCTTCCAGACAACCTTTTGGACACACAAATCATCTGTTTCGTCAACATTGCTTGCTGGCACCTCCTCTCCCGCCACACGCTATTCCATATCTAACTTATAACTCGTACCTGTTTGATCTTTTTAAATGTCTTTGTCTTTTGCCTTTGAGCTTCTCCTGATAGATTCAAATCATTTCAAATTTTGCAGCTCTATTTTCGATTAACATTACAGCCTCACTGCTCAGTCTCCGCAGCTGTCCTAAAGACGCAATAGTATGATTTATTCTCTGAAATATATCCATATCACTTTCACGCTCTAAATCTGTCATCGAACCTTGTACCAACAAATATCCATCTTCAAGATGCAATGTTATGACGTTTTGTTTGTTTGTACTGCATAGGCGTTAAGTGCTCGCACATGGTTTTAAAATTACCTAAGACTGGTCTTCTCGACTGTTGACAGTGTACCTACTAGTAGATTGTGATAGAGAGCGTCCAGTGGGGCCATTTACAGCCCCAATGACTTTCTTAGCGGCTCTTCGTGCTTGCCTGACGAGGCACTGCTTAACAGCAGAAGGTAAATGTTAAACGTGAGCCACTGTGATTTTGGATCGGTCATGCTCGCCATCGAAAAGTCTTTGCTTGTGGCGGCTTCGTGTGGCGAGTCACCCCCTTCCCTCCAATATGGTTGAGGGGATGGCTGCTGCTCGAGTCAACTCGTGCGCGGGTGCTGCTTGGGGGGACTGGTCCGACTACTATCCCTTTGGCATTTTAGTTTTTAGTTTGTTGTATTTTCGTCGTATTTTTTATTTTTATTTGATATTTTGAACGGCAGGACACACTGTCGCTGGTGCTGATTTAATTGTAAAAAGACAAACATTGTTTAAAAAAAAATTTGAAAAAATGACAAGCCCGCTGAGTTTCTTGCCGGATCTTCTCAGTTGAGGCCGCGTTATGATCCGGTGGTAGCTTTTAAAAAATTTACCGTTCAAAAGTGCTAGCGTTAAGCCTATTAGAAATAAAAAATTTTGAATCTTTGAATCTTCTCAGTGGGGGCGCGTTGCGAACCGGTGATAGAATTAGCGACAGCCCAAGCCGAGGTGTGTGCCTCACTGAGATGCAGTTGAGCTCGCCGCTCCCCTGCCCTTAAGGCTTGATTGCTATAAGCGCTCGCCTTCTCTTGCCCGGTGAAGCTGTAATGGCCATTTGCGGCCAACAGCGTCTATAATTCCCAAAAAAAAAATTAAAACTGTCGGAAATTTCCGTTTTCGAGTCCGTTGAAAATATTACCGGTAATGGTATCTTCTGTAAACGCTGTTTAAGAACCCTTTAAATAAAGGAGTTGTTCCAGAAATGTATGGAGCCTGGGCCAACACCATGTACACTATATGTATATATAACTATTCAATATAGTAACTGTTTTGTAATGTTATCTTTTTTTTAATATTGCTTCGTTTTATTGTACATTTAAGATATCTTGGTCAAGGAGAGCAACACCAAAGAAAATATAATACTAATGTAGCAACACCCCACAATAATATGATGGATCGGAAATACGTAACTAAAATGTCATTTTGACAACTGACTATACCTGCGATTGAACTTCTTGCGGATTCCAATCCAAATCACAGGCGATAATCAATACAATAAAGCCCCGGGTCAAGAAAGAAACAATCAATGAATGTCCGCAAACATAAATAATCACTAAAAACTCCGAAATACATTATGTACTCCACGCGTAAACAATCTATTACGAAACGTCAACTATAGCATTAACTGTCAAGTAGTAAACCAACGTCAAACGCAACTGTCATGGCTGCCCTAAAAACATGACATACTAAATAACTGCAAAAGTAATCATTTTTGTACAATTGTACTCTGCTTCAAATTAATTAATAAGTATTTTTATGAAACTCTCCTATGTTTTTCCTATTTTTCCATGTAGTGTACATAGTGTTGGCCCAAAATGGAACATCTCCTTTCTTGTCAATTATTTTTGGAATGATGATGTAATTTCATAGAAACTATTCGTATTCGGTGTTCCGTTGTGAAAGGCACTGTAGCTGGTATTTATGTTTTTTTTTTAATTGCCCACTAGATTAGTACAATAGTTATTCAAATTTACATACAGATCTAAACAACTCTGGAAAATGGGTAGGGTTATTCTGGGGATCAATGTTGATTTCAATCCAATCCAATTTGAATTCCATCCTTCCATTCCAAGTTGAGGTGTGCAGTACGCATATCCTGAAACACGTGAAAGGAACAATAATGCCTGTGATATACACACACTATTCATCTACACACGAGCCTTCAATGTAAATCCAAATTAAACACAGTTAATTGTCGCTCATTGAGTCTGTTTCCTTGCATAATCTGTCCTGCTCGCACATCACTACAGCTTCCGTATTAGAGAGGGACAGACTAGCGAATGAGTGAATGGGCGCTCCATTCGCATTGACTTCTAAGGTCAATAAGGTGATTCAACCCATGATACGATATTATTAAGGGGAATTAAGAAAGGACGTGTAAGACGTCTGCAGTGTGTTATTAGCAACGAAGAAAAAAGATAAATAAATATCTTTGCCCATATTAAATAAAATATTGTATGATTTTGCCGTCGCTCATACAGTAGGCAGATACATAATTATTTCAGGAATCATATAATAATCTCTAATCTCCCTTAAAATCATGGTTTACGAGCGAGATGGGCTGTCAAAATGACATTCATTTCTTATTTTTCCTGCACCTTTTTATAATTGTCTTGTTAAGGCGTGGTTGTACTATTTACTCCTTGTCTGACTAGTTTAAGATTTCTCAGGTGTACAGGTTTTCTTATGGTGTATAACATGACTTGTGACTTTTCTAACTTTACGTAGAAAGACGGCAGGTTATCCATTTTGTTTCACCAGTACCGCTAAAATGTGTCACACATATCCATTGAATCCACAATATGTCAAACTTGCTGGTGTTCTTCAGCGCTTACTGGCATTTTCTGGCAATTTACCGGCCGGCACTAACGTAACGTTCCAACTTTTTAGTTTATATACACCTTGTAATGTCTTTCAGTTCACAATAACACAATGCCACTGATTTTATTTAGTGAATAAATTATAACAGGACACAAATTAACGTAAAAAACTAATTTTATTTTAAAACTAGCTGACCCGTGCAGCTCCGCCCGCGCTTTTATTACGTTTTGCTCCCCTTTTACTCCCTCCCCCCTAGATTTATCTCTCTCCATATCTCTCTCTCTTATAAAAAAAATCTAATTATATGCTCTTTCTCACCTCTCTCTTTCCCCCTCCCGCTTCGGTTTCCGTCACACTCCCCCTCTTCCTCTCCCTGTTATCCCCTCTCTGAACCCTCTCCCCCTCTCTCTTCTACGAACTTGCTCCTTCTCACTCCCCCCTTACTCCACCTAACTCCCCCGATCCCTTACCCCATCACCCCCTCCTCGAATCCCCTCTCCCTCTTTCTCCTCTCTTGCATCCTCCTCTCGTTCTATATATCCTCGTCAATCATGGTATCAGCGACATTAAATATACTTTATGACCTATTCTCAGACCTCCCCGATATGCACACAAAATTTCATACATATCGGTTCACCCATCTATTTAATGACCTTTCCTTATATTGCTTAACCTTAACCTAGTGGCATGAAATATACTTTACGGCCTATTCTCAGACCTACCCGATATACACACAAAATTTCATACAAATCGGTTCACCCATCTATTTAATGACCTTGCCTTATGTAGCTTAACCTTAACCTAGCGGTATGAAATATACTGTATGACCTATGCTCAGACCTACCCGATATGCACACTTTCATACAAATCGGTTCACCCATCTATTTAATGACCTTACCTAACGTTGCTTATCCTTAACCTACCGGGATAAAAAGTATCCTATGTCCGTTTCCTGGTTCTAAGCTACCTCCCCACCAATTTTTAGCTGAATCGGTTAGGCTGTTCTTGAGTTATAAATAGTGTAACTAACACGACTTTCTTTGATATAATAGATTAAAGTTCTATAGTGATTGTATGTTCAATTTCACCAATAGATGGCGCTGTTCATAATGTAAATCACGCTAGCATCGTAAATTACTGTCTAATGATATTCGATAATGAAAGTTCTAAGCTTTTCGCATCTTTTATTGTTGCGACCTTACAGTCGGATAGGTATTGTATTACTACAATACCTATCTATACACTACCTGGACTTGGGGAGTTTCATTAAAATTTTATGAACAGAAATCTAATGAAAATGTCCTGGGTGTACCGGACCGGCTTACCCCTTACAAAAATTGACCCTTCGCCAATGCTATGTCTTATGCAAACTAAATGTCTGCTCAGTCCCTATTGTATATAGCGTAATAATACATATCTTAATGATTAACTGATCAGTCTATAATTACCCTATTCACATACAAAGGAAATTACGTGGCAATATGTGCAAGTAATGTTTCACTGCTTAGCCCCTATGAAACATAGCGTGATGTTTTATATACCAACTTATACCTTGACTTCTACACAACACATCAGTGAAAGTCCTATCAAAATCCATCCACGGGTTTTCAAATGATACCTGGACGAACAGAACGACAGACAGACAGACAGACAGACAGACAGACAGACAGACAATAATTCCAAAAAAAATTGTTTTGGCCTCTATGTCGATAGTATAGTACCCCCACATAGAAATTTTGGAAAAATATTCAATGTACAGAAAAAGTGCTCTTTGAGTTTTATTATAGTATAGATAGATCAAAACAACAAGTTTTAAAACAGCTGTTAGCCACAGTGTTGCCACAGGAAAATAACTAAACGCACGAATGTCGATTTCAGACACTTTTGACTTAACCGTTTTACGTTCGGCCACCCGGCCGTTTATTACTGTAATAGGTTTTATTTAGTGCGGTAAGAATCCCACAACAACCGGGGTGGGTTGTCCAAAAACGTTTTGAATGTTTTCCCCCTGAAAAAAGAAAGTTTCGTTACGTTAACCGTTACAAAAAAAACGTTTCAGTAACCAACGACACAACACGATTGGTCACTCTAGTTTGGCCTTCATTTACGTCTGCATTAAGGGCTCCCACACATAACTGCGAATTCGCATCGCATCGCAAATATCTGCGAGAAACAAATGCATTTTCAATACAAAAACTCATTTGTTTCTCGCAGATATTTGCGATGCGATGCGAATTCGCAGTTATGTGTGGGAGCCCTAAGCCTGTTAGTATTCTATGTTCTACTATTTGAACAGGAATATGAGATTGGGTAGTAAGCATAAGGTAAACTGTTTATGGTGTTATGCTCCATGAATTCCCTGATATAATCCAGCTAGTCTTTTCGTAACACAGAATATTTTAAGATTTAGTAACTCAAGGCTACTTATGTTACTTGCTCCCCTTCTACGTCTTTTTTAGTGCTTGTAGACAAGATACTTCTATAACAATAACGTTCGTGCGTTCAGGCCCTCTAGACGATGTAACATTCTACAAGCGTAAACGCGAATAAAAAGTATAAAAATGACATAAGACATAGAAAAATCACGTGTAAAAATTATAGGGAATTGACACCGTTAGCGACCGAAGATATAGAATCGCTATGAAGCGATTGTATCTTGACTAGGCTGTCAGTCTTCTCTCATTTTATTCGTTCAGATAGCAAATTCATTTAATAAACTAATTTGAACATCAGATAAGTTGTTTTGGAGATTGCCGCCGGCAAACAATCTTTACCTATTTATAACATGAGTAGACTGTTAGGACAAGGCCCTAACAGCATCACCGAGAGCAGTGCCCTAGCCCATAACAAAAGATTAGATACAGTAAACAATATTATACTGTATTCATTATGATTTATATTCCCGATACCGTAATGAATCTCATTACACCTCATTACATTGTAATTTCAACCTGACATTGTTACAAGCAATATTTGTTTCGTATCTCTATCTTTCAGTGCCAGGGTCCTAATAATGTTAAGTTTCTATTAATACATCGGTATTTATTTAGTTAAGGTCTACCACCTCATCTACGATCCCTTGCGTGAGACCTGGAGCCCTACTATCACCTCTAATAGTATTATTATTGTAATCTTGCTTTCTCGATAGCAAGAGACAGAGCTACAAACTAGGGTCAGACTCTATTCCGCCGAGTTCCGGTGTGAATCGCATTGTAGCTGTTGAAAATGTTCTCTAGCTATCCGTGATTTATTATTAGTTTTTTACTACTTATGTAAACTATTAATAAAAGTGTGGTTATGTTTGGCGCCACACAATATCTGACATCTGGAGATATTTAGTGTAATGTTGTAACTTCTGTCACTTTATCGCTTGTCGCCACACTGACCCATTTCCCTAATTCAACTTTTATAATTTCCGGATGTGATAAGTGACTGATAAGCTTGACTTCTCATATTTTCATTCTCTTGGAAAGAAACGAATGACTTAGGGTTTTTATCTAACCTAGTGACGATACAAGCAAGACGTTCGCCAGATGGTAAGCGACGCGCCGGCCTATAAACAACTGCATTGCCGTTCGTCACCCGAGGCATTGATTATTAAGTCTCTTTAATCTCTTATACTTAATCTCTTTTGGTGGTGCCAATGATATTATAAACCATAGATATGATATATCCCTACTAATGCACGCCAAAAATAGTGCCCCATGTAAGTAATTAAAATATTTTTTCACCTTTAATATAAATAAAGTATGATATCCCTTCCTTATTATTTACTTTTTTCAATACTTTGTGCATTTTCTAAATACGCATAACGGTATGTTACTTGATTTTTCAAAGGCACGTCACGTTCGTTACAATTTAGCGGCGCAGGACTTACTGCTAGTTTACCCAATTGGATGAATTTGTGTCTTCACTTTTCGTGCGCTAATAGAATGGTACACAATAAGGAGGCAACAAAATAAAAATACATGATAAATAGAGAACCTTCGTCTTTTTGAAGTCGGTTAAAAGTAATTACGAACTTAAATTACGTTATTAAGGCGTTTGAAGATTTCATTGCGTGGTGTTCTAAGTTAAAATAAACAAACGCCTACTGCTCGTTTATAGACATTTAGGGTCAAGGCAAAGATATTCAGATAAACCGGTTATGAGCTATGATCTGCTCATTCATGGGTGATTCATGGACTGTGGGTGTACGACGACGTCATATATAACGGCGAAGGACCGCGAATACGTCACATTTATCAAACTTGTTCTAACTTGTTTGATGTTTGTTCCGAATTGCGAAAGTTTTGTAGAGCAGTCAGTTCTGACTGCGATAGTTATACTAAAGGTTCTAAAATAATCAACGACAGTGTTATTATATAGGCAATAATAATAATATCTTGGGACAATCCACACACGGTCATCCGATCCCAAACTGGGCAGAGCCTTTAATATGGAAAAGAGTCAACTGATACTAATATACTTTTTTTTTGTATATACATACTTAAATAGATAAATAACACCCAGACACATGGTGGGAATCGAACCCACGACCCATCGGGTAGCAGCTGGCTCGGGCAGGATGTCTAACCACTAGACCAACGGGCCCGGCAATGATATTATAAACCATAGACACAACATATATAGATATGTATTATCCCTACTAATGCCCGCCTAAATTTGTGACTCATGTAATTAAAATATTTTCTTATATGTATATAAGTACTTAAGGCTACCCTTTCTTTAATATTTACTTTTGTGCAGTACTTTTTGCATTTTCTAAATAACTACGCATGAAGGCATTTTCCTTGATTTTCAAAGGCACACGTCACGTTCGTTACATTTCACCGACGCGTGACTTACTGCTATTTCAACCAATTTCGTTATTTCACTTTTTATGCGCTAAGGGCCTATGTATAAAATATCATTGGTTATAAGTTATACGATGCTTCATTGAGACGTAATCATGTCTCGTCGTGATGCAATCAATGCAGAATCCCATGAATCACAACAAATGACTGCGCAATACAACGGGTCATAATAGTGACAATATCCGCGTTTCGCTTCTCGGCGAGCGGAATCAAGGTTGAAACTACTGAACCATTCGACTTGATCACTAGACAATCGGTTATTACTCGAGAACGTTTATTGTTATTTCCGATGTGTTTCCGCAATCATCAAAGAGACTTCTGTGATATTGGTTAGCCAATCTCTATTTCTCTCATCATATTAATTAACCCGTGTGGTGTCCGGGTAAGAATAGCACCCGCGCATCTCTTTCAGTAAGACGCTACTAACTGCCGCACTCACAAACCCCAATTAACTTTAATTATAATTAAGTCACTTTTTAAAATCTATTTATTTCGACTGTCGGAGCCATTTATGATTAACTTCGATTATAGAATACGAGATAATTGTTATCTCTACTCACTATCAGCGTATTAAGTATTAAATTGGCTTCGAGTATCGAAATAATCCGATTTCAAAAAATGGATTAATCATCATTACCTTTAATTGACGTTTGTAGATTCGGCAGTAAGAGAAAACATGAAGACGGACAGCAGCGTCTTCTATTGGATTACCTACCGAACGAAAAATCTGTATATTTTTTGTCCTTGATGAATAAACCGATACACTAGTCTAATGATAGACTAGTTTATCTGTGAACTCCATGCAATACATCGATATACTATAGTATATCGATGATGCAGTACGTAAGTAGTCTGCAAACGTCGACTACTAAACTCTTCTTCAACAGCCTTAGCCTATAGCCCTTAAATTGTTTTAGAAACCGGTATATCGTTGTCCATAAACGGTTTCGTTTCGTCGACTCATCACTACGTCATATCATTCTATCATTAAATCTTTCAGTTCCTTATTTCTACACCAACTCTATTGGATGATAATGCAAATCAAAGTAGTCTCCTGACATTTCCCTGGACATTAAACAAATGCCAAATGTTGCGTAACAATTATTACGTACGTATTATAACGAGTAGATTTAGTATGTTGTTAGGTCGTTAGCAATGTAACGTTCCTTAATTGATGACTTGGCAATGTTGAACCATTGTGCCTCATCGATTATGTATGTGGCTTCAGTTTTGGACTGTCACTTTTAAAGTTCATGACGTGATAGACACTTATTCGGTATTTGTCTGTGCTAGAAAAATTAGCACGAAATATTATGTATGCGTAGTTTTTTTCCAAAACATTTGTCTATTTAGGGCACGGTTA
Organism: Furcula furcula; assembly: GCA_911728495.1. Classification (NCBI taxonomy): domain Eukaryota; kingdom Metazoa; phylum Arthropoda; class Insecta; order Lepidoptera; family Notodontidae; genus Furcula; species Furcula furcula. The sequence continues at coordinate 11,399,826 of OU452258.1, forward strand.
TAGATCGAACGGCGAACGATTTATTCGCTTCAAGATGAATGCATAGTTTGCTAGAAATTGAAGTTGCACGTTTTATTAACAATTCGTCCAAAACTCGTATTCTGAAAGCTGATAATGTTTTCCTAATTTCTTTAAATAAGTATGTGCTCCTGGCCGATACGACCACATCGGCCTATCCTTCGCAAGATTAGCCATCTATACGGGATATATTATAGTGCACAAGTGCTTGCGTAGACTAAAGTGCACTCTCTCTTCCTATTCACTCTCTCTTCCTTTTACCTCTCACAATCCGATGGGACCGAAAACCGACACGAACGATATCAGGAGCAGGACCAACTTTTTACATGCTCATCCGACGCATGGATCATCTTACTTTACAGACAATCAGGTGATCAGGCTGCATTGTCCTAGCCAGCAACAACTACACATTCTTTTTCTCCCCGCGGTATTCGAACCCGCGACCTCCGTTTTGCAAAGCAAACGGTTTCCCACTGCGCTACGAAGGCTATAAACAAAAAAAAACTATGTACGAGTATATTAATAAATAATCAAAAATTACTTGGGCAGACTTATATAGTGATAGCCGTTCCGCCTTGGGCACTTGACAATCACTGTGTTCAAGCGGAGACTTCATTACGAAAAACCCGGTGGCAGTAGAATACTAGTCTATGGGCAGACGTATCGTTTATCACCAGGCAAATATCCTGCTCGATTCGTCACTAAGTTACATAAAAGACTAGCTTCCCCCCTACACCTCCGCGAAGTCGCGCTCGCAGAAATGAGTAACCGTGCGATAAAAACCATTTGTACACCTCTATAAGTTATGTTATTAGTGATATAAGAACCGCCTTACACCTGAAAGGATTGCCAGACGTGTATTAGCACCCACCATTCCAAAGAGGCAGCATCCAAATAGCCATGAACCATGAAGTAATAAGTTTAGGAAATGATTTTTAATCCAAATCCTAAAAATTCTGATGATTATTGCTCGAGTAAACTCGTGCGCGGGTGCTGCTTGGGGGTCTGGTCCGCTACTATCCCCTTGGCCTTTTAATTTGTTGTATTTTCGTCGTATTTTTTCCTTTTCTGTCTCTCTTATTTTATCTCTTGAACGGCAGGACACACTGTCGCTGATCTAATTGTAACAAGACAAACACTAAAAAAACAAGTGAAAAAAATGACAAGCCCGCTGAGTTTCTTGCCGGATCTTCTCAGTTCAGGCCGCGTTATGATACGGTAGCTTTTTTTAAAAAAATTGACCGTTCAAAAGTGCTAACGTTAAGTTTATTTGAAATAAATAAATTTGAATTAATTGTGAGTCTGAGTATGCAAATCACTCATATTGTTTACAACAGATACATAAAGTCAGCCTACAAAACAAAATCATCCTATATCCGCCGTTATTTCGCATCATATCAATACAGGGCCTGTTCTCTGTGAAAGCAGGATGCCGCACGCGCTCTGTAACCCGATCGTGAAGGAAATCATTGTGTTACATTGAGAATTATCGTTCAAACTATATCTTTAGAAGCTAGATGTCTTGTTGCTACTATTTAGGTATCTTTCTTATTATCATTACTTTAAAGCATTTGAGTGCCAATAGCTCTTAACTCTTTTGCTTTTTCTTCACTACCAGTAGGTAGTCATCTAAGGCATGTTTGACGATTTTGGAGATATCTGGACTGTACTTCAAGACAAAAATATCTTAGATTGCATTGTGCCTCTTATTCTAGGAGTTATCGAAGTAGGTACTATTGTAGTGTCACATTGTTTCAACATTGCTGTGTTCTGGTGTGATAGGCACTCTAGCTTAAAAAAAACGGTCAAGTGCGAGTTGGACTTACGCACCGAGGGTTCCATATCATCTTTGGACTTATAGATAGATAGATAGATAATACTATATATTATAGTTACTTTATTAGTCGTCTAACACCTCAGATAGCAAAACAAGCCTCAAAATTAAATATTTTTTCGAAGTTTTTTTAGGATTACTAAGAAACTGTACTTATTTTGTTTTTCCTGTAAAATATAGATAGACATGTATTACCCATAATGACAGACAGATAGACGAAGTCAGACCATAACGGTTCCTATTTACCTTTTAGGTATGGAACCCTAAAATACTCAAGAGTATTACACAAAGTACATATCATTACCAGCTAGAGCAATGCAGGCCGATCACCTGATTGTCAGGAAAGTAAGATGATCCATGAGTCCATGTAAAAAAATGGTCCATAGCCTGTCCTCTCCCCGGTCGTGTCTGTATTCCGTCCGACCCATCAGATTGTGAAAGAAAATGAAGAGAGAGGGTTGAGTTGTTGTTTTGTTGATGTGTCTACGCAAACACTTGTGTGTTCCGCGTAGATAGATGGCTGATCTGGACAAATTTTGGCCGCTATAGTCATATCCTCAATATTACTAACACTATAAAAAGTCTCTGGTTAATGTCACCTCGTTCCCCAACTTAATTGACCTAACTTTCAGTTTTTTCTGACGTCAATCATATCTTGTTCACAGTGGATTACGCCAGAGGAATGTGCAGTTTACAGCAGGGAGCAGAGACCACCGCTGGTCATCCCACGGATCACACAGTACAGGACCCGCCCGAAAGTGCAGCCGTCGTATCTGGAGGTAAGAACATGGAAATTATGATTATCACAGGCATAATCACAGGCGTCTAGGTACTGAGTAAACAATTACCGTAGATAAACTACGATAGTTATGCAATGGACGCTAGCAAATCCCAAGAGTAGCATTGCTGATCGCACCAGCACGTTTGTGATCCTATGGCACTTGGATTTTTTTAATAATTTATGTATACAGTGTCCACAGTATACATACTCTAACTAAACAATACTATAACAATACAACTATTTTTATAGTATTGTTCAGAAATTTTTCAATGGTCCAGAGCCTGTACCATCACCTTTAATAGCAATGTTATTTGTCACCTTACTGTCTCAATAGAAAGTGACAGAGCTACTCTATCTCATGTCAAGTAAGATGATAATAAAACTGCTTATATAGGCGATGGTATGGTGTAATTAAAATTTAGATTTAGCTTCAGTTATATTTGAAGTCTGCTGCTTTTTGCTCCACAAACGTAGGGTCGGTTGCCATTCTACAATATGAATCGCTAGACAATAGAAAATGTATGCAATTGACATATTAGCTCTTGATATAATTTAGCGAAGCTTCTTATTCTCATACATTTGTTCTAACTATTCTTCTACTGCTACCGCATTAATTACTGTCACATTAATTGCGATTAAAGTTAATAGATGTCTGTGAGTGCGGCCGTAAGTGACAGTATTTTAATATTGTCTTTTATTTACGCAAATATTACACATTGAAGTCAAACTCCTTTTACGGATTTTATCACTGTTTATTTTAGAAAAACCCGCGATAAAATCCGTAAAAGTAGTTTGATTTCAATGACTGTATTTTGTCGAAAAGCAAGAGTGCATTAGAATAAATAAACGTTAAGCAAAAGAGATATCTGTAAGGACCAAGTTAAAACCAAGCATAACACTGCATCTACTGCAAGGTCTCAAAATACTGTAAGCTCTATGCGTAGTTGGATCAACAATAATAACTGCCTGACACCGTACTGCAATGATTACATTTAGTCTGGGTTCCTATTGACAACGACTCGTTGTTTGTCACAGTAGTCAAGTAATTCTACAAACGAGGCTACACTCAGTGCTCTCTAAAAATTGTACGTCAACTACGTTTATTAGGAACAGTTTTAGCTAACGTCTGGTAGAAAATATTACTGTTCGTGACTAAAACGACTTATTTCATAGATATAGGAACCGGGCAAAAGTAAAAAAGGTAATAATTGGCTGCTCTGCTATGAAATAGATAGAAGACAGTTGCAGGAGTTTATTAAATGTATATAGTAATTTACCACCTTATCGGCAGATGGCGTTGTAATACATTAACACCGGAAAGCGGACAAACAATATTTTAATTTGTTATTTTCCTTCGCGTAACGTACTTTTAAATTGATCATTGGACTGAAACCTAGTCAGTGAGTCAGACAGCCGGACGACACTGCCATAGCGTTGTGTTAATTTGTCCGATTACTGCGTGTTGCGTGTTTAATATATGCGCAAGCGCATACGATGTGTTGTTCACCCGTACAAATATGGCGGCGTGGCATATAATAGTCAAAAAGCAGTAGGTAAATAAATTTGCATGACAAAAAATAATTGTTCTTATTCAATCTTCAGAATTGAGTTTTCTCCGTCTGGGGAATTAGTTTTTGTCCGAATAGTTGAATTAAAGAGCACTCCTTTATAAGGCTTTTGTAGTTATAAGAAAGTAATGTGAGCATAGTGCCAATGTACAGTCATGATGTCTAATCTATCGTATCGTAGGTCTTGTTCTATTATTGGTTCCGATCCACCTTCTTTGTTGGAACAAATCCCACCACTGACAGTCAGTATCTAACGATAACGATGATCCCGGGGAAACGCTACATTGTCATGGAACCCGCATAAAAATAGAAAAATACCTATAGAGGAGGAGTTATAAAGTCCGAGTCTGATCTACCGATCTAAAATTCGAGATTTTTACTGTGCTTCTTATGTTTTCCTCTACAGTAGAAAAGTGGCAATTGAACCAAGTCGAAGGTGTCTTGATTAAAATAAAAGATAGGTATATAGTTTACTGTTGTTACGGCGAGATATCGCTCCTAACTGTAGAGCTGTCGTCAGCAACAGAAAGGCGTCCAGTGCTGAACAAAGGCCTCCCCTTTAGAAGGGAGGTGTTGCCATAATCCCCACGCTTTGCAGGCGTTTTGGGGATCGCAATATAGGTGGAAGATAAATCCAAAAGAAAGACGCTGCTGCCCATATTCCTGTTCTCGCTTAGCCGCCTCTTACGCCACCCAACGAGAGGAGATGGGGGGATGCAATTCTAACACGGCACCCCACGGGGCGTACGTACCTATATGGTATAGTAATATAAATAACTAGCTGACCCACGCAGCTCCGCCTGCGCTATTTTTACGTTAACTAAACTTTTAATAACAGACATTTGCATCGAATACATAACCTCCTTTTTTATAGTCGGTTAAAAACTGGGACCCACTTTTTACTTGCTCTCCGAAGCACGGACCCGTTTAGTCCAAATGGCGTTGAACGGTCACCCATCTATTTATTGACCTTACCTAACGTTTCTTAACCCGATCGATTACAAAACCTTGATAACAACTCTCTATGAGTGTTCTCTTACTAATATTTATCATATTATAAAGATAAATTGATAAAATCAGACCAAGCGTATAACCAAGTACCCATTTTGACTTTAATCCCCTCTCCCAAAAGAACCATGCTAGATTACGGAATCAAAAGTATCCTATGTCCTACCTCGTAGTAAGATCTCAAATCATGCCAAGTTTCATTTGGATCCATTCAGTTATTTCGGCGTGATGCGCAGCCGTGATACAGACAGACAGACAGACAGACAAAAATTAAAAAAAAATACATTTTTGGCCTCAGTATCGGTAATAGAATGCCCTCCAAATATAATTTTCAAAATATCTTCAATGTACAGAATTTGACCTGTTACAGTTTTATTTATTACTAGCAGTACCCGCGGCTTTGCCCGCAGCCAGTATTTTTGATGAGCTCAAGCAATGTTAACGTCATTGCCAAGCACGCAAGTGGTACACCGTAAGGCGCTCGTTTAAACCTCACCCTGGGGTGAGCCAAGGCCTTGACTTGATTCAACTTAAGCCATTCCTTTTTTTAACGTGAAAAAATCCCAAGGGTTGCCCATACCATCACGGGAGTGACAGTGTGGGTTCAGTATGACTCCTACTGACTCAAACCCTTCGTGTCCAAATTCAGCTATGTTGATGGGCACCGGAAACGTATCTATCTGTATACAATTTCGAGTCCCATCAGCGGCCGACCAGCCCATCATCTTCCGTGGGTGTAAGTAAAGCCCACGGACCTGCCTGTCGCTATAAAAGGCCCGCAGAATCTCATCAGGTGGCATGCCGGAATACTTTAGCACGCCATATTAGCGAGAGTTAAATATAGTGGTGCACAGGCAGCAGTTCCCTCGTTCCTGCTGTCTGCACATTCTCGATACGGGGGCATAAGGTTGGCGTTGGTCCGCCTTCTGCCCTTCAGAGTCGCAGGACGTTCGGGGTGTGGGCCCCAGGACGTCCATTGTGTACGGCGGCGACTCCGAGGCGGAAGGCGGCGGGGTTGCGTCCCTCGTCCTCGTGAACACCGTAACAGGTTCCCGGGGCGACAGAAAAATTGTCATGTTCGTAGCCAGTTATTATCACTGTTCGCAAACGATCATTTGGTTAAGAAACCTTCCTTCCTTAGATGAGTGAGTTAGATGAGTGGTTAAGGTATCATTTTAAGAAAGAAAGAAAGAAAAACATTTATTCAGCGACATCTAAATCTAACTTATCTATTACAATTTTTTTTTTTTTTTGAACTGAGCAGTTTCGTGGTTCGGCGGGTACGTAAAAAGTCAGTCCAAGTCGTCAGCTAGATAGCCGTCGATAAGCCAGGTCAGATGCCTAAGGGTAGCTTGAACTTTTAATTAACCTGTGAGCTTGACTCGTGTGTGTTATTTGAAAGGTGAATTAATAAATTGGGATGCTGACCTCATAAAACACTACAGACTTTTGAATTTCCTAATGTTCTTGTATACGTTAGCGATACGTATAACTCATGCTTTTGGGCTCCCCTCTCCGCACTATATTTCTCACACAGAAATAAGGCTTTCCTGACGCGCACTCTTCAAGTCGCCGTCAACGCCCTAGGCGAATGGTTCCGTAAGTGGCTCATCGATGTGAACCCGGAAAAGAGCGCCGCGGTGTTCTTCTCCCGGGGTACCATCAGATCCCACACTGCGGGCCGTCCCAGTCGTCGTTTAGGTCCGATCACCCTCTATGGGCGTCCCATCCCCTGGACCAGAAAGGTCAAATATCTATGCGTCACCCTAGACTCCCACATGTCATTTGGACCGCATATACGGTCAGAACGCAACCGAGCGGCCTTCGTTCTCGGTCGGCTCTACCCCATGATCTGCAGGCGGAGTAAACTGTCACTTAGGAATAAGTTGACACTTTACAAAACCTGCATCCGTCCCATCCTAGCATACGCCAGTGCCGTATTCGCACACGCGGCTCCCGTTCACATCAATAGCCTCCAGGTTATTCAAAACCGATTCCTTCGACATGCCGTCGGTGCCCCGTGGTACATGCGGAATGTCGACCTTCATTCTGATTTCGGTCTAGTCCCTATCCGCAAATTTTTCAAAGAAATGTCCGAACATTACTTTGAAAAAGCGTGCGTCCACCCAAACCCGCTAATCGGCGCCGCTGCCGACTATATCCCCGACCCCGACCCTGGTCCCTCAGATCGTCGAACTACCGTACATCGCCGCCGTCCGCGGCATGTACTGCTCGACCCACCCGACCCGATGTCCGTCCTCCTGGACCATGACACAACACCTTTTTTTTTTTTTTTGACGCGGGGGAAATTCGAAGATCCCCGGGAGCTGTGGGGCTCGACCGGGGTATGTGGGATTCTTACCCACTAAAACCCCCGCGGCTGTCGCATCGGCACATGAGAGGGGAACCCCAGGGCTCTCCGGTGGGATCTGCACCAGGGGCCCCTCAGTGCCTTGCCTTTGAGCCCGCCGCCGGGGGGCGCATTGTAGCCCCCCGGGAACCTGTCACGGTGCTCACGGGGACGGGGGTCGCAACCCCGCCGCCGTCCTCCTCGTAGTCGCCGCCGTACTCAATGGACGCTTAAAGGGCCCACACCCCGAGCGTCCAGCGACTCCGAAGGATGACACCTACACCAACACCGACAACGACGTCACGAGTCGTAAACACACCTACACACAGACACCGGTCTCGCCGGCGAGGCCGAAGGGTCGTACGCATGCGACCTCGACATGCATCCCCTCGCTGAGTTTCTTGCCGGTTCTTCTCAGCGGGGGTGCGTTGTGAACCGGTGGTAAACTCATTTTCTCTAAGCGGCAGCCCAAGCCGAGGCCGTGCCTCCCTGAGGTGCCCTTGAGCTAGTCGCTACCTTTCTGGCTGGAGCGCTTAAAGCGCTCGCCCTCTTGTCCGGTGAAGCTGTAATGGCCATCTGCGGCCAACAGTACTACTCCTACACAAAAAAAAAGCACCCCTCTCTTTTGTTCATGGTCAGTGAAGTTAATAAGTAACGTACCTATGTATGTAGAAAAAAACCCACTCCTAACTTTCTCGACCACTTCTCTTCTTCAACTTTGACTAAGGTTAGCCATCCGAACGACGATGCTTGGATTCATCATATAACTTGTCCACGGTAAAGAGTCTAATACTGTGGACATCAGATGACTACTGCCTATGTCTATACTACAGACATTGGCAGTAGCAGTAGGTATATAATCTGCAACGTATTCTGTTTAGACTGAGTATAACGCAGAGGGCCTTAGACCATTTGAACTTGACACGTCATTGTCACGTTCTTGTAACAGACAGAACCCCAGTAGCGTCTACTGACACGCGTATGGCGATAATAATGCTGTGCTGCGGCACGATGGTGCTCACGTTGACAGGGAGTACTATGAACTGAAGTGCGCGGAAAGAGGCTCTTCAAATGGCAAAATAATATATACAGTTCAACGGGCGCAGCCTGGCCAACAATCTAAAATATTTTGGTGATTGACCATTCCTTTCACTAAGATATGCAATCGATCGTGGTGCTTTCGATCATAACTGAGTTAAGCTTCACACTCACCACTGTTACCAAGGAACCGATAAGTAGGTACACAGTGTGTACAGGATATGATACAGGCGCAAGCTTCACTGTAGCGTTCCTAATCGCTTATAACTTACAATTTCCATTGGTTACCTACTTTCTTTAAATTGAGATGTAGCAGTGGGAACTCATATTTTATAATATAACTGAGACTGGAGCTATTCAAAAAATGAACATTTTAATTTATTTTATTAAAAATTGAAAGCAATACCTATCGATTTAAGTTGTAGAAGTACCTCGTACTGTACCGGTATGTCGTAATAGTACTATAAAAAATAAAATAAAAATGAAAAAAAAAACTGAGTTCATCCGGGATCGAACCCGGAAACACAAAAATATCGGAAAACCGTTCAACCGCTACGCTGTATCAGTCGTTAGAATACGTCTCGAAATTCCCTTCCTTATGTAGCATTATAGAAAGTTACTGCTTAGCTCCTTATGTTAATATTGCGTAATGATTTTAATTTTGTAGTTTAAATCCACAATTATTCTGTTATATTGTAACATTACTCTAGTTTTTTTACAATTTCGCGGAAAAATTAAGAAGAAGAAGTGCTTATTACAATATTGCTCATTCCTTGTAACAAATAGCTTGATATTACTTATATTAAAGTCTGACCAGGTCTATAGTAAACATGTCCGTTAAATATCAACTAAATCTGTGAAACAGTATGTGCACAAATCTTCAACACAAAATAATTTCGCGGCAAATTGTAGTAGAAAAAGTACATATTTCGACACTGCTTATTCCCCGTAACAAATAGCGAGATAATTTATATCCTATAATTTTTCTAGGTTATCAATAAATATTTTTGCCAAATAGCAACTAAATCTGTTCAGTGGTTTTGACGTCAAGTCTACACGAAGTCACAGACATACAGACAGACAAAAATTCTAAAAATCATATATTCGGAATCAGTATCGTTCCTAGAACACGTAGCAATTAAAATTTTCAAAAAATATTCAAATTACAGTTTTTACTTTTCTACGATTTTATTATATGTATAGATAAGTATAAGTATAGATGTCCTCCTGACCGATACGTCAATCTTTCACAAGATCAGCCATCAATGCGGGAGATATTATAGTGCACAAATGCTTGCGTAAACAAAAGTGCACTCTCTCTTCCTTTTACCTCTCACAATCCTATGGGACAGAAAACAGACACGACCGGGGAGAGATAAGGCGCAGGACCTACTTTTTACATGCCCATCCGACGCATGGATCATCTTACTTTACAGACAATCAGGTGGTCGGCCTGCATTGCCCTAGCCAGTAAGGCACAACTACACATAGTTGTTGAAGTGTTAAGCTAGCTAACGTAATCGGGTGATGAATCCGGGTAGTCGACTGTAATCATGCCCCCAGGCAGATGAAGAATGATCCAAGCGAACATTAAAGTTTAGATGAGTTGTATTTCTGTTGTTGCTCTTTTTTCCGTACATATTACAATATAACGCGTGCGCTACAGCCAGTAGCGTGCATCAGCGTCCTTCGTCATATATTGAATGGTGCCGATTCATTCGCGAATTTCAATTGCATAACAAATACCTAGATGGAATTTTCAGTTTAATTTTAAAAGACACTGTATTTGTCCCTCATAGAGGTCAGTTAATGAATAAAAAATTCTGATAGCATTATCTCACCTACCTACCTTACCTATACCTGTTATGGTACCTGTTTGACATGCCATGAGACGCCCCGGTTCGATCCCCTCCTCAGGCTGGTAATCGAAAGATATACCATTCGGTAACAGTAAACGGTGTAGCACAACGAGCTATGGAGAGAGCTATGCTCGGAGTTTCTTTACGCGACAGAATCCGCAATGAGGAGATTCACCAAAGAACCAAGGTCACTGACATAGCTCTCAGAATCTCCAAGTTAAATTGGCATCGGGGTATCGGTGTGTGTTCCCAGTCATGACATATAGTACTGAGACGTGGTCTCTAACGGCTGGCCTTTTAGAGAAGTTCAGAGTCACACAGCCAGCCATGGAGAGAGCTATGCTCAGACTTTCTTTGCGCGACAGAATCCGAAATGTGGAGATTCGCCGAAGAACTAAGGTCACCGACATAGTTCTCAGAATCTGCAAGTTAAAGTGGCAATGGGCAGGCCACATCGCTCAAAGAACCGATAACCGATGGGGAAGAAAGGTTTTCGAGTGACGACCACGAACCGGTAGGCGCGGCGTAGATAGGCCTCCCACTAGGTGGACAGACGACATTGTGCGCGTCGCAGGTAACCGGTGGATGCAAATAACCAATTGTCGTTCATGGTGGCGTTCGAAGGGGGAGGCCTATGTTCAGCTGTGGACGTTTTCTGGCTGGTGATGATGAACGGTGTAGAGAAGCTCAGTCACACAACGAGCTATTGAAACAGCTATGCTCAGAGTTTCTTTGCGCGACAGAATCAAGAATGAGGCAATTCGCCGAAGAACCAAATTTACCGACATTACTCTTAGAATCTGCAAGTTGTATTCAAGAACCTGCCGAAGACAGAACCGATAACCGCCGATACGCCACCGGTCTTATAAAGTTAAGTTTACTACCAAATGTTGCACATTGGTACAACCATCATTTGGTACACCATGTACTAAATGGTACAACCGTCTAACTGACATCGATACTCAATTGAAGCGATTGTTCATTACCAGACTTGATTGAGGCCCTGCGGGTCTGAAAAGGCCACTTTCGATGAATCATAGCATGAGTAAGTTACGGTTTAGTTTTTATTCGTATGGCAACATTAACACCAAACATAAATCTGCTTTTATATGATAATTGAGTAGGATTTACCTGAAATGGGTTGCCAGTTTACGAAAATTACGGGAATTGCAAGGGTACGAATTCCTTTTAGATGAATTGCTTATGAGGCCTTTTTAGGCTCGCTGATCGTTTACCGAACAATGATTACATCTGTCTAGAAGAGCCTTTTAACCCCTTTCTAAGCTTATAAATCCAATCGCGGTATATTGGGTGTACATATGTTTTCAAAAACAAAACCGACACAGCATTGCACACACGCAGTAATCAGTGTGCGGGTAATAAAGTAAGATAACAATACTTCCTAACATCGAATCGACGACCGGCCATTGATAAGCGCGAACTAGTGACGTAGGAACACTTGTTCCGATTCAACGATAAAAATATTTATAACTTAATATTAATATTCTAGCACAGTTAACTCACGGCATTCGGACACAAAATAATGTGATAGTTTGTGCTTCTGATCCGAACCAGGCAGTCTTCACAATATTAACCAGACAACTGATACAAATAGATGTTTTTTTTTCGAAATACATACTTATGTCATACATACAAACACATACATACATACTTATCATGTGCGAATCGTCTTTATGCGATTGTTTTGTTACTAGCTTTCGGTGAAGGAAAACATCGTGAAGAAACCTGCATGTCTGAGAAAGCCTAACTAGCTTTCGAATGACGTGTGAAGTCCGCCAACCCGCACTTGGTCAGCATCATGAGGGGAGGCCCGTGCCCAACAGTGGGACATAAACAAGGGCCAGTATATTATTATTATTACATATGTAGATAAATATGTGGTAGCCTGTAACTGGGTGAGCACGAGATGAGATACTTAACATTGATTATTTTATTTGTAAAGTGTATCACTTGTTGGCGATCCTAATAAAGTACATAAAAAAAATAACATCCAGACACAAGAAAAACAGACATCTTCATGCAGACAAATATTTGTTGTGAGTGGTATTCGAATCTACTACTTTTTGTGTACCTTACAAATAACTTTACTAGGAGAAAATAACATTCAAGAAGGTGCCACAGGACTGACGGATTTTCTACCGCAAAGCAGCAGTGTGTAAACATTGCCGTGCTCTGCTCCGTTTAAAGGGAACTATAGTTAGAAAAAAATATTAGGATTAACAGATTAAGTACTTATACGATGCTATGTATGTATAGTGAGCGTCAGAACAATGCGACCGACCGTGGGCAGGTGTCTCGCTTACCATAAGGCGAATGTCTAGCACGCATCGCTACTAAGTCGCATAATAATATATTTGTTTAGATGTTAGCAGCTCCCTATTAAAATTAAACTAATAAGGTCGATTTATAATCATGTCATCACAAAGGGCAATACAACCATGAAGAAATAGCTATTTCTTCATGAATACAACACCAATGATTGCTTTATTGTCTATTGTAAACAATTGAATCTATTGTTTGAATAGTAAATATGTACATAGCGCACAGAAAAAGAAAAATTTAACCGTTATAGTAATAAGCATGTATTCCGAAAACATTGAAACAACATTGTCCGAAAATAATGAAAAAACATTGTCCAAAAACGTTGCTTGGTTTATATCTTGAAAAGTGTTTTTATTTAAATAGTGTAGATTTTGATCTAAATTGGTAGTAAATAGTGTTGATAATTAACGAAATCACTTAGACTTACAATTATTAACGCATTTACAACTATTATTACACGCGTCTCCACAGAATTAGCAATTCGTTCATGGGCCAAGGTATCCGTTTCTATAATAAACTGCCACAGGATATCCGAGACCTACCAATAAATAAGTTTAAAACCACTATTAAAAGCCGGTTATCTAAAAAAGACTACTATAAAATCTCGGATAACCTGGAGGATAAAGCTGCGTGGGCTTACTGCGATGCTCATGCAAGCCTCTAACTTTAAGAAATATTAATTATCAAAATTACTAAAAAAATACATATATCAAAAAATGATAAGCCCACTGAGTTTCTTGCCAGCTCTCAGTAGAGGCCGCGTTGTGATCTGGTAGTAATTGTAAAAAAGTTGACATTATGTAAGTGCCCTCGTTAGGCCTATGCGGTATGCATAATAAAGATATTTTTAATTTTGAATTTTTGGTCTCCATATACTTCACACCAGACTCTAACCAAAATTAACAAAAATGAGAAATATGTATGAGAACATCTAAAAGTATGAACGTTAAAGTTTATGATAAAACCTTCGTACTAATCGATTGGTGTTTGAAAATCAAATAACAAACCCTCCCACGCTGTAACATGACAATCAAACTTAGTAGCGCACCATACTCAGTATTTTGGTTTAAACATAAATATTTTCTAAGGGAAATCCAAACACGACTCTTATTACTTTTTTATGTTTCATGGAAAATTAGTGTGCTTTTTCTATAAAAGATGACATTGAATCCCATAGATATAACTCCTTCAGCCTAATTCATATGGACCTAAGGCTATTTCATTTCATTGTAGACAAGCAATCTTGTCTCCCACTTTGCTTTGGGTGAGAAATTAAATGTATGTCATTCCCACCTACTCTTAAAATAGATTTAGAAAATAATTAAATTCTGGAACAATCCACACACGGGCATCTGATACCAAACTAGGCAGACCCTATACTATGGAAACCAGATAACTGATACTAATATACTTTTTTTTTGTAAATACTTACTTATATAGATAAATAACACCCAGACGGGAATCGATCCCACGACCTATTGGGTAGCAGCCAGGGTGTCTAACCACTAGACCAACAGGCCCGTCGAATAAAATAATTAAACCTCGGTGTCTTCACTAGTGACTAATGTAGGTAGTGAATTAATGGAGTTTGACCAACTCCGTAACATATCACATCGCATTCCGCTTTAAATTATTTTATATCGATACAAACATCCGTTACGGCCCATCACTAAACAATATCGCTCCAATGGAACGGCTGCAGTCAATGTGTCACTAGCTATGAGTACACGCCGATTTTACCAGCGCGTTTTCCCTTTAAACATTTTACCTTGTTTCACATAGCACAATTAGTTCATATGTATTACATCAAATATGCGGGCGAGTTATTTGTGTTCGAAATTTTATAAGAAATATATTTAAATTCAGTTACACTGTGCCTTTTGAGTTATGAATATATTTAAATTGCAACGTGGGAAAACATGGGTGAAGGAGGTAAATTTTTAATCTGTACTTTAACATAGGATAATGGTTACGTCCTCTCATAAATGAGTAACACTATGTAAAAATCTGCTACCTTTTATACGGATTCAAACAGACTTGATCTCTATTTTAACAGTATAAAGTCTTTCTAAAAAATGTAGAGACATGCTTGACAGATTATTGTATATCAACTCTGTTAGTTGCCCTACTGGGAAGTTCCTGAACTTCCACCCTAATGTAGAAGATTACCAAAGACGCCCTTTGGACGGTGTTGTACGAATGTGTGCAGTGAGAATGGTTGCCACTGCAGGAGATCAGGCGCTGTGCTAGGAGATCCATCGTCCGTCGGTTTTGTTGATGACGCAGTGATACTGTGATACCTCTAACACAGATTCCTTTTCAATTTGTTTTTGTGTGCGTAGTAAATATGTAAGTACTTACTTCTTTATCGGTTCAAAAGTGTAGGAGTCACACGCATAGTTTCATATCAAAGTTGCTTTTAGTGTCATTTGGTTTTTCCGGTACAATAATATTTACTTCCAGCTATTTTGTACTACATTGCGAAAACAATAGGCGCGGTCGTGATTTTATTGTAAAATAAATTACAATCAGAAAACAACAGTGGTAGTGGTCCGTAGTGGTCATGAGCCCCCCCCCCCCCCCAATCTCAAACTCATTCACGTCAGATTGACAAACTTAACTTCTTGCTTTAAAACGTCTAAACAATTTTGTCCAAAATAGGTTACGCACTTGAAACACTCAGACGCAAGGTGGGAGTCGAACCCACGACCCAGTCAGCCAGTCGATTGGCTAGCGGCCAGGGCACTAGACCAACGGGCCCGTCAACTATGACCCCCCCCCCCTCAAATCGTTGGCTGTGACCGCGACTGCTACCCACATATGGTGAATGAGATGAGAATGCAATCGGACAGCAAAAACAAAGTTGATGTTGATTCCACGCCAAGTTGGTAAATGTAGACATTATGTGACAGTCTCCGCGACGCAGCGGGAAACCCCTTGCCTTGCAAATCGCAGGTCACCGGCTCAAATCCGGAGGGGAACAACAAGTTTGTGTAGTTGTCTTTACTGTTTAGGGAATACAGGTCGATCACCTGCAGACTTAGCACGATTTGCCAAGACTTTGTAATCTTGACAGTTCGGTGTGGAGTATGACGTAGTTATCGACCTAGCTAATACCGAAAATGACGTTTCTATGTCGATAACTACGTCATACTCCACACCGAACTGTCAAGATTACGAAATCTTGGCAAATCGTGCTAAGACTGCTGATTCTCTAGAAAGTACGATGATTAATGCGTGGGATGGGTACGAAAAAGTTGGTCCTGAGACTTCTCTACTGTCGCGTTGGTCTTCCGTCTCATCGGATTGTTAGAATAAAGGAAGAGAGAGTTGTATCTACGCAAGCACTTTTGCACTATAACATTTGCTGTGTAGATGGCTGATCTTGTGATAGATTGGTCACAGGCCGCACATGGCCTTTAAAATATTGAAAATATCGTAGTGCAAACATTTTGATAATGAATTATCGTGATGTCTCTTTACATAGCGAGCTAGCATCCGTTTACTGAATATGGTCGCAAAAATGGTAATACTTATACATTATTTAAGTTCCATTATTGTACCTATAGACAACCACACTGCATTGCCAATCATCACTCGAGACGTTAGTTAATAACTGCCGTACCTACATACATCAAATATAGTTAATTATCATTAATCCTTTTTCTTGAAATCACACTCGAAACCAACTAATACTTAATACCCTAATAGCGAGTAGAGATATCATAAACGAATCCGAGAGTCGAAATGATTAGATATTAAAAAATGGCTTAGTTAGGATTAACGCTAATTGACATTTGTGAGTGCTCGCAACCGGGCTTAAGGGACCTTAAGCCCGATAATTTCACCAACTACAAAGACCTTCACACCGAAACAGGACAATGATGTTTACACACTGTTGCTTGACGGTAGAACTCATGATACTGCGTTGGTATCTACCTAGACCACCCCATGCACAAGAGACCTGACACAAGGGTGAAAATGACTACGAGAGATTTAATAACGAATTACTTACGAAATAGAGCTTTATTTTCTTTGATATCAAAAACGCATAGACAAAAACACTTGAATAATTTAAAGTTGATAATCTGATTTTTATTTTGATGACTTATTGATAATACAGTAGTCACAGCGGATCTTTGTTTGTCTGAAGTTGGCTGCAAGATGCTGCGCAGTAGCTATTCTCGTAATGATTTCTGATACTTACGCGAATATTACACATTGAAATGAAACTAATTTTACGGATTATATCGCGGTTTATTTTTGATTTTAATTTCCCGACGTTTCGAATACTTTACAGCATTCATGGTCACGGGCGGACTGAGGTGGTAGCTGTCCATATGTCATAGTTGTCTTAGGGTACCCTCAGGTCTTCTAATTATTATTGTTAGTCCGATCTACGCAGAAAGAGCTTACAGTATCTTGAGGTCTTGCAGTGGAATGCTTGTCTTTGGATTTGACTATGTTTATCACGGGATCCCAAGCTGGTGGTAGCACCCAGCCATCTTCTCTATTGAAATTTGGATGCTTTTTAATTTCAATATCCTCACGAATCATCCTTGGTAGGTAGCGCTGTTCTTTCCGTGATAAACATAGTCAAATCCAAAGACAAGCATTCCACTGCAAGACCTCAAGATACTGTAAGCTCTTTCTGCGTAGATCGGACTAACAATAATAATTAGAAGACCTGAGGGTACCCTAAGACAACTATGACATATGGACAGCTACCACCTCAGTCCGCCCGTGACCATGAATGCTGTAAAGTATTCGAAACGTCGGGAAATTAAAATCAAAAATAAACCGCGATATAATCCGTAAAATTAGTTTCATTTCAAAGCTATTCTCGTGTTTTTGTATTCACAATTCACGATTGTAGTTGTGCATTGGTTCGCGAAACCTAACTTCAGAGACACAAATATCCACTGTGACTACTGTATTATCAATAAGTCATCAAAATAAAAATCAGATTATCATATCATGATCATCATCATCATCATTAGCATCCGATAGACGTCCACTGCTGAACAATGGCCTCCCTCTTGGAGGGGTTGTCATAATCCGCACGCTTGGCAGGCAGCTTGGGGATCGCGGTATCGGTGGAAGATAAATCCAAAAGAAAGACGCTGCTGCTCGTCTTCCTGTTCTCGCTTAGTCGCCTCTTACGACACCCAACGAGAGGAGATGGGTGGATGCAATTCTAACCTGGCACACCACGGTCACATAGTCATCACATTTTTGTTTTAAGAGCCTACTATGTCCCAAGGTCGAGCAATACATGGCCACGCCAGACCCGCAAAGGCGTCTATGTTATCCCTCCAGCGTCGTCTTGGTCTACCCCGTCTTCGTCGACCGTTGCGGGGTATCCAGAACGTGGCATTTTTAGCCCACCTCTGCGGATTCATTCTTGCGACATGGCCTGCCCACTCCCACTTCAGCTTTGCTGACTTTTCCCCGACATCCGTAATCTGGGTATAGAGCGCAGAGTGACCCGCAGTCATCACATAGTTGACTTTAATTGAAGTCACATATTGAGTTGCGTATTTATTTTGACATGACTTTTAGCACTGATTATTAATTAGGTTTGAGTTATTTTCTGGCATACATTTTTATATAAAAGAAATACAAGAACCGGAAGAACTTTCATAGAGTGTGGTCCAAATATTTAAGCTTAAATAGGTGTGGTTTAGGGATGTTAAAAAATAATCGATTTTTATTTTAATCGATTATTATTTTCTAATAATCGATTTTTTATTGCCGATTTTTATTATGATATTAATCGATTTTTAGTAAATCGATTATATAAATTACGTGGTTAAATAGATTTTTAGAAACAGCTCGTATCTATGCGACCGATGAAAAAATCTTGCAGGAAGTTTCAATTTTATAAACAGGGCCATCTATGCGTTGGGTGAAAAATCTCGAATTAAGTTCATACGTATAAGTTCAATTTATATAAAAACGGCGCCATCTGTATGTATGTAGGTATGTATGCGTGTAAAGTAGTTTCAGTGCAGTGTGACCAGTTTAGCAGAATTCTGCTATTTTAGCAGAATTGAACCCGCATGTTAGGGTTTAGCCGATTATGTCGCAGAATAGAAAATGTTAGTAGAATCTAATGAACTTCAGCAGAAAGGAGTTGTTCCAGAAATGTATGGAGCCTGGACCAACACTATATGTTTAAATAACTATGCAATATAGTAACTGTTTTGTAATGTTCTTTTTTTTAAATATTGCTTCGTTTTATTTTATTTATGCATTTAAGATGTCTTGGTCAAGGAGAGAGCAATACCAAAGAGAATATAATACTACTGTAGCAACACCACACAACAATATGATTGATCGGAAATACGTAATTGAAATGTCATTTTGACAACTGACTATACCTGCGATTGAACTTGTTGTGAAATAGCACTTATACGACGGATTCCAATCCAAACCACAGTCGATAATCAATACAGTAAAGCATCGGGTTAAGAAAGAAACAGTCAACGAATGTCCGTAAACATAAATAATCACTAAAAACTCCGAAATACATTATGTACTCCACGCGTAAACAATCTATTACGAAACGTCACCTCTGTCAAGTAGTTAACCAACGTCAAACGCAACTGTCATGGCTGCCCTAAAAACAGGATGGACATACTAAATAACTCCATAAGTAATCATTTATGTACAATTGTACTCTGCTTCAAATTAATTTATAAGTATTTTTATGAAACTCTCCTATGTATTTCTTATTTTTCCATGTAGTGTACATAGTGTTGGCCCAAAATGGAACATCTCCTTTAACAGAATACGGTAGTTAACACATAGAACGCCAAGTACCTGATAAGCAATGGATTTTTCTATTGGTATGTTGCCTGACGGCGGTTTAAGGGTTAAAATTAACAGGGTTTTATTTGAATAATTGTTCAAAACACGTAATTAAATATAAATCCAATTTCTATTTATGTTATTAAACTTCGTGTTAATCTAAACCTGCGCTTACCACAATTTCTTGTTTTACATTCAACTTTAGCCAGTACGATTACGAGTAAACCTGATTTAGTATCACGGGCTAATGCCTATCTAATTTATAAATAAAACTGATAATAATATTTATAAACTTGTTTTTGAAAATGGATATTATGTGCTTAAATAGATGAATAACATCCAGATTTTGCATGTACCTTTTAAAAATAAAAATCGATTTTTTCACAGAAATCGATTATTTATTTTTATTATAATCGATTTTTGGCAAATCGATTAATTTTGAATATAGAAAAATCGATTTTTATTTAATCGATTCTTTTCCATTAATCTCACATCCCTAGTGTGGTTAGGTAGGTGTGGATACTATAAATACTTGCAGATACTGTGAATGTAAAAGTTTCAGCAGTGTTACACATATTGTGCAGCTGCGACGCTTTCGTAAGACGAAGGTTAAATCGTCTGGAAGCAGGTCCAAGCTGGTGCAATCTTAGCATACCTTAGGGTACTCTTCAACCCGTCAGCAACAGAGTAAGGACTAGGGAATCATAATGAATCCAAACGGGTGGAAGTGTGCTCCGGTGATTTACTGGGCCCAATGTAAAGCCAACAATAATAGAATAGGTATAGTTTCGATAACTGCTGATACTTACGGTAAAAATAACGTGGATTGGTCTGAAACATTGCGAGGTCATATTATTTTCCTTGTTTGTTAGGCTCGATCTTCACCGACCGACGCGAGGTAATACTCGACACTATTATGTACATTTATGGTAAGGGAATATAATTATTATATGTGTTATTAATCTATTTTTGCTCAATTATATTATCGGAAGGTTTTTAAGTGAGGTAGTTCAAAGAACCGCCCTATAGAAACTTAGCGCAGCTCGATTGTGGAAATATCTTCATCAATAAAACGCCACGTTCAAGGCGGTATGGTGTTTCTGCGATGAGTAACGTTGCCAGTGCATTATGGATAGCTGTGCTCCTGGTTAGGGGCCGTTTCGTTCCTTTTGCTTCTGCTGTTGTCCTGCTCGTGTCGATATACTACTGGGCTTT
This sequence comes from Furcula furcula, assembly GCA_911728495.1. NCBI lineage: Eukaryota > Metazoa > Arthropoda > Insecta > Lepidoptera > Notodontidae > Furcula > Furcula furcula. Next base: position 11,420,653 of record OU452258.1, read on the forward strand.
AGTTGTCGTTGTGAAAAGATTGTCCTATCAGCAAGATCTTCTAAGGCTGATTGTAGTACAGTATTGGCCGGTCAACGCGTACTTCTTCTAACGAGTAGACTGTTTCCAGGCACAATAGCGCGTTTATAAATATATACTCCGCTTCAAATGAATTTGTAAAGGAATACAAATTCGTTTGCGGTTCAATAACTTCATAACGCCTACATTGTTGACTTCGCGTGGCCGCAAATACAACTTTGTAATACCAAGCCTTTTTTGCTGCCGCGTTGCATTGTCAAGTATACGGCATGCGTGTTTTACGACCGCATAATAAAGCTGTACGCATACGTACTGCTTCTGCACGTGCTCGTCTGTGCTGTACGTTTTCAGTTTTATTTGGTACACACTATAGCTATTGCAATTTACCTTTTACAAGTCGGATCTGCCTAGTTTGGGATCAGATGACCGTGTGTGGATTGTCCCAGAATATTTATTATTATTGATACTTACCATCCGGTGGGAATGCGGTCAAGCAATAACATAAATTAATTTAAAAAATTGACATGTAGGTACTTACATAATTCATCATCATCAGCAGTCGAAACAGGCCTCCTTCTTAAAAGGGAAGGGTTGAAATAATCCCCACGCTTGGCAGGCGTCTTGGGATCACAATATAGGTGGTAGGTAATCCAAATAATAAGACGCTTCTGCCAGTATCCTTGTAATCCCTTTGTTGTCACTTCTTACGACACCCAACGAGAAGAGATCGGTAGGTGCTATTCTTACCCGGATACGTCACGGGTGACTTTATTATGTAATAGATATCACTACGAATCTCAGAACCTACTTATATATCTATACTTATAATAAAACTGTAACAGGTCCAATTCTGTACATTGAAGATATTTTGAAAATTATATTTGAAGGGCATTCTATAACCGATACTGAGGCCGAAAATGTAATTTTTTAAATTTTTGTCTGTCTGTCTGTCTGTATCACGGCTGCGCATCACGCCGAAACTACTGAATGGATTCAAATGAAATTTGGCATGATTTGAGATCTAACTACGAGGTAGGACATAGGATACTTTTGATCCCGTAATCTAGCACGGTTCTTTTGGGAGAGGGGATTAAAGTCAAAATGGGTACTTGGTTATACGCTTGGTCCGATTTTATCAATTTTTCTTCATAATTATAATAAATATTAGTAAGGGAACACTCATAGAGAGTTGTTATCAAGGTTTTGTAATCGATCGGGTTAAGCAACGTTAGGTAAGGTCATTAAATAGATGGGTGACCGTTTAACGCCATTTGAACTAAACGGGTCCGTGCTTCGGAGAGCAAGTAAAAAGTGGGTCCCAATTTTTAACCGACATAAAAAATGGAGGTTATGTATTCGATGCGAATGTCTGTTATTAAAAGTTTAGTTAACGTAAAAATAGCGCATGCGGAGCTGCGTGGGTCAGCTAGTACATATATATATTTGCAGGCATTTTGGAACTCAACTATATTTATTTCCCTTATTCCATCCATGTTGCTTTATAGAAACCATTTCTTTCTTGCAGGAGGATATACCAGAAAAGAGCTCGCTACGGAGCCGTCACTACGACCAGCTGAACAACTGGAGTCCTACATCAGAGCGCAGCCGCCTCGAGGTTGATATGGGCTTCAATAAGGCCAGCTCTGATAGCCCACCCATCACCAGAATCAATAAGAGACTAGGTAAGAATGGCTTCGATATTTTTGGAATGCAATCATACGACCATAATCAAACTAATTTTAAAAGAAAGTTGATATGTTAGTTCTTTCACGATTCTGAAATAGAAGCAAGATACTGTTGGTGATTAAGGATTAGGGTTTAGGGAGCGTACACGAAGCTCACCCATACGCGTGATGACGAATAGCTGCACCGCACTAGTTATTAAGTCTCTTGAGACCGGTAATTTCTCTGGGCCCTTCACACGGGAACCGAGCACTTGTGGCTTGACGACAGAATCTCTAACAGTGCATTGGTGGTGCGATACCTACCTACCTGGCTGGTCTCTTGCGCAGGCCCCTTGTCTGACACCAAGTAAGTTCCTTTTAGAATTTCCTAAACTAAATACCAAATTTTGTAGGTTAACTTCCATGTCGATTACAATTTTTCAATGAACCTGTCATTCCAGGTCACAATTGTATCTTCATCAATATATTAACCAAGCTGATGTATAGAAAACTTGGTTCACATCTTAAGAAATATAGTCAGCTCATCCATCTCTTTCCAGGAGGGTCCACAGAAAACCTCCTCGCAAATGTACGAAGACCGAACCACCTGCAGATCGCAGCTTCGTCGTCCGGGGACAGCTTGGACGTGGAGCTGCGGGAGTGGGAGCCGGGGTACACTAGGAACAGGAAGTCCAGGTCTATGATGGCGCCGAAAAACCGGTTGCGGTCGCCTGTGCCCACGCCCAGGTTAAATTTACCACACACAACAGAGGTAGGTATCTTGAGGTGGTCTTTTGAAACGCTCACTAAAACAGATTTTAGGTCTTATAGGTCTTTGCTCGGATTTTTAAGGTCTAAACCTAAATATTCTTACATCTAAACCTGCCGGAAGAAATTCATTAAAGTATGGTCGGTGTGATTACACCGAAAAAGTAAGCAAACAAACAAACATACAGACAGACACGTATAGAAGCATCATCATTCATTAGCAGCCGTCACACGTCCACTGCTGAACAAAGGCCTCACCCTTAGAAGGGAGGGGTTGCCATAATACCCACGCTTGGCAGGCGGCTTGAGGATCACAGTATAGGTGGAAGATAAATCCAAAAGAAAGACGCTGCTGCCCGTCTTCCTGTTCTCGCTTAGTCGGCTCTTACGACACCCAACGAGAGGAGATGGGGGGATGCCATTTTAACCCGGCACCCCACGGGAAAAAATGTATAGCAGCAGGTCTCCAATATCTTATTTTTCTTTTCGACATATAAATAACAACGAAGTGACACGCTTTAAATTGTTCCAGCACCCAACGGCAATACACGAGGGCTCAGTGAAACGCACCAAGTTCTTGGAGGGCGCGAAGAAGACCAAGAAGAACTGGGTGGAATGCTACATGGTACTAACACATACACATCTGCTGTTCTATAAGGATCAAAGAACTTACTATTCTCAGGTGAGCATAAATTTTATTTTAACACTATTGCCACTTCTGATGCTGGATTGGACCAGGATCGTAGAAACTTCATCTTATCCATGATCCAATGATAAATCTGTCTAGGTATATTGGAAGTAAGCCTGGTTTTTTATACTTATATATAAGCAGGCGTACGGCCAGCCTGATGGTAAGCAGTCACCGCAGCCTATAGACACTAACAACACAAGAAGAATCACTAGTGCGTTGCCGACCCTTAAGACATGAGATATAAAGTCTTTGTGTCCGGTAATTTCACCAGCTACAGTGCCCTTCACGCCGGAACACAGCAATTCTTACACAGTGCTGCTTGGCGACAGAATAATAATATCCCACCTAGTAGACAACAACAAACATCCCAATTCTGAGCTTAACTGCTTGATGATTCTCTAAAGATCAGCCAAGAACCACCGAATTGTACAGTAATTGCCAGGAAACACAGATATTCGGCCGCAAATCGGCAAATTGAAAAATCTGTGGCCGTCGTCGCGAAGACATCACAAGGCGAATACTGTACTTGTCTGATGTTAAGTAACATGCCAGCTCAAGAACAGTTAGACTGCAGTGCCACTCGTCACTTGAAAAATTAGTTGTTGCGCAGCTCAAGAACAGTTAGACTGCAGTGCCGCTCTTCACCTGAAATTTAGTTGATGCGTTTCTTTAGCTTCGTATTTACACGTGCCACACTGCACTTCGCCATGAAACACAGCAATATTTACATATTGCTACTTGATACCTGAACTGCGATAATGGTAGTCCTAAACCGAACTAACTAAAATAGACGGACCCTAGACCTACCACTTTGTGGATAACCCAAACATATTCAGTTATAATGTCGCTCTGTATCACCTTTATCTCCACTCCAAAGAGGTGTCATTCTTCTTAAATTACAATTAAGTCTTACGTGTTGTCCACAGAAGGTACCTCGTCCCCCGGGCACTCCACCAAGTCCTTCTGCGATATACCCCGAGCTGGCGCTCAAGCTCTACAACGCCCACGCCGTGGAATGCATCATGAAACACACAAAGAGGTATGGCATCCATTTTCTGACTTTTTTTTGAGGATATAAAATAAATCCATATGGTGGGACTTCGTCTCGTCACACCAATATATTTCAGGAACCACTGACGCTATCGATTTGAACATTGGAATAGTTTTAGATCTTACTTATACAACCTCATCGCAAATGAAAAATATGTATTTTTTTCTATTTTTTTTTTTTTTCATTTATTTATGGTCGGTCAGGGTCGAATTTTTTTTTCATTTATTTATTTATGTCAAGTTACAACGACTCATATATACACAATATTAAATGACATTACAATAAAATAATTAATTAATTTAGACACATTACATTTAAATGGGTCATCAAAATTTCAAAGGGTGACTACTATATCGAGTGGGGTATCATATGAAGGGCTTCATTTGCACATCTCGAAACAGATTTTTATTTTGGTTAATGTCACGTAGTTCTCATAATAATATGTAAAAAAAAATACCGATGGTAAATAATCATTGCTTTACTCTCTCAATGCAAGGGGATTGAATACCGAATAGAGATCAGGTGCAGATCTAAGTTTTGTACATGTCCATTCAACGCGTAGACTATCTTACTTCTCAATCAGGTGATCTCAAACTCAAACTCGAATCTGTCAGGAACATCTACCAAAAGTTGTGGTTCCCTGTTAGATTGAAATCAAATTACTTTTTCAATGTGTAACATTCGCGTAAGTAAAAGACAACATTATTCCCTGTTAGATTTTAACCCGGGACCTCATGATTGTAAAGCGAACACGTTTCCCTGCCCTGCACCACTGAGACTATCAGGATTGAAGAATATGAGGAAATAGGAGGGTGTTTCTAAAAACATCCAGCAGTGAGAAATAACGACTTTCTGCCCATAGACAGCATTGGACAGCTGCACTGCATTGCCTCTTTATCTGAGTCGGCAATCTTTTAAACTCCCCCAACCAAGGGGTTTGGCATAATCCCCACGTTTGACAGGTGTCTTGACGATCGCAATATACTCAGAGATGGGTATTAAACAGAAGGCGCTGCTGTCCGTCTTCTGGTTTTTCTTTAGTCGCCTCCTACGACTCCCAACGGAATGAAGTGGGAGGGTGCTAAGTGGCGGTCCGAGAGGGGGGGTCGTAGGGGTCATGACCCCCCCCAAAATCCCAAAATCTTACACGTCATATCGACAAATTTAACTTTCTTCTTTGAAACGCCGAAACAATTAAATCAAAATATAGGTTATCAAAATAATTTTGAAAAACAAGGATGAGAGCAACCATGTTAGAAGAGTGGCTGAAAGGTTTAGCTCCTCTAAATATTTTTCTGGCAACCTCTTTGTTCTCTTTGTCTTTTTGTTGGTAAGAATAGCACCCTCCCGTCTCTTGCTGTTGGGTGTCCGCAAAAGGCGACTGAATAAAAATCGCGGACTGTATTATAATAGGGCTGGTTTAATGCCGTGAATATTACAAAATATAAATAATAAAAAATAAGATTAAGTAGTCGTCCGTCGCGAATGGCCCAGTGAGTCGCGAGTGGCGAGCCGCTGGTCTCAGGTACGTTGCCGGCGGTGGTGCGATGTTCCCCGCCCGCGCGTCTCCTCCCGTGCGTTAGGACAGGTTCTTAACAGCGACTAAGGGAAAACAAGAAGCAGCAGCAACAGCGTCTTCTGTTTGTGGTACAGGTCAACCTGTACTGAGGGATTATGGGAACCTCTCCCTTCTATGAGGGAAGCCTTTGTTAAGCAGTAAAGGTTTCTCGGCTGTTGTTGTTGTTGAACCTCTTTGTCGAAGTTGGATTAACTTAACTGGATAGTCTGTCCTAGGTAAACAAAGTGGTTAACAAATTCAAGTGTGTCGTTCCCAACGACTATCGGAACGGCTACATGGACATTAATTAGTCATGATCTTCGTCTTGTCCGTGTTCATTTTAAGACCAACCTGTTGGAAAACGCTCCTGAGATCATATCTCGTATTGAGTCCTCCAGCGACCCCGCGATAATGAGTACATTATCGAAGGTGAGTGATATGTATTCGATGCCAAATCCCTTGTTCAGTCCAAGAGCCTAAAAACGTCTTTCAATGCGTTCGTGAACAGTTTCGGAGGAATAAACTCTCCCTGTCTTACACCTCTCTGCAATCAGATTGATTTTGTACTCTCATTCTGTAGGCGGATCGACATGGTAGCGTTGCTGTGCAAACACTTCAACCCTTCGATATACCGTCTATGTGGCTTCGCTGACTACTGCGTAGGTTTTGATTGAATCCTGAGCTTTTTCGTAGTCCTTAAACGCTAGACATAATGGCCGATTATACTCCTCAGTCTTCTGTATAAACTGGCGAAGCGTATGAATGCAGTCTAAAGTTGGAAGTCATCAAACCTACGTTCCCAAGTCACGACGTTTCATAATGACTCTCGAAAACAGCTTGAAGGCGTGGCTCAGGAATAAGATAGGCGTAAAATACTTAATATTATTTTGAAGAAAATTTCCACCACTCTCATGTGCCAATCTTCTGGCGTATACCTCCGTAAGGCGGAATTAAATAACTTCTGGAATAATAAAATGACCGGTTTTCCACCCACTTTCAGTAGTTGTAATTCTGTCATCTGGCGCCTTGTTGTTCTTAAGCTGTCTCAGAACCATTCTAATCTCGTACAGGCTGACGGATGCCCCCGGTGTGGTATTAGGTTAGTTTGGCTCTGGTGTCCTGAGATGTTCTGGAAATGGATTTCCGTGTCGAGATGTATAACTGCCCATAAAACTTCTCGAAGTCTCACTATATTTCTAGTTTAGATGAGATGGCACTACCATCTTCGATCTTCAGCTTCATTCATTCGGCTTTACCTAATATATGAATTCTTTGCAAACACTTGAGACGCCTTCGTTTCGCTCAATTGTGTTCTTAATACATGCCGTATTAGTAGAAGGCAAGTGTAACAGCGATTTATAAATTCGTCATATTCCGTCATATTAGCTGAAGATTGCAGTCTTATCCCAATCCGGTTTGCATTAATTTAATGGTTGTATCGGAGAGCTTCTGAAGCTTTTTGTGGCGTGGGGTCCTAAAAAGCTTGGATCCGCAGTTATGCATTATATGTTGGGCTAGCTAGACGATTGTGTATTCGGGGTTCAGGATTAAAGTGGATCCCGGTCGAAGCGTAGACTTCATTAGACAAGACCTTTTAAGCTTGACATTGATATTCGATGTCCCTCTTACAATACGATGATCGCTACCAGTTTAAACCTTACCGATCACGGAGACATCATTGAATATGTAAATAGATATTTATATAGATACATAACCCATGCCCACGACCTATTGCCGTAGACCAATGGCCTGTCCAGTATGACCCCCCCCAAAAACTTTGGCTGCGACCGCGCCTGGGTGCTATTCTTGCTTGGCTACCCCACGGCTCAACGTACTTACGCACGTGATGCCAAATAGTGATGTACCGCGAAATCTACTATTAAACAATTGAAACGATAATAAGTAGTAGTGATGTGCTGGATATCCGTATCCGCGGATATCCGAGGGAGAAAAAAGATCCGTGTCCAAATCCGTATCAGTTACTTTTTTGGCGGATCTCTGACGGATCTTTTACCTTAATATCATTAATTTTCAAGGCATAGATGAGATTCCATAAATAGGTTGTAGCAATGAAAAAATATTAAATTCCATTCAAATTATTTTTTATTTCTCATAATTAAATGTTTTGGCGCCTTTATATGGCAAACAGCGTCAAGTAGCGTCAACTATCGTTTCAAGGTCACGCGCACTGACAAATTGTTAAGATCCGTATACTCGGATATACATTTTAACGATCCAGCACATCAATAAAAGAAGGCAATGCATAGAAACAATAAGCTTCCAAAATCAAAAGAACGTGTATTTGTCGTTAGGTACACCAGGTCTTTCGTGCTGACGGTGGCGCACGACCAGTACCTGATACAAGATGAAACGGACCGCGGCGCCAGGAAATGGCTGGCGCACATTCAGGCCGTCATACATTCTTTGGTAAGTCACCCGACAGATTAACCAGGTTTAAGACCAGAGCAAACCTTATTCGTATACGTAGACGTGCACGTGCACGTACGTGTACTATCGCGGACACAAACGCTGTACCAGTTTTCAATCAAAATCGTTTGAACGACGTTCCGTGCGCTTACCCCGCCCGCATGTATTCTGGGCCGGCTCGCGCAAGCGATTATCATGCAAAGGTGGTACACCGTTCGTGACCGCGAGAGTACCTTACGTATACAGTACTCACAATGTATCTTTGTGTGTGTGAAGTTGGGTTTGGCGAACCATTGCGCAACTATAGTCGTGAGTTGTCAATACAAAAACTCAAAAATAGCTACTGCGCAGCGTCTTGCAGCCAACTTCAGACACACACAGATCCGTTGTGACTACTGTCCGTATACGTTATTACGTTACGTTACGCAAGCGGTGTGCTATGTCTCATAAAGTTCAGGCATTACGAAGTCGTAGTACGTGTACGTTCACGCTTATGTCTAAGCATTCGATGTGCTTTCTACAATCTCGCAAGATTTTACCTACCAGTTAACAAAACCGGTTAAGGTTAGCTCGGCTAGTTGACGATTTGATTTTTTGAACGTTCTTAAAAATCTACTCATGTGGTGACGACTCGACGGTCACAAATCATTGATCCCAATATAAACCTGTGTTCTTATTTTAAATTGTTACTTCTAATTCTCTGTAAATTATTATTTTCACCATATGAGTCCGTTAATTTATTGAACTGCGAATAGTTACCGCACTTACAGTACTATAGCAACTCGATGCGGGAGTATTATCAAAATTGCTAACTTATGGCGACTAACTGCCGAACCTACAAACCTCAAACCAATTACCAAAAACCAATTATAGTTAATTGTGATTAAGCCATATTTTGTAAATGAATTATTTGGAGTTTCGAAGCCAAATAATACTTAATACGCGGATAGCGAGTAGATATACTATCAATAATCTCGTAATTAATACTAAAAGATAATCATAAGAGACTCGGAGAGTCGAAATAAATAGATTACAAAAAAATACTTAATTGCGATTAAAGTTAATTGATGTTTATGAGTGTGGCAGTAAGCGACTCTACGTATAGCATAAACCTTACTCTCCTAAGGAATATGACGCCATTCGAAGCTAAAGCATCTTGAAGCAATTTGGCACCGATCTTCTTTCAGGTGAATATTTTCCCGTATGAGTTGAAGCCCGATATAGACAGCTAGGCCCTTTTTGAACTTGCAGGCTGCACTTTTCCTGCAAAGTGTTCGCCGTTTCTATAATTTATAATAAGTGCTATGGCATTATTTCAGTACTCAAGCACTGTGGCACACGAATCCCCTACACTGCAGTACCAGAGCAGTAACACAGACCAGGAGAGTCTCGGCCGTACGCCCCCAGCCTCCAGACACAGGTCTAAGCAGAAAGGTAAATATCGATATTTTTTTCCCATTAGTAAGTCAGATTGTTGACACAATCGGAACAGGTATACTACCTGGTAGTCTGGGTACATAACCGTCAATGAATATGGCTGGAAATTTGTAATTAGTTTACTGTAATTCATTAATAGCATAAATAGGTTTATTGAAACTAAATATTCACAGTTTATTTACAAATATATTTACTTAAACTACGTGAAAAACTTTCTCCAATTGGTCGCCACACTGGGAGGGAAGAGCACATTACCTCTCTGTATGGCCAAGCTTATAAATTGGCAAAGACTTTGAATAAAAAATATTGTTATCATTTTTCTTGTCTAGACTTCATAAATGACTTAAAAGCCTAGATAAGTATGAGAGATAAACTAATACATGACATGATATTAAGTATATGAAAATTGCTATGGGATTATCTGTCAACCGTAAGTTCAACCGTGTCTCTTTATTTTTAAGAAAATTGGAACCGTATGCTGTTGTAATAAAACTCAAGTCAGTTTTAATCTGTATAAAAGGTAGCTTTTTACATAACTTTACTCATAATATAAGACTCGCAATTCGAAAATTTTGCTCGATTGGGAAGACCGAGCGACTCCATAATAAAACAACATAGTAAGTAGATACTTAATTATCACAAAAACTCACAAGTGGACCACATTTATATGCTTACTAGCTGACCCACGCAGCTCCGCCTGCGCTATTTTTACGATAACTAAACTTTTAATAACAGACATTCGCATCGAATACATAACCTCCTTTTTTATAGTCTGTTAAAAACTGGGACCCACTTTTTACTTGCTCTTCGAAGCACGGACCCGTTTAGTTCAAATGGCGTTAAACGGTCACCCATCTATTTAATGACCTTACCTAACGTTGCTTAACCCGATCGATTACAAAACCTTGATAACAACTCTCTATGAGTGTTCCCTTACTAATATTCATTATATTATAAAGAAAAATTGATAAAATCGGACCAAGCGTATAACCAAGTACCCGTTTTGACTTTAATCCCCTCTCCCAAAAGAACCGTGCTAGATTACGGGATAAAAAGTATCCTATGTCCTACCTCGTAGTAAGATCTCAAATCATGCCAAGTTTCATTTGAATCCATTCAGTAGTTTCGGCGTGATGCTCAGCCGTGATACAGACAGACAGACAGACAGACAGACAGACAGACATAAATTAAAAAAAATACATTTTCGGCCTCAGTATCGGTTATAAAATGCCCTCCAATTATAATTTTCAAAATATTTTCAATGTACAGAATTGGACCTGTTACAGTTTTATTATAAGTATAGATTATTTTGTTTTCCGAGTTCCCTGTTGACGAATAATATTCCTGGAACCTAAGCTGTGGTTAATTTTAACATATTTTCCTCGTTTAGTGTCGTTGTGTGTCTTAGAAGGCAGTTCATTTTTACCGTTAGTCGTAAACAGCCGATTTACATAATGGCGCGCGGGAATTGCGCGGGAAAATGATTTTTTTTCGAAGCGAGGGACATAGCTTTTTAGGCAATGGACTCAAATAAGTTAATCAGAATATGTGAAAAATAATGTCGACAGTTTGTGGTATTCTTTTTATTGGTTTTTAATCAGTGATTACAATGACTGTTATAATATGTGGATGCTTGTCGGACAAATATCGGCGCGTCAGTTTGTGTAAGAATATATTATCAAAGTAGAAATTCACTTTTTCAGCCGACAATTTTTTTTTCGCCGTAATTACTCGTATAAAAATAAACTACTGTTTATTCTAATTGTAAAATTATGTTGTTACCTATGCTAGCACTGTTGTTCTCATCACCCAAGTCTGTTTCGATTAGAAAACAGAAAACGAAAAGAACAAAAATAAGTCCTGTAATACCTGTATGCAGCCCCGGAACTACGATTTTTTCGAACCGGGGCAGAAATTTGATAGGCATCCCTCCCGGGTGCCACTATAAAATTTCAGCGTTAGAGAAATTACTTAAAAAAAACTGATAATTACATCTTAAATCGGCATCACATGTCCACTTGTGGTCAGTGGTGCCTATTTCTTACAAATCGAAGATGAGCCAACCAGGCTTCCGTATGCTAGGCGCGAGTTTGTGGAGCGAGTTTATTATTTTTTATAAGATACTGCCGCCCGGGGCTGGTGCCCCGGTTTGCAACCCCTATAGATCCGGGCCTGCCTATATGTGCATACAAACATCAGGAAGAGAGTTAAAATTAAATTTATCGGGACACCACAAATTGAAGTAACAGTAAGCCTAATACCGTAAAAATTCTAATTTAGATTCGGGTTATGGTATTGCAAATTTATAACACTACTTTTTTTTGTGGTCAATCTGGAGTCATCGTTGATCAAGCTGCCCTTAGGCCTCTGACTTAGCTTAACGACTGCCTGTCTAGATGGCAATAGCCGGGACCGACTTTTAACGTGCCCTCCGAAGCACGGAGACGCTCAGTTCAAATGCCACTAAACGGTCACCCATCTAAGGACTGACCGTGCCTGACGTTGCTTACCCAACTGATCGTTTGTGAAAAGTGTATATAATACAACTGGCTATAAAATGCTAAGCTGGTGGTTTAATACAATGAAAAACCAATAAAAGGCTATGACTGTACAAAATAAATAGAATACTGATAAGAACATACGGCAATGACGTCAAACCAATTATTATCAACATAACATAACCATTTATTTATAACACAAAACCTATAGGTAGGAACAATCGGCTAGTTGACCATAAGGAAAAACGTTAAAGAATTTTGTTTTCTACAATTAATTTGAACCTACTATTAAAAATGAACTTTAATTTAAGATTATTTAATCTTTTAGAGAAATAATTATTTAAAAAGAGCTCTGTGCCATAAAAACCCCAATACTTAAAACAGAAATGACGTCACTGACCACAAAGTTCAAAGAAATATCTTTAGTTCTGAAAAGCTGCTTATTTTTTTCTAACTATATTCGGGATATTGTTAGAACAAAAATAAGCAGCTATAGTATAGGCATAAGTTACATACAGCATTTAACACAACGAACTTCAAACCGTTAAACTGGTGGACAGGAGCATTATACTACCGCTCGTTACCTGAGACGTTATTTTCGTAAGTTCCTCAAAGAAGCGTCGAAACGCTACTTTGAATCCGCGTCCCGTCACGCGAACAGTTTAATCCGCGCCGCCGCCGATTACGCCGCTAGTCCTTCTGACTCGCGCCGCAGACCACGGCACGTACTGCTCGACCCTCCTGACCCCATGACGGTCCTATTGGACCGGGATGTGCCGAACCCTCCCCGACAACCGTATGCTACACTAGCTATCAGACACCGGTCTCGCCTGCGAGGCTGAAGGGTCGTACGCATGCGACTTCAACGACGTGCATCACCCCACTGAGTTTCTTGCCGGTTCTTCTCAGTGGGGGGCGTTGTGAATCGGTGGTAAACTCTGCCCTGTCTTAAGCGACAGCCCAAGCCGAGGCCGTGCCTCCCTGAGGTGCCCTTGAGCTCGTCGCTACTTCTGCCGTTAAGGCTAGAGCGCTTTAAGCGCTCGCCTCCTATTGTCCGGTGAAGCTGTAATGGCCATCTGCGGCCAACAGCGTCTATCATTCCAAAAAAAAAAGACGTTATTTATTGAGTCTCCTGAGCCCATCGATATAATTATTATCTCATCGATATACGGGGTGTAAGGGACATCGTACCGAAAACCGATACCAGGGATCCAGTACATGATTCTAAACATTCTAGTGTTGAAAGTTTTCATCGGCTTTTTCATGAATATAAAAAAACGCCGCTTTTTTTAATAAAATTAGGATAATATCATTATTGGTATAATAATAAAGCCTAATTTAAATACAAAAACAATAAATTACTTATTTGTGCAAAATTAGCATTCATCAGCAGCCGAAAAGTCCACTGCTGAACAAAGGTAGCTTAACCCTTAGAGGGGTTGCCATAATCTCCACGTTTGGCAGGCGGCTTGATTGAAATTAGCAATGTAATTTGAAAAATAAATATTATTCCGCACGTATTCATTACATGCTCAAAAATGAACAAGTTAGTCATTTGTCATTTTCCATATTAAATGGTTTCTGTAATGTTGTAACGTACAATAATGAGAAATCTTATAACAAAGTTTTCGGTATGTACACCCTGTATACTTATGTATGTATAGAATAATATATCGATTTTGCAGAATATCTCTTAATTAATTTTAAATCTCATGTTTTTAAGTAAGTAGATAGTTTTTCAAGCGATATAACGTTTTCCTCTTTGTATAGACTTAATATAGGTATATTCTTGTGTAGACATATTATAAACACGATCGATTGCCCGCAAATTCTAGCGAATTATCTGATAACATAGAAAAATTATCACAATGTTTAATTTCTGTGATGTACAGTCAGTATTAACCGCACTGCGGCCTAACGTTGACATCAATAATACAATTTATTAATACCTAATCACACCGCCAAAGTGTTAAGAAAAAGTGCTGAAATAACCTGTGTTCATAGACTAATTTAAAAACATAAATATAATCTGTTAAAAATGATCTAAGTGTGTCAGGCGACTTTGAGTCCTATATCGTTACAAATGGAGTTTCAAATGATAGACGCGATTTCGAACTATTGGATCAGTGGTGACGCTGCTATGGTCAAACCGAAGAAGAGTCCAACCCAAAAAACTAACAGAATTAAGGATATATTCGGATCCTTACAGGATTTGCGACATAAACGTAATGTATTCAGTAATGTAAAGTCAGATTCATAAACAAATCTGGTTATTAGAACAATATACGAAGATATGATTCTTTCTCTTACGTGGAATTGAAGCAATCATTAAAAAAAACAGACGGAAATGCTAGGAAGGTGACCTATTTATCGATACCATGTTACAGACAAAAGTAAATGCGCGTAAGATTAAATGAATTGTGTTTCGTATTGAAGTCAAAATGTCTAGTAACGAATAACATAATTCGAAACAGAATTAACAAAGTAGAGTATCTTATCGCATCGATGTAGTCGATATCTTATCGATATGATGTTCGAGTGCGGCTTGGCAAATATAAGCTGCTATATTATTATATACTACTATCCTGGGTGTATATGAGTAGATATATAGAGACGGATCTATATGAAATTTATTGTTAATTAGGTCAATAATTATTTCGGAATAACAACGACGTCTATCTAAGTTAAATAATCTCGAATTTTTTTAACAAACTTTACCTTTGAACCGATATATATTTCAATTTCGTATATATATATATGGAGTGTTTTGTTTGAATTGGTGCGAAAACATCTTATTTTAACACAAGGTAAATAATAGAAAGAATATACAATGTTTTATGTTAATCGGTCTTGATATGTGATCGTCTTTGCCTGTTTCCTATCTTGTATCGTTTATCTGTTAATTCAAATTATGTTCTCAGGCATACACATATACAATCTTATTTTTCTTTATGAATTGCCTATAATTTCCACAACTTTACTTGTGAAAACAGTAGCCATGTTCACTCCAGTTTAATAATTAGTTGCCTACTAATAAATTAATAACTATAATGCTTTTTTGTCGTATGGTTAATGGCCTACCTGTTGTCGGAGATTTCAAGCTGCCCTTAGGCCTCTGACTTAGCTTATCGACTGCTGTCTGGATGACAATAGCCTAGTATTATTATGTAAACAGATAACAACCCTTGGGACTATCCCACTGTTGGGCACGGGCCCTCTCTCAAGATGAAGAGGCCATAGTCCATAGTCCATTTTTGTTCTAGTAACATTTCTGCGTTCTAGTACTTTACTAGTGTATACTAATTTGAATAAATCAATTATAGGTAGGTGAAATACAAAAAAATACTCTGACTTATTTTCTGTTACAAGATCCTAAGGCGTTGCTAACCCGTTAAAATTATTAACTTCATTTTCGTTATTTCTATAGTGAACTGCATAGAGTTTAGCTAACTGTATTATCTATAAGTATAACAACAAAATTGGCACTAATATACCTTATTACTAATTTAGTTTATATCTGTGGTTATGGCTCCATCAATAAACTATCTTGCTGCGTACTCTTTCATCCTTATGCTTGCATCCAGTGAAATAAATAAGACGCAACTTAAGTAGTCATTTTCTAAGTACACACATCAAAAGTGTCTAGGGATCAACATATATTTTTGCAATAACTTTTCTCCTGATTGATATTAATTAAAATTTTCTTTAAGGATTCATCAAATAAAGTGTTTTCGTTTGTCACAGTAACGATAAACCAAGTCACCATTGCATTAATAAAGAAATTTGCCATTTTCCTAATAAAGGGATTTTTGACATTTGAACCACTAACACAAAAGTTCGAAAAAAAGACTGAAATAACAGTTTTCTTTAAAATTTTATTGGGTAACTTAAACAATTAATAATCCGTGTTTCTACCGCGAACACTAACAACACAAGAACATCGGTTTGACATACTCAAAATGAGTTCATCCAAATCACGCTGTGGAATGGCCGCCCATGTTCGTTGCAACAACAAAAAAAGGTCTTCTTGCGACTGGATACCCTCCATATTCGGCAGAGCTCTTCTCTGTAGCATATCCCATGCATGCTCAATCGGGTTCAAGTCTGGCGACTGAGCAGGCCAGGGCAGGACATTGATGTTAGCTGCGGCGAGAGTCTGTCTTACAACTCTTGCGGTGTGCGGTCGTGCATTATCATGCATTAACTGAAATAAGGGACCGATTTGCACTTGTAGAGGAACGATGACGTCTGATACAATCGTCTCAGCATAAATTTGAGCGTTGAGGTTGCCTCTGATCCAAATCAACTCAGTTCTTCCGCCGATCCAAATACCCGCCCATACCATGATGGTTCCACCACTATAAGGATGGACTTCCTGGCAGGATTTTAATCGCTGTTGGCGTCCAGGGGTTCTCCAGTGTCGTATACGTCTTGTATCCGGTTTCATACCAAAACGAGACTCATCAGAAAAGCACACGAAACGCCATTGTTCTTCTGCCCATTTTTTTGCCCAAAAATGCTTGATCCCTAGACACTTTTGATGTGTGTATTAATTTTGATTCGAGTAATCTGTATCTAAGTAATTGAAATACTTACTAAATTAAAAAGTGTCTTTTTTATTTTTCTAAATGAGTTTGGAATCCCAAAATTAGTCATGCTCCCATAAATAGTGATGTGTCGAGATGGCGATAACAGGTTTTAAATATACATATATAAAAAATCTGTTGAATATTAAGATTATATATAATTATATTTTGGCAATTAACATTCGTATCGAATATGAATTTAAAATATATGAAACACAAAAAAAATATCAAAATAATAAATAGCACTTTTAAATAATAAAATGCTACATAGTCTTCAAATTTGGTATTCTAACACATCACTATTACAAAAAAAAAACTCTGCTTATTCTCATTTCCATTTCTATCATTGCACGACTTGACACATTCTATGTTTCCTATTATTATATATTTCAGCCGGTGGCAGCAGTAATGAAGATCTGAGCGACTCAACTGAAGTTTCTATACAGAAATCCCATGTCAAGAGTAGGTTAAGATTGTTCTTCATGAAAAGACCAGCTATGGAGCAACTTATCACAAAAGGAATATACAAAGGTTCGGAATTTTATCATTGAAGGTGTTTGTAGTTAGTGCCAATTATAGTTGTAACACTACTGTAGTGGTATTGATGTGATAAAATGACTAAATTCAAGACTTTTGAAGCACCGAAAATTCGAGTAAAAACTTTTGTTGCCGATATTTTGAAAGTAATTCCAAAATTCTGCACATGGAACTAAATAGTCCATAATTCTATTTTTGGGTCTTTTTATTAATGGGCGTAACGGTTTTACTAACGATAACGGTAACGGTTTTACGGTATGGTATGGAAATTTTATTTGATACTAGAACTGTAGGTATTTTTAAATTGACTTGTATACAAAGTTGACACATCACTAGTGTTTTTGTAGTGGTTTGGTTTTTAACAGTGTAATGTGTGGAGTGGTGTGATAACATTTAATTACTCTATAGTCGTTAACAATTTTATCTAACTCATTTAGGAAAAGCTATTAATAAAATTGTATTAAGGTAAGTCCGTGTTGTAATTTAAGTACTTATTTTTATGCACAAAATTATTATATATCAAAATAATTATGTAAATAGTAATGGTGTTTTATTTTCGTACTTACCCACATTTAACTTGGATAATTTGAGAAGTCTAAAACGTAATTCGGCCATTTAATTAAACTTGATCCTAATCTTAGAATTTAAATCAGTTTGTCACTTTAGACGCTTTTCTACGAGATTTACTAGTAAAATGACAGGATGCATCAAGTTGAGTTAATTGATCATATTAACCTCATAGTAATTTTGGGCTTTTTATCGTCGATATGGCTAAGCAGATATAATCGGACGATGAGTGATTAAGGCCCCCAACAAATTCACCGCTACTGTTCCAAGTGTTTATTACATTAGCACTTAGAACGGCGTGCAAGTGTGAAGTATGACATTTATTGTAGATTTACATATTGTCAACTACGTCATATTCTACACCGATCTGTCAATACATACTTGTAAGTAAAGTGGGTCCTACTAGACTTACAACACAAGGTGCACTGATACTTGAAAGGAGATATATTTTTCACATATGTATTACGAAACGATTAGTTACAAATTCCTACGACAATAATTGTACCTATATTTAGTCAGTTCGTAATATATTAAAAATTGTGGCCTTTGAATATGTAGTAAAACTAAACATTTAGGTATGTAGACATGCATGCGTTACCGTTTTTAACATTTTGGTTTGTGTTAGAAAATTTTTTAGTGTAGATAAATTATTAATAAATAGAGTAAATAAATTACGTAGTTACTCATTCATGTTAGCATATCCAATTATTTTAGTCACTAAGGTCCATGTGCACAAACATTTAATCGTCCGTTATCTATTTTTCAGAATTGATTATCTATTTAACTACTTAACAGTCCTTAACGGTGACCGGGGGTATCGAGCTAGGTTAAGATAATGGACTGTTAAGGGTCCATAACCGGGCTGATGGTGGTGGTGAAAAATAGATAATCGCTTCTTGTTTGAATCCCTGACGCAATGACAGTCCTACTGGACCACGACACAAGTCAACCGCATGCAACACCATCAAATAGGCACTTGTCTCGCCGGCGGCGGCGTGGCAATCGTACGCGATCGACAGCCCAAGCTGATGCTGTGCCTGTGGCCAACAGTACCTTAAATCTCAAAAAAAAACGGACTTATTGATTCCATCGGTTAAACCTGATTGGCTGACCATGTCATAAAGAAAGTAAGAAAAGTAATACATACTAAAGAACTAGAGGAGATATCACATTTAGATTATTTCAAACATCATCATTAGCCTTCATCAGTCATTGGTTTTCCATTTCTAGTCGTTGCCGACCATTTTGTTTATAATAGTCATCCCTGTTATCCCAACGATCATCATAGTCATAAGCTATAGACGATTATTTAGCCAGAGTATATGCTATAGACAATTTTTTATTTATCCCGAAATGTCCTTACAGTGTCTTATATTTTTTAACAATTGTTTGTCCCACAGACGAGCCAGTGTTCGGAAGAAAACTCGAAGAGGTTTGCCCTACTGAAGGCCCCCGGGTGCCACCTTTCGTGGTTGCTTGTGTTGAGGAGATAGAGAAGAGTAAAGAAAACATGTGTACTGATGGACTGTACCGTGCCAGTGGAAACCTAAGTCAGGTCCAGAAGATACGTTTGGAGGTTAGTACTAATGACAGAAAGGAACACAGTTTAAAGCTCTGAGCTTATTATAATTTTCAATCAAAATATCCCAATAACAACGTTTACGACTTTAAAATCTCTAGAAAATATAGTTAACTACTGAATACCTCCTTGCTTGATAACGCGATTTCTCTTTTACCTATCAATATTTAGAGGATTATCATTTTAGTCTAGAAGTGTCATTTTGTACCAGTTTATAGTAAATGGCTCCTAAAATAAAGTACATGGTTAGTTTATATGAAATTCGACCTAAAGCCTAGCCTTAGACTTAAACTTTAAACGCTTCGTAGTAGTAAAAACTAAAAAGGATTGAAATGAAACTAATTTTACGGATTATATCGTGAACAGACGGCATCCACAGTCGAACGTATGCCTGCTGTATTGCCATATGTTAGAGGGGTAACAGACAAGATTGGCTATATCTTAAAGCGAGTTGTAATTAAAACATTTTTCAAGCCACCAAAGAAGATTAGTCAGTTTTTACCATCAGTCAAGTGCCATATACCTCTACAAGATGCAGGAGTATACAAACTGGATTGTGACTGTGGGCTCTCATACATCGGCCAAACAAAACGGTCGGTAAAAACCCGGGTAAAAGAACATATAGCTGACGTCAAACATCGACGCTATACGAAGTCTGCAGTCTGTGAACATGTTCAGGATCGCACCCGCCATTATATTAGATTTGACAAACTACAAATCCTCGCAAAAGAACAGCGCTATCTACCAAGGATGATTCGTGAGGCTATTGAAATTAAAAAGCATCCAAATTTCAATAGAGAAGATGGCTGGGTGCTACCACCAGCTTGGGATCCCGTGATAAACATAGTCAAATCCAAAGACAAGCATTCCACTGCAAGACCTCAAGATACTGTAAGCTCTTTCTGCGTAGATCGGACTAACAATAATAATTAAAAGACCTGAGGGTACCCTAAGACAACTATGACATTTGGACTGCTACCACCTCAATCCGCCCGTGACCATGAATGCTGTAAAGTATTCGAAACGTCGGGTAATTAAAATCAAAAATAAACCGCGATATAATCCGTAAAATTAGTTTCATTTCAATGTGTAATATTCGCGTAAATATTAGAAATCATTATAAAAAAGGGTTATTCATTATTTTTCAGGTGGATCAAAATAAGTTTTCGGTCATAGAGAACCACGCGGACATCCACGTGTTGACCGGCTCGCTCAAGCTATTCTTCAGGGAACTGAAGGAGCCACTGATACCGTGGAAAATGTTTGACAGAGTGCTCGCTGCATGCTGTAAGTACATTGTCTCTTACTTATTATAGATTTCTTTGATTTTTATTGAAAGTCGATTCCGCACATGATTTTTTCACGGAACTACTAGTTTCTTATTGGTTTAGATTTCACACACGCAAGTTTAAGGACTTACATCTAAGTAGAAACTAAGTACCATTTTTGGATATTCACTAAATAGACCGATTCAGTGAATAGACAAACAGACAGAACAAATGTTGTGTTTCCTTTTGTCCTTAAAATTATACTGATTTGGTTGAGTTATTTAGTTTCCCAAGCAATGCTCACAATTTGTACAAATATATTCGTTTTCTTGAAATTTCTACAATTCTACGCGTTGTTACGCCTTTTGTTAGTAGAGTACCTAGTAGATTAAACCTTTTTAATTTGTTAACCTAACAATGTAGGTATGTAACTTTGTTAATATCTTCCTCAGCAATAAAGCCACGGGAAGCGAGGATCAAAGAATTCCAGAATATTGTTCAGGCGCTGCCGCAGTGCAACAGAGATACACTCAAATATTTATTGCAGCATTTACTCAGGTTACTAATTAAATCATCATTTTTTTAAATATATAAGTGCACATCACAACCGCTTTTACAATACTGATATTCCAACTGCCTCTACCTAGTGTAATAAAAATAGGTGTTTATATGAAAACTGACCAATTGTGTCTAAAATATTGGAGAATAATTACTAGGTATGTAGCATAATTTTAATAAGCCCTTGAAGTTCCTACTGTTTGAAGTGCGGCTACTCGTTGGCTTGTTCATCACAGTTTTTATGAATGTCAAAACAGATATTATTAGGTTGCCTGGAAGAAATCGCTTGTCAGCGATAAGGCCGCCTATCTGCACTGTATTTCTTTTGTATCTGTTTTGTGTGATCTGTTTCCTGTTTCTATTGTTTGTGCAAATAAGTGTAAATAAATAAATAAATATTTGACAGTATGTCAGACATTATCTTACTTAATTGCACTACGGATCCCTAATCACTACTGAGGCTTATCGACATATTTTTTGTATATTGAATCTAATGAAAGATACGGTCACGTTATACTGTTGCTTTTATTTCAGTGTCACAAAATACAGTGAGCAGAACAGGATGCACATAGCTAACCTAGCAATAGTGTTTGGTCCAACATTGCTCTGGGCACCGGCGGAAAAAGCCCATAACATCGCAGTGGACTGCATTCAACAAAATAATGTAGTCGAAACACTTCTCACAGACTTCAATGAGATTTTCACCGAAAACGGCAGCAAGGGGAAGAAGAAAACGTGATTCTGATATAATTGAACGTTTCGGATAGAGTTCGCCCTAGTTTCGGCTATTGCTCTCAATACATACCGAATTCCACGGGAAATTGTTATAATTTTATAATACATACTTGTATTAATATTTCGAATCAATTGATAAAAATGATTATAATTTTAAACGTTTTCATACTTGGACTTGGCGTTTGGATATCACCAAATATGCGTAGAAAGTTTTAATATATAACAATGCAGTAATAACTTGACAATAACCACTTATTGAACAGGGCCAGTGAGATTTTGGAATATATAGTGTGGTCAGTGTCCACAATGGTGGAATGAAATACTATACAACATTGCATTCGAAATATTCGATTGTATATTTAGATGATATCATATATTAATAACTAAGCCTAGAGATATTCGGTGTAATCTCTATTGCTTACAAACTTATTTAATGTTATCTTCGATTTAATGTCTGACTGCTAACAAAAAGTTACTAGCGAGTAGTACATAGTACTAGCATATATTATAGAAAATTCTACCTATTGTTAGATATAAAAATACTATATCCTGAGTGTTTTACCATCTGTTTAAATGTAGAGCACTTTAGTGAAATAATTACGACGATAATTTGTTCGTGTAGGCAGTCAGACTGGATGTAAATTTGTTTCCTATACGGATTTATCCAAAATTAAACGTTGAATAAGAGTTGTGATTGTAAAGCAATATTGTAAGTAAAGACTGTCAGAAGTAGAGATAATATATTCAAATCTAAATATATCATATATCGTGAGTATAAAAGTGAATGTAATCCCAACAAAAGATACTAAATTCTTATTTTTTTCTCAACAAATCATATAATTTTGAAACAGGCTAATTTAATTTAATGTAATATAATGCATTAGTTAATTTATAATACAATTCCTATCTTCCACCTCCATTTGGACCAATAACGATTCGATTCTAATTTTTAAACACCTGATCAATTTTTTATATCAATACAGTAAACAAGATTGTGGCCAAACACATCTAGGGGTGTGAAATACCATGAAGTTATTATTATTATTGTGATTGTAAACAATATATTATGAACTGTGTGGAACATAATTATTTTTGGGGCCAATTATGCATGTACGAGTCCAGTGCTGTAGTGACTGTAAGTAAGCGACTTGGAACTATTATAGATTCTATTTATATTCCTTAAGGTTTCGTTTCAAATCTGAGATTTAATTCAATACTACTAAATGTCGCTTACTCCCATCACAATTTATAGCGGCTTAAAGCCATATTTTAATTTGTGCCTTAAGCGATGTAAATATTCATCATAAATGATGTTTTTTTTCTTATTATGTGATAATTAATATGTTGTTGTATCGTAGAATAATTTCGTTGTATATTATGTTATAAGAAGTAAATACTGATGTGACGGTCTAGTCCCATTACAATTACAGAGGACTTTAGCTTCTCGGTCTTCATGTCTCAAGCTATTTCGGCGAAAGCAGATTCAATTCAATGTAAAGAATGTAAAGCATGGCTCTGTGCATTCATTTCTTTTGTTTTTTTTTTATTGAATTTATAGTTGAAAAGTTCGAACCTTGTTGCCAAACCAAAAAAAAAACATTATTTCATAGCTTATGCATGGACGTAAACAATTTAATAAGTCGTTAAAAAAATATTTTAAAAAGTGAATGCGCGGATCGTAGCTGTGAAATACTCAATTATGTGACACCAATTTTGAAATACATGTTGTTTTCTAATAAGCTAGTAACCAAAGTTTTTGTATTTGGCTAATAGATTAAAAGAATTATATTGTTATATATTTAATATATTATATATACTTACGCCAATACTGCTTGGACATAGATAATGAAGTTACATGAAATAAAAATACAGTTTATTTTAATTTTGTCTTTTATTAACATTATATTTGAATGTCTATATATTCAAATCTGTGCAGGTTACTATACAAATCTTCTCTCTCTTCTTCAGCCCTATCTGGTCCATCTCTGGACATAGGCCTCTCCC
Source organism: Furcula furcula (assembly GCA_911728495.1). Lineage (NCBI taxonomy): Eukaryota > Metazoa > Arthropoda > Insecta > Lepidoptera > Notodontidae > Furcula > Furcula furcula. Next base: position 11,444,599 of record OU452258.1, read on the forward strand.
AATTTCTGCCACAAAATCCGGTCCCGCGCCTTCGTCATCCAATCGTGGCCCGCTCAGGTCGTCAAAACAAATACAAAACTTACATTATATTTATTTTAATCTAAGTCACTTGTGTAAAGGACTGTTCAGATAGGTATCATCGCAGCATCAAATATTCTGCCGCCAATCAGTAATATTGTAAACTTTGCTGAGTTCCGGTGTGAAGATCTTTGTAGCTGGTGAAATTACTGGGTTCAAGAGGCTTAATAATTAATGCCCCGGGTTCTGGTTACTGCATTACGGCAGTAGCAGTCTAGGCAGGCGAGTTGCTTATCATCAGGCGAACGTCTTGCTTGTTTCTTCACTAGTAGGTTGAATAAAAATAAGGAAGCGCGGATTTAATTGAACTAGTTGGAGTGCGCGGAAAAGCCATCATCTAATCATCACATCTGCAGTCTACTGCAGGACATAGCGTCCTCCAAGGCTTCCACTGAGACCGATCTTTAGCTCTCCTAATTTTATTGACTGTAGACCGTCTGTTGTTTTACCACCGACAACACTGACATTAATTCCGTACCGTACTAGACACTTAGAGATGATACCACTGGAGAGATCATGATGCGCTAACCCCTCTGCCAAATTTTGTTCATATGTTTAGGTCATTCTTTATTTGTGTGCGTATCTTTTTGAATGTGTTGCGAGTTTATTATAGTGTGGGTATGCGTGAAATTGTATCTGTGTGTGTTTACTTCGCCTCCCGCACCCCGCAAAAGTGCCACGAAAAATTTGTTCGGGGAATCGACGTGATACTAGCTCCATTCTAATTACTCTGAGACTAGACATGAATTATTTAGATTCAAATAAATTGAAAAAATGTTTTTTTTTTCTTCGTTTTGTAAACGTTTACTTGAATCGGACTGTGTACATTGAACTGCATTAGGTACACGTGAACATACACTTTTCAAAAATGTGATTCTTATCTACGTCTAGGATGTACTGGAGTAAGTAATAAAATCTATGCGGTAACAGCTCAGTGGGCGAGCGCTTGCCTTGGAAACAAGGTGCGCAGGTACGAACCCCGGCTCGCACCTCTGATTTCTTTAATCATGTGCGAATCGTCCTTGTGCGATTGTTACTAGCTTTCGGTGAAGGAAACATCGTGAGGAAACCTGCATGTCTGAGAAAGCCTAAATAGCTGTCGAATGACGTGTGAAGTCCGCCAACCCGCACTTGGCTAGCGTGAGCGGAGGCCCGTACCAAGCAGTGGCACGTAAACCAGGGCTGGTAATTAATAAAATCTACAAAATATTACCGGAAGTACCAGGGTAGGATGTACTGTGAGAGTAAATGAAGAGAGCATGCACGCGTAGGTATGGATAATCTTGTGAAAGATGGCTGCTGTGGTCGTATCAGCCAGGAGGACATCTTTGTTAATATTCGTACATATCCAACAGCATGGACATAATACATGCCCATTATTATATCACAATAAGGCTATATACGGAGCACTTTGCGCTCATTACGTAAATGGTATACCCGCTTAATGGAATTTGCGTCGTATAGGACCGAACTATTGTGGGTGCGGTTGCTGTATTGATAACATTAGCTATTATATAAGTAGACTCGTTTGAAGCAATTACAGAGCAATTAGTAGAGCTATTGTGGAAAGATAACCTATTCAATATTGGTATATACCAGTATTTTCCCTGGGGTGTCCGTGTAAGAATAGCACCCTTCCATCTCTTTCGGTAACCCTACCGACACGGACCCTACGGACACCCGTCCGTAAGAGGCGACTGAGGGAAAACAAGAAGAAGGGCAGCGTACCTATATTACGATCCTCAAGACGCCTGCCAAGCGTGGGGATTATGGCAATCCTTCCATTTTAAGGGGGGAGGGGGGGGGAGGCTTTTGTTTAGCAGTAGACGTCTTTCGGCTGATGATGATGATGATACACTTAGTATTGTTATTATTCAGTACTAGCTGACCCACGCAGCTCCGCACGCGCTGTGTTTACTAAACTTTCAATAATATACATTCGCATAGAATACAAAACCTCCTTATTTAAAGTCGGTTAAAACTTGGACCCACTTTGTACTTGCCCTCCGAAGCACGGAGACGTTTAGTTCAAATGGGGTTAAACGGTCACCCAACTAATTTAATGACCTTACCTAATGTTGCTTAACCTGATCGATTTCCAAACATTGTTGACAACTGTCTATGAGTGTTCCGTTACAAATATTTGTTATAATTATAATGAAAAATTGTTAAAATCGGAGCAAGCGTATAACCAAGTACCCATTTTGACTTTAATCCCCTCTCCCAAAAGAACCGTGCTAGATTACGGGATAAAAAGTATCCTATGTCCTACCTCGTAGTAAGATCTCAAATCATGCCAAGTTTCATTTGAATCCATTCAGTAGTTTCGGCGTGATGCTCAGCCGTGATACAGACAGACAGACAGACAAAAATTTAAAAAAATACATTTTCATCCTCAGTATCGGTTATAGAATGCCCTCCAAATATAATTTTCAAAATATCTTCAATGTACAGAATTGGACCTGTTACAGTTTTATTATAAGTATAGATATAGATTGTTTGTTTACACTGGCTGATACACACAAAATTGTGGATGTCATCATCATCAGCAACAGGCTAAACATGTCCACTGCTGAACAAAATCCCCACGCTTGGCAGGCAGCTTGGGGATCGCAGTTTATGTGGAAGATAAATCCAAAAGAAAGACGCTGCTGCCCGTCTTCCTGTTTTCGCTTAGTCGCCTCTTACGACACCCAACGAGAGGAGATGGGGGGATGCAATTCTAACCTGGCACCCCACGGGGTGTTTGAGTCAAATATTTTTGACTCCCTTGCTCCCACCCTGAAGAAACACTTTTGTGCATGAGTATGCCTGCTTGTCTCGTGTCCAGGGTACGGGATTTGATAATTAACAAAATCGACTAATTTTTTTAACAAGATATTAATTTAATGTAATTTTGAAATGAAACTAATTTTACGGATTATATCGCGGTTTATTTTTGATTTTAATTACCCGACGTTTCGAATACTTTACACTACTACTTTTTACTTTTTTGGGCGGACTGAGGTTAGTTTCATTTCAATGTGTAATATTCGCGTAAATATCAGAAATCATAATGTAATTTTACTGATTAATAATAAATAATAATAATAATAATATCTTGGGACAATCCACACACGGTCATCCGATCCCAAACTAGGCAGAGCCTGTACTATGGAAACCAGACAACTGATATTAGTATCAACTACTTACACTTACTTAAGTACTTACGTACTTATATAATTTTTTTTTGTAAATAGGTACATACTTAAATAGATAAACAACACCCAGACACTTGGCGGGAATCGAACCCACGACCCATTGGTTGGCAGGCAGGGTGACTGACCACTAGACCAACGGGCCCGTCAATTTTCCCGATTAGGGTATCTAGTTTCTATATCTGTTTCAGTTTTTGTAATATCACACAATTTAGGATCGTCTGTTGACTGTTCTGTTGTTACTTGCCGGTGTCAGTGTTGAGCATAGATAAGAGTATATTACTTAGAAATAGATAGGTAACTCCCACATCAAAACACGCCCCCTAACACCAGCGCCTCCAGCGGTGTGATTTGAAACTCTAATAGCCTCGAGCATTTTTAATAAAAAAAAATAGCTAAAACTTTGTAGTATTCGATATAAAGTACGCGGACGTCAATAGTATATGCATAAGTAATAAAGGAATGAAAAAAAAAACTAAAATGATTTCATACGGGTCCAACCGTCCAACGAACCCCAACTAGTCTAGGGGTAGACTCCGTATTAATTTGATACCAACCAATTTACCGCTACTGCTGTAAGTCTTCTGACGTCATTTGCAAAATACTGATCTACTATCTTAGTTTCATTCCGAACAGAGAAACGTTGCAAATCACGCCGCATGAGGGTGCTACTGGTAGCTTTTTCCATTTCTTCTAAGATACCATACCATGGTGTTGAGCCTGCAGGCAAACTATCACAGTCAGTGTATTCGAATATGTCAGCGATGACTGAGCTTGCTATGACTCTACCTCTAGTAGGGTTATTATTTTTAAATCAAGGATGTGCCAGTTTTAACGTCTCTTCTTTTCTTTGGAATTTACGAGGGTTTAGGTTACTCAATGGTCAATAGTAAGTATGCGGTCCTACCTAGTGCGGATAAGTAGTTAAACACGCCTTTAGACTAAGTTTGAAAAATCATTATTGAATTGTTACATCGTTTATTATTCTAAGAAAGTAAAATTTCTTTAGTTCAGAATTGATCTTACCAGGGTACAACCAGGGGTCTCAAAACACAGTAACTTTCGACGTGACTTTTAGCTATTTTAATACTCACCCACTATTCCTAAGTGATCCGGTGGTAGAGTAAACCCTCTCCTGAGCGACAGTCCAAGCCGAGGTCGTGTCTCCTTGAAGTGCCCTTGAGCCTGTCTCCTCTGCCCTGCATGAAGTGAAGTGCTGCGCTCGCTTCTCTTGTCCGGTGAAGCTGTTATGGCCATCTGCGGCCAACGATAACCCTCCCCAAAAACTCAGCTCTAGATCAGTGTAATACCAGTAGAAAGTAAACAGCACCAAACTTTTTAGTATTCACGCCGATAAGAAAAGAAGACGAAGACTTAGTACTAGGTTGTCCATTAGGTGGTAGCTCTTAGTAAAAAAGACCATCAGGTTGAAACCACTTAATGTCAAATTTATATTTTCCAGAATGAAGGTGATATTGTAGCTGAGGTAATATTTAGACTTATGAGGATAATTAATGTCTCAGGAGACAAGCGGCAAGTGTAAAGCAATTTTTCACGAGCGTAGCTACCATCAGGTGAAAGTATCAGATGTCTTGTCATTAAGTTGTGTAAAAAATAATGTTATCTTCACTTCATCATACTACATAATCAGCCTACACGCCTACATCTACTACTGGATACACAGACTTACCATATGACAGTTCGACATTTTCGACTCTCCTTTTTCAGTTCCTGCTAAACGTACTGCTATAACGCAGAAGACATAGAATATTTATTTTAAGGATTAACCATATAATTTGTCACACCACCTGATGAGAGCGTGGCTTCGTTTTCCTGTCTGTGGTCTCCACTCTCGAACCAGTCCGACGATCATCGGTTCTGCAGCAAATATGACCATCATTCTCATGGCTCATTGCCTCTTTAGTTGGCTAATCCTTCGAGCGTCGGCTACTTAGGTTCTCTGGTGATTTTTTTGTGTTTAACCTCTCGGGAAGCCCGCGTACTTGAATTGTTGGTCACTTCACGGGGGGTGAAATAAAACAACAATAATGGTAATATCAGTATTGTAATGGTGTAATCAAAAATTATTACAGAAGACATTAGCTTGCCTTAGATGCGCCCTGTATAAAAACAATTTGGGGGGCCCAAATGAAGGTAAAGCCTAAGAGTTTGAGTGAGATCGTGGATTTTATGAATTTTTGCTCTGTAGCCCCGGGGCCCCGCATCATTGATACGGCGGTAGCTACGCCCCTGGTTTGACTCTGAGAAGCCCACGACCTTGAATTGGTGGTCACATCAAGGGGTGTGAAATAAAACAACAATAACGGTAATATCAGTATCGTAATGGTGTAATCAAAAATTATTACAGAAGACAACATAATCTTTATTGGCTAACAACTTTCATCATTTCTTCATAATTTTTACGCAGTCTTATTTATTTACTGTACTCGTAACGGACAGATTAATTTACGTTAATATTTTCATTTCAACATAACAACTGAATTGCGGAATGTAACTAATTACAAAATAATATCGAAACAATTATGGCAAGTCATAGTAAAATTAAACATAATTACTTACATAATTCTACCTAATTTAAAAGAAAATTACTTATAAATTATTATTTAATTACAATTAAAGACAAAAACATTTTTTAATTATAGGTACAGTTATAATGGCATTAACATTACATTAACATAACATTGATTCAATTATTATTAATTGATTTAAATTACAACACATTTTCATGTACTGAAAGTAACATTTATTTTGATAAAATTCAATAATACGGTTAGTTAAACATTTAGATATGAAATCATATGTATTCAATAACGCACATCTTTACAATACAACCTTATAGTTTATCAATGTGAATTTCGCAAATAATTATAAATGCACTGAACATCATATCGCAACATTAACAATTATTAAAATTAACTCAACTTATAAAATTTACGGAAGAATCTAAATATGTTAGAACGTACCGAATAAAAAAACAGACGACCAAAATATAATCTTTGAAATGAAATTATGGTATTAATTAGATTTACCGAATTTTAAACTTCACGCACGGAAGTGTTAACGTTCATTCATTATCTTGAGTTTCGAGTTCATGTAATATAAAATGTTACGTGTGAAATTAACGACCTTGGTCCAGAAATGGGTTAGTGGGTTAATGAGCCTATTGCCATGTACCTACATGGCAATAGGCTCGTTATATTCCGAACCAAAAATCATTTGTAAAAAAGAAAATTTGCGTGAATTTTGCAAAATAATATAATTTTATAATTTTGACAATTTAACAAAATCATTATTGTTGACAATGCTAATTATCACAATGTCACGTATCGAGCGTGAATGATCCACTTATCATGCGTATACATATTATAAATTAAACTAATCTTATGTAAAAAAGCTATATCATATCATAATAATAAAATTACAAAGCTCATATTTTCATGTATTTTATATACATTTTATCGACGGCACTTGCGATATTTCGAAATACGGTCAATCATCGATAATCATTGGTAATGAAAATGATTGATCGTCGGTAATGATTGAAATCAGTGGTAATGATCGATTATTGTTAATTATTGAATAAACATTATATAACATTAAAAGGGTATAATTTAGTTAGTTGGGTTTCTGTGTTAGGTGGTTTATAAATATGACATGTTTTTGTAAGAAGAAGACCTGATATAACTAGGTACCTACCACAAGTAAAAAAAAACAGTATCTCAATCTATCTATCTAAAGAATCGTCTTAATCTCAGGTAAAAAAAACGCTACGTGGATCATATACAATATAATTATATATGTATATTTATCATACCAATGAAATAACATAAATACGTTTTAAGTAATTCAGTTCTAATTTAATTCCGTTCTAATGTAATTACCGACAGTCAAATGCTGTTTATATGGCCACTTGATTAAAATATTAACTGAACTTTGTACTCTATAGTGTTTCGTCAGTTTTGAGACTATTGAAGTATTAAAGTAGTAAGTAAGTCACATTAAAGGCTCAGTTTTTGGAGTAAGACTTTGTTAAGATGAATCATTTGTAGCTAATCCTAGTGAAAATAAAAGACCATAATTTAGACCCGGTATACACTAGTATACTACTAGTAGTCCTGTAACCAACTCCAGAAAATTAAGCGAAAATAATATTCTCTATTAAGAATATCATTTTCGCTATTTATATACTTAAAGATAAATAACTTGAAATTAAATTACAAAAACACAATCAACAAGTACTCAATGCCATCGATAAATGCATACACACTTTCTTCTAATCTCACAACAACATGTACAAAATTTATTCTGGATGTACAAATATATAAAAAAGTGCTTAAAACGTTCCAAAAATGTGTTTTTTAACAATTCATCGTTCCGTCACTAATATCTACTTTACCAATATCACTAACAATCATGGCAACTTAATACGAATCTACAATAATAATATGGAGTCTTTACTACTTATAAGCTCTATTTCAGTTTGAAGCTTCAATTTGGTCTTAACTATTTGAAAGAAATTTAGTCCGAGACAGTGCCATATAGGTTAGTATATCATTTGTTTAAAAAATATCTAGAATAAAATGATTATCAATCATCTTTGATTAAATTTTGCCTTGTTTTCCCTGTTTTAACATATTTTTTTCAAATTTGGTTTGATTAGTCATAATGTACTAAGTTTATGTTTTTCGCCATTCGACAAAAAAAAACAATACACAAAAAGTTTATTCATTTACAAAATTGCTGTCATGTAACTTCTTAAATAAATACATCAATAACATGGTCTTCGGATAAAAAATAAATCTCTACAAATATTGTTTCTCTAAAAACCAGTCACACAATATTTATTTGAGGTATAAAATACCAATATTATGATTTGAACTGTGGAGCGACATTTGTTTAAAAAAAGATCAATATCGATATGTGATGTCATACCATTCAAAAATGCATATTTAATACAACGGTGAAAAAAAGATTTTATACAATGGTGAAAAAAAGATTTTATACAGTTAATGTATTGTAAAAACTACGTATCTATACTTATTACAATTTTCGTAAGATTTTGAAATTTACTCAAAATAATTGATAACATAAATCATCTTATTGTTAACAGAGTACTTTCAACCTAAGTCGATCAAGTATTCTTAAGCGATGAATAAGTAGCTGAATGATGCCCTTATTAGGGAGGGAGAATTCAGTAAGCCCCGTCCCTGCTCATGGAAAATTATAATAATTGTTGAAGATGCTCTTAAGTCAAGCAAAATTCTAGGGAGAATTCTGATTTTAAGCAATCGTTTATTTTAATCACAACTGTCATCATGCTTTAAACACTAACCCATTCATGTCTCGGAATAAAGATTCAAAATTGAGAGATTGGTTTCTTAAATAGCTTGTTTCCTACCATTTGCACAATACGCATCGATGTAATGTAATTGTCAGTAACTTTATCAATCTCATTATGGTCACAGTATTTATGGGTCTGGAAAAAAGTCAAGGTGAACGTTAATGGTAAGTGCCCTTGATGGAGCGGCACGCAACACGATATAGCCTGACAAATATTTCAGCTATTTATTCTGATACCGTTTTATTGTACGTTTCAGCGTTATTTATTGTAGTTTAAATCATGACACTGATCCACAGAACATTTAAACTATTCTGTGCAATCGTGAATTTAGTGATATCTTTTGATTGTTCGTTGCTAGGAAACTAACTAGATATTTCGAACTAGACCAGTATAGATTCCTGATAATAAATATTGTTCCATATCGCATTATATTTACATTATATTTCAAAAATAAGAACTATTCAAATTATCTTTTTCAGCGTCATCGCTGAATTTTTGATTTGAAAAGTTCAAAGGTAGAGATCTGGGGGCCTATCATCACCTCTATTAGTGGTATTGTTATCATGTTACTTAATACGAGACAGAGATGTCTATTGTACGTAGCTCTGTCTGTACTTGAGCGTCTTCAAAATGTTTGTATACGATTTATATTTGGTTTGCGCAAATATGATCATGTTTCTCAATTTCGTTCTAAGCTCAAGTGGCTTCCTATTCGTCTTCGTCGGAATACGCACATCCTGTCTCTTCTTTATAATATACTATTTAATTCTTTTTCTCCGCGTTACCTAAAGGAACGTTTTGTTTTTCTCGGCAATGATTCCCACTGTTTGAGGTCATCAGAAAATCTCACTCTTATGTTCCCTTCTCATAATAGTTCGTTTTACGATAAGTCATTCACAGTAGAAGCTGTTCGTCTGTGGAATGCCTTACCGGTCACTGTTAGACATGCACCATCTCTGCCTATTTTTAAAGATCGTTTGAAAGCATTTTATTTGTCCCTATGAATTTTATATTGATATTAGCCGGCTGCATTTATTTATTTATTATTGTTGGTTATTTATATTTGATTCTATCAAATATAATATTTATGTATTATACTAATATTTATATATATATTATTTTGTTGTTACGTATTTTATAGTTTAAAGTTATGTATTTTTTTTTTCTCTTTTATAATTGGTTTGTATAAACAACCCCGCCTTGCAGTTCATAGTTCCTCTCCATCCAAAGGTTGCCTGGTAGAGATCACTTTTAGTGATAAGGCCGCCCATTGTTTCATTCTATTTTACTGTTTTTTTTTTCTCTTGTATTTTTGTGTTTTTAATAATGGTGGAACAATAAAGTATTATCTATCTATCTATCTATCTATCTCTGTCACTTTCTATCGAAAGTAAAATGACAAGTACTTCCTTCTAAGTTTATATTAATTGGGAATAAAACTAACCCAACGAATTCAATCCCATCCTATTTTAGTAAATACATCGCTTTTTAATAGTTCATCTACTACGCTGTTGTAAAAAGTGTCTAACTTAAAATTAACTAAAATCACATTTATTAATAATTTACATTACACAAATTAGCAATTTCTTAGTTATTTCATCAAATCACACCTAATGAAATAATTTGTAATAATTAAAATTAAGTAATAAAAAAAGGCAATGACGATACATTAACGAAACTAATGTCACTCCATCAGTCAATAGCATTTGGAACACGCACAACCATTATACGTATAAAACTCCACCAAGCGGGGGTCAACAAAAAGTCAGTCACAACTAATTAGGAACATTTTAATACAAAAAACAAAATTTTCTTATCATCTAATTATAACATTTTTTCTCTCCGTACAAAGCACAATCAGTCTGTGGCACCATCGTTTTACTATAAATACACTACACAAACTACGGGTGCTATATTTCGTCGGAGTCTGATCTTATTGAGTCATAGTTGGATGTTTTGCTCCTTAGCATCCTGAGGAACGAACCCACTGCGAAGATCGTCCGTCTGTGTCTATGAAAAATACCTTGGTACAACGCTTCCCTCAGCGCTTTCCTGTCGTCCGATATGGAAGGTTGAGTGCTTAGCGTTATGTCCGACTGAGCACCTATAGCCTGCTGATGCCGTAGGCTACCGTGTTTCTTCTCTAATGACTTCTGATTCGGCAAACTCATTGTCGATTCTATTGAAGAGTTTTTTGTCTTCCGTAGATTTACCGTTTTCTTTCCTGAAGCTTGCGTTTCCGAGGATGACCTCGTTGGGGCTAGCTTCGATCTGTGCAATGGATTGTTGGAGCTTTCAGGGTGCACCATTATTTCCACAGATTTTTGACTGACAGCGCTCGATCTGGTTAATGTTCTCGGATGGGATGTCGAAGGCTCGGGTTTAGGCATCCGCTCCTCAGTCGGAATCGACTGTTCCGCTTCTATCGCAATCATTTTGAGTTCGGTCGTCACTGTAAACAAATTAAGGCCAGATCACATTGGTGGGCGAGCCTCATCAATGTTATCAATAGCGGGCACGGTCAGATGAATAACTACTTCGTTATTGTTTGGAAGGTCATTCCTGGCATGCCCGTCGCAACAATTGCTAAATGTTATAGTCGGTACCTGTGCATTATCAATTTTCACGGCGTCCAAGTTTTGTGCTAAACAGTCGACATCGGCGTTGTTCTGAGGATTTCGATCATTGCAGTTTTCGCTCATAATCGGTGCGAGCCATTCCTCCTCGTTTTCTGTGTCTGTTTTGTCTATATCAGGGGAACGCCCCAAATTATCCGGTTTGGGAGATAAACCTTCGTTCAGATGTATACCTATCAAACCGGTCAAATTAACATTAAAATTCTTATTCCTTCTATCTGATTCCTGTTTTTTTTCTGACGCCTTGATTTCTTCAGCAATAATGCGGTCTGTAATAGACTCAACTTCTTTCCTTAATGCTTGGTCGTCTTCGTAAAATTCGGATAAATTCTGTAGATTCTCATACAAATTGTTCCCTAAAAAGCTGGGCGGTGATTTCTTCTCCTCGGCCGCCGCTTCTCGATACTGATCTATTAGAGGCTGCAGTGACTCCTCGTGCTGTCGGAATAAGTAGTGGTACGTCTGACTCACGGCATAGAGAGAGTAAGCAGACCGAGGTCTTGGCAGAACAGATGCTGACCGTTTTTGCGCCGCAGCACAGCCATGCCACACGTGTTCCCGCGCTCGCTCGCACAGTATTGCATTAGAATTAAGAATCCTTTCAAAGTCTGACACTTGCTCGGCTTCACTGATCTGCAGTAACAGTTTGTTCTCCGTCCCTTTCCCACAGTCGATGGTTTGACACAGCCTCTTGTTGTCGCCAACCTGTTTAGGAGGATTACAACGTTTAGTCTTGTTAACATCGATCCGTCGATTGCATAAGTTCTGAGGAGGTTTCGAGGTTGAATGCCTAGGTTTCGGCTCATCCGCGTACTTCATGGGTATACATAGGGTCTGTACAGACACCGCGAACGGGATTTTTTCTACTACTTTTTTATTTTGTTGTTTGACAACGGCTTTATTTTGTTTACGTTTAGGGCCAGTGGTGGATGGTGGTCGGTGATGGTAGTATTGTTTGTCGGAAAGACGAACGCGGTTTGGATCGGCGCTTCGTACAGTGCGAGCATATTTAGAACGCGGTCTCTCTACAAGGCAAACACTTTTCGCCCGCAATAGGGGATCGCGAGCTTCTCTAGGGACACCAGCCAGCTTTGGAATAGATTCGTTGTTGACGGATTAAAAAGAGCATTTAGGACGAGCGCCGTCGGCCTGCAGACGCGAGTGACTGCTTGCAAAGCCTGTACCACTCTTCGAAAACTAGTAAAAAGTAATTTATCGCGATGGCGTGCTCGACCGATCGATCCCTTTGTACCGAATCGACCATTTAGATAAAGAAGCGCATAAAATTTGGCGAATGTACGATGCACGATTTCTTTCAAACGATATTTTTATAATGCTTTCGTGATTCTTTCATGGTAGAGACGTAAATACTACGTATTTATGTTCGTTTCCTGATGTGGGTGTTTCGGGGGGTTGCGGAATTTTATTTCAGATTTGCGTGATTGTTTTGCAAGCGTGCATACGTAGCGTGCATGTTAGTGGGTATACAGGCAACTTTCGTGACAATATATAATGTAGATTCATCAACATATGAATACCATTTCGAAGGTAATACATAAAGACGGGCCTGTTGGTCTAGTGGTTAGACACCCTAGCCGGCCGTTACCCAATCGGTCGTGGGTTCAATTCCCACCAAGTTTTAGGGTGTTATTTATCTACTTATACAGGGTTACAGGAAAAGTCGTGCTAGATCCGTTGAGGGCGTGGAGTACCCATCATTTCTGACTTATTTCACTATGAAACACCCCACCCTAAACTTAACCAAAATAAAAAAAAAGTAAAAAAAAAACTTAACTTAAACAAAATAAAATTTAATAGCCTAAAAATAGGCAATTTTCAATAAAAAATTTAAAGTCGAAAATCTCGAAAAGGGTTAAGTTTAGGGTGGGGTGTTTCATAGTGAAATAAGTCAGAAATGATGGGTACTCCACGCCCTTAACGGATCTAGCACGACTTTTCCTGTAACCCTATATAGTTAAGTATTTAAAAAACAAAAGCACTTATATAGAGGTATCAGTTGTCTGGTTACCATAGTACAGGTTCTGCTAAGTTTGGGATTAGATGACCGTGGGTGAGATGCCCCAGGATATACATATATCAGCAGCCGAAAGATGTTCACAGATAAACAAAGGCCACCCTATTTAATGGGAGGGGTTGCCATAATCCCCCCCCCCCCCGCTTGGCAGGCAACTTGGGGATCGCAGTGTAGGTGGTAGGTAATCCAATAGAAAGATCTGCTCGTCTTCTTGTTTCCCTTAGTCGCTTCTTACGTATACCCAACGGGGAAAGATAGGAGGGTGCTATTCCTACCGGGGAGGGTGCTTTTCTCAGGTACTTATTTTTCCTACACATATACTATTATCAAATAAATAAATGGCATTCTGTATTTCATTCAACGTGACTTCAGAGATATTTAAATTATGGTGCGGCAATATGAAATCTAAATATGTATGTAAGTTATTTAAACCACAATATTACAATACTGTATTTTTCCATGGAAATAAGTATAACAACATCTTTTAAACAAAGAAACTGGGACTAAAATAGCCAGTCATATGACGCTAAAGTGTCATGAATACCTACTACGAGTCTTGTGTATTTGTAAATATGGACTTGTTTACGATAAATTTATCAGATAAAAGCCCGTTTGCGTTGTAAATACATAAAAATATAATTTAAAAGACACTTGTTCTTTAGTCTGTTTACTGTGTAAATAAGCAGAGATCGGAATAGGTAGAGTGTACTTAAACTTTAGTAAGGAAGTAACATAAAGTGGACAATAATAATAATACCAGCCCTTGTTTATGTCCCACTGCTGGGCACGGGCCTCCCCTCAAGATGAGAGGGCTTAGGCCATAGTCCACCACGCTGGCCAAGTGCGGGTTGGCGGACTTCACACGTCATTCGAGAGCTAGTTAGGCTTTCTCAGACATGCAGGTTTCATCACGATGTTTTCCTTCACCGAAAGCTAGTAACAATCGCACAAAGACGATTCGCACATGATTCATTGAAGAAATCAGAGGTGCGAGCCGGGGTTCGAACCTGCGCACCTTGTTTCCAAGGCAAGCGCTCGCCCACTGAGCTGTTACCGCTATAATACCTCCTCTAAAATCCCGAAATAATTATAATGACGTTTAAATTCTGGGATTGATTGGGGGGCGCATTGTAGCCCCCCGGGAATCGGGCACGCTGCTCACTGGGATGGGGGTCGCAACCCCGCCGCCGTCCTCCTCGGAGTCGCCGCCGTACTCAATGGACGTCCCAGGGCCCTTACCGGAACGTCCAGCGACTCCGAAGGAAATATACTCTACCTATTCCGATCTCTGGTAATAAGTGTAATCCAAAATTGAGATATTATGTACTAACAGGTACTACAGAAATTATGTTGAAAAAGATCCCATGAAACTAGAATCAAAAAGCTAAAGCAGTGAGCCTTGCCTTTGAGCTTGCCGCTGCAAGGGCACGTATGACGCCCCCCTGGAAACCTGAACGAAGATGAAGAGGGGTCCCAACCCTGCTTCCATCCTCCTCAGAGTCGCCGCGCTGCTCGTTGGACGTCTTGGACCCATAACCCAAACATCTAACGACTCCGAAGACCGTAACATTAGGTACCCAACAAATTTAGATTTTTTTCGCACTAAAACTGATCTATTATATACGAACAAAGTACCTATGCCAGTAGCAGTTCTCAAAAAAAATGTGAGTCACAGCCCGAACTTTGTGACTATTCAATCTTATCTCGAGAAATAAGAAGGTAAGTAAATATATCCGCATTCTACTCGTAGGTAAAATAGTTTCACTTTCAAAGTAGGTACTTATTATTTTGAAGTTAGTAGGTACATATACCTATTCATCTAGTAAGTATATTCAAGCGAGAGAGAATAAATTTAACATTTCATTAGGTGGGTGCATTTTAAATGACTCTCGAGAAATGGAACCATATGCCCTCATAAAATATTAAAAACGGAATGGTCCAATTTTAAATCTCATTTAAATTCTGCCAGTATGATTAAATTTTAACGATTCATACATTATAAATGTTGCCCATTTCAGAAATTCAAATAAGTAAGTATTATATTTGGACTTGTTTTCTTAGGTATTTTAGTCTGGTGAACGCAGATATTAACAGAACACAAAATTAGTAAACGTATGAATGGTAAGGTATGAACTCATCTATTGGGTGGCCCCAGAGGCATTTCTACTAAAATAAAAAAAAATAAAAAATTATTAGACCGCCCCTTAGCTAGCAAAATTTTCATCGTAAACTTGTTACACATCTAATCCGGCCAGTAGAACTTTTACTTTTATTTATAGAGATGCCATTAGCGCACGAAAAGTGAGACAACAAAATTCACCCAAATTGGGTGAACTAGCAGTAAGTCTCGCGTTGGTAAAATGTAATGAACGTGACGTGTGCCTTTGAAAATCAAGTAAAATCATGCGTATTTAGAAAATGTACATAGTACTGCATAAAATAAGTAGGTAAATAATGTGGAATCAACGTACTATACATACTTATATGAGAAAATATTCATTACATGAGTCATAATTTTTGGCGCGCATTAGTAGGGATGGTCTATAATATATACGATAAATAACATTTTTGAAGAAAATAATGATACGCGTAATTTTTAATGTAAGTAGTTACCTAAATAATACGAAAAGCGATTGTATGAAAAAAATCCCAATGGTCGCTCTATGACCTATACATATATATATTTAATCTGTTTAGGTGGGCCTAATGGATATGTCTACAAAAAGCTTTTTTGTGTCTTAAATGTAAATAATAATAATGCCGGGAATCTAAAACTCTAAATAAACCAATTTAATTATCATCATCCGCAGCCAAAAGACGTCCACTGCTGAACAAAGGCCTCCGCCTTAGATAGGAGGGGTTGCCATAATCCCCACGCTTGGCATAATCCCCACTTTTTTTGCGATCAGTTAAAGCAAAAATAATATTTTTTTTGCAACTAATTAGCAACAAAAAACCAACAAATTTCGGTTTTTTTTTTATTTCGCTGATTTTACACCGATGCCTCCCCGATAGAAGGGAGAGATTGCCATATTCCCCACGCTTGCCATAATCCCCACGTTTTTTTGCGATCAGTTAAAGCAAAAAAAAAATATTTTTTTTGCAACTAATTAGCAACAAAAAAGCAACTTTCGGTGTTTTTTTTATTTTATTCGCTGATTTTACACCGCTAGTTTTTTAGACCTTTGGCAGGCGGCTTGGTAACTACGATTATAATAGTTTTATTTCGGAATACAAATTCTAATTCTTCAAGCTGCGTATACTGGGTAGCCTACAATCGCATAGCCTACGAAAAGATCCATCCACCACGCAGTAAGTATAAAATGCACTCTCTCCCTTCCTTTATCAGTAAAACGCGTAAACACGACGTAGTTCGTGCATGTGCAATAAACATCTGAATAAGCAAATAAAACATCAAAATATTACGATTTAAAAACATTCATTTCGATCGGCAGTAAACTCAGTCTTTTTATAGCAAGTACATAATGGAGTAGTTGTCTGCACACTGAATGGGCAATTGAACTTTTAACATTGAATTTATTTGTCGGTCCTTTGTGTAAGGTAGGTATTCCACTCGTCAAACATCTTTGTCCAATGTAATTGGATGACTTCATCCAATTTACTAGCAACACCTACACCCATATTTGATCAAAGATTTTGACATTTCAATCAAAATAGCTACCATACGTAAACAATTCCAATGACGTAATTTTTGATTATGTCTTATAAAAGCAATGAATGTGTTTATAGGATACTGATTGTCTTTTTTTGTTTTGTTTTTTTTTTAGTTAATGGAATGTTAAGGCTGCCTGTCCACCGGAGCGGAGCGAGGCAGTGGAGCGGAGAAACGGAGAAATATTAACCAATAAGATTGCCCAAATCTCCGCTCCTCTTTAGTGTGCAATCTTATTGGTTAATATTTCTCCGTTTCTCCGCTCCACTGCCTCGCTCCGCTCCGGTGGACAGGCAGCCTAAAAGTAGCAATTAAGGTCGCTCCACGTTCCGCCATTCTCTTAATCACAAAGAAATCTTGGTCAAAGATATTGGACGAGTGGAATGAAAGTTGGTCATTCGTCAAAGAAATTTGATCAAATGGACATCAAAATTGGACAAACAAATTTGTCAAGTGGAATACTACCCTAAGAGACCTTCCAAAGTATCGCAGTGTTGGATATTCTGACGCAAATCACCGGTGTGAGCCTCTATCGCTGAAATATTGGCTTCTTGCTGAAATTCGGAATAGGAATTTTCCGTTCCGGACTATCAAGTTCGTAGATAGTTCTATTTGTTTTGATACTTTATTTTTCTACTTCAGTCTTCAGTCTGCTTAGGGGGTGGGGGCCAAGATATGTAGGATGGTTTTACCCACTAAAACCGCTCCGGTGGCAATCATTGACTCTAAGGAGAAACTCTGGGCATTTCGTTCGGAGCTTATCTGTCTCTCCTGCGCCCCGGGGGAGAAATGCACGCTCACCCCGACATTCTAGTTTTAAAGTAGAGCCAATTTAATAGATCATAACGGGGGAGAAATGCACGCCCACCCCGACATTCTAGTTTTAAAGTAGAGCCAATTTAATAGATCATATTTGACGCTTCATCAAAATTTAACAACGTAACTTTGTAACGGCGGGCATAAAACAATAACTAACTTAGCTTTACTTCTTTATAATATTAGTATAGAAGAAGTATAGAAGAAGTCACGCCATAACTTGAGAACGACTTTACCAATTACATGCATCTTTTTTTTTTGTTATCTTTTTCTTTGTAGAAGGTTCTTACAGGAAGAAAATTAAGAATGTTGCGCAGAAAACTAGAAAACTACGAGGGCGGAGCTGCGTGGGACAGCTTCGAGTAGTAGTATTATATGTATGTATCTACTATCTATCAGCAAACGAATTCACCCAGTCACCGATTCAATCATTTTGAGATATCCGGCGCATGTATTCGAGCAATATCTAAATATAAATCAGAATTTAATTCGGTTACGGTTATTTAGCGGCATGTGTAGGATAATTCGAGATTTCAACAGGAAAACGCCGTTATTTATAATTGAAACATTAAGCGCCTCTTGCAATTAAAGAATAACATGTACCTAGCGTTTAAATAATTATTTTTGTTTTCAATATAACATGTATTGAACATGCTTCCTTCCTGATGACACGCAATCGTATTAGGTACCTAGTCGGACTTCTAGTAATAACTCAATTATAATAGGATGAATAGGTATTCTTAGCTTCAGCTTGGCTTCACCACTAAAATACAGTTTTGTGTATTTATGAAGGCGTACCTCTATACAAATTAATTCACTAACTTGGATTAGTAATTTATCTAAGTTTATTATATTAAGTAGGTATGTCATTTTACTTGTTTATTTTTTGTATAAGTTTTTTTTGTATTTACTTTAGTTTTTTCTAGTGATATTTATTTTTACACACCACGGCTCATTACCTTTGATTATCATATAATCAAAGCTCATTACTTTTTTTTTTATTCAACATAAGCTAGTGCTTGACTGCAGACCCACCTGATGGAAAGTGGCGACGCAATCGAAGATGGTAAAGCGCACTTCAAACTTTCCACTCGCTGCTGAAAGAAATTCCTTTAATAGAAATAAGCAGTGCCTTGGTATTTCTTCTATCCTTTCTTATTTATTGTGTGTAAGTAGGTACATAAAATAAATGTATCTATCTTTAGATATATATAATACATACATATCAAAATTCAGCTTCCAGTATTTTGTGTCCGCAAAACACGATATGTAGCCGATGGATGGACTTGATTTTTTTCAAAACGTGGCGTTTTAGTATAAATATATAAGAGTGTTTTATGTATATATATCCTTTTATCTGAGCGAAGGCGAAGCGTGGTCGGATTTAGCTGCGATGATCTAAAATATGGTCAAATTCTTTAGTTCCTGTGTAATTTGGTATGGCAGTGGATGTCGATCAGATTTTTAAAAAAAATCTTGATTCGGAACCAGTATTTTTTTAATAACTGAGTGACGAGACTATCAGGATATTGGCCTGATTGGCAAGCAACGCGTCTGCCCATGGTCACTTTCTCTGCACTGTCGCGTGGAACTCACTGGACGGTTTCATGCACAAGGGATCTACTAATAAATAATTCAATAAAGTTCCCAGTAGGGTTACCATCCTACACAAAACCTCACAAACCCTACTCAAAGTTGGGGTGGCAAGGAAGTGCCGAGTCGCTGGATGTTTGGGTTATGTGCCCTAGATGTCAATCGAGTACGGTGGCGACTCCGAGGAGGACGGCGGCGGGGTTGCGACCCCCGTCCCCGTGAGCACCGTGACAGGTACTCGAGCGGTTATAATTCGCCCCCAGCGGCGGGCTCAAAGGTCATTCACTGAGGGATTCCTGGTGCAGATCCCACCGGAGTGCGCTGGTATCCCCTCTCATGTGCCGATGCGATAACTGCGAGCGGGAAGGTTTCCCTCGGAAGAACAAAAGATATATGTACCTACTCACAGAAAACACCCCGGTACACATGCATTTACATCAAGCAAACGCGTATACAAAACATATAAATAATGTCTTTAACATTTTAATATCTCCAGCCGCGGTCGTGTAAACGTATCGAGACTGATAATAAAAAAAAAAAATTGTCCGAATATTTGGGTCGTTTATTTTTGCACTGTGCTTTATGACGCAAGAGTAACGATTTCAATGTCACATTATATTTTACTGGAGTATAATGCGATAAGTATTTGGGTATTTGTCTGACAGTGATGATATGAAGGGAAGGTAATGTAATGTAGACATGTAAGTATACCTAAATTACAAGAATAAACGATATGTAAAGTTACGTAATTACCTATATCGTATGTTTCCTTATTTGAATATTATTATTTTTAACCAACTTAGGTTTTTTAACTGGGTTTAATAAAAAGCATTATCGGGTATTGGCAAATTATTTCTTTGACCAGCAGCGAATGAATACTTTTAATCGTTTTCTGTCAGACTTGCATATTAAGTACATTGGTACTGTCAAGTGGAGAATCTGGCGTGCTTAAAAGCATTGAAATATTTCCAATACGGTAAATATATGAATACCTATACTATCCGTCTCAACTAAGAATATGGCCGCCATCTTGCCATTTCAAATATATAATTACTTAAAATGATGTTTTAACAAAAATAGATAGCAAAATAAGACATTATACAATAAATAATCAAAACCGGAGCGAATATTTCATTTTGTGTTTACTCTGCTGCCGGTACAAAAATCGTAAAAAACGAGTGAAGTTCCGCAGTCGCGAACATCATGGCGGCCACATTCTTAGTTGAAACGCATTAAACCTATTAAATACCAACCTATTAAATATGAATACCAATATATTGTATATATGATTTAGAAAACTACGTGGGCATATATTTTTTTATACCACCAAGGCGGCAGGTTAGCATGCGGCCTGCCTGGTGGTAAGCAGTCACCACAGCCTATAGACGCAAGAAACACCAGACGATTCACTAGCGCGTTGCCGACCCTTAAGACTTGTGGATCGTAATTTCACTAAAGTGCCCTTCACACCGGAACACAGCGATGTTTACACACTGCTGCTTGGCGGCAGAATATCTGACACTGCGGTGGTACCTACCTGGATGGTTCATTGCACAAGGAACCAAACACCTATTAAAATTATACACAATTGATGGAATCAAACAA
Organism: Furcula furcula; assembly: GCA_911728495.1. Taxonomy (NCBI): domain Eukaryota; kingdom Metazoa; phylum Arthropoda; class Insecta; order Lepidoptera; family Notodontidae; genus Furcula; species Furcula furcula. The sequence continues at coordinate 11,465,594 of OU452258.1, forward strand.
AACAAAATCTGTACTTTGGCAACCAAGCAACTGATATAAAAAATATAGATTATTTACTCGTACCACTTACAAGACGAACTAGCAACTCATAAGTACATGTTTGTCGTGGGTGGGAATCAATATCGTATTGGGTAGCAACAAAGACATTTAACTACTTAGCAATAGACCGGCCTTAGCTACATTTTCATCATGAAACTTGTTACACGTGTAGTAAGTCAGTAGAAAAGTGCGTACGACTAATAATATTTTTGAAGGAAATATGATTTGTTGCGATATTTCAAATCTTACTACGATAATATGATTGAAAGAAACCACGGTTTATTTTTTATATGTATTTTATATATGTTTTTACCTACTGAAATAATATAGGTGGCAGTTGACAAAGTGGATTCAATTACGTTTTTATCAGTTGTAAAAAGCGATGACAATATAATTTGTATGAAAACAATCTCAAAGGCCATATATATAAGGCTCATATATAAGGCCTATTTATCTTTGGATAATCATTTATCATTAGCAGCCGTTAGACGTCCACTGCTGAACAAAGGCCTCCCCCTTAGAAGGGAGGGGTTGCCATAATCCCCACGCCCTTCGGAGTCGCTGGACGCTCGGGGTGTGGGCCCTTTGAGCGTCCATTGAGTACGGCAGCGACTCCGAGGACGGCGGCGGGGTTGCGACCCCCGTCCCCGTGAGTACCGTGTCAGGTTCCCGGGGGCTACAATACGCCCCCCGGCGGCGGGCTCAAAGGCAAGGCACTGAGGGGCCTCTGGTGCAGATCCCACCGGAGAGCCCTGGGGTCCCTGGCCGATGCGACAGCTGCGGGGGTTTTAGTGGGTAAGAATCCCACATACCCCGGTCGAGCCCAACAGCTCCCGGGGATCTTTGGAAGATGTCCCCCGCGCGAAAAAAAAAAAGAAAGTAATCCCCTCGCTTCTCTGTCTTTCTTTTAATAAATCCAAAAGAAAGACACTGCTGCCCGTCTTCCTGTTCTCACTTAGTCGCCTCTTACGACACCCAACGAGAGGCGATGGGGCGATGCAATTCTAAGCCGGCACCCCACGGGCACAGGCGTTCGGGAAACTACGTGACATCTTCTCATCAGAAATTCCGCAGTGCCTGAAGACAAAGGTTTTTAACCAGTGTGTGTTGCCAGTGATGACATATGGTACTGAGACGTGGTCTCTAACAGCTGGCCTTTTGGAGAAGCTCAGAGTCACACAACGAGCTATGGAGAGAGCTATGCTCGGAGTTTCTTTGCGCGACAGAATCCGGAATGAGGAGATTCGCCGAAGAACCAAGGTCACCGACATAGCTCGTAGAATATGCAAGTTGAAGTGGCAGTGGGCCGGCCACATCGCTCGAAGAACCGATAACCGTTGGGGAAGAAAGGTTCTCGAGTGGCGACCACGAACCGGAAGACGCAGTGTAGGCAGGCCTCCCACTAGGTGGACCGACGACATTGTTCGCGTCGCAGGAAACCGGTGGATGCAAATAGCAAATTGTCGTTCATTGTGGCGGTCTATGGGGGAGGCCTTTGTTCAGCAGTGGACGTCTTCCGGCTGATGATGATGATGATGACCCCACGGGCGTCTTTGGATAATATCAAAGGTGTATTAATTTTATAAACAATACGTAATGAACACGTTAGCGTTTAACCATGATAGCCTACGGATGACCTACGGTATCGCCAATAGGCATGATGACTAATTTTGAAAAAATACTCTATAATGTACTTACGGGTCTACTATTGCCGAAAATAATCATATTTTTGTATTAAATTTACAATTAGTAGCAATCAATGTATTCAATTTTTATAATAGAGTATGAATTTCGTTCCAAAACGAAGGCTGGTGCATAGCGCCATTTTGTGACGTCACTACGGTGTAAATAAACATCTGTCTGTAGGTATAAAAGTGAATCATTGTATGAAAGAAAAAGTTGAGATGATAACTTGACAGTTGTTTTTTTATACCGGATTGACGTCATTCACTCTGATCAGTGTTTCTTACAAAAAAGCGATTGTATTTAATTATTTATTTGGTTAAATATCACGAAAATCTCTCTAATTATAATTGATCCAACCGTTTATTTTCTTTTTGACAGCACCAATAGAACGTAACTGCGTCATGTTACGCAAAAGTTCTTCACTTCACTTTAAGTGAACTTTTAAAAGTGAACTTTTGCTTAACATGACGCAGTTACGTTCTATTGGTGCTGTCAAAAAGAAAATAAACGGTTGGATCTATTATAATTATGAACATGAAATGCATTTTTGGAATCAGTGCAATCTGTTCTAATATTCAAAACCACAGATTCATTGGTATTGTGTTGCAGTCATCATGCCTATTGACAAAATATACAATTTGTCCATATCCTTTAACATTCAAATACGCTTCTGACACGTCGGAACAATGTTACTTTTGACTTTCAAGTATATTAATGTCTTATCTACGCTTTTACTACTATGCGTTTCAACTAAGAATGTGGCCGCCATGATGATCGCGACTGCGGAACTTGACTCGTTTTTTTACGATTTTTGTACCGGCAGCAGAGTAAACACATAATGAAAACTTCGGCCCCGTTTTGATTATTTATTTTAATGTCTTATTTTGCTATCTATTTTTGTTAAAACATCATTTTTAGTAATTTTATATTTGAAATGGCAAGATGGCGGCCACATTCTTAGTTGAAACATGCATATGTACTGACGTCAGCTAAGCTGTCGAAATACTACGGTTGCTTGTATATAAAATTCATAAGCTTCACCCTAAAATAAACCTTATTATTGAATGGACATGTCTAATTAGCTATTCCGTTGAATTCATAATCAGAGGTAGGCTCATAATTTAATGTTTAAACCATTAACTATTCAGGTGGGCCTACCGGACAGTACCTAGTCTGTTTTATTTCAATCCAATCCAACGGATGAATTGCTAAATTTTGTATTTTAACTTAGTAGTAGCGGAAACAAGGTGCGCAGGTGCGACCACAGGCTCGCACCTCTGATTTCTTTAATTAATCATGTGCGAATCGTCTTTGTGCGATTGTTACTAGTTTTCGGTGAAGGAAAACATCGTGAGGAATCCTGCATGTCTGAGAAAGCTTAAATAGCTTTCGAATGACGTGTGAAGTCTGCCAACCCGCGCTTGGCCAGCGTGGTGGACTACGGCCTACGCCCCCTCATCTTGAGGGGAGGCTCATGTCTAGCAGTGGGACATAAACCATGGCTGGTATTATTATTATTAAATATGTATTTACAGCTGGAAAATGAACCGGAACTGCTTATTAAGCACCATTTCGTCGGTGAACGTAGTACCTACTTAGAAGCAAACAAGATCAGTTACTTAGTTACAAAGAAGATCAGTCGTAAAAATATTAATAAATGTCTAAATTATTCAGTTTTTTATAAAATTAACAAATCCTGTAAAATTATCAAAACTTCAGATACGTGTTTTTGCACGCTCACCGATGATTTGCTATTTGGACATTGCGCGAAAGATTACATGCCATGCGTGTAGATAGGTCATTTTGTTATTAAGACTTTTTGCTTGCAGGTCGTTTTGGTTATGTATGAGTCATATTGCTATGTGTCCTTTTTATATGGAAGCTTATATGTTAAGAATTTGATATTTTAGTGCAATATGCCACTTCAGTGGCACGTATCCGGAATGTCTCTTGTGATAAAAAAATCCAGTTAGTAATATAAATCAAATCAAATCAAAAATCTTTGAGACATCTTTATTTTCAAATAGACTTAACGCTAGCAGTTTTGAATGGTCATTTTTTTAAAAGTCACCACCGGATCACAACGCGGCCGCAACTGAGAAGATCCGGCAAGAAACTCAGCGGGCTTGTTGTTTTTCACTTTTTTTTTTAAACATTATTTTGTTACAATTGAATCGTCATTAGCGATAGTGTGTCCTGTCGTTCGAAACATACAGCAAGGGAGAAAAGTAGAAAACAATAAACTACGACAAAAATTACAACTAACTATAAGGCTAAAGGGATAGCAGTCGGACCAGTCCCCGTGCGCAGCACCCGCGCACGAGTTGACTCGAGCAGCAGCCATCACTCCCCTCAACCATGTTAAAGTAAGGCTAATGAATGAAACGAGACAAACAACAATACCTCATTCTGAAGATGTGTATTGCTACAAGAAGGAATTCAACATGTACCTATCAGCTGTAAAATGGCGAAATTGTGTAAATCACATCATAAAAGTAGAGAACGATTTTAGCATAATTTACAACATAGTTGATAATACAATATATAGTTTTGCCATAAATACGGCTGATTCAGACTCTTGTAATAAAATATCATCTTCTAATAAAGACGATGACGATTAGAATACGAAATTCAAAATTTGTTATAATTTTTTTAAAAAAATGTTTTGTACCCCTGCAAGATTGTTTACATTCTTAATCTCATTTACATTCTTAAATACGGCTGATTCGAGATCTTAACCGTCTAATACAGCATGATGACGATTAAAATAGGAAATTAAAAATTTCTTCAAGTAAAAATGTTTGAAACCCCTAAAAGATTGTTTACATTCTTTATCGCGACTGGTTGGCCTTACTTTAGTAGTAATGGATAGTTTTGTTGTAATAATGCTTCACTTCCTCATGGTTAATAAAGGATCAACCCTTCATTGCAGCATTCTGAATAGCCAATAAGTAATTACAAAGCGATATCGTTTAGAGCTATTTCTCCTGTATTTTTTTCGAAACAATTAAGCTAATGTATGACTCTTACCTAATGGTTAGTGACGATGGCGTGTGAAAACGAACTAGTTTGTTAACAACAGGAAAACAATGTATTAAGGGTGTCACTGTTCCGATACCCAAAGAGATGAACGATGATATCATAGCCATCGGCACAGCAATTTCATATAAAGCACTGGGACACAAAATTATCAGACTCATGTCATGAAGGTATGGAAATTTATATCTTACGGAAGATTTGACTGCGATCCTCTATATCAGGGGTGGCGAACCTTTATGTGTCAACGTGCCCGTTTTTATAAAGAAATGTTAAATAAGGCTATATACGTGCCGTCAAATAATTTTGATTTCGTGATTATTGAAAAAATAATAATACTTAATACTACATAATCCCTACTAAGCCACCACACCTGAACACTCTGTAGCGTAGGATCGCTCGCGTTCGCTCTTAATACGTCACTAAGAAAAAAAAACTTTTTCTTTACTAAACATAATTAACTTTGTGACCGGTGGCGTGCCCAAAATATTGCGTCACGTGCTATCAGTGGCACGCGTGCCATTGGTTCGCCATCCCTGCTCTATATGATACGGGTGCTACCTCTCTTATATAGCTGATAATGGCTCATGTAGGTATAAATGGTGTATGGGACTAGGTACCGATTTTTTTTTATAAGATTTCAAATAATATCCGTTACAACATTACAGAAACCATTTATATGGAAAATGACAAATGACTAAATTATTAATTTTCGAGCATGTAATGAATATATGCGGATTATTATTTAATTTTCAAATTACATTGCTAATTTTCTAAACTAATAATAATTAATTGCCTATTAATTATTTTCCTATGTTATTGTGTTGTTTTGTTTTACTGTTTTTGTGCATAATGAATAAATAAATAAATAAATTTTAAACTAAAATTATGCTTTATTATTATACCAATAATGATGTTAGACTAATTTTATTTAAAAATGTTTTTTTTTAAATTCATGAAAAAGCCGATGAAAAATTTCAACACTAGAATGTTCAGAATCATGTACTGGATCCCTGGTATCGGTTTTCAGTACGATGTCCCTTACATCCCGTATATGATTTACATTAAAGTATTTAAACATGATAATAATATTCTACGACAATCTATACACGAGGCTAAGGCTTATTAATAGTTATACAATAATTATTAAAAGCAGAAGCCCCTGTAGTGCAGCGGGAAGTTGCTTACTTTACAGACAAACAACTAGGTATAGTTTTCCGTACGGGTAAGGACAATTTTGATTACCTGATTGTCTGAAAAGGTAGATGGTCCATGCGTCCGATGGGCATGTCAAAAGACGGTTCTGCGACTGATTCCTGGACACGACTGGCGTGTCAATCTTCTGTCCCATCCAGTGATCCCATCTGATTAAAGTGAAGGTATAGGTAGAGCTCCTGTGTCTGGGGCAAGCAGTTGTGTTGTATAATCAAGGCTACCAACTTGAGGATTTTCCTCCTACATTTAGGGAGAGAATATATCGCTATATACCCCATAATTTGTTGAGGGGTATTCTGAATACATAAAATAGATTAATTATTCACCTGAAGTTAATTAAAAAAACTAACATGTATGTAGTTATTTTCTATTGATTAACACAAGTCTCTCACGGCCCCTTTAAAACGTACCTTTTATCTAAGTATATTTTGCAAAATTGGCTGTGGGTTCAAATGTTCCCATCTGATTCCAAACTAGGCAGAGCATAGAGACAACTGATACAAATACTTATATTTTTTTTTTGTAAATATATACTTATATCGATAAATAACACCCGTCGCAAGCCGGAAATCGAACCCACGACCTATCGGTCATCTGCTCCCAAACTAGACAGAGCCTGTACTGTGGTAACCAGACGACGGATACAAATATACTTATATACCTACCTTTTTTTGTAAATACATACTTACACACATCAAAAGTGTCTAGGGATCAAGCATTTTTGGGCAAAAAAATGGGCAGAAGAACAATGGCGTTTCGTGTGCTTTTCTGATGAGTCTCGTTTTGGTATGAGACCGGATACAAGACGTATACGACACTGGAGAACCCCTGGACGCCAACAGCGATTAAAATCCTGCCAGGAAGTCCATCCTTATAGTGGTGGAACCATCATGGTATGGGCGGGTATTTGGATCGGCGGAAGAACTGAGTTGATTTGGATCAGAGGCAAACTCAACGCTCAAATTTATGCTGAGACGATTGTATCAGACGTCATCGTTCCTCTACAAGTGCAAATCGGTCCCTTATTTCAGTTAATGCATGATAATGCACGACCGCACACCGCAAGAGTTGTAAGACAGACTCTCGCCGCAGCTAACATCAATGTCCTGCCCTGGCCTGCTCAGTCGCCAGACTTGAACCCGATTGAGCATGCATGGGATATGCTACAGAGAAGAGCTCTGCCGAATATGGAGGGTATCCAGTCGCAAGAAGACCTTTTTTTGTTGTTGCAACGAACATGGGCGGCCATTCCACAGCGTGATTTGGATGAACTCATTTTGAGTATGCCAAACCGATGTTCTTGTGTTGTTAGTGTTCGCGGTAGAAACACGGATTATTAATTGTTTAAGTTACCCAATAAAATTTTAAAGAAAACTGTTATTTCAGTCTTTTTTTCGAACTTTTGTGTTAGTGGTTCAAATGTCAAAAATCCCTTTATTAGGAAAATGGCAAATTTCTTTATTAATGCAAAGGTGACTTGGTTTATCGTTACTGTGACAAACGAAAACACTTTATTTGATGAATCCTTAAAGAAAATTTTAATTAATATCAATCAGGAGAAAAGTTATTGCAAAAATATATGTTGATCCCTAGACACTTTTGATGTGTGTATATAGATTAGCAACACCCAGACACTACTAACCACGACCTATCTGGGGCAACCAGGGCATCTAACCACTAGACCAAGGGCCCGTCCATCCGGACCTAAACTACCCCACTTTTCTAAGATGCAAACACATCGTAGCGTGCTACGCCGTAGCAATAAAACATGAATATACCTACTTTTCCGGAATACGAACAGATTTTTGTTTTTCTTTTAATTTTTTTTTGTTGTTTCATTATAAGGTTTTTTTATAATTATCAAATATTAAAATTAATCATAGGCGTAGTAGTGATTTATTATATATTTTTGTAAAAGTGCCTTTAATAATAAAAAAAATATACTTTTCCGGAATACGAACAGGTTTTTGTTTTTTTTTTACTTTTTTTTTGTTGTTTCATTATAAGGTATTTTTTTAATTAGCAAATATTAATCATAGGCGTAATAGTGTTTTATTTTATATTTTTGTTTACTCAATAAGTACCTATAATAAAATGTATATAACGCAAACTATTTTCTTTAGCTAACTAAACGTAATACGTAACGTAAATTATTAATTAGTTATTATTCAATTTATTTAGCGTCGTGCACCGTACCACCAAATAATTATCATCTTCCAATATGCATTTATTAAAAAGTAATCACTACTTTTATAAAGGTTTCGCCAGCCACCATCCACCCAAGTTAATGAACTAGCTATCACTTCACCACACATACTGAAAGTGATTGATGTGCACGATGAGTCGACTGAAAAATACCAAGACCAGTAAACCACAGTGCCTGGCACCACCACACAATCATTAATAAAGACTCTTCCGCAAATAAAGCCTCCAAAACCTCCTTTGAACTTCGAAAAAAATATTTAACTACACCAATAAATTGAAAAACCAATAATTTCGCACAATAACATTACAGACACACACAATTCAATTTAGTCGCGTAATCGATATGTGACCTACTTTACTTACCTATATACATTGGCGGTATTATAACGTCACTAAAGGCACTGTGTTTTTACATAAAATAAAATTTAAAAATCACTGGCCACAACACGTTTTCTTTTTAATTTAAATTTTAGACTAGAGCGTCGATCGATAAGTCCTACGATGTTCACAGCCGCCCGTCTATGATCAGAGCGAGTCCATTCAATACTGGGACTCTGGGAGGGAGACCTGCGTAGAGGGAGAGGGACGTCTGTCTCGACAACGAGCGCGGGAAAACATGACATTCACTGCCGCACGCACTAACGTCAATTAGGAATAGTCATTACTAATCCAGTTTTTTAAATGATTATTTGAACCAATGATGTTTTATACAATATATATGCTATTAGCGCACGAAAAGTGAAACAACGAAATTCACCCAAAATTGGGTGAACGAGCCTTTGAAAAAGTAAATAATAAGGAATGGATATCATACCATAAGTATAGTCATTCATCCATGGTATAAGTATATGAGAAAATATTTAAATTACATGAGCCACAATTTTTGGCGCGCATAGCAGGGATATATCTATGGTTTATAATATCATTGATTTGAACACTCAAAGCCATGATATTTTACACTCAGTGAATATAGTTATTTAATCCCTCGTATTTGATAATAGAAAATAGGCACAAATGGCTCATAGACTCGTAAAAATCTAAAAAAAAATGTGTAACCGAAAACTAACGCTAACTGACATTTGTGACTGCGACAAACAGTTTTTTTTTTTAATTGAGATAAAGACAAAGCAAGCGTTCGTTTCAGTCAAGATAAAAATAATGATGACGTTTTATTATTGAAAGATAGTGACCTACGTTCGCAGTTGCTAAAAATAACAATATAATTGTGATTGTTAATATTTTAACTAATTAACACACACTTTTAACCTCAGAGTAATAAGAATAGAGCTAGTATCGCGTCGATTCCCCGAACAAATTTTTCGTGGCACTTTTGCGGGGTGCGGGAGGCGAAGTAAACACACACAGATACACTTTCACGCATACCCACACTATAGTAAACTCGCAACACATTCAAAAATATACGCACACACATAAAAAAATACCTGGACATGAACAAAAATTTGGCAGAGGGGGGTTAGCGCATCATGCTCTCTCCAGTGGTATCTCCTCTAAGCTTTTAACTACACACATCAAAAGTGTCTAGGGATCAACATATATTTTTGCAATAACTTTTCTCCTGATTGATATTAATTAAAATTTTCTTTAAGGATTCATCAAATAAAGTGTTTTCGTTTGTCACAGTAACGATAAACCAAGTCACCTTTGCATTAATAAAGAAATTTGCCATTTTCCTAATAAAGGGATTTTTGACATTTGAACCACTAACACAAAAGTTCGAAAAAAAGACTGAAATAACAGTTTTCTTTAAAATTTTATTGGGTAACTTAAACAATTAATAATCCGTGTTTCTACCGCGAACACTAACAACACAAGAACATCGGTTTGGCATACTCAAAATGAGTTCATCCAAATCACGCTGTGGAATGGCCGCCCATGTTCGTTGCAACAACAAAAAAAGGTCTTCTTGCGACTGGATACCCTCCATATTCGGCAGAGCTCTTCTCTGTAGCATATCCCATGCATGCTCAATCGGGTTCAAGTCTGGCGACTGAGCAGGCCAGGGCAGGACATTGATGTTAGCTGCGGCGAGAGTCTGTCTTACAACTCTTGCGGTGTGCGGTCGTGCATTATCATGCATTAACTGAAATAAGGGACCGATTTGCACTTGTAGAGGAACGATGACGTCTGATACAATCGTCTCAGCATAAATTTGAGCGTTGAGGTTGCCTCTGATCCAAATCAACTCAGTTCTTCCGCCGATCCAAATACCCGCCCATACCATGATGGTTCCACCACTATAAGGATGGACTTCCTGGCAGGATTTTAATCGCTGTTGGCGTCCAGGGGTTCTCCAGTGTCGTATACGTCTTGTATCCGGTCTCATACCAAAACGAGACTCATCAGAAAAGCACACGAAACGCCATTGTTCTTCTGCCCAATTTCTGTGTTCAAGAGCCCATTGATATCGAATCCTACGATTGTGCATTGCTATAGGTGGTACCCGTAGCGGTCTTCGGGAATGAAGGTTCACTTCATGCAAGCGGTTTCTGACTGTTTGGTCGCTAATTAAGTTCCCTGAAGAGTGATGAAGCCTCACGGCTAACATCATGGCAGTTATTGTTGGAGCTCTTCGAGTTAAGATTTGAATATATCGGTCTTGTCTCCGTGTGGTGCAGCGATACCGTCCTCCATGGCGCTCAGCCACGGTACCAGTGCTTCGGTAACGTGTCCAAAGTCGACTGATAACACTCTGACTTGTATTCAGAGCTAAAGCCACAGTACGTTGCCGGGAACCAGCTTCTATCATTCCCACGGCTCTGAGCATTTCTTCCCTGCTTAAATGACGTCGCCGCTCCATAATAACGTTGGTTTTAATCAGTAGTAGGGAAACAGTAGCACTAATAATGTCTTCAATGCGTTGTATGTTTTTATAGGGAAAATATTGACAGCTGATTTTCATCTTTTACTCGAATTTGATTCACAGTTCCTGATTCAAATTATGAAATGCACCAAAAAGGATCCATATAAATTTATAAAATCATAAATTTATTACAAAGCCACATCTCAATCTCAAGAAATCCGCTTAAAAATGCTTGATCCCTAGACACTTTTGATGTGTGTAATTAACATAAACTCAAACAGTGATTTTCTATATAAGTACATCATTCGCTGATGTTGATCCAATTGTAACAAGACGAACAATGTTTAAAGAAAGTGAAAAAATGACAAGCCCGCTGAGTTTCTGGCCGGATCTTCTCAGTTGAGGCCGCGGTATGATCCGGTTGAAGCTTTTAAAAAATTGACCATTCAATAGCTAGCCTTAAGCCTATTTGAAATAAATAATTTCGAAAGACCATCACTCCACTGCTGAACAAAGGCCTCACCCTTAGAAGGGAGGGGTTGCCATAATCCCCACGCTTGCCAGGCGTCTTGGAGGTAATCCAATAGAGAGATGCTGCTGCCCGTCTTCTTGCTTTCCCATAGTCGTCTCTTACGGACATCTAACAGGAGGAGATTGGAGAGTGCTTTTCTTACCCGGGCACCCCATGGGATATATCAAATACACAAATAATAATAACATAGAGCATAAATAGGAGATATAGAACACACAAGCATATAGTTAAGTATTAGGAATAGAGTACGCGTTTGTCTATGGTCCCATTACACAAAGCGTAGGCAGATTTGCCTCTACGGGGCAGGTGAATTGAACTATTTAAAGTTATATTACAAGAGCTATATTGATATGTAAGTGATAATTAGTAATAGGTTTGATCTGTTACGAGCGCAAATGTCGATAAATACAGCTGACGGTATAGTACCTATTGTCGTGTACCTGATATTTATGTATTTTGATGTTCTTACCTGTGCCTACGGTTCTTACTTGCATTTGAGCATTCTATAGTACTTGTACTGATTATTGTTCTGTGAGCACAAGTGTTTCCGCAGTCACAGGTGCATTCTCTCCTCCTGGCTCTCATAATCTAATAGGCCGGTAGACCGATTCGACCGAGGAGGGATCCAGCGTAGGGCAGACTGTTCCCATCCGGCGCATGGATAATTAAGCGATGTTCTAAACAGTAAGGAACAAGGGGTGTCCGGGTAAGAATAGCACCCTCTCATCTCCTCCCGTTGGGTGACCGTAATAGGCGACTACGGGAAAACAAGAAGACGGGCACCAACGTCCTTCTATTGGATTCTCAGAGTAATTAGAATAGAGTTAGTATCGCGTCGATTCGCCGAACAAATTTTTCGTGGCACTTTTGCGGGGTGCGGGAGGCGAAGTAAACACACACAGATACAATTTCATGCATACCCACACTATAATAAACTCGCAACACATTCAAAAAGATACGCACACAAATAAAGAATGACCTGACCATATGAACAAAATTTTGCAGAGGGGTGGGTTAGCGCATCATGCTATCTCCAGTGGTATCTCCTCTAAGATTGGATTACCTACCACCTATACGATACGCAAGACGCTTGCCAAGCATTTGGATTATTGTAACCCCTCCCCACTAAGGGCGAGGCCTTTTCTTCAGAAGTAGACATATCTCGGCTGCTAATGACGATGATTTATTATACAGATCACTGTGTAATTAAACAATTAATTAAAATATTAACACTCTTAATTTATTGTTATTTATTTATTTAATAATATCAGCCTTTATTTATGTCCCACTGCTGGGCACGGGACTCCCATCAAGATGAGGGGGCTTAGGCCATAGTCCACCACGCTGGCCAAGTGCGGGTTGGCGGACTTCACACGTCATTCGAGAGCTAGTTAGGCTTTCTCAGACATGCAGGTTTCCTCACGATGTATTCCTACACCGAAAGCTAATAACAATCACACAAAGACGATTCGCACATGATTCATTAAAGAAATCAGAGGTGCGAGCCGGGGTTCGAACCTGCGCACCTTATTTCCGAGGCAAGCGCTCGTCCACTGAGCTTTTCCGCTGTTATTTATTTATTTATTTTCAAGTAGGCTTACAGAGTAATAACAAACTATTGATAGATAAATATTTACATCATAATATGCTTATAGCAATCATCATATTATGCTTATAGTAAGTTATCGTTATTTTTAGCTGCACTTAGAATGGATTACCTACCACATCGACTACGATTCCCCAAGACACCTGCCAAGCGTGGGAATCCCCTTTGGAAGATAGGGATGCTACCTATCTTCCCCTTTGGAAGATAGGGATGCTACCTATCTTCCCCTTTGGAAGATAGGGATGCTACCTATCTTCCCCTTTGGAAGATAGGGATGCTACCTATCTTCCCCTTTGGAAGATAGGGATGCTACCTATCTTCCCCTTTGGAAGATAGGGATGCTACCTATCTTCCCCTTTGGAAGATAGGGATGCTACCTATCTTCCCCTTTGGAAGATAGGGATGCTACCTATCTTCCCCTTTGGAAGATAGGGATGCTACCTATCTTCCAAAGGGGAGGGCTTCTCCACAGTGGACGTCTCTCGGTTACTGATTATGATGAAAAATGGTTGTTGCTCCCCGCAGGATTCGAGCCCGCGGCCTTTGGTTTGCAAACCATTCCCGCTACACCACGGAGGCTACAACGACTGCACGATTACAAACATGACTGATAGTCACGCAATGGTATTACTTTAGCACCATGAAGACGCACTCAATCCATTAAATAATGTAGATCAGGAGCGGCCAACATTTTCAAAATTCGGAAATAGATGTTCGCCCCGGGGCCGCACATGGTAAAACAGAAGAAATTATCTAGTTATTTTTAAAGATATTTTTGATAAATATAATTATCACATAATGTTAGTATTGTGACAATATTTTTAAAGTTTTAAACAATGTTTGACTGCCCCGGGGACCACAAGTTGGCGGGCCGCGGGTGGTCACCCTTGATGTACATGGTGTAGTTACAGTTGGTTACCGTTGGTACCGTTTCGTCTCTACATTACCACCTCCACAATAATAGACACATTTTTTGCTGTTGTGAAGCAACCTTCTAAAGGAGGAGCGGTGGCCCTGGTTATGTAGAATTTAATGATTTCTGATATTTACGCGAATACTACACATTGAAATGAAAAGAACAAATTTTACAGATTATATCGCAGTTTATTTTTGATTTTAATTACCCGACGTTTCGAATACTTTACAGCATTCATGGTCACGGGCGGACTGAGGTGGTAGCTGTCCATACGTCATAGTTGTCTTAGGGTACCCTCAGGTCTTCTAATTGTTATTGTTAGTGCGATCTACGCAGAAAGAGCTTACAGTATCTACCTTACAGCAGTGGCGGTCAGAGAGGGGGGGGGGGGGGTCGTAGGGGTCATGACCCCCCCCAAAATCCATATTCGTACCCGGCAAAATTGGGTAGCAATTAACCCTAACCTAGTCTAGGTACAAGACCAACGGGACCGTCAAATGTGACCCCCCCCAAAATCATTGGCTGCGACCGCGCCTACCTTACAGTAGTAACCGCGATATAATCCGTAAAATTAGTACCTATCACCTCTTCGGTGGGCTTTATCGTCGCTGCAGGGTCTCTGGGCGCTCCGTTCAGACCTCACCAGGGTTCAGTGCCAGCCGCTAGCTAGAGCACGTCGCAGGTGGAGCAGAGACGCGTTTCCTACGCACACTTTTTTTTTCGCGGGGGAAACCTTCAAAATGTCCCCGGGAGCTGTGGGGCTCGAACGGGGTATATGGGATTCTTACTCACTAAAGCCCCCGCGGCTGTCGCATCGGCACATGAGAGGGGACCTCGGGGCTCTCCGGTGGGATCTGCACCAGGGGCCCCTCAGTGTCTTGCCGTGAGCCCGCCACCGGGGGCGCATTGTAGTCCCCCGAGAAATAATAACGGTGCTCACGGGGACGGGGTCGCAACCCCGCCGCCGTCCTCCTCGGAGTCGCCACCGTACTCAATGGTCGTCCTAGGACCCACACCCTGGACGTCCAGCGACTCCGAGGTACACACACAGGGCCTACACTGCGTCATCGCCTGACTAATAAGCGGAAACTAATAAATAAGCACCTAATATTAATATATTTGTAGTGACATGCTGACTAAGGAGAAAGGGCCCGCTCCCGCGCCACCATGCCACGGCACCTCAGTCGTCCCGTAACCCGCACTACCGATACTTGCGATACTTGTGTACCGATACTATTGTACGAATTATTGAGTAATTTATGTGAACATTTTGTGTACGTAATTGTACGCCCACTTACATCAATTAATAATTTATACCTAGCTAAAAAATCAGCACCTAGTATTGGTTGCTTTACATCGGCTATATTATAATAAACATCCAACTTAATTCTCGACGCAATCTTAAATTTAACACCATAAAATGCATACCTTAAGTCTTAATTTCAGTTCCATTTGCTGCGTACAATTTATAATAATTATTCACCCTATTGACAAGACAAATAAGAGGTTCACCTGGTGCTAAGCAACACGAAGATGATAAAGATGATTTGATTTGATTTGATTTGATTTAATAGCCTAAAGATAGCTGTAGTGTACTGCCGCTCGTCACCCGAGAAATTTCTTCTTTCTCTCTTTGTGTATAATGGTGCTATGATGATGGAACGGCAGACGGCAAATTAATCTTGTATTTTCCTTTCAGTATGAAACGCACTTATATTTTCAAAAATTAATAAAAACAAAAAAGTGTCCGGTAGACAAGTTTTTTGTTAGTCGTAATCCAGAGACTACGACGGCGGCGGTCTATTCACGGGTCTTGACGAACGGCGCGGCGTGCTGTTCACGTTCACGGAAACAGCCTTCTTTTGATTTGCAATTGTTTTTTTTTTGTCGTATGGTTGGTGCCCAACCTGGTGTCAAAGTTTTCAAGCTGCCCTTAGGCCTCTGACTTACCTTAACGACTGCTGTATAGATGACAATAGCAGGGACCGACTTTTAACGTGCCCTCCGAAGCACGGAGACGCTCCGTTCAAATGCCACTAAACGGTCACCCATCTGAGGACTGGCCTTGCCTAACGATGCTTACCCAACTGATCGTTTACCGAACAGTGGTTACAACTGGCTATGAGATTCGTTTCAAAGCTACGATGCCACGGACATACAGCCACATAGTAGGGGTCAATTTTATAACATCCTTCTTTTACGTTGGAGGTAAGGCTCTACCTTAAACGGATACAAGTATATTCAGGTTAGTTGCGATACCCGTAGTAGACAGGAAAATGAAATTCTTGGCATCGTAGGTCAGGACGGGTGGCGACATGCTGTGTCGTCCGTTTGAAAATAGACACCCTTAGGCTATCCGCAATACTTATTAACACGTTGAGTGCGATACCAGGTCTAAACACCTTGTATACGTCTACGCTTACAGTGCGGCTAAGAAAAGTATAGACTTCCTTGTCTTGCGGAAGGCCTAACTTTAACTTGGTTCGGTGTAGGAAAAAGATGAATATATATCTAAGATGTATTATTAAAATAGAATCCAATGGTGTACCTACCTTAATACCAGGTTTTTACACCTGGTACCGCACGGAAGAAATAAAAGAATCATGCCCACTCTCCATACATTGATTGACCTGTCACTTGATTTTTTTTGCAGGTCGCGTCTACCTATAACTAGTGATGTATAAAAATAGTTATTATCTATAATTACACAATAACTAATTATCTTTTCATTTAGAGGCCAGGGAAAAATGCTATTAAGTAAAAAAGTTTTTGAGGTTATACCAGTTGTCAGATAGTTTGACAGCTGACAAAGTAACCTCTGGTTCATCACGATATCGACGAAATATCAAAAAATAAAATTAAATAGATAATGAAACAAGTATAAATTATATAAAAGAACAAAAAGCCCGACCGCGAACAAACAAAATGGGCCTAAATTACATTATACATAAAATGTAGACACATGTATATATATTTCAATTCGTCTCGTTAAGACCTTTCATTTGATACCCATATTGATGTTTTTGGTAGTAAATAAAATACAAAACAAATATATATATACAGACGAATTGAGAACCTCCTCATTTTTTGAAGTCGGTTAAAAATGGTGTCTACAGGCCTATTATTTTTTTTGGAATAATATTATAGCCTTTGTCACTCTTACAATTAAGACGAATCCAACGACATATACTTACCTAACTTGTAGTCTACCTACATACATACTCTCTAAAAACATAACCCTCTTCCTGGGCATTAAGGCAAATAGAGCTGCTGCCTACATGTTTTGGAGAGGACAGGGAAATTAAATAAAAACAGGATTTGATTTATTATTATTTATTTGATGATTTTCCTACAACCAATACATCTAAAAATGCCACTGGAGCCACAATGTTGGTTTCATGCCTGGCCCAACATAAATTCCACACCAACGTCATAACATGTGCACAACAACCTACACTGCAACATCCTACAATGAAGTTGCAGCAATAACTCTATAATGCCTTCTCGTCCATTAATACCGTTTGCTGTCAAAATGTACACATAGTACTGATGTCTTGAGATATGATTTTATTTTGCCTTTGATAAGTGAATTTTCCTCATTGCCTATCGTGGGTATACAATTAGTGAATAGACAAACTTCTATTAAGTTGACCATCCTTATTGTGAGGCTCGATAGGTTTTCCTTGAGAATGTGGACCACTGTGATGATCAACCACAAACAGGGCATGCTTGAGCTCATGCTCAAGCATGCACAGCGAGATGTAACAGCAGATGGATCACACTCATTGTTTCCATGAATAAAATAAAAGGATTAATAGGCTGTATGGATACATCAAAGCGGGTTTCACAAATGTTATCTTCTTCTGTTATCTGAAAAACAAATCAATTATAAGTGAAAAAAAAAAAGATTTTGAAGCCTACAATGGAATTATGTATATTAGTATTCCTACATGTTTTGTTTAAAACAGCTGTCTAAAAAAACAGGGGAAAATCTAATGAAACGAATAATGCATTCGGTCAGTGGGTCACCTATTTCTAGTAGTACTAGTTCTATTTTTCATGTTATTTGAAAAATATACTTTGCTACTTCTGAATATCAATACATTTGTAAAAAAACAATCATAACACAAACGTCCGCGCGTCCGTTGCCAGGATACTAAACCGTTAGTACTTTCTTGTTATTATACTTACTATTACTGGAGATATCCAAGTGCTAATTAGCGAGATGGTACTGCTATCTAACTGAAGTGCCGATACCTAACGCCGAAACGTATTGACACTTAGGTATGTTGCAGTTTAAACAAAGCAATCTCGTAGAAGGCTCCAAACGCTTTCCAACAAGAGCGATAATGTCTTAGATCCCAATCTAAAAGCACTAAATTCGTATCCATTTATCACAGGCTAATGTAATCGTAAGTGTGAGTGTCCGTGGAAAACTGGAAAATGGAAAAGTTGTATTGTAAGGGAAATCCAAACTCGCACAGTACAAGAGTACAAAAGCAAACAAACCACAGAACAGCACAAAACGTCATACAAATGACATTAATGACAGCCTGTCATTCCAAATAAATCATATACTCTGTTTCTTTCTATCACATGTAACCTATATAAATGCATTCTTTTCTTGTGCGAGTGAGAAAGAATGTGTTATCTCTCCATAGATCCTTACTCTAAGATTGAGAATACTAAACTTACTAATAATGTTTTTTAATGGCTTTAATTAAAAATTCAATCTAGCGATATGTATTAAGCAAAAAATAAGCATTTTTTTAAGATATTATACATCACTAGACGCGTCAGAAAATTTTCAGGTCAAAACTGGACATGATTCTTTCATAATAATGCGAAACCAGGTCGAAACACCTTGTACCTCGCTGACCTGGTACCGCACCCCGCGTTAGCTTCCCGCGACTAGTGTTGGGCGTTGGCTTGCAATCGTGAGAAACGTGTCGACATGGCGTCAAGACCAACAAAACGGTGCCGAAAAAAGATATAAAATGATGTTTGCGAGGACAGTGATGCAGTGAAAGTTAAATCTAATTATAGATTGATTTATTAGAGACAGGTGAGTCATCATTACTATTTATTTTACTTACCTAATTACGTTTCCCGTTTAGTGCGTATTTAAGTTTACAAAAGTGGTCAAGTGCGAGTCGGACACGCGCATCGTGAGTTTCGTACTAACTAACCCCGGAAAGTTTACCGAATCGAGTCTTGAACTTTTTCATTTTTGCCGATTATGTAGTAAATGACAAACTTAATTTTGCAGTTTTCGCCAAACATGATATAGTTTGTTGCAAGTATAAGTTTGTAATCGCAAAAATGTAAATTGTTTTTGTTGTTGTTGTTTGATGTAATAAAAAAAATACGGTTCGTGGAGGAAATTTTCAAAGATTTTACAAAAAAGGGCTTTGACAATGATACAGGTAATTTCAACGCAGACGTAAATGCGTGCACGTACTTACACATACACATACAAATACACATCCACATCCAATCCACGCGCGCACATATACACATACAAATAAATAATAATAAATTTATCTTTTCAGAACCCGCACGAAAACTTGACAAACACACTTTGGTAAAAGGTAAGTTAAGAAGAGGAATTGTGTCGGATGTTACGCAAAACTCCGAACCTTTTTAACCAGCCGCCAAGCTGACAAAAAAGTAAAAATATAACTAAACGTGTTCAGTGCAAAAAAAAGCTTGGGCATGGGTAGCACCCATGTTTTATTGAAAAACATTAATTCATGTTTGTTATTTTTCCATTATATTAAAACTTAATTACAGCTATCGACATTTTTATTTCACATCCTTAAAATACACACCAGACTTCCCTTATTCAGTGCGGCACCGGGTGATTAAGCCTTGTATTTTGAGTATAGCTATAATTTTTAAACTAAACAAGTTGTTAACGAACGGCTTCAGGTGTATGTCAATTAATTCATTATTATTAATATTCAAAGCAAAAAAAAAAAATTTTTAAATGAAGGCAAAAAATGGATTTAAGTTTCTTAAATCTTACAGGGTCTATAAGCCTTGTACCGCCACAATGGAAGTTTTATTACCAGGTCTATAGGCCTTGTACCGAAGGAATGGAAAATATTGAAAAGATACTGTCGCAGCAAACGTGTTACCCGCAATATACAAGTGCTACTTTGACAGGTAAAACAAACGATCAATTTTCACATTTCACGCCAATGTCTCTAGTGTTAATTATCAAAAAACAAATAAATAAACATACTTATTTTGGTCATTTTCGTTAACTGTTAAAACAATCTATGCCAAAGGTTTAATTATATTGTAGCCTGCTAGTCAAAGGGAGATGGTCTCTTATACCCCGTTCATAGAGCAATATTAATATCTATGGGTTTGAAGCAATTAATGCAATTATCATAATGTTGTCTTTTACTTACGCGAATATTACACATTGAAATCAAACTACTTTTACGGATTATATCGCGGTTTATTTAGATTTTACTATCCCGACGTTTCGAATGCTTTGCCGCGATATAATCCGTAAAAGTAGTTTGATTTCAATTATCATAATTATTTTGACAAATAAGACTGGGTTACTTTGAGTTAATAGTACGAATTATCCCATAATATTATTTTTATGACAACGCAGTTTAGGCCCTGCGTTGTCACGAACACCACTAGGGTGTCGGGCGGAGCGTGGATTTCGGTAGACCCAATATTTGTCATTTTTGATTATCAGCCAAAAACTACGTGACATAAACCAAAATTAAAATCTGTTTTGAGATGTGCAAATTAATCCCTTTGATATGATACCCCACTCGAAATAATAGTCTCACTTTGACATTTTGACGCCCCATTTTATTTTCATTTGCAATGGTTGGTTAAGTAAGATCTAAAACTATTGCAAGTTTATAATCGATAGCATAAGTGATTCTTGAAATATATAGGTGTAACAGATAGACAGACAGACGAAGTCCCAGCATAAGGGTTCCTTTTTTACCTTTTAGGTATGAAACCCTAAAAAATGGCTCACACTCCAAACGTCCAGCGACTCCAAAGATGAGATTACCACCTATGGCAGGCAATACAAAAGACTATTAAGGTGAGGTAGGTGACTAACACCTGTAAAAGCATAATTAACAATATAAACTTAGTAATCTTTGTAGCCAGCCTAAAGCACCCTGGGTAATAAATAAGGCAAGATATTACACCGGACTGCCCCCGCCTCGGTCGATAACCCCGTGAATCAGGTCACTAGACAAGACACGAAGCTATCATAGCCAACTGGCTTAAAACTTTACCAGCGATGAAACAATGTATCTAGTGTTTTGTATTTCCACCTTACAACTATGCACATATGTTTTTGGAAAATTTACCACAGCTAGCCAACTTATCACAAACTTGGCAGTCTCTACCACAGAACTGTGTTTTGTGTATCCACACAACTGATACATAATAATATCAGCCATTGTTTTGCCAGCGTGGTATACTATGGGCTAAGCCCTTATCATAAGGAGCCCGGCCAACAGTGGGACAAAAACAAGGTCTGATATTATTATTGTTTATAGATAAATATCACTCGGAAACAAGACAAACGGACATTTAATTACATGCACACTAATTTTCTATTCACAACTGTCGGATTCCGATACGGAAAGTTTTCCGCTTCGGAATCCTATGAGCAATATTATTTTCACCTTACTTTCTTGATAGAAAGTAACAGCGCTATAAACTACGTGTATTGACATCTCTAGCTCTTGTCAAATAAGATGATAATAATACTGTTATAAGAGGTGGTGGTAGAGGCCCAGGTGATATCTTATACCTAAACGCTGTGCACAAATCTGCGGGCCTAAAATGGTGACTTTAAGCAATTCATTTAAATGGAATTATTACTCTGCATTCCCATCCCTCGCAATTCCTGTAAATTTCGTAAAATGGTCACACATTTAAGGTGAATCATACTCAATTCATTTATTAGCATATTTGGCGTTAATACGAATAACACTTAAACAGTTACCAGCAGCCAAAACGTCCACTGTTGAATAAAGGCCTCCCCCTTAGAAGGGGGGGGGGGGGGGTTGCCATAATCCCCACGCTGGGCAGGCGGCTTGGGGATCGCAGTATAGGTGTTAAGTAATCCAATAGAAAGACGCTGCTGCCCGTCTTCTTGTTGAAGTGAAACTTCTTATGCGACTTCCAAAAATGTTATCACTTAACGCGTTAAACGTTAAGCGTTAAATTTGTTAAGGTTATGAAAGCGCTCTTAAGGTTATGAAAGCGCT
Organism: Furcula furcula; assembly: GCA_911728495.1. Taxonomy (NCBI): domain Eukaryota; kingdom Metazoa; phylum Arthropoda; class Insecta; order Lepidoptera; family Notodontidae; genus Furcula; species Furcula furcula. The sequence goes on from OU452258.1 coordinate 11,487,917, forward strand.
CACGTGACGCCGTCATTCAGTGTCGTTCAGTGTGGTTCGGTGTGGTTCAATGTGGTTCGGTGTGGATCGGTGTGGTTCGGTGTGGTTCGGTGTGGCACGGTGTGGCACGGTGTGGCACGGTGTGGCACGGTGTGGCACGGTGTGGCATGGTGTGGCACTGTGTGGCACTGTGCGGTACGGTGTCGTACGGTGTCGAACGGTGTCGTACAGTGTCGTACAGTGTCGTACAGTACAAAGCGAGAGTGAAGTTTCACTTCTTCCGCGCGGAGGGACTCTACGCACGCACATTTTTTTTCCCTTAGTCGACTTTAACGGACACCCAACGGGAGGAGATGGGTGGCTCCTATTCGGAATTTAGAGTTATGTCGCTATACTAAACAGCAAAAAATCCCTGATCCTGATGCCAGCTTTTATTATATTTTGCATAATATCTGCGATGACAATTATTATTAACTAGCTGACCCACGCAGCTCCGCCTGTGCAGCTCCACCCGCGCTTTAATTACATTTTGCTCCCCTTTTTTCCCTACTCCTTTGATTTATCTCTCTCCATCTCTCTCTCTTATAAGAAAAATCTAATTCTATGCTCTTTCTCTCCCCTCCCGCTTCGGTCCCCGTCACACTTCCCCTCTTCCTCTCCCCGTTGTCCTCTCTGAACCCTCTCCCTCCTCTCTCTTCTCCCAACTTGCTCCCTCTCACTCCCCCCCTTGCTCCACCTAACTCCTCCGATCACTCACTCACTCACCCTCCCCTCTCCCTCTCTTGCACCCTCCTCTCGTTCTATATATCCTCGTCAATCATGGTATCAGCGGCATAAAATATACTTTATAACCTATTCTCAGACCTACCCGCAAAATTTCATACATATCGGTTCACCCATCTATTTAAAGACCTTGCCTTATGTTGCTTAACCTTAACCTAGCGGCATGAAATATACTTTACGACCTATTCTCAGACCTACCCGAAATGCACACAACATTTCATACAAATCTGTTCACCCATCAATTTAATGTCCTGGCCTTATGTTGCTTAACCTTAACCTAGCGGTATGAAATATACTTTATGACCTATTCTCAGACCTACCCGATATGCACAAAAAAATCATACAAATCGGTTCACCCATCTATTTTATGACCTTACCTAACGTTGCTTAACCTTAACCTACCGGGATAAAAAGTATCCTATGTCCGTTTCCTGGTTCTAAGCTACGCTACCTCCCCACCAATTTTCAGCCAAATCGGTTCTGCCGTTCTTGAGTTATAAATAGTGTAACTAACACGACTTTCTTTTATATTTATAGATTTCGCGCCTAACTAAATCTTCAAAATCCGATTTAATTTCGATTCGGAATGAAGGCCCGCCCAAAACTAATCGATATAGCTCACGATAGAGACGTATCTACTAGCTGTAACCACGTATGCATACATCTAATAACTAATATCTTATTCGAATCGAACGGATATGTGTATAACAAATGATAGCGAGTTTATATGGCGTGCTTTGATTATATATACGTCTAGATACCAAGTCGTCTTGTAAAGTTACGGTACTGAGCGTCGCAGCCTCATATCGTGCGGGCAGGTCTCGTTGTAAACTCGCATCATCTGTAGTTGTGTGCGTGTTTGGGGATCTCCAGTTATAAATATTTTTCGCAATAATATCACAGCTCACAGCTACAGCTAACTGCTCACAGCTAACTACTCACAGCTAACTGCTCACAGCTAACTGCTCACTGTTCACTGTTCACAGCTAACTGCTCACAGCTAACAGCTCACAGCTAATTGCTCACAGCTAACAGCTCACAGCTAACAGCTCACAGCTAACAGCTCACAGCTAACAGCACACAGCTAACTGCTCACAGCTAACTGCTCAAAAAAACAGAGCTGGCGGAGCTACGCGGGTCAGCTAGTAAATAATAATATCTTAGGACAATCCACACCCAAACTAGACAGAACCTGTGCTATGGTTAGCAAACAACTAACATACATCCTTATATACAACGGGTCGGTCACTAGACCAACTGGAGCCGATGGCTACTGTTTTATATGATAAAAAAAATGCGTTCAGAAATAAAATCGAAGACTCAGGGGACCGTCGGCGTCGGGCTGGTAGCTTTTTCTGCCAACGTAAATAGGTTTGGACATACAAAGAGGAAACGCCACCAGTCTTTTAAGTAATCTAAAAAACTTCCGCTAAGTTGTCGCAGCACTGGGAGGGAGGGATCCCAGTGCTGCGACAACGCGAAGTTTTTTACGACTTATTTAAATGTAAACAAAACTGTAAATATAATTATGTACAATAATGTAAATAAACTGTAAATACGTCTCGTTGGGTGTCGTAAAAGGCGACTAAGCGAGAACAGGAAGACGGGTAGCAGCGTCCTTCTTTTGAATTTAACTGTCACATATACTGCGATCCCCAAAACGCCTGCCATGCGTGGGGATTATCCCCCCCCCCCCCCCCACTTTTAATGGAGGGGAGAGTATTGGACGTGTTTTCGGCTGCTGACGATGTTGTAAATAAAGCCTGTATCTTCTATTTACCGACGCTTGATAGACAAGGTTTATTCATGTAATAAAGCTGGTTCATAAAGACTCTGAATTCAGTGTGAATTTCTCTCATATCAACCCTTTTTTTTCTAAAAATATACCGTACTTCAGTTTGCCGGACCCAAACAGACAGTAATTATCTAGTTGACTCATGTTATTTGCTCAGCACACACACTGACAAAGGCTTGTGTCCAATCAACTCGGCAAATATACCTATTATGTTGAAACTGACGTCAGTGCTAAGGTAGGTACTCTAATCTACCTTGGAAATGTAAATGTTTTTCAACTACCTGCCCCCTGAACAAGGCTCTATTTTTCGAGTTTAAGTATGTATGTATGTATGTGTGTGTGTGTATGTTTATTTCTTTGGAATGTCCCGTAGCCTTGTGACTTAATAGATCTAATATATAAAATTCTCGTGTCACAGTTTTCGTTGCCATACTCCTCCGAAACGGCTTGACCGATTTTGATGAAATTTTTTGTGCTTATCCGGTATCTATGAGAATCGGCCAACATCTATTTTTCATCCCCCTAATTGTATTTTTTTTTTTTTTTTATTTATATGGCAAAACAACTTTTGCCGGGTCAGCTAGTATTATTATATTAACTTACTAGCTGACCCGCGTAGCTCCGCCCGCGCTTTTATTACATTTTGCTCCCATTTTCTCCCTCCTCCCTAGATTTATCTCTCTCCATATCTCTCTCTTATAAAAAAAATCTAATTATATGCTCTTTCTCTCCTCTCTCTTTCCCCTCCAGCTTCGGTTTCCGTCACACTCCCCCACTTCGTCTCCCTGTTGTCCCCTCTCTGAACCCTCATCCCCTCTCTCTTCTACGAACTTGCTCCTTCTCACTCCCCCCTTACTCCACCTAACTCCCCCGATCCCTCACCCCCATCACCCCCTCCTCGAATCCCCTCCCTCTTTCTCCTCTCTTGCACCCTCCTCTCGTTCTATATATCCTCGTCAATCATGGTATCAGCGGCATTAAATATACTTTATGACCTATTCTCAGACCTCCCCGATATGCACACAAAATTTCATACAAATCGGTTCACCCATCTATTTGATGACCTTGCCTTATGTTGCTTAACCTTAACCTAGCGGTATGAAATATACTGTATGACCTATTCTCAGACCTACCCGATATGCACTTTTCATACAAATCGGTTCACCCATCTATTTAATGACCTTACCTAACGTTGCTTAACCTTAACCTACCGGGATAAAAAATCCTATGTCCGTTTCCTGGTTCTAAGCTACCTCCCACCAATTTTCAGCCGAATCGGTTAGGCCGTTCCTGAGTTATAAATAGTGTAACTAACACGACTTTCTTTTATTTAGCTAGATTAAAGTTCTATAGTGATTGTATGTTCAATTTTACCGATAGATGTCGCTGTTCATAAATGTAAATCACGCTAACATCGTAAATTACTGTCTAATGATATTCGATAATGAAAGTTACTAATATTTCGCATCTTTTATTGTTGCGACTGTGATACAATACCTATACACTACCTGGACTGGGGGAGTTTCATTAAAATTTCATGAACGACAGATTTTACATATTTCAACTTTTCAAAGATATAATGTCATATTGCTATCAGCAAAGTACTTAGAACAATACAGAAATCTAATGAAAATTTCCTGGGTGACCCGGACCGGCTTACCCCTTACAAAAATTTACCCTTCGCCATTGCCATATCTTATGCAAACTAAATGTCTGCTCAGTCCCTATTGTATATAGTAATAATACATATCTTAATGATTAACTGATCAGTCTATAATTACCCTATTCACATACAAAGGAAATTACGTGGTAATATGTGCAAGTAATGTTTCACTGCTTAGCCCCTATGAAACATAGCGTGATGTTTTATATACCAATTTATACCCCTACTTATACAGTACACATCAGTGAAAGTCCTATCAAAATCCATCCACGGGTTTTCGAATGATGCCTGGACAAACAGAACGACAGACAGACAGACAGACAGACAGACAGACAATAATTCCAAAAAAAATTGTTTTGGCCTCTATGTCGATAGTATAGTATCCCCACATAGAAATTTTGGAAAAATATTCAATGTACAGAAAAAGTGCTCTTTGAGTTTTATTATAGTATAGATAGATAACGTGTCATTAAATTCGTCTTAATCGTATACTTACCGCAGCTGGGTGTGTTGCGGCGATCGCTAGTGATGCAAAGCGGCGCAGATATTCAGCCCTAGGTTCCAGCTATATACACGACGTACGTATTTGCTCCTTAAGTGGTGGAGACTATGGGGCCTTCCTTGGTCTCATGAGACGCACAGATTGGAAGAAACTTCATCCAAACTTATTGAAGGAGGACCGTCGGGCTGGTGTTTCTGCCAACGTATAAGCTTGGCCATACAAAAAGGTAACCCCGCCAGTTTTTTAGGTATCCTTCCCTCCCCAGTGCGGCGACAACTTAAACGAAGTTTTTTACTTGATAAGTATATTGGTAAATAAACTGTATATTTTGTTATTATGTCCACGATTTAAACGATATACGATTATCTAAGTAAAAAATGTGCGTGCGTGAAGTCCCTCCGCGCGCAAGAAGTGAAACTTCATTCTAGCTCTGTCTCATTCTATTCCCCCTCCCCAGGAGTGCTGAACGTAAGTCGCTTAAGAAGTTTCACTTCATTGACTCTGACTGACTGAATCGGACTGACTGAATCCGAGTCAGTCCGAGTCAGTACCTCTCAGTCCCAGTCAGTCCCGCTCAGTCCCGGTCAGTCCCGGTCAGTCCCGCTCAGTCCCGCTCAGTCCCAGTCAGTCCCGGTCTGTCCCTCTCAGTCCCGCTCAGTCCCGGTCAGTCCCGCTCAGTCCCGGTCAGTCCCGCTCAGCCCCGGTCAGTCCCGGTCAGTCCCGCTCAGTCCCGCTCAGCCCGGTCAGTCCCGCTCAGTCCCGGTCAGTCCCGCTCAGTCTCGCTCAGTCCCGCTCAGTCCCGCTCAGTCCCGCTCAGTCCCGGTCCGTCCCGCTCAGTCCCGCTCAGTCCTGTTCAGTCCCGGTCAGTCCCGCTCAGTCCCGCTCAAACCCGCTCAGTCCCTGCATTAGTTTCAGCGGGACTCTGAGCGGGACTGCCCGCTCAGAGTTCCGCTGAAAGTAATGATAAAATAGTGATAAAATAAAATAATAATAAAATAATACAATAACTAAAGTAATGCATGTAGTAGTGTTAAAATAATGATAAAATAATCTTAAAGTAGTGTTAAAATAATGATAAAATAATGTTAAATAATGATAAAATAGTGTTAAAATAATGTTAAAGTAATGAAAAAAAATAATGATAAAGTAAAAAAGTATAGTGATAAAATAGTGTTAAAGTAATCTTTAACACTATTTTATCACTATACTTTTTTACTTTATCATTATTTTTTTATTAAATAATGATAAAGTAATGTTAAAATAGTGATAAAGTAATGATAATGAAAAGAAATGATAAAATAATGATAAAATAATCTTAAAGTAGTGTTAAAACCGGTACTTTTAGTCCTCCAGAAGTTATTTAATTCCGTCTTACTCGAGGGTACTACGCCAGAAGCATGGCACAGGAGTGTGGCGGTTCTTTTCTTCAAAAAAGGTGATAACACTTTATTAAAGAATTATAGACCCATCTCACTCCTGAGCCATGTATACAAGCTGTTTTCGAGAGTCATTACGAACCGTCTCGAACGCAGGTTTGATGACTTCCAGCCTCCCGAACAAGCCGGGTTCCGAAAAGGCTTTAGCACCGTAGACCACATACATACGCTCCGCCAGATTATACAGAAGACCGAGGAGTATAATCGGCCATTATGTCTAGCGTTTGTGGACTACGAAAAAGCCTTCGATTCAATCGAGACCTGGGCAGTATTGCAGTCCCTCCAGCGGTGCAACATTGACTATAGGTACATCGAAGTGTTGAAGTGTTTGTACAGCAACGCCACCATGTCGATCCGACTACAGGACGAGAGCACGAAACCAATCCCATTGCAGCGAGGTGTGAGACAGGGAGACGTTATTTCTCCGAAACTGTTCTCAAATGCATTGGAGGACGTTTTCAAGCTCTTGGACTGGTACGGATTCTTCATCAACATCAATGGCGAATACATCACTCACCTTCGTTTTGCCGATGATATAGTCATTATGGCAGAGTCGCTGGAGGACCTCAATACGATGCTCAGCGACCTCAGTAGCGTTTCCTAACAGGTGGGTCTTAAAATGAACATGGACAAGACGAAGATCATGTCTAATGTCCATGTTGCACCCGTACCGGTAGTTGTTGGGAACGATACACTCGAAGTTGTTGACCACTACGTATACCTAGGACAAACTATCCAGTTAGGTCGGTCCAACTTCGACAAAGAGGTCGCCCGAAGAATCCAACTCGGATGGGCAGCGTTCGGGAAACTACGCGATATCTTCTCGTCCGAAATACCGCAGTGCCTGAAGACGAAGGTTTTTAACCAGTGTGTGTTGCCAGTGATGACATATGGTACTGAGAGAGACGTGGTCTCTAACGGCTGGCCTTTTAGAGAAGTTCAGAGTCACACAACGAGCCATGGAGAGAGCTATGCTCGGAGTTTCTTTGCGCGACAGAATCCGAAATGTGGAGATTCGCCGAAGAACCAAGGTCACCGACATAGCTCTCAGAATCTGCAAGTTGAAGTGGCAATGGGCAGGCCACATCGCTCGAAGAACCGATAACCGTAGGGGAAGAAAGGTTCTCGAGTGGCGACCACGAACCGGAAGACGCAGCGTAGGCAGGCCTCCCACTAGGTGGACAGACGACATTGTGCGCGTCGCAGGTAACCGGTGGATGCAAATAGCCAATTGTCGTTCATTGTGGCGTTCTAAGGGGGAGGCCTATGTTCAGCAGTGGACGTCTTCCGGCTGATGATGATGATGATGAGTGTTAAAATAATGATAATATAATGTTAAGGTAATGATAAAATAATGGTAAAATAATGATAAAATAATGTTAAAGTAATGATAAAATAATGATAAAGTAATGATGAAGTAATGATAAAATAATGATAAAGTAATGTTAAAATAGTGATAAAGTAATGATAATGAAAAGTAATGATAAAATAATGATAACATAATCTTAAAGTAGTGTTAAAATAATGATAGAATAATGTTAAAGTAATGATAAAATAGTGTTAAAATAATGTTAAAATAATGGTAAAATAATGATAAAGTAATGTTAAAATAGTGATCAAATAGTGTTAAAGTAATGATAAAATAGCAATAAAATAATGATAAAATAATGTTAAAGTAGTGTTAAAATAATGATAAAATAATGTTAAAGTAATGTTAAAATAATGATAAAATAGTGTTAAAATAATGATAAAATAATGTTAAGGTAGTGTTAAAATAATGATAAAATAATGTTAAAGTAATGTTAAAATAATGATAAAATAGTGTTAAAATAACGATAAAATAATGTTAAAGTAGTCTTAAAATAATGATGAAATAATGTTAAAGTAATGTTAAAATAGTGATAAAATAGTGTTAAAATAATGATAAAATAATGATAAAGTAATGTTAAAATAATAATAAAAAGTAATCGGCGGAGTCGGCGGAGTCTGCGGAGTCGGCGGAGTCAGCGGAGTCAATGAAAAAAAAAAGACTTCTAATGAGTCTGTTGACTTCGTTGACTCTGGTCAACGAAGTCAACGAGTCACTCACTCACTCACTCACTCACTCCCACCTCACAACACCTATCATTTAACGCCTATCGTAGACGATACTGTGTATATGTGATAGATCACATATACACAGTAAAGTATGTATTTACAAAAAAAAAAAAATGTGCGTGCGTGGAGTCCCTCCGCGCGGAAGAAGTGAAACTTCATTCTCGCTCTGTCTCTTTCTATTCCACCTCCCCGCGCAACGAAGTCAACGAAGTCAACAAAGTCAACGAAGTCAACAAAGTCAACAAAGTCAACGGAATCAACGGAGTCAACGGAGTCAACGGAGTCGGCGGAGTCGGCGGAGTCGGCGGTCACTCACTCACTCACTCACTCACTCACTCACTATCCACTCACTATCCACTCACTATCCACTCACTATCCACTCACTATCCACTCACTATCCACTCACTATCCACTCACTATCCACTCACTATCCACTCACTATCCACTCACTATCCACTCACAATCCACTCACTATCCACTCACTATCCACTCACTATCCACTCACTATCCACTCACTATCCACTCACTATCCACCTCACTATCCACTCACTATCCACTCACTATCCACCTCACTATCCACTCACTATCCACCTCACTATCCACCTCACTATCCACTCACTATCCACCTCACTATCCACTCACTATCCGCTCACTATCCGCTCACTATCCGCTCACTATCCGCTCACTATCCGCTCACTATCCGCTCACTATCCGCTCACTATCCGCTCACTATCCACTCACTATCCACTCACTATCCACTCACCCACTCACCCACTCACTCACGCACGCACATTTTTTTATTATTAACGCGTTATATGATAACATTTTTGGAAGCCGCATAAGAAGTTTCACTTCAATAAATGATGTAGATACTTCTTATCTAATTACCCGACTACGGAACGGAGGGACGGTTATGATTTTAACAAGAATGTATGTATGTATGTAGGTATGTTCATCTATTCCCGCATATCTTCTAATCTACTTAACATAATTTGACAAGTAGGGTGTCGTTAGAAGCGTCTGGATTGTCCGCTGGTTATAGGCTATATAATATGTATCACATTATTAGACTAAGATTTTATCCGTAGTCGGGTTTTAGTTTTTAAAACTTATTTAAAATAAAATGTTGTTCAAAAAATATGTATCAAATGAACGATCTTTATTTATACAAGTCTAAATAACAAAAAAAAAATACTCCGTTATTGTAGAACGAACTCATAAAATTACTTTTCTGCTCTATTCTCAGACCCTGGTCACTATCTGTCTACCAACTACTAGGTAAGACCTATGCATAAAGTTTAAATTCAGTGGGTTTTGGTTTAATCAAGCAGAGTTCTTGTTTCTACCTTTCTACTCCATCATCAGACGAGTCAGATAATCAGAGGATCACAATTTTTCTACCAACTACTCGACACGACCCATCCAACGAGTAAAAATTCGGTAGTTCTACGTTTATTGGTGTAGAGATCCTGTAACCACCAGGAGTGGAAACCACTATTAGATCCTGATCACCATTTTTCTACAAACTACTCGTCGAGGCAATTCCAACGAGTCGAAGTTCGGTAGGTCAACTATTATTGGTGCAGAGATCCCGTAACCACCAGGAGCGGGAACCACTATTAGACCCTGATCACCGTTTTTCTACAAACTACTCGTCGAGGCTTATCCAACGAGTCGAAGTTCGGTGGATCTAGGTTTATTGGTGCAGAGATTTTTTGACCACCTTCCTGCATTATAATCGTATGTAATGTCATCGCATTTATACATAATACATGTACTAAATTTCATAACTTTCGGACGAATGGAAGTATTTTCAAAAATGTAGGGATATTAGATAATATCTAATACATTGATTTGGAAAAGAGCTGATGATCTTTAAACGGCTGTACCAATTTTTATAAAGCATAGCTAATAACCAATCTGATTTAAAACAAGTTATGAAATAAAAAAAGCCGCATTCAAATCCGTCCGTCCACTCAATCACTCATTGGCGAGCAACGATGTCACAGACAGACAGGCACACAAACGTAGGCGTCAAACTTACTCGTTTTTGGCTGGGGGTTAAAAAGATTTTTATTTGTTATACTTACCTAAAACATATATTTGGAGCATCGCTTTGTATGGCAGTGAGGCATGGACCCTTACACAGAAGGATAGAGAAAGGTTGGAAGCATTCGAGATGTGGTGTTGGAGAAGAATGGAGGGAATAAGTTGGACAGAAAGGAAGACGAATGAGGAAGTTTTAGAATTGGTCAATGAAGAAAGAGAAATTTTAAGATCTATTCAGAACTAGCTGACCCGCGCAGCTCCGCCCGCGCTTTTATTACATTTTTTTTTTTTTTTTTAACACTTATAAGCTAGTGCTTGACTGCAGTCCCACCCGATGGAAAGCGGCGACGCAATCGAGGATGGCAAAACACACTAGCTTATTAAAAGCCTATTCACTCTAGTCTTAAAGACACCCACATTATAATCGGGCGGGAAAACCGACGCAGGCAAACTGTTCCAGTCCTTAGCTGTCCTTACTATAAAAGAAGAAGCAAACCGCTTAGACCGGACCGAAGGCACTTTCACCACATAAGGGTGTGTACGCGCCGTGCGTCTCGTCGTCCGATGATGAAAGGGAGATGGTGGAATCAAGTCATGCAATTCCTGTGCACACTCTCCAAAATGCATCCTGTAGAACACCGAGAGGCTGGCTACTCTGCGCCTGTGCTCTAGGCTTTGTAAATTGGCCGCTACTAACTCTGCGTCACCAATAAGCCTCTTAGCACGCCTCTCCACTGAGTCCAAGGCTGCAAGATGACATTTAGCAGCACCAGCCCATATGTGACTACAGTACTCCACACACGACCGGACTTGTGCTTTATATAGCATCAAAAGTTGCTCCGGTGTGAAGTACCGGCGGACCTTTGAAAGGACACCTAGCTTTCTTGCAGCTACCTTGGCTTTGGACTCAATGAACCGCCCAAAGTTGAGGTTTGAGGAAATTTCAACTCCCAACAACTGAAGGCGGTCCGTGTATTCCAAGGATACATTCTGAAAAGTAGGAGCCAAGGTGAACGGACTCCTTTTCGCGGTGAATAGACACGCTTGAGTTTTGGTGGCATTGAATCTCACAAGATTGGCATCACCCCGTTCGGAGACTGCCTGAAGTGTGAGATTCGCGCGCTCCACCATGGCTACTCTTTCAGACTGGATAACATCCTTACTGGCCCGAGCACTCGGCATATATCTCTCCACAATAGTGCTGTCATCTGCATACCCATAGATACCGGGCAACAGCAGATCGTTAATATGCAGCAGGAAGAGAGTTGCGGAGAGAACGGACCCCTGAGGAACTCCGGCATTAGTCGTCAACGGCTCCGATGTGCAACCGTCAACAACCACTCGGAGAGACCGTTCACTCAGGAAGTCCTTTATCCAGCCGATCAGTCCAGGGGATATGCCGTACGCTGGCAGCTTGTTTAAAAGGCTAGCGTGCCAGACCCTGTCGAAGGCCTTCGAGACATCCAGGGAAACAGCGAGCGCTTCCCCATTTTTCTCGAGGGCCTCGCCCCACAAGTGAGTGACATACACTAGAAGGTCTCCCGTCGACCGATTTCGGCGAAATCCGTACTGTCGGTCGTTGAGGAGATCATTATGTTCTAGGTATGCCATGAGGCGCGAGTTCAATATACGCTCCATAGTCTTACAGAGTATGGAGGTTATTGAAATCGGCCGATAGTTGGCTGGATCGGCACGACTGCCCTTTTTGGGCACGGGTTGCACGTTAGCGAGCTTCCAGGACTTAGGCACTATTCCAGTCTTAAATGAGAGACGGTACAAACGTGTCAATACCGGAGACAACTCGGGTGCACATGCCTTAAGTACTATTGCTGGAATACCGTCAGGACCACTAGCTTTATTCACATCTAGACGACACAGTGCTCTCATTACCTCCTTATTTGTAATGCGGACTTCCGCCATTGACGAACCGCAATGAGGCAGTTGTGGTGGAATAGCATTGCCAGTGTCTAAACGCGAATTATTGGCAAAGAGAGATGCAAATAAACCTGCTTTCTCTCCTGCCGTATGAGCTAGAGTTCCATCAGGCTTTACTAGCGGAGGCAGTGAAGGCCGACAGAAGTTCGTTTCGACTGATTTGGCAAGAGACCAGAAAGCTCTACTACCAGATGGCTGGGCAGCGAGCTTTGAGCCAATGTGGTTGACGTGGCCGAAACGAGCCTTCTTTAACGCCTTCTTGTAGAACTTAGCGGCTTGGTTAAAGGCTCTCTTCTTATTGCTAATATCCGGAGCTTTGCGGTCACGAGCTTCAACCCAGGAAAGATACGCCGAATGTTTGCTCTTTTCAGCTTGAGCACATTCAGCGTTGAACCATGGGCGAGCTTTGCCACCGACAGGTACATCAGCGAAAGGGATAAAATATTCCATTCCTTGATGTACCACGTCGGTTATAGCATCCGCGCAACTCGACGGATCTTCGGAAGAGAAGCAGACCTGCCGCCAAGGATAAGATGCAAAGAAATGCCGCATCTCATCCCAATCTGCTGACTTGTATCGCCACAATCGCCGCACACCACGAATATCGCAGTCAGGTGGAGAAAAGGTCGATACAGATTTCACCAGACAATGATCCGAGGTTCCTAAAGGTGAGGAAACTATTACATCATACCTGTCTGGATCAGTTGTCAGCAGAAGGTCTAGACAATTGGCTGTATGACCAACAACATCAGGTACCCTAGTCGCTTGCTTTACCAGCTGGGAAAGCCCTAGCAACAGCGCAAAGTTCCGCGCTTCTCTCCCAGCATGGTCAGTCCTCTGGTATGGGAACAGCCAGTCCTGGTGACAGGCATTAAAGTCCCCCAGAGTGACCAGCTGCGCATCAGGGTACCGATGCAGGGCCTCATCAGCGGCCTCACTAAGGTGGTCAAAAAGGCGAGTTGTCTCCAGGTCACCGCTATGTGATCTATAGACACAAGTATAGACAATTTTATCTATACCAGTGTCTACTAACATCCACATTGTAGAGAATGTGGGGTCCTCGAGTTGACGGAGACGCTGGCAGCAGATGTCATTGCGGACGTACACACAGACTCCGGCGCGCTGGTGGAAATTATGCTCTAATGAATACCCTGGGTAGTCGAGGTACGCCGCATCTGATGGACATCTAATCTGCGTTTCCGTCAAGAAAAGCAAGTGCGGCTTTTCAGTCTCAAGGTGGTGGTGGACTGCATTGAGATTTGAGTGCAGACCTCGAATATTAGTGAGGTGCACTTGCAGTGAGAGGACGTGCATCCGCTGTACAAACTTACTTTTCTTGCGTGTCCGATTCATATTTAAAGAGGTGAATAGTATGGATGGAGGATGGCAGTTGACGAGACTTTGCATTGTTAACCCAACAATACGGTCAGTCTTATTGCACCACTGGAGGCTTGAACCGGAGACTGCGGGGACGCCCGAACCCCCCCAGAGATCGCCATCGGGTCCTCTCGTCCGGTCGCCAACCGGCACGATGAAGCCACCCTGGCATTTTTCACAGTTGGCGGGGCAGCCTTTCATGTGTGGCTAGCACACTACTTGGGCCCCCAACTATCTGCGGTCGGCCAGCGGAGCACCGTGCTTCGGATCCCGCTACCCTCCGAGACCAAGCATCCGACACAACAAAAAACTGACGCATCGTACCCGGTATCCATCGCAAAGCAACTGTTCAGACCCATCCTCCATGCGGCTTCATCAGACAACATGCCGGAACACGACGAATCGTTTGGCGGCATGGCTTAGTCTGATGGGTGGTAACTAAAAAGCCGGCAGCCGATGATTTGGCCTACCACCAGAGTCGCTACTCGTTTAGCACTACCCGGGGGACACGTGTAGGGAATTCAGAAGTCAAGTAATTCCTACGGACGCGAGTAGACCGCCCCCCAAAACATTTTGCTCGTCTCTCTTTCCCTCCCACTTCGGTCCTCGTCGCACTCCCCCTCTTCCTCTCCCCGTTGTCCCTTCTCTGAACCCTCTCCCTCTCTCTTCTCCCAACTTGCTCCACCTAACTCCCCCACCCCATCACCCCCTCCTCAAATCCCCTCTCAGTCTCTCTCCTCTCTTGCACCCTCCTCTCGTTCTATATATCCTCGTCAGTCATGTTATCAACGGCATAAAATATACTTTATGACCTATTCTCAGACCTATGCACACAAAATTTCATACAAATCGGTTCACCCATCTATTGTCCTTGCCTTATGTTGCTTAACCTTAACCTACCGGTATGATATATACTTTATGACCTATTCTCAGATCTACCCGATATGCGCACAAAATTTTATATTAATCGTTTCACCCATAAATTTAATGACCTTACCTAACGTTGCTTAACCTTAACTTACCGAGATAAAAAGTATCCTGGTTCTAAGCTAACTCCCCACCAATTTTCAGCCAAATCGGTTCAGCCGTTCTTGAGTTATAAATAGTGTAACTAACACGACTTTCTTTATATAGATATTAAAGTTCTATAGTGATTGTATGTTCAATTTCACCGATAGATGGCGTAGTTCATAATGTAAATCACGCTAACATCGTAAATTACTGTCTAATGATTTTCGATAATGAAAGTTCTAAATTGTTCGCATCTTTTATTGTTGCGACTGTAATGCAATACCTATACACTACCTGGACTTGGGGAATTTCATTAAAATTTCATGAACCACCCCCTGAGCCCTGACCTTGAAGCGTTTTTTGGGAGCACTGTTCATTGTGTGTAGTGTGAATTGTAGTTGTACATTTTATTGTGATAGATCATTTCGAGTCATTTTAGGTCTTTTACCTAAGTAAAAATTTAGCAATTTCGTATTTTCAATTTCTACCTACCTATACAAATGTAGCTTTGGTGGTGCAGCGGACCTAACCGCTGGCTTTTAAATGAAATGAAATGGTGTTTTCCCTTGCCGATTTCTTTCCTAATCTAGTTTGGACTCGCTCGGGATTTACAGATTTTAACTTTTCAAAGATATAATGTCATATTGCTATCAGCAAAGTACTTAGTACAATACAGAAATCTAATGAAAATGTCCTGGGTGTACCGGACCGGCTTACCCCTTACAAAAATTGACCCTACGCCACTGCCATATTTTATGCAAACTAAATGTCTGCTCATTCCCTATTATATATAGCGTAATAATATATATCTTAATGATTAACTGATCAGTCTATAATTACCCTATTAATATACAAAAGAAATTACGTGGTAATATGTGCAAGTAATGTTTCACTGCTTA
The DNA here is from genome assembly GCA_911728495.1 of Furcula furcula. Lineage (NCBI taxonomy): Eukaryota > Metazoa > Arthropoda > Insecta > Lepidoptera > Notodontidae > Furcula > Furcula furcula. The sequence continues at coordinate 11,503,443 of OU452258.1, forward strand.
GCCCCTATGAAACATAGCGTGATGTTTTATGTACCAATTTATACCCTGACTCCTACACAACATATCAGTGAAAGTCCTATCAAAATCCATCCACGGGTTTTCAAATGATACCTGGACAAACAGAACGACAGACAGACAGACAGACAGACAATAATTCCAAAATAAATGTTTTGGCCTCTATGTCGATAGTATAGTATCCACACAAAGAAATTTTGGAAAAATATTCAATGTACAGAAAAAGTGCTCTTTGAGTTTTTAGTATAGATAGTTATAGTATAGATAGGAGAGGAAAGATGATTGGCCACTTGATACGACATTCCACCGGGAGGTCAAAATGAAGGCATATAATAGATCAGATTGGAAATTTCTTCACCGACAAGAGAATAGAATAGAATAGAATAGAAGCAAGAGCCCAGCTCTTAAGTTGGAGAGAGAGATATACTTACCTATTTTTAACTGGCTTCAAAAAGAAGGTTCTCTATTCGACGCGTATGTATGTAATATTGATAAAAATGCGTAATATTAATATATGTTAGTCTATGTGGGCTTCTAAACAAATTTACCAAATTTTATGAGTGTATGTATGTATGTATGTAGGTTTGTCCGCAGATTTCTCAGAAACTACAAGTCCGATTTCGAAAATTCTTTTTGCAATAGTTAGAATATTTTTCAACTTAGGGTAGAGTATAAGTTTCATCAAAATCGGTCCAGTAGTTTAAGAGATATAAACTTTTTATGTTTTCAGTAAGTTACTGTAACGTAGACGTTCGAGTTGCGTGATAGTGCTGATACCTATCTTGTTAAAATAAGTCACTAAAAGGTGTTAAATAAACTATTTAAAAAAAATTAAAACCGACGTCAAAGTAAATTATCTAAAAAGCGTAAAATAACTAAACTATATTGAAGTCGGTGTCAGCTGGTGATAGTGTTGGTTAACATGATTAGCTAGCACCGAATTCAATATATTTTCGTTATTTTACGCTTTTTAGATAATTTACTTTGTACGCTTTTTAGATAATTTACTTTACTCTTTTTCTTTCGCCATGGTTTCAGGGGAGGACGTTAAAAAATCCATCCTTTCCATTTCCACTAAAGCTGTTGGTGATGACGGTCTGCATCTGCAGATGATTCTCCTCATTCTGGATGAGCTAGTACCTGTAATCACTCATATAATTAATAACTCTCTTGCTACTAGCTCCTTTCCTTCTGCCTGGAAAAAAGCTCATGTCATACCACTTCCTAACACTTCTAACCCTTCAACCTTTTCCGAGTTCAGACCTATTTCCATACTTCCCATCCTTTCAAAAGTCCTTGAAAGCATTGTTCATACACAGCTGTCTTCCTTTCTTTCTTGTAATGGCCTGCTAAGCTCGCTTCAGTCTGGTTTTCGTCCTGGGCACAGTACCGTTACTGCATTAGTGAAAATTACTGATGATATTCGGCTGGCCATGGAGAACAAACTTCTAACAATTCTCGTTCTTTTGGATTTTAGCAGTGCATTTAATTCTGTCGACTTTGATATCCTTTTAAAAATTCTTTCATCACTCAACGTCAGTTCCTCTGTTATTACATGGTTTGATTCGTATCTTCGGGGACGGTCGCAGTCTGTTCGCGCTGGTGAGGCTTCTTCTGACTGGTGTGACCTTACTGCGGGTGTCCCGCAAGGTGGTGTGCTCTCTCCTCTCCTGTTTTCTGTTTTTATTAACACTGTCACGAGCGTAATATCTTCCAATTTCCATCTCTATGCAGACGACTTGCAGTTGTATCGTCATTTTAAAGTTGAGGATGTCGGGGAATGTATAAATGCCATCAATGGTGATCTTAAGAACATTAGCGACTGGGCGAAAACCTTTGGTTTACTTGTTAACCCAAAGAAATCACAAGCGATCATTATTGGTGGTAGGTATATGTATAATCTGTTAATTTCTAGTCCTATTCCTCCAGTCATGTACGAGGCGGTAATTATTGAATATGCCAAAAGTATTAAAAATCTAGGAGTACATTTCAATTGCACCTTGTCTTGGGACGTTCACATCGCAGAGGTAAGTAGAAGAGTTTTTGGTACTTTCCACTCTCTTAAGCGGCTCCAAACCTTTCTTCCTTTCGAGACTAAAGTTACTCTTGCTGTGTCCTTACTTTTACCACTTCTTGATTACGCCGATGTCTGCTTTCTAGATGCCACAGAGGAACTCTTGGACAAGCTCGAACGCCTACAAAACTTAGGCATACGTTTTATTTACGGACTTAGAAAATATGACCATGTCTCTGAATATAGATCAAAACTTAAGTGGTTACCTATTAGACATCGGTGTAATCTACACATTCTGTGTTTACTATATAATATCCTAAACAACTCTAATTCTCCTGACTATCTGCGTGAACGCTTTGAGTATCTCGTTCCTCTTAATGTACCTACTCGCTCTTCCAAGTCTCTTCTTCTAAAAACTCCTAGGCACTCATCAAGTCGATATGACGGCTCCTTTTCTGTCCGTGCTGTTAAACTCTGGAATAGCCTTCCCCTTTCTATTCGTAAAAGCCCTTCTCTGCCCATTTTTAAAAATAGAACAAAAGAATATCTCCTATCAATGTGATTTGATAAAAAAATCAAATGTACTTATGTATTATTATAAAATATGTATTATTTTTATTATGTGTATTTGATATCATAATATAAATATCATAATATATATTAGTTTATGTTCTAATTTGTATATATGTATTGATATACCTATGTGTGTTATTTATTTGTCTATATGTAAGTATGTTTATTTTAATGTTTATCTTACATCTGTAGGTACACTTGGTTTTACCCGATAACATTTTCTCTCATGGTCACTATGCCCGGGTTTGCTGGAAGAGAACTCACGTTTTGAGTTAAGCTCGCCCTTTGTGATACCTTTGTCTTTTTGTTATGTGTTTTGTACTGTTCTCTGTTTATATGTGTACCAATAAAGTATAATAATAATAATACTTTGAAGTCGGTTTTTATTTTTTTTTAAATAGTTTATGTACTTATCTTTACTGCGTTTTGCCTAACGTAATACCACAGTATATAAACTAATACTGTGTACTAAACTCCTAAACGGCGAGATCGATTTTGACGATTTATTTTTTGTGTTTCAGTGGGTTTCCAAGTGGTTTAGTTTCCCAATCTCCAAACGGTTCCACCGTTAGGTGACGCTACCATGGGATTTTAGATTTTTTATTTTCAAGACTGGACAACGTCTGTCGCTGTCGCGTCCGCTAGATTGTAACACAGTATAGATATAAAGATACCTGGGGGTCTAGTACGAGTTCCGATAGTTTACGAGCTCGATCAAACTGACAGTTTTAAGTTTGCATTATATATATACTACTAGCTGACCCGTGCAGCTCCGCCCGCGCTTTTGTTACATTTTGCTCCCCTTTTCTCCATCTCTCTCTCTTATAAAAAAATCTAATTATATGCTCTTTCTGTCCTCTCTCTTTCCCCCTCCCACTTCGGTTTCCGTCACACCCCCCCCTCTTCCTCTCCCTGTTGTCCCCTCTCTGAACCCTCTCCCCCTCTCTCTTCTACGAACTTGCACCTTCTCACTCCCCCCTTACTCCACCTAACTCCCCCGATCCCTCACCCCATCACCTCCTCCTCGAATTTTCTCTCCCTCTTTCTCCTCTCTTGCACCCTCCTCTCGTTCCATATAATCCTCGTCAATCATGGTATCAGCGGCATTAAATATACTTTATGACCTATTCTCAGACCTCCCCGATATGCACACAAAATTTCATACATATCGGTTCACCCATCTATTTAACGACCTTTCCTTATGTTGCTTAACCTTAACCTAGTGGCATGAAATATACTTTACGGCCTATTCTCAGACCTACCCGATATGCACACAAAATTTCATACAAATCGGTTCACCCATCTATTTAATGACCTTACCTAACGTTGCTTAACCTTAACCTACCGGGATAAAAAGTCCCCAAAATCCTATGTCCGTTTCCTGGTTCTAAGCTACCTCCCCACCAATTTTCAGCCGAATCGGTTAGGCCGTTCTTGAGTTATAAATAGTGTAACTAACAATCTCACCGATAGATGGCGCTGTTCATAATGTAAATCACGCTAACATCGTAAATTACTGTTGATATTCGATAATGAAAGCTCCAAGTTTTTCGCATCTTTTATTGTTGCGACTGTAATACAATACCTATACAATACCTGGACTTGGGGTGGGGAGTTACATTAAAATTTCATGAAACACAACACCGCCCCCCCCCCCCACCCCTGAGCCCTGACCTTGAAGCGTTTTTTGGGAGCGCTGTTCATTGTGTCTAGTGTGAATTGTAGTTGTTTTGCAATTTCGTATTCTCAATTTCTACCTACTTAAACAAATGTAGCCTTGGTGGTGCAGCGGACCTAACCGCTGGCTTTTAAATGAAATGAAATGGTATTTCTCCCTTGCCTATTTCTTTCCTAATCTAGTCTGGACTCGCTCGGGATTTACAGATTTTAACTTTTCAAAGATATAATGTCATATTGCTATCAGCAAAGTACTTTTTTGGGAGCGCTGTTCATTGTGTCTAGTGTGAATTGTAGTTGTACATTTTATTGCGTTAGATTAGATCATTTCGAGTCATTTTAGGTCTTTTACCTAAGTAAAAATTTTGCAATTTCGTATTCTTAATTTCTACCTACCTATACAAATGTAGCTTTGGTGGTGCAGCGGACCTAACCGCTGGCTTTTAAATGAAATGGTATTTTTCCCTTGCCTATTTCTTTCCTAATCTAGTCTGGACTCGCTCGGGATTTACAGATTTAAACTTTTCAAAGATATAATGTCATATTGCTATCAGCAAAGTACTTAGAACAATACAGAAGTCTAATGAAAATGTCCTGGGTGTACCGGACCGGCTTACCCCTTACAAAAATTTACCCTTCGCCACTGCCATATCTTATTCAAACTAAATGTCTGCTCAGTCCCTATTGTATATAGCGTAATAATATATATCTTAATGATTAACTGATCAGTCTGTAATTACCCTATTCACATACAAAGGAAATTACGTAGTAATATGTGCAAGTAATGTTTCACTGCTTAGCCCCTATGAAACATAGCGTGATGTTTTATATACCAATTTATACCCCTACTATTACACAACACATCAGTGAAAGTCCTATCAAAATCCATCCACGGGTTTGCAAATGATACCTGGACAAACAGAACGACAGACAGACAGACAGACAGACAGACAATAATTCCAAAAAAAATTGTTTTGGCCTCTATGTCGATAGTATAGTATCCCCACATAGAAATTTTGGAAAAATATTCAATGTACAGAAAAAGTGCTCTTTGAGTTTTATTATAGTAATATAGAAGATATAGAAGAAGATAGATAGATATAGAAGAAGATGAGTAATCTATACTTATAATAAAACTGTAACAGGTCCAATTCTGTACATTGAAGATATTTTGAAAATTATATTTGGAGGGCCTTCTATAACCGATACTGAGGACGAAAATGTATTTTTTTTAATTTTTGTCTGTCTGTCTGTATCACGGCTGAGCATCATGCTGAAACTACTGAATGGATTCAAATGAAACTTGGCATGATTTGAGATCTTACTACGAGGTAGGACATAGGATACTTTTTATCCCGTAATCTAGCACGGTTCTTTTGGGAGAGGGGATTAAAGTCAAAATGGGTACTTGGTTATACGCTTGGTCCGATTTTATCAATTTTTCTTTATAATATAATAAATATTAGTAAGTGAACACTCATAGAGAGTTGTTATCAAGGTTTTGTAATCGATCTGGTTAAGCAACGTTAGGTAAGGTCATTAAATAGATGGGTGACCGTTTAACGCCATTTGAACTAAACGGGTCCGTGCTTCGGAGAGCAAGTAAAAAGTGGGTCCGAGTTTTTAACCAACTATAAAAAAAGGAGGTTATGTATTCGATGCGAATGTCTGTTATTAAAAGTTTAGTTAACGTAAAAATAGCGCAGGCGGAGCTGCGTGGGTCAGCTAGTAATAAATAAAAATGTCCTCCTGGCCGATACGACCACAGCGGCCAGTCTTTCACACGATCAGCCATCTACACGGAAGATATTATAGTGCACAAGCGCTTGCGTAGACACATCGATATACTAGTTACTTATTATATAACTTGGCGGGCCTGTTGGTCTAGTGGTTAGACACCCTACCTGCTGACCAATAGGTCGTGGGTTCGATTCCCACCAAGTGTCTGGGTGTTTTATCTATATAAGTATGTATTTACAAAAAAAAAAGTATATATGTATTAGTATCAGTTGTCTGGTCTCCATAGTACAGGCTCTGCCTAGTTTGGGATCAGATGACCGTGTGTGGATTGTCCCAGAATATTATTATTATTATTATTATTATATATCGATGCGTAGACACAAGTGCACTCTCTCTCTTCCTTTATCCTTTCCTTTCCTCTCACATTAATTCGATGGGACGGAAGACGGACACGACCGGGGGAGAGGTTAGGCGCAGGACCGACTTTTTACATGCCCGTCTGACGCATGGATCATCTTACTTTTACAGATCGGCCTGCATTGTCCTAGTCAGTAAGAAACCTGCGACCTCCGGTTTGCAAAGCAAGCGTTTTCCCACTGCGCCACAGAGGCTACAGGGGCCATACTATGAGTAGGTAGTCTAACTACTCGTGTTTCCAATTTATTTTTAACAAATGTCACAGGTCAGAAACATTACAATCGAACTAACAAGACGAAGCAATCTGGTCTGATTGTTATATTGATTTTTTATTAATATTATACTAACAGCAACGATTGCTATAAAGTGGTCTTTGAGTATTAATACTCAAAGAAAGTGGTGAAGTATTAAATATTTCAATACTTGTAATGATAAAAAATATTCCAGGTGGCAAAGGTTGTGGTGGATCCAAGTTAGATAGGGCTCTTTTTTTCGCGGGGGAAGCCTTCAAAAGGTCCCGGGAGCTGTGGGGCTCGATCGGGTTATGTGGGATTCTTACCCACTAAAACCCCCGCGGCTGTCGCATCGGCACATGAGAGCTCTCCAGTGGGATTTGCACCAGGGGCCCCTAAGTGCCTTGCTTTTGATCCCGCCGCCGCGTGCGCATTGTAGCCCCTCTGGAACCAGTCACGGTGGTCACGGGGACGTGGGTCGCAACCCCGCCACCATCCTCTTTGGAGTCGCCGCCGTACTCAACAGACGTCCTAGGACCCACACCCCGAACGTCCAGCGACTCCGAAGAAAAGATAAGAGGGCTCTACCTCAAGGTGGGTAGGCTTCGATATCGCTGGATGTTTGGAGTGTGGGTCCTAGACTACCATCGACCATGGTAGCGATTCCAAGGAGGATGGTGGTGAGGTGGTGACAAGGGTTCCCGGAGGGCTACTGAACCCTCCGGCGACGGGCTCAAAGGCAAGGCACCGAGGGGCATCCAGTGCAGATCCCACGGGGCGTCCAAAGTTTTTTTATACCACCACGGCGCGCGGCGGTAAACAAATATGCGGTGCGTGCGCCTGATGGTAATCACTCACCGCAGGCTATTCACGCTAGCAACCAGAAGGACGTTATAAAGATATGTATAATTACCTACTATTTTATTTTTACTCTATTTTTGAAGTGAAACTTCTTATGCGACTTCCAAAAATGTTATCACATAACGCGTCAAGCGTTAAATGAAGCACCTTAACGCGTTATCGCTTAACGCGTTAAGTGATAGGTGTTAAACGATAGGCGATAGGCGTAAATTTGTTAAGGTTATGAAAGCGCTCATGTGACGCCGTCACTGAGTGAGTGGGTGAGTGGATAGTGAGTGGATAGTGAGTGGATAGTGAGTGGACAGTGAGTGGATAGTGAGTGGATAGTGAGTGGATAGTGAGTGGATAGTGAGTGGATAGTGAGTGAGTGAGTGAGTGAGTGAGTGAGTGAGTGAGTGAGTGAGTGAATGAGTGAGTGAGTGAGTGAGTGAGTGAGTGACCGCCGACTCCGCCGACTCCGTTGACTCCGTTGATTCCGTTGACTTTGTTGACTTCGTTGCGTGGGGAGGTGGAATAGAAAGAGACAGAGCGAGAATGAAGTTTCACTTCTTCCGCGCGGAGGGACTCCACGCATGCACATTTTTTTTTGTACAATTTTCTTTTATCACAAATTAATTTATTAATTATTAATGCATATTAATATAATAACATCAATTATGCTTACCTATTTATTATATTACACATTATATTTCTAAGATAGCATATTTATTAACTACATAACTATTTAAGAATATACATAACCTATTTATTATATCATCTGTGGGTCACTGAGGTCTAGCTGAAAATCAGCGTTGTAGATATATATATCTACAGCACGTGCGGAGCTAGACCTTTTTCAAAAACTGTACATGGCAGCGTTTGGAAGGTAATACGTTTTCTTTATTAAGGTCAAAGATATTTGTAACTATGTGCAGTTTGCGAAACAAACTATCTTCTTCTTCTTCCATAGCTTCTTCTGCTTGGTTGCAGAATATCTGACACTGCGGTGGTACCTACCTGTAGTACTTGGTGTAGTTAGGGTTGGCCGTGCCTCCCTAGGTGCCCTTGTGCTAGTCGCTACCCAAACCCTTCTGGCTGGAGCGCTTTAAGCGCTCGCCCTCTTGACCGGTGAAGCTGGCATGGCCATCTGCGGCCAACAGTACTACTGCTACAAAAAAAAATGGTGTAGTTAGGGTTCATACAGATGCTCAATGCAGCGTCGTTTCATGAGGATACGACGTCCGTAAAAACCTAGGACGAGTAATACATTGTGAAAGCTTGAAGGTAGATATAGTTTTAAAAATTGAGAGGATAAGTACAGGAGGCATACTCGCTCGTGTGTGTTAATTTCCTCAAAATTTTTGAAACTGTTATTATTTTTCAAACTTCCATAATGTAATAGCAACAGTACAGTGGGTGAGAGCTTGCCTTGGAATAAAGGAGCGCAGGTTCGAACCTCTGGTTTCTTTAATTAAGCATGTGCGAATCGACTTTGTGCGATTGTTACTAGATTTCGGTGAAGGAAAACATTGTGAGGAACAAGCTAGTTAGGCTTTCTCAAACATGCAGGTTGGATGTCTGAGAAAGCCTAACTAGCTTCCGAATAATAATACTATCTTTGGACAATCCACACACGGTCATCCGATACCAAACTAGGCAGAACCTGTACTATGGAAACCAGACAACTGCAATACTAATACTTATAAGTAAGTATACATATTTTTTTGTCAATACATACTTAAATAGATAAACAACACCCAGACACTTGGTAGGAATCGAACCCACGACCCATCGGGTAGCGGCCAGGATGTCTAACCACTAGACCAACGGGCCCGCCGAATGACTTGTGAAGTCCGCCAACCCGCACTTGGCCAGCTGTTGGTGGACTATGGCCTAAGCCTTGGGCCTTGGCCCAATGGCCTTTATCTTGAGGGAGGCCCGTACCCAGCAGTGGGACAAAAACAAGGGAGCGCTAGTATTATTATTATTCCATAATGTAATGGTCGTCGTAAATTTGTACGACACGATCTTGCATCGTGAAACCATGCCGTGTAGTGGCACCACGCAGCGTCGTATCGTCAATCGCGTTTATGAGTAGGTACGAGACCTTAGTGTCGCCGCACACAGGCTACCGGCCACAACCACAAAACGCAGCCACTTGAAGCTAGAAGCGGCTACAAAAGAAGCTGACGCGCGCGACAGCCACTAGTGGTCCATGTTGGACACTTGTGGTCGGCGGCCGCTACTTTTTAACACGCTTTTATTAGCTTGACCTGTATGTATGTATGTATGTAACTTTGTATGTATGATGGTAATGGAATCTTGCGATGCAATTTTGACCCACTTCTACACGTCCAAAACATTTGAAATTTTGCACATATATCAAGGACCGGTGACAATACAATAATATGGTATCATCGAGCTGATCTGATGCTGGGGCTCAAAGGTGGATAAGAGAACCCTTGGATGGCTACTAGTAAACTAATCGAGTTTTGGTTCATTTGATTTGTTTTAAAGAGTTCTTTTCACTTTGACTATTAATGAGGACCTGATGGTGGAACTGGAGAAGGTGGATGACGGAACCCTGGATTGGCTACTAGTAAACACATCGAGTTTGGGCTCATTTGATTTGTTTTAAATAGTTCTTTTCACTTTGACCATTAATGAGGACCTGATGATGGAACAGGAAGGTGTGTAACGGAACCCTGGAATGGCTACTAGTAAACACATCGAGTTTGGGTTCATTTGATTTGTTTTAAAGAGTTCTTTGCACATTAACCATTATTCAGGACCTGATGATGGAACAGGAAGGTGGGTGACGGAACCCTGGATTGGCTACTAGTAAACACATCGAGTGCGGGCTCATTTGATTCATTTTAAAGAGTTCTTTTCACTTTGACTATTAATGAGGACCTGATGGTGGAACTGGAGAAGGTGGGTGACGGAACCCTGGATTGGCTACTAGTAAACACATCGAGTTTGGGCTCATTTGATTTGTTTTAAAGAGTTCTATTCACTTTGCCCAATAATCAGAACCTGATGATGAAACAGGAAGGTGGGTGACGGAACCCTGGAACGGCTACTAGTAAACTCGTTGAGTTTGGGCTCATTTGATTCGTATTAAAAAGTTCAATTTACTTTGCCCAATAATCAGGGTTGATGATGGAAATAAAAGGTGGTTGACGGAACCCTGGAATGATTACTAGTAAACCCATCGAGCTTGGACTCATTTGATTTGTATAAAGGAGTTATATACACTTTGCCTACTAACGTGGACCTGTTGATGGACCCGGAAGGTTGGTAACGGAACCCTTGAATACTACTTGTGAAGCTATTGACTTTTAGCGTACTTTCGACTGTTTAAAGGGTAAATACGTAGTGCTTTCTTAAACTCAATCAGATACCTACGCGTAATACCTAGTTTAGTAAAAATATGTTTTGCCACAACCTGCCTACGATTCAAGCTATGAACAAATCAATACTTGGGCTAATTTTATCCGTAGTTTAGGCGAATATTTCTAAGACTAAAAAGTATAAAACAAATGACTAGTTTAAAAAACTAAAAATACACGCTTTTATAAGGACTACTGCACTAAAAAGCAATAAATAAATTATCGAAACCGTTCTTTCTTTCTTTCTACCCCGTGCTTGTAATTTATGGATTATATTTATGTGTAAAAGCGTGGGGCGCCTTTTCTGAATAACAGCTTAACATTTCTGTCAAATTTCAAGAACGCTAAGTACACACATCAAAAGTGTCTAGGGATCAACATATATTTTTGCAATAACTTTTCTCCTGATTGATATTAATTAAAATTTTCTTTAAGGATTCATCAAATAAAGTGTTTTCGTTTGTCACAGTAACGATAAACCAAGTCACCTTTGCATTAATAAAGAAATTTGCCATTTTCCTAATAAAGGGATTTTTGACATTTGAACCACTAACACAAAAGTTCGAAAAAAAGACTGAAATAACAGTTTTCTTTAAAATTTTATTGGGTAACTTAAACAATTAATAATCCGTGTTTCTACCGCGAACACTGACAACACAAGAACATCGGTTTGGCATACTCAAAATGAGTTCATCCAAATCACGCTGTGGAATGGCCGCCCATGTTCGTTGCAACAACAAAAAAAGGTCTTCTTGCGACTGGATACCCTCCATATTCGGCAGAGCTCTTCTCTGTAGCATATCCCATGCATGCTCAATCGGGTTCAAGTCTGGCGACTGAGCAGGCCAGGGCAGGACATTGATGTTAGCTGCGGCGAGAGTCTGTCTTACAACTCTTGCGGTGTGCGGTCGTGCATTATCATGCATTAACTGAAATAAGGGACCGATTTGCACTTGTAGAGGAACGATGACGTCTGATACAATCGTCTCAGCATAAATTTGAGCGTTGAGGTTGCCTCTGATCCAAATCAACTCAGTTCTTCCGCCGATCCAAATACCCGCCCATACCATGATGGTTCCACCACTATAAGGATGGACTTCCTGGCAGGATTTTAATCGCTGTTGGCGTCCAGGGGTTCTCCAGTGTCGTATACGTCTTGTATCCGGTCTCATACCAAAACGAGACTCATCAGAAAAGCACACGAAACGCCATTGTTCTTCTGCCCATTTTTTTGCCCAAAAATGCTTGATCCCTAGACACTTTTGATGTGTGTATTTGTATTCACATGACAATCATTTATAATCATTTACAGAGAAAAGACGCCCCACACCTTTACACATAAATATAATCCATAAATTACAAGCACGGGGTAGAAAGAAAGAAAGAACGGTTTCGATAATTTATTTATTGCTTTTTAGTGCAGTAGTCCTTATAAAAGCGTGTATTTTTAGTTTTTTAAACTAGTCATTTATTTAAACTCGCGCTTGCAGTGAAATGAAGGGAAAGAGGGGTGGGGAAACGCACGAGTGGCTTGTGTCGGCGTTTTGTGACCGAGCCGACCACTAGAGGCGAGCAGTGGCGATTTGTGGCGTGTGGCGATCACCGGCGTTTACAGTGTGCGGCGAGTCCATGAAAAATGTATGAAAACAACAGGAAATAGGTCGGATGTTACGGTTTAAAAAGAAACTGTACATACTAGGCTAATAGCAGTCGTTATTCTATTAAAGAACACAAATAGATATACCTACCTAGCTGCCTCGTGCCACAGATTATCCAATGAATGCAACTCCGTCGGACGTCGCTGCAATACTAGCAAGGTCGCGGATTAACGTAATTACTTGTTTTTTTGCATCTATTCTTCAAGAATACAAGATAATTACAGGATTTTAGGGTTCCGTACCTGCCTAAAAGGTGAAAAAGGTATGCGTTATAACAGCGCCTAAAAAGAAAAGCTAGCAAAATGTACGGGAGAAAAACCAAGGAATTTGCATAACTATGCAAATTCCCCCATTCAAATGTAATTACCTCCTGACCTCCTGTTGAATGCCCGTAAGTACCTGTGGAGTGTCCGGGTAAGAATAGCACCCTCCCATCGCCTCCCTTTGGGTGGCCGTATGAGCCGACTAAGGGAAAACAAGAAGACGGGCAGTATCGTCTTTCTATTGACTACCTATACTGCGATCCCCAAGACGCCAGCCAAGCGTGAAGATTATGGCGACCTCTACCTTCTAAGGGCCTTTGTTCAGCAGTGGACATCTTTTGGCCGCTTATGATGACGATGATGTCTGAGAAAACTGACAGTTTGGTCGATTTCGCTAACTATGAAAACCCGTACTAGACTTTCTAACGTAACCCATATAGCGCTTTTTGGTAGCCGTTACGAAACAAGTCGACACTTTTGTGTCGACACTGATTGATTCTAGTAACATTTTCTGGTCGCCGAGTCGACTTTGTTCCGTCGCTACGACTAAAAATGGGGAACAGTCGACACAGTAACATTTGGTTTTAAAGTTACGTTGCTGTGTGGTAACATTGTTCTTAGTCTGCGACCACTTCTCAGAAATCATTCGTTCTTTCATGGTTCTTTCATTCACTTTTTGTTTAGCGAAGTGAAGTTTTAAATGAAAAAATTAATAAGATGAAAAAGTTATCGGCCATCATTGTTTTGTCAACATAAGTTTTTATTACTAAATTACTTGGTTTTTATCGTTCAAATAGAGGTGGGAAAGGAAATTCATTGTGTAATTTGTTGAAATAGTTTGAAATTTATCAACGCGCCATCATATTAATGTAATTTCACCTGTGTAGTACAATGTAAACAATATTTTTACTGACAAATCTTTACATTCCCAGAGCTTGGAAGCTTTTGCTTTAATAGATTAATCTCTTTTAATACTTACTATATATTATGGAACCAAGAATATAACCATAAAGTTGGTAAATAATTGGATAAAACATTTGTATTTAAAGAAAATATTTAAGTCACAACTGGTCACTAAGTTACGAGACTGTGTCGACATATGTCGACGCAAAATCAGAAGTAGTTACAAAGTTACCGAATTTACAAAATGGTATATTGTTTCCAGCAATTCTCAAACTTTTGGAGGCCATACAAATAAAATGACGACTACAAGCAAATGTGGTGGCAAGTGTGGCAAGTGGTGATCAGGATCTAATCGATTTCTAAATGAATCATCAGTACGCAAAGGCATGTCCGTTCTGGGAAAACTCATATGCTGACCTCTTCTATCGTATTCTCCGATTACTGTACATTTCATGCATCCGTGGTAACTGTTAAACCCCACAGTACCTGAAATAAAAAATATCACGAAATACTTAAGTATATATTACATTATTTAAAACGCACCGTACCTCCACTCCGGTACACTACTTATATATTTAATTTTGCATTCTCCTTTTATAAAGCACCTCGCAGGTGTATCACATATAAAGCAACGAATTTTGATGGTAACTATTTGCTTTTGAACCAGTAATCTATCATGAAGTAACTTTAAGAGCTAAAAATATGTACTTACTTGGAGGTAGATTTTCTGGAACCATTAATTTGTTTACTTATCTGTAGAAAGTTGATGTGAGACGTGTGAGTTTCGGATTTTTACTCATTTTTAACTACACTTGTAGGAACAGTTTGAAAAACAGTGTCTTATGACGACTTATTTATTTACATTTTAGCAATATATTGTTCAGTAACAATGTCGTAACGTTACAACACTTCGTGTAAGTAAGTATATATTTTAAATTACTATTCTGGTAACATAGTTACCACACCGTTACTACACATAAACACATTGCGTTTAAAAATAAGTCGACACAAATGTTTACGTTACGTGTGAACACAAAGACTACACATAGTAACTAAAAAAATTCTGGTCACATTGTGTGGGAACTGTTACCACACATAGAGACCAAACCCCACACAGTAACTATGTTTCGTAACAGTTACGAAACTATGCGACGTGTTACTGCTTTTATGATTCTGTGACCGAAAAGTGCTATATGGGAAAGGATCCCTTAGCTGCTTTAGAAAGGACACAGTGGTAGTTAAGATTGTATGCAGGCTCAATTAAAAACTATTTTTAATAATAATTCATAATTTTTGAAATTATTTATCATTAATATTTTTTTACTTTTATTTGTGGTTGCATAAATCAATTCGCTGCACTCTTCCCAAAAAAAAAAAGATAGTAAAAAACTTGAACTATCAAAAATGGTAGTGTTATTAAGTATGATGATGCTAAGAGGTTAGGTTAGGTTATCAATGCGTCTTCGGAGTCGCTGGACGCTCGAGGTGTGGGCCCTTTGAGCGTCCATTGAGTACGACGGCGGCGGGGTTGCGACCCCCGTCCCCGTGAGCACCGTGACAGGTTCCCGGGGGGCTACAATGCGCCCCCCGGCGGCGGGCTCAAAGGCAAGGCACTAAGGGGCCCCTGGTGCAGATCCCACCGGAGAGCCCTGGGGACCCTTCTCATGTGCCGATGCGACAGCCGCGGGGGTTTTAGTGGGTAAGAATCCCACATACCCCGGTCGAGCCCCACAGCTCCCGGGGATCTTTCGAAGATTTCCCCCGCGTCAGAAAAAAAAAATATTTTTTAAATATATCCTGTCTGTGTTATTCAACGTTCTATTCTATTCTATTGTTGGTGGCTATAAATTGGGCCCGGTATTCCCGGAACGCACTTCGACCCAGTTGGATCCATTGTGCATGCCCTAGCCCTTACTCTGTTGCTGACGTGTCGAAGAGTTCCTTTAGGTACGCAACGATTCAACGTTACGTTACGGGTTAGGTACATAGTGCAAAAATAAAAAAATATTTTCTAGGTCTTTATTTGGCAAGATTAAAGTTTAACTTAAACATACCACTTAAGTAACTTGGCCTAAAATGTACTGTCATTGATTACATACAAAAGTATGTTATATAAAACTAAAACTTTGGATTTTTAGTATGCTTTGGAATGTAAAGATGCTTAAAAAATACTGTAAAACTATAAAACTAACTATCACGTTAATAACATTAAATTAAAAATAAATAAAATGATTGATGTAAAAAAAATACATTAGCACAGAAAAACATACACTGGGTTTGTACTATAATAATAATTGATAATGAAGAAGATTAGAAATATCTTACATATTTTATAAAGTTTCGAATACAAGTACGATCAGCTAAATGCCTTGTAAAGATACTCTGAAAGTTAATACAAATTTTCAATCCAATCCAATTTCAAATTTCCTTCAAATAAATAGAGCTGCCGTCCATGCTAACATGAAGGTTTATTCACATTAGTTTCCAAATCATTCTAGCTGTTCAATGAAGCGCACTGATCAAGTGCGTGCATCTGTATGCGCTTGAGTTTCGCTTGAGCTCACCTAAGTGTTGTCTCTTTTAACCTTTACATATTCTGTTGTAAAATCTTCCTCTCGTTAATACAATTCTCTAGTTCATCATGATACTTATCAATTTTAGTATCGAACCCTGGACTTTGGATACCATAGTCAAAACTATTTCCTGTTATGACTTTCTCTTGATTCAAAGTTGAATCAAAGCGGACTTTCTTCCCAGGTGTAACAGTCTTATTATGTGACAGATCAGAATTATCATTTTTTTCCTTTAATGGGGTAATGTTCATGTTTAAATGCGTGTTTCGTAATGTTTTAATAGTTTCATACTCATGTTCATCGAGTTCTTCAATTTCTATTTCATCAGAATTATCCAAGTTTAGTGCAGGATTCTCAATACCAGCACCTTTCGGCGTTTCTATCTGTTTTGAAGGTTTCCTCGGCACTTCATAAGGATTCAATGTTGTGTTATTTTCAACTTTGTCACCTTTGAATGTCTTCTTCAAAGTCTTGAAAACTTTTTTTGACAATTTATTACCAACTTTGAGGAAATGTTTCTTTAATTTTTTGCTATCATTGGAATCGCCAGAAGAATCATGATGAACTCTATTTATATTCATTATGTCCACTGCACTGAAATGTGAAACGTCGTGTCCCAAAACTCTGCTCTGTTTATTGAAATCAGTTGGTTCCTCAATATTATCATAAATAGGACTTTCTGGTCTGTAATCATCAATATTTTCATACTCATGCTGGCTGTCGAGAGACTCATTTACAGTTGATATTGTGCTGTTTGTATCCCCAAATAACTTGCGAGGTTGTAGCACATTTGTACTTGGTTTTGGAACTTCTATGGGCCTCTTTAAAACTTCTTCACTATACTCTAGCTCTGGTGTGGTTGAATCTAAATTAACAAATGGATTTGGACTAGGAATATCACCTGTAACCACATTAGGTTGTAAAAATGGATTAGTATTGCTTTTAATTCTCTTCTTCTTAGTGATAATAGTTATTGTTTTAATCTCCATAATGTTGCTTTCGTTCAAATCATCGTCGTAATATAGAGATTGGTTTGAATTGTTTGGTGAGTCCAGTGCAAGTCTATCAATAAAACTTAAATTCAATTGAGATGAGTTATTTATGAATACTTGTGTTGCAATATTTGTTTGTATATTAGTAATTGGTGAGAGAGCTTTTATGTCATCATTGATATTCAAAGATTTATGTTCTAAAACTGATCTAACTGAGGATTGTTCTATACCTGAATCAATTTCTTCATTGGGTACAGACATTTCATTATCATGAATAACTCCATCAACCGCACTAGATTCTAACGAAACATTAGAAGCGGATTGAACTTCCTTTATATTTGCATAAATAGGTTCTTGTATGACAGAGCTCATTGTATTTGTGTCTATATTATTTCTGACACTTTTTCTTACGTTCTCCAATTCCTTAACTAAAAATTCATTAATAGCACTCTTACTGATGCCTATATCTAATGCAGAGTTCTCAAATGCAGCAGTATCACCACAGGTTTTTGTATGTTTCCTCTTTTTATTTGGAACTATTTCCATGGCGGTGTTGCAAATGGGATCGTCGTTGGCGAGAATATCTAATGCTGGGTTTAGGTAGACATTTGTAGATGGAACTGCAATTTTCCGTTTGCTGTTTAAAGTCTTAACTTCGAACTGGTTGTTATCTATAGGCTCCATTGCAACCTGAAAAAATAACCATACATATATTACATACCTTTAAAGATTGCAGTAAAACATTAAACTCACACTTTGTCTCTAGAGACCAGTATTTCTAGCTACAGTGCCCTATACATCTGAACACAGCAATGATTGCACACTGCTGTTTTGCAGATGAATCATTGTACCTATGTCTTAGTTAGGGCTCCCACACATAACTGCGATGCGATGCGATGCGGCGTGAAACAAATGAATTTTCGATACAAGTTGCAGGAATATTGTATCGAAAATTCATTTATTTCACGCCGCATCGCATCGCATCGCAGTTATGTGTGGGAGCCCTAAACTGTACAACTTTTTACCATTGTACATATTTACTATTTTCTATTCTATTGTTGGTGGCTGTTAATTGGGCCTGGTAACCGGATCTGGATCACACTTCAACCCAGCTGAATCCATTAATAATAATAAACTAGGACAATCTACACACGGTCATCCGATCCCAAACTAGGCAGAGCCTGTACTATTAAAACCAGATAATACTAATACTTATATACATTCTTTTTGTACATAATACACAATACATAAATCGCTAAATAACACCCAGACACTAGGTGGGAATCGAACCCACAACCCATCGGGTAGCAGCCAGGGTGTCTAACTACTAGATCAACAGGCATGTCATTGAGCTTGCCTTACTCTGTTGCTGATGTATCAAAATATTTCTTAAGGTACACCACAATTGCACCAGCTTGGCTTTTACTAAAACAATGTAGTTTGTCTCTTCACTAACCAGTATAATAGACTGATAGTAAAAAAAATTGACATTTATTAGCCAAACAAGCAGGAGATATTATAGTGCACAAGTCCTTGCGTATTGTGGGAGTTTCAGGAAAAGAGTATGCACCAGTGCATCTGTGTACACACTCCAATGAGATGGAGGACCTACATGACTAAGCAGAAGTCAGGCGCAGGACTGACTTTTGAAATGCTCATCCGATGCATGAATCATCTTACTTTTCAGACAATTAGGTGATTGGCCTGTTTTGTCCGTGAGCCAGTAAGGAACAACTAACATGAAGTAGCTCCCTGGAGGATTTGAACCCATAACCTCCGGTTAGCAAATCAAGCAGTTTCCCGATGCAACACATAGGCTACACATAATACATTAGTAATAAAGTCCCTGCAGCCCAGCAATTGTACCAGTATCTTTCACACAGTAACGCAGCTGTGTTTCACAATGCTGCTTGCTGTTCAAATATCTGCCTATACAGCTTGTACCTTGTACAAGTCCTTAGAAATTGATAGGATCCTAACCATGAGAAGAACTTACCACAACATAATAAAAACTGTCATAGATACATTATTTTGAGGTAATATACTAGTACATAGAAGTTATCTTCTGTAAAATTAGAAATATTATAATCATATTAAAGACTTATTACTGGAAGCATGATCGATTTTCAGTTTCTTTGTAAGACAATATAATTTTAAAAACTTTTAAGAAAGGTTTTAAACTTACCTAAATTAATCTATATCTTCATATCAAGCACCCGTATCATTTACACCGATGATAATAAACTTAATTATTTGTCGTTTGATACCGGAATGCTATCACAGAACAATAAGTTTAATTTATAAATTTGTGTTTAAAACATGTAAACAAAAAAGTGGCAGACTGGCAGGTGCTATTCAACGGTTATTATTTGACAGCTAAATCCAGTTGCCAGCTTAAGAACATTTTAGTGCCAATGTCATTTTGATTATTTTCGTTAGTCCCTCCTCCAAGGATTCTTTACATGACATACGCGCGCGTATATACGTATAAATAAAAAGTGTCGTAAACACGTTCGTAATTTTGGTCGTAAATTGAATTCTTTATTTTGAAAATATATTAAAATTTAAAAGAGATAGTATTATGTGAACGAAAACTAATACAATAGGTAAGTATTTATATTCCTTTTACACTATTTGCAGGCGCATTGGCATGGTGACAGACGATTTTTACGCGTCCCAATTATGACTTATTTCGTTTGCACCCTATAAATAAAATCAAATTGATACTGACAGCTCTGCACCATGCTACTTACGCCGCAAATAGTGTAGCTACTTAATATTATATCTGTAACAGTCCTATTGGTTCAATGTCATTGCTTATGATTATTAAAGCCAATGTGAATGACGGTAGTAAATTTAGTTACTACTATAATGTGGCAAGACTGTGTATTGTGGAAATAAAATCTATCGCTTCAAAGATGGGTAAAAAAAATCGTTTGCAACACCCGAGCGATGTGTCAAATTATCTGCATGCACGCTCCATATACGCGGGTGAATCCAAAGAGTACATTTTAAGATTTTGAAGGTGAATCGTCCGCGAATGCACGAACTTTCGCGCGTCACGGATCCTTTGCCATGGGTGAAAACCGACAAAAATTGGGGTAGAGGCGCGAACCGGGATATCTCTACTCACTATCAGTCAGTATAAAGTTCCATACTTATATAATCAAAGGTTCCATTAATTATTACTGATAGGATAGTGAGTAGCGAGTGGTGAAATAATCCGATTTCAAGGACTAGATTAATTATCATTAACTCTAATTGACGTGTGTAAGTTAGCGCTATCACTTCTAACTGTTCAATATTTTTTAAGCTACCTCTTCTCCTCTATTTTTTTTGAAGGACAGTCCCTACTAGCCGCAGATGACCATTACAGCTTGACTGGGCAAGAGGGCGAGCGCTTAAAGCGCTCCAGCCAGAAGGTGAGGAACTCATAGCCAGTTGTAACCACTGTTTGATAAACGATCAGTTGCGTGAGCAACGGCAGTCCTTAGGTAGCGTTTGGAACTTGACTTTTTTAGGGTACAATACCTAAATGGTAAAAAATAAACCCTTATATTGAGACTTCGACTGTCTATCACACCTATATATTTTAAGAACCACTGACGCTATCGATTTAAAACTTGGAATAGGTTTTGATCTTACTTACCCGACCACATTGCAAAAGAAAAAACAATATTTGTTTTATTATTAGAGGTCATAATGGGTCATCAAAATTTCACTGAGAATTTCAACGACAGACTACTATTTCGAGCGGGGTTATTGGAAAGGGAAATTTAATCTAGACTACATTATCACGACTAGATAGTGCAGTTGTGTTGTACGGTTGTTGTGTGGTTGTGTAATAAATAAAACGCACGGCAAATACGACAAAAATATATTTGCAATCTAAATCACATATTATTGCTCTTGGAATCAACAGAATCAGCTATAAACAACACAAATGTATCACAAAAATCGGCATTACGACTTTATAATTTATCTAATCTTAACTAAACAACAGTGCATTTTAATTAAAATAGCATTAAAATAGTAAAAAATAAGTACATCCGCCACCTATAACTATAAGTGACCTTGCCTTATTCTATTAAATTAATATACTTACCCTTAAAAAGTGAACACAACAAAACAAAATCTAGATACATAACTTGCACGCTATTTTCATATCCTTGCACGCAAAAAACCAAAATACAAATCGAAAAAGATACATAATTTGTTATCAATCGCTAACTATGATTAACATAGGTAATTAATGATAGATAGTTAGTTTCTTTCAATATTTGATTATAATATGCTTACATGAAATATAAAATTACTAGCTTGTTTGTGTCTTTAGAATTTATAGGTATTAATATTTTTCCCGATAGTAAACCACATCTAAAGTCAAAATATATCTTGTCATGTCAGCTAACTCAAAACATAGCTACTACAGGCAGGCAGGTACCTACTATAAATTTCAAACTTACGCTTCTTCGATTGTAGCCTAAGATCAACATAAGTAGGCTATTTTTACCGCGGTAAATTATCTTACTACGACGAGAAAATGTTTGCTTGGGGGTAATCCCAAAGAACTGAGAATAAGAATATGATTTCGAAATTACTTTTGTTTCGGATGGTAAGTTACCCACCATTTGCAGCGAGAAATATCGTATTCCCATGGGAAAACGTTCGTTGCGGTTAATCTGACTTAAAAATAAATAACCCACCAGCAGTGTCGCACCACGCATGAACTTTTAACCTCATGTAATTTGAATCTATTGGCATTGATTATAAATTACAATTTATGTGAATTTTTAATGAGTCTAGAAGATTCACCTTAGAAGGAAGACAAACAAGTATTATTTAAGCATTTATTTACTTAATAAGTATAAGTTAGAGCTTAACTGCAATCCCACTTGATGGAAATCGACGATGCGATCATCCTCGATCGCTAAGCACTCTAGCTTATTTAAAACCTATTCATTCTTGCTCTGGACGGGAAAACCGACGCTGGCAATATATGCCAGTTCTTAACTGTACTATCGCGGTCAAGAACGCTGTAGGTAGTAGAATTCAATCGAAATCGTTTGAATGAAGTTACGTTCGCTTACTCCGCCCGCACGTATTTTGGGCCGGCTCGTGCAAGCGATTATCGTCCTTAAGGTGATACAGTCCGGGCTGAAGGGACATTCACAGCACCACCGTAAGGGTGTAATAAATTCATGGATCTTCTGAGCATACTCTCCAAAATGCATCCGGTAGAATAACAAGTGACTAGCAAGCCTATCTGTGCTCTAGGCTTTGTAAGTTAGCCCCACTAAACCAGGGTCACCACTTGGTGTGATTTTTAATCTTTCGACGATAGACGGTAGTGATTAATTCAACACACTTATGTAAACCTAAATTAATAAAAAAAAAAATAATAATAATATCTTGGGGCAATCCACACACGGTCATCCGATCCCAAACTAGGCAGAGCCTGTGCTATGGAAACCAGACAACTGATACTAATACTTATATACTTTTTTTTTTGTAAATACATACTTAAAAAAAAAAAAAAAAGAATAAAGAAAAAAAAAAGAAAAAAAAAATAATTAAAAGAAAATAAAAAAAATAAAAGAAATTAATTAAAAGAATTTACGTATGTGTAAAATTATAGTATGTGTCAATTAAGTAATAAAATTATCAAAAGAAATTAATATTAATTACAGTATCCCGTAAACGACAAACAAAAAAAATACGGTATATAACATCTCGGTACCGGTATCTGATATTTCATATTTATTTATTAGTATAAAATAATATAATTAGAGCTATTACTTTGCAACAAATTTTATAAACTCTCAATAAATATAATAAAATAATAATAATAAATGCACTTTATTGTACACCAAAAGTTACATGTAAATTGAACAATACGTTGAAGATAATATTTAACCTAAAAATTACCGATGTTATTCTTATCAAATCAAAAATTTCCAAACCATGATGAAAACTTTATCATGTTATTAATAAACCTACCTAATATGCAAGTGTACAAGAGATTAATTAACAATCTAATGATAAAATTCATTATAGATACCTATGTAAGTTGTGATATTATAGCCAGACTGACAACAAACATGTGTGATGCTAAATCATAATAATTTTTCATTTTAGTCTAAGCTGTACATTCATACTGTCATGTACAATGAGGGGCATTTCCGGTGTATCACCTTTTTATTTTCATCTAATTTTAAAGAGACGAGATCTCTTGTTGAGGTAATTGACGTATTTAATGTCCTAAAATAAACAATATCCCAAAAACATAAACCAAATACAACATGACGAACGTGATAATTTTAATTCAAAATGGGACGCCAACCTATGTATTTCTACGAATGAAAACTAAGACTAACTGACCACAAGACAACGGGACTGTCCTGTTCAAAACGGGACTTTAAAAATTATCTATATTCTTACATATTTTTTCGACTTGACTCGTGTAACTACGTTTAAGCTCTCTCTTCCTACCCTTTCCACTTTAAGATTCGGTGGCCAAACGAGTTTCCTATTCGGATGTTTCTTTCAGCTACCTTCTCACACTATAGGTATCATGCGTTTTTAAGAAATGAATATTTATTTTATTTTTTATTGCCTTAAAACAATTTCCATATTATTACATATTTAAGAGTAATTTATTTATAACACAATATAATTAGCATCATCAAAATAACGATTATAAAATTTAAGTCGTATTATATACGTAATTCAGTCGCACGTAATTAGCGCTCTAGGCAGACTTTGTCCTGCCCAGAAAATATAAATATAAACTATTTGCGCCCAAATGCAGCGCCACCTACCGGGTACAATTGTGTATTTAAACCATCCAGGGCCCTACTCCAACTCTCTCTCTCTCTTTCTCAATCTCTGTGTGTGTAATTAGAGCTGTCTGTTCTTAGAGTATTATATTGCGGTACAGTCGGTTGCGGTGGAATGTAAGAGACAAGGTGTTTTAAAGTTTATGATAAAGTATCATTTCATCGGTTGTAGTATAGGCGCGCGTGGTAACTATTATCTACTCTTTCATATCTTATCGAAACAGTGTAAGATTTTAACTTCAAAAATTTCATTTAATTTTACATTTCCGTAAACGAAGCGAGGCAGAATATAGCTGGGGTAACTTCTAGTATACGGGTTTTATTAGTTAAACTAGCAGTAGCCCGCGGCTTCGCCCGCGTTGATTTTGTTTGTAGCACGTGTTCTGAATTAGGTATCATGGTTTTTCAAAATATTGTTTAATAAGTATCTAGTCTAATAAGTATCAAGTAGACATATTTAATGACATATCCTGTATTTTTGAGCAAGGCATCGTAGCTTCTATTATAGTGCTGATTCTTAAATATTCACCGCTATTATTTAAAAAAATCCGGTCAAGTTGAGTTGGACTCGCACACCTTCATTGGACCTATTAATGTTATTTTACTATTTGTCTAACACCAAACCAAAACCACACACATAACACCAAAACCAACCAATAGCAAAAAACCAAACCGCAAAACTAAGTTTGGCTGTCGAATTTCTTTTGGGATTTCTAAAGAATACACACATCATCGAAAAATCATTTTATTTTTCCTGTAAAATATAGATTGATAAGTATGTATCACCTATAATATTTTTTGACATTTTCGATTTTAAGTCAAAAACTACGTAACATATACCAAAATAAAAATCTGTTTTGGAATTTGCAAATAAAGCCTTTTCTTAGGATACCCCATTCGATACAGTAGTCTCACTTTAAATTAAATTCTCAAAATTTAATTTAAAGTGAGACTACTGTATCGAATGGAATCCTTTTCGCTGCCCATTATAAGAAAATAAAAGATTTTCTTTTCATTTGTATTTTTGTGATGAGGTTGGGTGTGTAATTAAGTCTTATGACTCTAGGTCGAAACACCATTTTTTGGACTCCAATCCAATCCCTTTGGGAGTTGATTTTCAAAAAATGAATATTTAGACAGGTGTAGTTGGATGGTGTATTGGCAAAGTTTCATCAATGCAGCATGTCCCATTCACATTACCACTACTTTTTTTTGTCATATGGTTAGTGGCCAAACTGGTGTCAGAGTTTTCAAGCTGCCCTTAGGCCTCTGACTCAGCTTAACGACTGCTGCCTAGATGACAATAGCCGGGACCGACTTTTAACGTGCCACTCCGAAGCAAGGAAACGCTCGGTTCAAATGCCACTAAGTGGTGACCCATCTAAGGACTGACCTCGCCTGACGTTCCTTACCCAACTGATTGTGTATCGAACAGTGGTTACAACTGGCTATGAGCATCTCACCACCACTTATTCATCCACGTTTATGTTCCATTCTCTCTTTTTTCCATCCCAAGGTTGCCTGGAAGAAGTTGCGAATAGCGGATGAGGCCGCCCTTTGTATTTAAGTATATATTATGCTTTATTTTATGTGTAAGTTTGTGTGTACAATAAAAAGTACATATATCTATATATATCGGCGACGGGCCCGTTGGTCTAGTTGGCAGACACCCTGCCTGCTAACCGATGGGTCGTGGGTTCGATTCCCGCCAAGTGTCTGGGTGTTGTTTATCTATTTAAGTATGTATTTACAAAAAAAAAGTATATAAGTATTAGTATCAGTTGTCTGGTTTCCATAGTACAGGCTCTGCCTAGTTTGGGATCGGATGACCGTGTGTGGATTGTCCCAAGATATTTATATTTATATTTTATTTATATTTTTTTCGCGTTATACTCAAATATGTTATACTCAAAACCAACCACAAAAACGCCAGTAAAGGTTGATTTTCAAAAAGTTGTGATACCCGTGTTTCATAATTTCTTTTGCTCTGTACACTGAAAAGTTTCGCGCCCATGTGATGTAATATTTTTTTTTTCCATACAAACTTTTGCCCATTTGACCCACTTAGGTGTGGAACTTCGAAAATCCGTTCCTATTGTTCACTCAGCCTATTTGAATAATGTTGATTCCAAATTTCAAGATTCTACGTTAAATGGTTTTGGCTGTTTCGTGATTCTTATAAAACATCCCTTTCTTTTATTAATACAGATTAATATGTAAATATGCAAAAAAAAGAATCCGATATCATCAGCGAAAAAAAAATCAAAGAAAACAATACAGTTGTCCTATCGCATGTATTCTGTACTATAGCCAGTAAGTAAAGTACATTATTATAATAAATGTTGTCATCCTTTTACCCACCTTAGGGGTGGAATTTCCTAATACCCTGAAATATTTTTTTTACTGAAACACCAAATACCAATTTATATGCGTTTAACTTCGAAAATCTCTAATTTTCATACAAACTTTCATCCCCTATTTTACCCCCTTAGGGGTAGAATTTTCAAAAATCCTATAATATGTATTCTTTATTTTTAACTAACAGGCCAATTACTAAATAACATGAATTTAAGTTCATAAATGACTGATTTTCATACAAAATTTTATCCCCCATGTTACCCCGTTAGGGGTGGAATTTCCAAAAATCCTTTAATATGTATTCTTTATTTTTAACTAACAGGCCAATTACTAAATTACATGAATTTAAGTTCAAAAATGACTGATTTTCATACAAACTTTCATGCTCTATTTAACCCCCTTAGGGGGTGGAATTTCCAAAAATCCTGAAATATATTTTTTAATTTTTTTAACTAAAATGCCAATTACTAAATTACATGAATTTAAGTTAAAAAATGACTTATTTTCATACAAACTTTCAGCCCCAATTTTACCCCCTTAGAGGTGGAATTTCCAAAAATCCTGAAATATATATTTTTTATTTTTAACTTAAAGGCCAAATACTAATTTTCATTAATTTAACTTCAAAAATGACGGATTTTCATACAAATTTTCATCCCCTATTTTACCCTCTTAGGGGTGGTATTTCCAAAAATCCTTCCTTAGTGGATGTCTACGTTATAAATGGTACCTACTGTAAAAATTTCAAGTCTCTAACCCAAGCCGTTTAGGCTGTGCGTTGATATGTCAGTCAGTCAGTCAGTCAGTCAGTTTCTTCTTTTATATATACAGATAAATCGATGAAACTATCAGTTATCTTCTCATACAGTTCACACCAGCAACTCTAGCGGTAACTATCAAAAACTGGTAAAACGTATGGGAACACAGTTGACAGTCTGATCGATTTCAATAACTAAAAAACCTGTATTAGACCCCCTGGTAACAAATTGATCTGCAACTCCATACATAATATAGTGGAGACGCAGCTTGAACATACAACGCGTATATACTTTTGACTTTCACGTTCTAATATCGAACATTATTTTAATCGGGGATTAACGCGACTTACCTTATATTTAATTATATATTGAGGTATATGTACAAGTGCATAATACCATAATGCTTATATAACATATATTTACCCGTGGGATATATAACATATATCTCCTCCCGTTGAGTGTCCATAAGAGGCGACTAAGGGAAAAGAAGACTGGCAGCAGCTAATTTCTATCAGATTACCGACCACTTATACTGCGATCCCTGGGACGCCTGTCAAGCATGGGGATCATGTCAACCCCTCCCTTCTAATGAGGAAGCCTTTGTTCAGCAGTACACGTTACGTCACGTCTTACGGCTGCTGATAAGGATGATGATGATGACCTTATATTTTGGCTTTACGTTTCGTACCGTGGTCACAAGCAAATTAAAAATAATACCCGATTAAAATAATGTTAGTTAAACAACGAGATGTCACTTCAATGACATTTAGATACATGCTTATCTAGCATTGAATAATTCTGATATTTTATTATCAAACATAATTTATATTAAATTTTAATATAATTCGCTCTATATGTACTATCGCGGACACGAACGCCGTACCAAGTTTTCCGCCAGTTTTCAATCAAAACCGTTTGAACGATGTTACGTTCGCTTACCCCGCCCGCATGTATTTTGACCCGGCTCATGCAATCGATTTTCGCCCCAAAAGGTGGTACACCGTTCGTGAACGCGAGAGTACGTTGTTTGCGAACATGCAACTTTTGCAGCCAGGAATATTTAATAGGTAGGTATATAAAATCCAAATTATTACAAAACATTATGTAGTAGGTAAGTATAAATATTCATTACGTTGACGCTACTAACATATTATGTAAGTACCTATTTGTAATACTAAAAATAAACAATACCAAATTATTATACAGTAAAATGCCAACGATAAACCGTTATTTAACAAAAATATATATGTACTCTATGGAATTTAAGTGTTGCCACAAATAAATCAAACTAAAGTCATGGTAGTTTTCATGCCCTTAAAATCGATCAACTTGTCATTAAGCTTAAAAAAGTAAATATCAAAATCGTCAACAACTCAACTTGTCATTAAATTTTAAGTAAATACCGCCACACTCAGCGTCAGTTAATGATTCTTTATCTCATCTCTTACATTTTGTATTGAAATCGTCACTTAAGTGACGAGATAATGGTTCATTAACAGACTTGAGCGGCTAATAGACTCTTTATAATATAATTGTCATTAATTACCATTTTTATTGACCTAGTCAATATCTAAGTTCTTGAAAGCTCTCTCCATAGCCTTCTCGCGTTTCTTGTCCGGTAGTGCCGCGATCCGTTGTTCCTCTTCAGCCTTGAAGTACGGCTCTAGGACTTGCAGCTGGTGAATGAGCTTCTTGTGGAGGGTCTGGGTGTCGGGCAGGGTGCCACCGTAGTCAGGCGGCAGGGATGCCCGCGGTATTACTGTCTCATAGAACTTCTCTAAATCCTCATTCTTACTGTGGAACTTTAGCTGTAAAATAGATAAAAAATTCTTACATTATCATTTGTAATACGTATAAGTACCTAATAGTATTAAGTATAAAAAAAAATTGAAATGTACACAAAGAAACGCAGATATGGTAATTAAAAAATAGTAACTGCATGTACATTGGCGAGCTTAACTCATTGAGTTTTCTAACAGCAAACCAATTTACAAAGAGAGATTTGTAATGGGGTACAATTAGTTACCTAAATATTACGTCAAAAATACAATACATGCCTACTTAATAATATTCTATAAACTACATAAATATCATACTACTTGTGACAGAAAAGGCTCCTTAGTTCTTGTTTTAAAAACGTTCAATGATGAACTGGCTCTGATAGAGTGTGGCAACGAGTTCCATAAACGAACTGCGTGGATAGCAGTGGCGAAGAGTCCATACAAGCCGATTCCTACCGGCTTCCCTTTGAATTTTCGCATTCTATACGATAATTTAATATAGAAGCATAATGATGTGTTTTTATTAATTATTAAGCATAACATAAAAAAACGAATGCGTTTTCTATTTAAATGCCTACCTATTTTATAGGAAACAATGAATTTTACTTGTGCATACAACTATTACGGTGCACACAAGTGCAAATGTACTCTGTGCACAAGTTGCGCGCGCCGCATCGCGCCGTAATGCCGAAAAATTTAATAGGAATCGACACACGAAAATACCTTGCAAATACATAATGTATAACTATAGATGCGATCCGATAATACAACGCAACGGGTAAGCCGCTAGACTTTGGATTGTGAGAGAGATAGACATACAAAACAATGCGGGTGGGAGCGAGATAAATTAATCATGGATGTGCGAGTGATGAAAAGTAGTTTTGGTTCGCTCACGCACGCCTGCTATGTACATTATTGCTTTCATTCAACTTGCTCATTTCATTCCTTTATTATAATAAAAGTTATAACCTAATACTTAATTAGTTAATATATTATATTATAATCAAACATTGAAATATTTTAGCTAATTGATTGGAGTTGTTTATTGTGTACAAATAGTTATATGTAGTGAGCAGTGGCGTGCACAGAGGGTAGGCAAAAAAATGTATTCGGCTTGTTTCACCTATTTTAAGTATGTTATTATACCATTTCAAATATCCATATGCAAGCAAATACTATAGACATATTAATTTGCATTTGAAAACATTAATAAGTTTATTCAGCAGCTCAATATTGACAAAAATACTTTGCCTACCCTAGGATTTCTCTAAACAGTCTTAATTTAAAAAAATCTTAGTTTGGACATGAATTAACGTAATTTTTTTTAATGGAAATGGAAATGTTGGTAATATTGGTTAATTTAAGGATATTTATGCTGGAACACGAGCAAATAGCATATAGCATAAACAACTCGCAGATATTTTTGCCTGCTTTCAGTGCACGCCACTGGTAGTGAGCAATTGTGTATAGTGTTGTGGTAGTGTGCAGTATATTGCTTTCCGTTCAGGTAAGAATTTAGCAAATTTGTTTTTGTATGTCATAGAAAGTACAGGAGAAACATAGATAATTAATATTATGACGGGGTTATAGCCATGGACTGCTGCCTGACGGATTATTTTTCTACTAAGAAATATTTTAAAAGTTTAATTTTGAAAATAAAAACATGTTATTCAGCTAGGCCGTGGTTGCCCAGATAAGTTATAATTTACTGGATTTTCCAGTAACTGGAGTGCATACATCACATCCCGTTTGAACAAGCTAACGTTATACATAATATTTAACAATTTTGTGCTGTACGTTCGTACCCGTGGGGTTTCGGACCCGAAGACGGGTCGAAGACGGGCAGCAGCGTCTTTCTATTGAATTACCTATTACCGATACTGCGATCCTCAAGACACCTGCCAAGCGTGGGGATTATGACAACCCCTCCCTTTTAAAGGGGAGGCGTTTGTTTAGCAGTGGACGTGTTACGGTTGCAGATGATGATGATGATGACGTACTGGGCTGGCCCTACTATAATATAATAATAATATCCTGGGACAATCCACACACGGTCGTCTGATCCCAAACTAGGCAGAGCCTGTACTATGGAAACCAGACAACTGATACTAATACATATATACTTTTTTTTGTAAATATATACATACTTATATAGATAAACCACCCAGACACTTGGTGGGAATCGAATCCACGACCTGTTGGATAGTAGACAGGGTCACTAACCACTACACCAACAGGCCCGCCAGTACTCCGGCTTACCTTTGATAAAAACTGACCCTTCGCCACTGGTGGATAGTAAAGGAGCCACCATAACAGCTAGAGCTGTGAGATGGTGTACGCAACAGAAGGGAAGTGGTTGAACGACGAGGTTTGTTTCTTAAATGATTTTTTTTTTCAGTTCTAATTCAATTGATTTTTCGCATAAAATTTTATTTTTATTTTATTATTTTAATTTTATAAATTTTCTATAAAATTGTTTTTATAATTTACAACGCGATTTTTAAATTATGCAAGAACGTCAGCATCTCATCAATTATCAATCCATCCATCCATACATTAAAATTATTATATTTAATAATGTCAATCAATGATATTCCAAGTAAAACAACTTACAATATTGACGTCAATAGTTACAAATTTTCATATTAATTTAAGTAATAAGTATCAATTTTTACTGTATGATCAGGTACTCCCCCGGTCACAAGCGGTGTATCGCCTTTACGACGATAATCGCTTGCACGAGCCGGTAAAAATACGTGCGGACAGGGTAAGGGCACATAACTGCGAATTCGCATCGCATCGCAATTATGTGGGGCAGCCCTAAGCACACGTAACGTCGTTTAAACTATTTTGTTTGAACACTGGTACACCGTTCGCGTCCGCAATAGTACCTATATGTTTTTGTCTGACTGCCGCTAAAGTAGAAAGGAGGGTTAGATTCGTCTTACTTTATTGGTCCTAGGAATCGTTAAACATACAAATCGTATTTTTTACTTTCATAAACATCAGTGCAAAAGGTCGTAACGAGACGTGTTGAAATATATATATAAACCATACAATATACTTAGTATATGTTTTATGTACATATAATTCAAGTAAATTTTGTTTGTTGCAGTCTGGCTTTTTGTGCTTTTATTTTTTTATTCGATTTATGTGTTCGTTTAATTATATTAGTCTATCTGATAATGTGAATGCATTTTTATGCATTAGCCTTGGTTTTTAGTATGATTTAAATATTCAAATTTAGTTTTGAAAGTCAATTTGGATGCAATCTTTAACTAAAACTGGTTATTGCATCGAATATAATATATTATATTATTTATACTATTATACTGATAAATAAGTGTGTTATGTTGTAATTAATATTAGATCTCCTCTCAACTGTAGGTATTCGAATCTCTATTAAAGGTGACTTCAAATTTGTAGTCGCCGTAAGTCATTATTTGGGGTTTTGGATCCAAAATCCACCTCGCAGACCAAGTGTAGAACAAGCGGTTTGTAAACAGTTCGTACCTACTTAAATTCACCTTTTGACTAATTAACCTACCTTGACTTTTCAAGATTTGAAATTTTAAACAAATCAATTTTAAAAAAAACCTTGACAATTTCAAGTGTGATGAAAGGGCACTTTTGAACTAAAGCTAAATTATACAAGACAATACTCCTGTATATGTCAATCTTAGTTGAGCTCTTACTGACGCAGTCGGACCAGTTGTTAGCCAAAATACTTGCGGGCGGGGTAGGCGCACGTATCGTTGTTCAAATGATTTTGATTGAAAACTGGTACCCCGTTCGTGTCCGCGATAGTACATGCAGCAATTATATGTATATTGTGACGTTACACCGTGTGTACGCGCTTTAAGAAATAAATCCGTTATATATGTGACACGGCGAGCCATTTCGCCGGCGAGCTCCCGGCGCTCCCGCTGCGGGAGTACTACCGCCGTAGTGAGACAATTTATTTGCATAAGTAGACGCTATAGCGTTATATTTCTTATTTGTGATCTTGAAACTACTTACGGGTGAGTGTGCTTGCTTTCTATTCTTTACCTATCTGTTCTCTTTCCTGTTTCTAGGCACTGTGTAATTGTCAACGGTCCTAAATCAAAATAAAATCTTATTCTGCCTTATACTGTTCTTTTACTGTTTCCTTTATATCTGTCCGACCGAATAAAGTAGCATAACCGTCTGCCAAGGCCCTCGACTGGACTAAATAGGCTGAGGTGTTTTCTGTGGTCAGCGGACGGTTATGACACACTGGCTGGACCTGACGGTGTCTTTCCGTGGGTTCCAGGGTTCTTCCTACGAGCTTCATCCTACGAGTTCCTCTTACGAACTCCCCTGTACGAGGCATCGTACCCTTCCTGCTGTCGACCCCTACCGGTCGAGCCTAAGGACGGCTGCTAAGCCTGTCCTCTGCCGGACCAGCTGTTGAGCTGGACGGTCTCCGAGCTGCTACGCCGTGCTGTGCCCTGTGCTGTCGCGCCGTGCCGTCGCCGTGCTGCTGCCGCTACGACGACTCCGATAAGTCCACCTTACATAGGGGGAATCCTGACCAACTCTCAGTGCTCGTACTACCGAAAAACCGTTAGCCTACCCACGACCCAGTGCCTTCTCTTCTCTAGCCAGGGCCTTCTTTTATAAATATAGTTCCTTATTCTTTTCTTTGTTCTTTCATTTCGTAGGGCCACTATCCCGCTACGCGACAATATAACACTTAAATTCATTTAAAAAAAATAAGTATGAAGTTAAAAGCTCAAAGCCTTTACAGATCTTTTTTAAATAAAATTCGAAATAATGGCACAACAGGCACGTGCGTAGTTTGAATTCTTATTTTTGTGAGTTTTCTTAGTCGTCACACTTAATCTACTTGTATGTAGTTCTTAATTAGTATCACCATCATCCGAAAAACGTTCACTTCTGAACAGAAGGCCTCCCCCTTAGAAGGGAGGGGTTTCCATAATCCCCACGCTTGGCAGGCGTCTTGTGATATCGCAGTATAGTTAGTAGGTAATCTAAAAGTAAGACGCTGCTGCCCGTCTTCTTGTTTTCCCTTAGTCGCCTCTTACGGATACTCCACGGGTCTTAAGTTATATTCTCAGAGTAATTAGAATGGAGCTAGTATCGCGTCGATTCCCCGAACAAATTTTTCGTGGCACTTTTGCGGGGTGCGGGAGGCGAAGTAAACACACACAGATACAATTTTACGCATAACCACACTATAATAAACTCGCAACACATTCAAAAAGTTACGCACACAAATAAAGAATGACCTGACCATATGACCAAAATTTGGCAGAGGGGTTAGCGCATCATGATCTCTCCAGTGGTATCTCCTCTAAGGTTATATTATAAAACTCACCATATCAAAGAATCTCTTGTCAATGAATGGCTTGATGAGTAGCAACAGCTTGTCGAGGACCGGCTCGGTGTTGAGGACGTGAATGGCGCGCATGCGAACCGGCATCGCTTCCTGAATGAACTGAAAGAACTTGCGGAGAGGCCTGCAAGCACAAGACATGATATACAAGGTGTTTTTTTGTTTGAGTTTTTTGTTTGACCGTTTCTGATGGTAAGATGTATTCCTACCCTACCTCCACCTCTAATAGCAGTGTTATTGTATGAATACAATTACTTGCTATGAATACAAATACTTGCTTTCTATTCTTTACCTATCTGTTCTCTTTCCTGTTTCTAGGCACTGTGTAATTATCAACGGTCCTAAGCCGTTGATAAAAGTATTTAGCGGTCAACGTACCAAATTTGAACCATAACGGAATCTGTAACCGACGCTATCCCTACTGTACAAAAAATCAAAATCAAAAAAGTGTGAAAAGTAAAAAGTAAAAGTATGAAAGTATGAATACTTTCTCGATAGAAAGTGACAGAGATATAAAATAGATATATTGACGTCTCTACTAAGAGTGGACGTTGAATGAACGAACTGTTTTTTTTTAATGTTTTTTGGCTTCAAAGAATAAACCAGTTTACAGTCCACCGATAAACTAGTCTAATGAGAGACTAGTTTATTCGGTGAACTCCACGCAATACGTAAGTAGTCTGTGAACGTTACCGACTAAACTTTTCGCCAACAGTATAACTCAGTCTATACTTTAGACTTCGCTTTGTTTTATGAACCGGTTTATCATTGACGATAAATGGTCTCGTTTCATCGACGTTATGCGTCGCCGACCCATCACTAGTCTCTACCTCGTGTCATAGTGATTATATAATAATACAGCTTTAGAGGTAGTGGGCCCTACCACTACTCTGTGGGTCTAGCGGTTAGACACCCTGGCCGCTACCTAATTGTCATGGGTTCGATTCATGAACATGTCTGTTTTTCTTGTGTTTGACTAGTTGGGCGCGATCTCACGTGATGGTAATTGGTGATACAGTTTCGGATGGGCACTAGCTAATAAGCTAGTAAAAGGATCTTGAATGAGAGATATCGTTATGCTGGAGGAAAAGGGACGAACAATAATACCACAGCCGCCAGCACTGCCTCACAGGTCACTGGCAAAAAATATGAAGTGACTTATTTATCTTCAATCCACGATATTATAGTTGCCGACAACGTCGTGCGTGATACTCCTATGGTAAACAAGTGTGAACAAGGCCTAAGGGTGCAATTACTGGTTGCTGCTCTAACTTCGACGCTACGCTCGCTCCCCGGGCATGTGTGTGATGTGTGTGTGTGTGAATATGTGATGTGATGTGTGTGTGTACCTACTAAGTTTGTGGATATAATAAAATATTGTTTTTTTTAGGAATTTAACATCGTCGCCTTGAGAAATATTGTTCAGTTTGTTGAGTACTAATATATTTTACGAGATTTGTACGCATTTTAAATTTGCCCTGTATAACAAAATTACCGTGACTCGTTACTATGGTCTACCGCACCTTGGTGTTACGAAGGTCATAGTGTTATTACTGGTGTGCAGCTGACTGTAGACATACGGATTTTTCCGGCGTGTTAAGGCCTATTTTAAGACATACCTACCGTTTTGGCATATTAAAGTAATTTTCTCGAGGCGGCCAACAAACTACGCAAAGGATATTATGTATAGTGTAGAAATACTTGTGCACACATATGCACTCTTTTCTTTTAACTGTCATAATGAGATGGGAAAGGCCTGAGTGTATCCGTTTTATAAACAATACGTACCAATCGCGTAAGTGAGACGTCCATAATAAACTATATGGAGAAACGCTAACGCAAGTGCTAACGTATTGTTTGTAAAACCATGGATGAAATGTAATAATAATAAATACACTTTATTGTACACCAAAAGTTACATGTAAATTGAACAACACGTTGATGATATCAATGTACAAAGGCGGCCTTATCGCTAAAAAGCAATCTCTTCCAGGCAACCTAAAACATCCATGGTAAAACGAATACACTAAGGCCAAATTGCAGATACTGCGAGCGAGCTATGTCGGTGACTATATTTTCGGTGTGACTGAGCTTTTCTCAAAGATAACATACTTAACTAATAACATATACCAAATTTTCTGAATGATGTTAAACGTATTATGATGTACAGAATCATTTATTAAAAACGTCATTCGTATTCCTTATTCCAATATTTATAAAGTTATCTTTAAGGTTACCCATTATTTAAACAAGTTGACATGCTAATTTATGACGGACAATTTTCGTACAGATCTCGAAACCAATTCATGTTCTGCGTTTGCCATACCCAGTTTCGTTTGACGTAAGAGTGTCTTGGAAAACATCGCTAGGCGCATGTTTTCCTGCAGTTTCGTCGTCCACTTTGTTGCCGGCACAACGGTACCTCTGTCACCCCTACCCCCAGCCGTGGTAGCTTTG
Source organism: Furcula furcula (assembly GCA_911728495.1). NCBI lineage: Eukaryota > Metazoa > Arthropoda > Insecta > Lepidoptera > Notodontidae > Furcula > Furcula furcula. Next base: position 11,540,306 of record OU452258.1, read on the forward strand.
CAAGCCGAAGGAAGAGCAACAAGTTTCTGCAGTTGTTCCTTAATGGAGACTAATTCTCTATGGCCACTTACATTCCAACGTAAATGTTGCCCAACAGAGTAATATTTAATGTCTTTTCCATTAAAAACCAGTAATTATACACGTCATTTACAAATTTATAACAAAATAACTTAATTATAACGATATAAACATGATTTCGTAAACACAGTTTAAGCGATGGTCATACGGCCGCACTCACAACCAAATAATATACTCAGACAATCCACACATGATCATTTGATCCCAAAATAGGCAGAGTCTGAACTATTGTAATCAGACAAGTAATACAAAAGCATATAGGACAGGTGACCCGGTTCTGGCCATTTTAAGCGTTTTTAACCGACTTCAAAAAAGGAGGAGGTTCTCAATTCGTCTGTATATATTTCTTTTTTCTATGTATGTTCGCGCATAACTGGCAATTATGAACCGATTTGAAAAAATCTTTATTCCATCCATTCTTTAATCCGTTGATTAGGCCCCATAAAAAAATTATTGCTTAGTAATAAGTAGTTCCTGAAAAATCAAGAATGTTGACTGCGCAGGAAAACTGCAGGAATGCCTATAAGATGACTTTATGTCGCTTTTTAAGGACAAAAATGGTCATAACTCTGGCAAATATTTACCAATTTCAATGATTCTTTTTTATTTGAAAGAAGAAACCACTGTTATGATCTGTATGAATTTTATCAATACCGGATAAGTACTTCCTGGAGGACCATGACCGATGTGGAGGAATTTATCTGGTAATAAATTACTCTGACAAATATGAACCGATTTGGATGATTCTTTTTTTATTCGAGAGAGTAAACTACTATGATGATTCCATGCAAATTTCATGACGACCGGATATTTTTTTCTGAGGAAACATGAAATAAGTAAAACTATGTAGACGATAATGTGATCATAACCTACCTAGACCATTTTACCGTCTTCGATGAGTCAATCTTTATGTATGAAAATATCACTAAAAAGTATAAAATAAAAACTTTAAAAAAAAAATTGAACCGACTTCAATATCACTGAAAAGTATAAAATAATTTAAATATTATTGAAATATACACAGCAGGTACGACAACACCAACTTCAATAATATTTAAATTATTTTATTAACCGACTTCAAAAAAGGAGGAGGTTCTCAATTCGTCTGTATATATTTTTTTTTTTTTTTTATGTATGTTCGCGCATAACTCTGTCAATTATGAACCGATTTGAAAAAATCTTTCTTCCATCCATTCTTCAATCCATTGATTGGGTCCCATAAAAAAATTATTGCGTAGTAATAAGTAGTTCCTGAAAAAACAAGAATGGTGACTGCGCACTGAGAGCTGCAGGTAAGCCTATATCGATGACGTTATGTCGCTTTTTAAGGACAAAAATGGTCATAACTCTGGCAAATATTTACCAATTTCAATGATTCCTTTTTTATTCGAAAGAAGAAACCACTGTATTAAATCTGTATGAATTTTATTACAACCGGATAAGAACTTCCTGGAGGACCATGAACGATGTGGAGGAATTTATCTGGTAAAAACCATACAACTGATGTTCTCCATTACATTGCTCTGACAATTATGAACCGATTGCGATGATTCTTTTTTTATTCGAGAGAGTAAACTGCTATGATGATTCCATGCAAATTTCATTACGACCGGATATTTTTTTCTGAAGAAACATGAATTATGTAAAACTATGTAGACGATAATGTGATCATAACCTACCTAGATAATTTTACGGTTTTCGATGGTTCAATCTTTATATATGAAAATATCACTAAAAAGTTTAAAATAAAATCTTTTTAAATAAAAATTGAACCGACTTCAATATCACTGAAAAGTATAAAATAATTTAAATATTATTGAAGTTGGTGTCAAATATACACAGCCGGTAAGCTAACACCAACTTCAATAATATTTAAATTATTTTATACTTTTCAGTGATATTGAAGTCGGTTCAATTTTTATTTAAAAAGATTTTTACTTTTTAGTGTTATTGAAGTCGGTTCAATTTTTTTTTTATATTTTTTACTAAGAAATGAGCACGTTTCATGCACATCGACATTGAATGGCTGCTATAATCTCAGCTACGTTTGATACATGACAGCTAACAACTATATTAAGGTTGCCATGAGTCGTAAATGTAACTGCGATATTCCATAGATCTGTTTAATTATCTGAACCTTGTTAACACAGCTTTGAAGTTGAAAATGGCCGAAATTGGGTCAGTGGCCAGAACCGGGTCACCTTCCGTAAGTACTTAAGATAATTTATTACCTAAATAACTAATGGAGATAAATCACACCCAGATACCAGGTGGGAATCGAAACCACGATCTATTGGGTAGCGGCCAGATTGTATAACCACTAGATCAACGGGCGTATCAGTCAGTTAAAATAGAAAATGAAATCTTATCAACAATGTTTTTTTACCTCTGTTTGTCCTTTTGAAAGCTGAGAAAATATAAATTGTACTGAATTTCTTATACTTGTAACAGAAAATAATACATGATAGCTATACAGGGTGTAAGGGACATCGTACCGAAAAAAAATTTATAGGATTCAAATAATGTCCGTTACAACATTACAGTAACCATTTATATCGTAAATGACAAATGAATAACTTATTAATTTTCGAGCATGTAATGAATATATGCGGAATAATGTTTATTTTTCAAATTACATTGCTAATTTTCTAAAATAATAATAGATAATAGCCTATTAATTAATTGCCTATGTACTGCTTTTGTGCATAAAGAATAAATAAATAATAAAAATAAAATAAAAACACAAATAATTAATTAATTGTGTTTAAATTAAAATTAGGCTTTATTATTATACCAATAATGAAGTTATACTAATTTTATTTTTAAAAAGTGAATTTTTTTTTTGGAAATTCATGAAAAAGCCGATGAAAAATTTTAACACTAGGATGTTCTGAATCATGTTCTGGATCCCTGGTATCGGTTTTCGGTACGATGTCCCTTACACCCGTTATATAAATATAGTAAAGGTATACTATAAGCGATTGCAAATTCAAATAAACTTTAGAATAGTTAATAAGTAGCATAAAATTACAAAAAAAATGGTGCTGGCGTTCTGTATATATAAGTTAACAACGGAAAAAATATATAAGAATGCCCTGAGAATATACTAAATTAGATGATAAAAAAATACTTACGATAAACTAACTTTCGTAATGTGTCCAAATTTAACACCACGCATGTCGAAGAGGAAGATGTGCCCGGGTTGAGGTCCTCTTTGCGTTAGACATAAATCTGGAAAAGGTAATAAATTAATATATATTCTATCAATACAACCGTCGATATTATTATATCGATGAATACAAAACTTAGCAGTTAGTAGCCTCTTTGGCGCAGTGGGAAACCGCTTGCTTTACAAACCGGAGGTCGCGGGTTCAATTCCTGCGAGAGCAACAGCTTTGTATAGTTGTTCCTTACTGGCTAGAACAATGCAGGCCGATCACCTGATTTTCTGTAAAGTAAGATGATCCATGCGTCGGATGGGCATGTATAAAAGTCTGTCCTGCGCCTGACATATTTTGTGGCCTGACCTCTTCCCGGTCGTGTCGGCCTTCCGTCCCACAGATATAGATATACATATCTGTGTATATCTATATCCGTGTTCCGTCCCATCGTATTGTGAGAGTTATAAGGCGATGTCCTAATAGAACGCGATCACGCGATCATCGCGCGACCGAACGATGCGACCATCGCGCGATGTAATCTCAAACATATGGACGTCGAACGAGTGTCCTAATTGGCGGTCGCGCGACCGCCAGTGGCGCCAGCCAGTAGATTCGCCAATCATCGCGCGATCACAGGCGATGGTCGCATCGTTCGGTTGCGCGATGATAGCGAGATCGCGTTCTATTAGGACATCGCCTAAAGGAAGAGAGAGTTCACTTGTGTCTACGCAAGTACCTACTTGTGCGCTATTATATCTCCCACGTATTAGGATTAGATGGCTGATCTTATTAACATTATTAGGACATTATTATTATTAATAGTGATAATAATAATAATAATATTATCCTGGAATAAATAACATTTTTGTCACATCATGACTATGGTGACATTATTACAGTTTCAAATATTAGTGACGTTATATATATATATGTTTCAAATAAGCAACAGGTTCCCCATAACAATGCCCTTGTCTGCAAAAGTACAAAAGAAAAAACATTTATATTTAAATCCCTTAATAATATGTATAAACCATTTTCTATACTTATAATAAAACTGTAACAGGTCCAATTCTGTACATTGAAGATATTTTGAAAATTATGTTTGGAGGGCATTCTATAACCGATACTAAAGCCAAAATAGTAATTATTTTTGTATGTCTGTCTGTCTGTATTTTGGCTGAGCATCACGCCGAAACTACTGGGTGGATTGAAACAAAACTTGGCAAGATTTGAGTTAATACTCCGAGGTAGGACATAGGATACCTACTTTTTTATCCCGACATTCGGCACGGTTCCCTTGGGAGAGGGGATTAAAGTCAAAATGTGTACTTGGTTATACGTTTGCTCCGATTTTAACAATTTTTCTTTATAATTATAATAAATATTTCTAAGGGAACACTCATTTTATTTTATTTTATTTAGGAAACTACAGCTTTTTTATAAAAACAATTATAGGTGTCTTTAACGGTACACTAAGCCAAAATTGAGTTCCACGACAATTAATGGAAGGTTCACTTATAGTAATAATGTGGTTTTGCTCTGTGTGTTAAATAATATAATAAAAGGTAAGTAATGATTTCTGATACTTACGCGAATATTACACATTGAAATGAAACTAATTTTACGGATTATATCGCGGTTTATTTTTGATTTTAATTTCCCGACGTTTCGAATACTTTACAGCATTCATGGTCACGGGCGGACTGAGGTGGTAGCTGTCCATATGTCATAGTTGTCTTAGGGTACCCTCAGGTCTTCTAATTATTATTAACAATCCGTAAAATAAATAATCCGTAAAATTAGTTTCATTTCAAAAGGTAAGTAGGTGCATCGATACAGCGCAAAACGAAGATCAAGGAAAACAATTAAGACAATAGTTACTTTAGCTATCTAAATACCATGAAATCTTTAAGAGATATTTAAGATATGTGTCATAGACAGTTGTTAACAATGTTTGGAAATCGATCAGGTTAAGCAACGTTAGTTAAGGTCATTAATTAGATGGGTGACCGTTTAACGCCATTTGAACTAAACGTCTCCGTGCTTCGGAGGGCAAGTACAAAGTGGGTCCAAGTATTTAACCGACTTTAAAAAAGGAGGTTTTGTATTCTATGCGAATGTATATTATTGAAAGTTTAGTTAACGTACCTAAACACAGCGCGGGCGGAGCTGCGTGGGTCAGCTATAGAGCGTCCAACCGTTTATTTTCTTTTTGACAGCACCAATAGAACGTAACTGCGTCATGTTACGCAAAAGTTCACTTTAAGTGAACTTTTAAAAGTGTACTTTTGCGTAACATGACGCAGTTACGTTCTATTGGTGCTGTCAAAAAGAAAATAAACGGTTGGACGCTATATAGTAGACCAATAAAACTTCAGATCTATAATTACTATAACTGGGTAACCTGGACGGACTGTGGTCGTCCAGCCAGGTACTACTGCAAAGCCCCATTTCTGCTGCCAAGCAGCAATATGTAAACATTGTGAATTGTTTCACGAACCAATACATACAGACTGTATTTTAATCGGGAATTAACGCGATTTACCTTATATTTTAAATGCTTGTGACCACGGCTGGTGCAACCCGGCCGATACGTCAAGCCAAAATAAAAAAAAATCGCGTTAATTCCCGATTAAAATAAAGTTTGATAATGGAACGCGAAAGCCTAAATGTATAGAATACATACAGACCAAAGGCTTAAAATATCATTGGCTTAAGGGTGAAGAGTTGCAGAGCAGTACATCTGTCCCGGGCCCGTGGTGTGTCCGGGTAAGAATAGCACCCTCCCATCTCCTCCCGTTGGGAGTTGGTAAGAGCCGACTAAGGGAAAACAAGAAGGCGGGCAGCAGCGTCTTTCTATTAGATTACCTACCACCTATGTATACTGCGATCCCCGTGACGCCTGCCAAACGTGGAGATTATGGCAAACCCTCCCTTCTAAAGGGATATTGTTCAGAAGTGGACGCGTTTCGGTTGCTGATGATGATGGCATCTGTCCCGTAGCGTGTCTCTTACTGCCAGACCAATGTCTTAATTGTCTGGTTACTAAGTTGAACTTAAAAACAATGCTGAGAACAGTGGCGTAGCTTGCCTTATATACGGGGCCCGTATCAAAATTTGTTGGGGGGGACAAATTATGGTACGGCCTAATGCCTGATTTACACGTATTAAGTTGTCAAGTAGGTAACTAAATTTTAAGTGACTTAATTTTAAGTATGCGTTTACACGTCGTTTTTAGTAAATTTTAGTTAAAATCTTTAGTTCTTTAGTTCGCCCCAATGGACGGTCGCACGATCCGTGACGATGTCATAGTACTTTGTAGCGACGGACAACTAATTTATTTTTAGGATTAAATTATATAGACAACTAATACAGATTATTATATTAGAATTTCCTTTTTATAATATATATATGTACTATAATTATAATATTAGATATAGAAAAGTAAATGACTTCGTGTCTTTCTTGATTACTGAATTTGTGTTTGATGTAAATATTTAACCATTTTACTTGTTTATTGCTTTCCATCCCCATAAGCACCGTGTCTGGTTCCCGGGGGACTACAAAGCACCTCCAGTGGCAGGCTCCGAAGGAAACAAACTGAAGGACTCCTGGTGCAGATTCCACAGCCCAGGTTTCCCCTCATGTGTCGATGTGACAACCACGGGGATTTAGTGGGAAAGAATCCTATTTACCCTGATTGACCTACACAGGTCCTGAGACCCATTGAACAATTTTCAGCTAGAAAAAAAAAAGGATTCAGGCTTAAATTACCCCAAAATTTTAAGACTACTAGCCAAATAGCTCTCAATCACTTAATTATACGGCAGTATAATAGGAAAAGTAAAAAAAAAACCTTTTATTGCAAATATTAATACCTACAGCGTATTGTCCTGGAATTTTCAAATACCTATTTGAAAATTCCAGGACAATACAAATTCTGGAACAATCCCTTATTTCTGGCAACCCTAAATATACGTTGGTACAACGAAAACGACTTTGCTCCTATTATATTTGTATATTACCTATGGTATGATCTATGGCTATACCTTTGCACGCACACCTGCAAACGTGCATTATACATGTGTGTGTCCAAACGTATCAAGAATAAACCACGCCCACCTACTTACCCGAAAAATAGAAAAGTTTCTATTCTACTTCATAACTTGCGTACTAAATTTTAACTTGGGACTTTCTACTAAAGTGATTGTTTACACGTAATAATTTACTAAAATTTAGTAAAGATTTAGTTACCAACTTAATACGTGTAAACGAAAAATTTTACTTATTCACTTGTGTACTAAATTTTAACTTGGAACTTACTACTAAAGTGTTTGTTTACACGCAATAATTTACTTAAACTTTAGTAAAGATTTAGTTACCAACTTGCAACTTAATACGTGTAAATCAGGCATAAGTGATTATGTATAAATTAGATAAACATTCACGAACAAAATGACATCTAAAATGTGGTCGCGGAGGTTGCAAACTTATCTGTGCTGGTGGCGGAAACGTGAACTAACGATTTTATAATGATAATGACTTGTAGTTTTGACAGTTTCGTATAGACAGTAGCGACACTCCTATCGGCAAAAATAAATTTGTCACACACAAGGCGACACAAGGGCGCTATTTCTCGCTACCACTTTTTGAACCGTGACACCAAATCTAGTTTATATATTATATCGATGATGTGAGAACATGAATTTTACGAATTGTTGCTTACACATGTTCGGGCCCCTGTAGCCCGGGGGCCCCGTATCATTGATACGGCTGATACGGCGGTAACTACGGCCCTGGCTGAGAAACTCTAGACTTTCGTTATGATTAACCGAATACGAAACTCATTTGTAGACTGCAAATTGCTTACATAATATTGCTATAACCACTCAAATATGATAGCTTATAGTAACAGCAAACAGGTTATTGGAATTTCAGACTTATTCGCGATGACTAGAGTTGAAAGTTGGTTCATAATATTTGCCACTGAATGCTTGTGGATTCTGTATAGTCTGCATAGTAAACGAAGCATCTCTCTTCTATAAATAGTGCGATGTATTGATTTATGTTAAAGCTGTTCAGCATGACAACATGGTTTACGTAAGGTCGTAAGGTAACATAGGTATTGTTTTTGCCCAAATTCCAAAGAAATAGTGCTGTTTGCACTAATGTAATAATTTATAACTTGAAATGAAACAAATTTTACGGATTATATCGCGGTTTATTTTTGATTTTAATTACCCGACGTTTCTAATACTTTACAGCATTCATGGTCACGGGCGGACTGAGTGAGTTTGCATCAATGTGTAATATTCGCGTAAATATCAGAAATCATTAATTTATAACTTGTTTGTAACAGTAGGTACCTAATATGTTGTGATCTTGGAGACGTGGATGGCACGCATTTGAGAAATTTCCTCTGTCTTTGCTAGGACTAGGACCCGGTTCCCGCACACAGCCCCGGTTGGAAGAATTTTTTACCCGACTGCCCCAAAAGGAAGGTTATGTGGTCCTGCACCATGAATTATTCCATGTTTAATACCATACCACCGGTTTTGCTATTATACCTATAATCAATTAGGTATCCCAAGTTTGATACCATACCACAGGTTACCATTTGCTGTTTTTGTGTTTTATTCCACTATACACAAGGATTAGATTCGTATAAAAGAACGCCATTAAACGGTAGGTACCTCGGTATTAATAATGTTAACTCAATGCTGGGATCAGTGTAAGGAAACTGACTCGTCCACCTTGAAACTGATTGCGGTCAGTTCTCGAGAAGGGAAATTTTCGCAATGCAAAGTAACAGTAAAACAAGAAATAAGTTGAAAATTTAAATCCCCAACCAAGAATAAAAAAAAAACAATAAACTGGTGAAGATATATTTTTTTGATTTACGTTGATACAACCTTGTACTTAGGACTAGACCATCTTAGCGAGCCATATTACCAGCAAAAACTTGTTACACGTGTAATAAGTCAGTAGAACATACGACAAATAAACTTTTTGGAATACTTATGCCTCTTATCTTTATCAAGATGACAGAATGAGACTACAGTGCCTATATTTTCATTTTTTTATAAGGCCAAGGTAGCATAGCACGCAAGCATGTTGCCTGCCTGATGGTAAGCAGTCACCGTGGCCTATAGACGCTAGCAAAAACAGTAGAATTACTGAAAACTGACAATACAGTTTCTCCCTATTTCTCTGAGACTGGGGGTACTGTCAGGTCAGGATTTCTGTGGTATGACTCACACACCGACATGGAGCGAAAAGAACCAGCACGATTAAGTTCTGAGCTTCTACTTACATACCACTTATAAGTAGTATGGTATATTTAAATCATCAGGTTATTCAAGTTAATCAGAATCTACAAATTACTACAAATTTTATAATAATTTATTTCTATATTAATTTAAATTCTATAATAATTTAGTCCATCGTACGGTACAGCGGACTATAGACTAAATAATGCCGTATGTCCAAACAACTTTATCGTATACTAAACGACTTGTGGCACTGTCTGAATACTGATACTGAAAATAATGATTTTACCAAATACCTATCAATTATAGTTAGGATAAAATTTACTGATGCGTTTATGGTAAACGCTTCCTAAATTACACGCAGCATCCGCCTCGATATTTTGTTTACTGAACCTGGTTTCAAGGTTGCGAACGTGAACATATAAAAACCTTACTACAAGTAATATTAGCACGCTTATATAAGACGTCCTAATCCAGTCAAAACAAACCACAAATCATGATGACAGACACATTGCGTAAATGTCACGAAATTTTTGCGAGTCAGTTACTACTGAAGGCCAGAAGTTATATTTGCATAAATATCATTCTGTCTTCCAGAAACTATTTGACCATTTTTTTAAAAGATGACAAAGATTGAGCACTTGTTATGGAATCAGGGAAAGCATTCCACAAATGGACAGCTTGAACCGTAAAGGACCAATCAATATTAAATTCGACCAATCGAGTGACGTTACCGACCAAACAATACGGAGGAAGCCGCCAGTCGACTAGAGGAATTATAAATTGATTTGGTCGTCCATTGCACCAATGTGCCAAAAGGCAGCAGTAGGTAAATGCATTAGCTCCAAATTGTCTACCGTGCCACCAGCACTTACAATGCAACCACGACTACTTTTTCAAGGATTTAACGACTGATGAAAAGTATCCAAAGTATTAATTTTGATTTCTAAAGTAAGTCAGCTGGGTAAGCTATGACGAAATTATGGACACCATATTTACCGACGCAGACATAACATGTTTTTCAAAGGCCTTGTGTAAACATTATTATCTTGATCGAAATAAATATATAAAATTAAAAATTAAGAAACATAATTTATAAAGGTGCGGAACCATTAACAACGATATTATAAACTCGTTTTTATTTTTAAAGCCTTCAATAAATCATGACGATGCATGAATTATTAAAATACACATGTACAAGTTTTGTTTAAGTATAAAAACCGCAAGTTAGAATCAGGTAGCGAAGCACTGCTGCTATGCCTGGCCTTTTTGATATAATACTTATTCCTCCTTTTTGGTGTAATATTAAGATCCAAATCGTAGCAATAAATGCATTAACACAGGAGTAATGGCTGACAATGGGTATGGCTGAATATGACATATTATTGAACCCTCCAATCTTTGGCTGGCCACCGGTTAGCCATCAATCTTGTGTTCATACATTTATATTGCTACAATTTTAATCTTGTAAAAAAAAACAGGGAATACGTATTATCTCCAACGTAATTGGTTGACCCTCAGGGTTGACCTTTCAACACACTAAATAACTGAATGTCTCGGATGAGGTCCGGCAATACACTGCGTCTCGTTTACCATCAGGCCAACGTCTTGCTAGTCTCGTCACCAAGTCAAATAAAAAAAAAAACCAGCATGACATTGTCATTGTATGTTGTGACGAAATTCACATCGATATCTAACTAAATACGATTTTACCCGTGAATGATATTTTAATACACAATAGGCATGATGACTGTAACACAATACCAATGAATCTGTGGTTTTAAATATTAGAACAGATTGCACTGATTCCAAAAATGCATCTCATTTTCATAATAATAGAGAGATTTTCGTGATAAATAAATAAATTACTTAAATACAGCTAATCGCCATTTTGTAATAAACGCTGCTCAGAGTGAATGACGTCAATCCTGTGTAAATAAGCAACTGTCAAACTGTCATCTCAACTTTTTCTTTCATACAATGATTCACTTTTAACTTTTATACTTAGACAGAAGTTTATTTACACCGCCGTAGTGACGTCACAAGCACAATATGGCGCCATGCACCGGCCATCGTTTTGGAACGAAATTCAAACTCTATTTTAAAAATTGAAAATATTGCTATTAATTGTAATTTTAATACAAAAATATGATTATATTCGGCAATAGTAGACCCGTAAGTACATTATAGAGTATTTTTTCAAAATTAGTCATCATGCCTATTAGCATCTATCAGGGCCTTCACAGATTTCTTGAGAGTTCTAGATGCAACGAATTATCGGTACAATGTTCAGTAGAAGTGTTAATTCCTTAAACACGACCTTCGGCTCTTTTTGTACAAAATACAGAATATTGATTTAACAAAAACTTCTTACCAACAGCCATGAAGAGTAGTTTGACTCCGTTTTCAAGACTGTACTTGGACGGTTCCGTGTCGTGGAGACGGTGGTAGATGATGTCGTAACCCTCGCACGATTTGCCTGGCAGCACTGAGAATTCCCTGGAAGAGGAATGGTTGTATTAAATGAAGAAGAAGAATATTTATTTGGCAATGTAATACAGTACACAGGTTTACAATAAAAAAATACAGAATGTATAATTTGCCAAAACGCTGGTTTTCAGCTGGACCCTAAATGCTGATGTTTACAGTCAGACATCATTATTCTGACGCGCCATTCTTGTTTTTTCAGGAACTACTTATTCGTAGGCGCTGTTGCAAGCAGCACGACCACGGGATAACTGTAAGATTAATAATTACCACGGGATAATATAATATAATTTTTTTTTTTTTAATGTGTCGAGATGGGTCATTAAAATTTCAATGTGAGACTTCTATATCGAGTGGAATATTTGAAAACAGATTTTTATTTTGGTTTATGTCACATAGTTTTTGGATGATAATCAAAAATGTCAAAACAAGACCATTCCCTCCCATCCACTTATCTCCGAAGATTGTGGAGGGAAAAATCTGAAATAATTATGGGTAATACATGTCTATCTATATTTTACAGGAAAAATAAAATGATCTCTTTATGTAGAACAGTTTTTTTAGTAAACCTAAAAAAGCTTCGACAAACAAACTTATTTTTGCGGTTTGATGTTTTGCTATGATATGGAACCCTCGCCTCGGTGCGCGAGTTCGTTTCGCACTTGACCGGTTTTTTACCTTTTAGATATATAGGAACCCTAAAAATATATACAGGCGAATTGAGAACCTCCTCCTTTTTCGAAGTCCGTTAAAAAAGGGTTAAATTCAGCGCGATCGTGGATCGAGAAGAGGATCGAACGAAGCGGGTCTCGAAGCAGCCATGACCTGCTTAGGACAGGTAGAAAGACCTGAAACCGGCTCGAGTGTGTAAAGATTTGTTTAAAGATTGTTTTTTTTTCTCATAATGGGTATGCTTGTCCGTAATTAATAATAATATTCTGGGACAATCCACACACGGTCGTCTGATCCCAAACTATGGAAACCAGATAACTGATAATAATACTTATAGTATACTTTTATTTTGTAAAATAACACCCAGACATTTGGCGGGAATCGAACCCACGACCTATTGGGTAGCAGTTAGGATGTCTAACCACTAGACCAACAGGCCCGTCAAATTCCACTTGAAGGTACGCCGCGTCCATTGGCACGCGCCGGACGCACCGCACGCACGGCACGCAACGGATTTTTGTTTACTTTATATGATTTTATTTTGCTGCGTCCATCATCCGCACCGCCCGCATCGGAAATTAACAGAATCATATTGATGTAACTCAAAATTATCTTCGACTCCGTGGCTAATCGTAACAACTAAAAAAAAAATACTTTCCACGCTAGAGATGAAAACGCAATTTTCCAACCGGCTATTTACCAATGAAAATTAAACTCTCCGAAGAGGAGAGACGAAAAATAAATTACAAGGATCACATTATGCATGACAATCGATCTCAGAGTGTACGTGATCTTTCATTGTTTAGTAATACGTGATATAATCAATGTAAAGAAACAGAGTAGTTGAATTGATATTGCAGAGATGCAGTAAATTCGGCACACAATTGATAAGAAAACGAATGAGGTGACTCAAGGTCTGGTCTGCAAACGGTCGCATATTTTCTCAAAAATTTTGGATCCAATTATCTAAAAATTTTAGGATTACGAAATAAAAATAAATAATCTATATTGAAACTGAAAGCATATAGAGAAATTGGAACCATAATAGCTGCATTAGTTAAATAACTGTATCATAGCCATTAACAACAACAAAAAAAGAAAATGAACAACGAATCTTAATCAATGTCAGAAGAAGAAGAAGATCGAACATCTGAGTATATTGGATTTTTCGTTTATTTATTAATTAGCCCTATAAGAATATTTAAAAAACAGCTAAATCTAAGATTGATATGGATTTATAATGTTACACTATGCAAAGTAAAAGGCTTTGTATAAGCATGAGAAGTATGAGCAGGAGTAAGAAGTCCTAGTTCAAAGGATGTGAGAAGAGTGAGATGCTTGGAAGTAATAAATTCAAAGCGCTCCTGTAGATAGAAGGGTGCCTTAGACTAGCGTTATCAAGAATAGAGTACATAAAGAAGGGAAAGGATATGAGTAGTCCGGCGATAGCGAATAGGAAACCACTTGAGTTTTTTACGAAATTCTGAAATGTGGCCATATTTGCAGATACCTTATGATTACTTGGGCATTTCTTCATGGTTTTAAAAATCAAAAATGGGTCGGCAAGGAAATTGAAACAAGCATTAAATTAAATTCATGAATGAAAGTCGAAAAGGTAGAATTATGTATTCGGCAGTTCCGAGTTCCTGTAGTGTAATTACTGGAAACGGAACTCAGGCGTAATCCCAGATTCCCCGGCCACTCTACACTACGTGGTCGTTCGTCACAAATTTTAATAACAATGTGGCCACTCTTCTCTAAAAGTATCTTATTCATCTTTGTGACTTTATGATTGATAACTTTAACAACGATAAAGACGTATACAAATACTTGATAATAACTTGAAATAAATGTATTCGTCTGTTATATTGCACTTATCTTCACGTCTTCGAAGAATTTGATGATAAAGATGACATGATACTTTGACCCACAGGCGTAGGATCCCGTCATAAATTAAAATAAACTAATTTTAAGTTGGATCATAAAGTTTGGGCTATCCCAACAGCCTATGTTATGCGTCGGACTAACAATGCCAAAAAGTTTAAACGTAATTTCTGATAAATTTTATAATAAGTAGGTGTAAAAGAAATTCTTTTAAAGAATCCATCACGGATGCGGTGGCTAAGTTTGTCAACTTGTTTTTATATCAATTATAGTATTACAAGGTTGGTTATCAAAAGTAAAGTACCAGTAGTAAACAATGACACTTATAAACATTGTAGGTATGTTTCAAAGGAATGTTTTTTGCAGTCTTGAGCTTTTATAGACAGGTTTTAAATTTAATCTAGTGAAGTACTTAAATAATAATGTAGTAGTTTTGCCTACACCATACTATATTTACATCGATATACTATCTAAACTACACACATCAAAAGTGTCTAGGGATCAAGCATTTTTAAGCGGATTTCTTGAGATTGAGATGTGGCTTTGTAATAAATTTATGATTTTATAAATTTATATGGATCCTTTTTGGTGCATTTCATAATTTGAATCAGGAACTGTGAATCAAATTCGAGTAAAAGATGAAAATCAGCTGTCAATATTTTCCCTATAAAAACATACAACGCATTGAAGACATTATTAGTGCTACTGTTTCTCTACTACTGATTAAAACCAACGTTATTATGGAGCGGCGACGTCATTTAAGCAGGGAAGAAATGCTCAGAGCCGTGGGAATGATAGAAGCTGGTTCCCGGCAACGTACTGTGGCTTTAGCTCTGAATACAAGTCAGAGTGTTATCAGTCGACTTTGGACACGTTACCGAAGCACTGGTACCGTGGCTGAGCGCCATGGAGGACGGTATCGCTGCACCACACGGAGACAAGACCGATATATTCAAATCTTAACTCGAAGAGCTCCAACAATAACTGCCATGATGTTAGCCGTGAGGCTTCATCACTCTTCAGGGAACTTAATTAGCGACCAAACAGTCAGAAACCGCTTGCATGAAGTGAACCTTCATTCCCGAAGACCGCTACGGGTACCACCTATAGCAATGCACAATCGTAGGATTCGATATCAATGGGCTCTTGAACACAGAAATTGGGCAGAAGAACAATGGCGTTTCGTGTGCTTTTCTGATGAGTCTCGTTTTGGTATGAGACCGGATACAAGACGTATACGACACTGGAGAACCCCTGGACGCCAACAGCGATTAAAATCCTGCCAGGAAGTCCATCCTTATAGTGGTGGAACCATCATGGTATGGGCGGGTATTTGGATCGGCGGAAGAACTGAGTTGATTTGGATCAGAGGCAACCTCAACGCTCAAATTTATGCTGAGACGATTGTATCAGACGTCATCGTTCCTCAAAAGTGGAAATCGGTCCCTTATTTCAGTTAATGCATGATAATGCACGACCGCACACCGCAAGAGTTGTAAGACAGACTCTCGCCGCAGCTAACATCAATGTCCTGCCCTGGCCTGCTCAGTCGCCAGACTTGAACCCGATTGAGCATGCATGGGATATGCTACAGAGAAGAGCTCTGCCGAATATGGAGGGTATCCAGTCGCAAGAAGACCTTTTTTTGTTGTTGCAACGAACATGGGCGGCCATTCCACAGCGTGATTTGGATGAACTCATTTTGAGTATGCCAAACCGATGTTCTTGTGTTGTTAGTGTTCGCGGTAGAAACACGGATTATTAATTGTTTAAGTTACCCAATAAAATTTTAAAGAAAACTGTTATTTCAGTCTTTTTTTCGAACTTTTGTGTTAGTGGTTCAAATGTCAAAAATCCCTTTATTAGGAAAATGGCAAATTTCTTTATTAATGCAAAGGTGACTTGGTTTATCGTTACTGTGACAAACGAAAACACTTTATTTGATGAATCCTTAAAGAAAATTTTTATTAATATCAATCAGGAGAAAAGTTATTGCAAAAATATATGTTGATCTCTAGACACTTTTGATGTGTGTAGTTTAGAACCATCCTAGGGTTAGCAGCTGTTACGGGCACGGTTAGATGCACTAATTGTTATTAATTTTCTCGTCATAATGCCAAACTTGGCGTCGATATTGATGCTGCCTTAGGGTGCTGGCAGGTCAAGGCTTTACCTCGCCTTGTTCCAAATGTGACGTCAGAATCTTTAATAAAGAGTATATTTAATAATAAGGCTGCACAGCGAAATATCAAGGTGTCCGTACCGTAAAGGCACCGTGCCCTTGACATTTAGGTCGGACTCGAATGACGGATAGATAACATCAACAATCTAGTTAAGTAGGTATACTACCAAAATACAGCACGCCTAAGAGTAGTACGACCATTACGACTGGTAATCTGACTACCTCACTCGTAGTCCGTTAATGATCCATTATCTGGTCATTTCAACATCAACATCGGCCGAAATACGTCCACTGCTAAACAAAGGCCTCTCCTCAGATGGGAGGGATTTCCATGGTCCCCACGCTTGGCAGACACCTTGGGTATCGCAGTATATGTGGTAGGTAATCCGATAGAAAGACGCTGCTGCCCGTGTTGTATTCCCTTAGTCGCCTCTTACGACACCACACTACACTCTTAGGGTACCTATGACAGATTTGGTGAAACTCACTATGATTAATTCGGTTTGTGGAATTAAAACCGGATAGTTATGTTTTAGGACGTCTTTGGAAATCAGTTCCGCAACATATTATATTCTATTCTATTATTGGTGGCTACTAACGGGGACCGAGCGCACTTCTACCCAGCTAGATCTATTATGCCTGCCCAGCCCTTATTCTGTTGCTGACTTATCGAAAGTTCACGGTACCCCACGATTGCGCCAGCTTGGAGCTGCACAGTAGTACTCTCTATATTTTGTGACAGTAGTCACAGTGGATCTTAGAAGTGTCTCTGAAGTTAGGTTTGGCGAAATATTGCGCAACTACAGTCGTGAGTTGTGAATACAAAAACACAAAAATATCTACTGCGCAGCGTCTTGCAGCTAACTTCAGACACACAAAGATCCACTGTGACTACCGTACATAAACATTTGGTGTAGGATAGGCTACTCCCAGATGACTCAATGCACTTGTTACTTTAACCAAGCTATTCTGCCGAGTGCGAGTACATAAAGTAATTCGCAGATTATACCTAGTAACGAATAGAAAGAGTTCTCAACCCTTCTCAAGTGAAAAGTAATAATAATAACAACACAACAATATAGCCTCGGGTTTAATTTTCATCTCTATTCGGTACATAACTACTGCACAGTGAAATATCCATTATTGTTGTGTTCAGCTCAGCTAGTTTTAAATCCATTTACATCAACTAGTACGTAGAATACCTAAATATAAATATTCTATTGGCTATTGTTCGCTATGTAAATTGTTCGTTTGAATTGAATTTTGCAACTACGTAAGCTAAGCCATAGATTTTTGAATGTGATGTTATATTCAATGCATAACATACATTGAATATAATATCGTTTGATACAGTGTTTTTATCATATTAGGCTAAATAGGTTATAAGTCTTGTGAGTTATCTCTATTTAGCCTAATATGATAAAAACAAAATAATAATAACATTATTACCTGAGGAAGCAGATAGTTTGACGGAGCTCCACTAGGTGGGGCTCCTTATTCTGGGTGGTCATAAAAAAATAACCACGAAGGCTTAGCCTTCTAACTTAACCTATCCGAGTCGGATTGCTCTGAATCGAGATGTTAATCATGATGATATCAATATACATTTTAACGATAGAGCTAATGATTTTCGATTAGATAATCATTATATCCAATGAGATTGTACGAAGTAAGTTTTAGAATACATAAATGTTATATGTAAAGAAATTATATCAACAGTTGTTATATCTTACGTTTATTATATCTTGTGAACGTTATTAAAATATAAATAGACCAAATAACTTTATATGAAATGGGACGCACCCTCGCACAACTGTGCAGGTTTCAGGCCTTTCACGCTACGACGCTACCTGTACAGTTTAACTATACAGGCAACCTTGTCAGGATACCTGAACGTGTATAGCCAGCTTTAGGAAGTTACCAAGGCATTTAATTTATTTACACCAAATCAATTAAATAATTAAATAAACGCATTTTTGGATGATGTAAAATTTCTTACAATTTAACAATATTATAACCCTATTTCAAATTAATTTGCACCGTCCATGGTGTATGCAGCACAGCCTAAACTGCTGGTCCTAAACATAGAAATAACTTTAAGATCCTAGAGACTTTAAATTTGGAAGATGTATTCTTGACACTTGAGGTGTCCGGGTAAGAATAGCACCGTCCCAACTCCTCCGGTTGGGTGTCCGTAAGAGGCGTCTAAGGGCCAACAAATAGATGGGCGGCAGCAATGATATTTTACTAAAGATATGTTATATCCCTACTAACGCACGATAAAAGTTGTCTCACTTGTAGTTAGCTATACCTAGCTATACATTTTCCTACATATAGTCTGACAAGGACAGATACATAACGAGAAAAGTAAGAGAAAACGAGATGGCTATATTTTGTGCGTTCCGTTGTCAGCGTCAGTTAAACGCTTGTCAGTGTCATCTTGTCAACTGACACATTCAATTTTACAATTATTTCTTACAATCGCGATATAATCCGTAAGAATAGATTGATTGCAATGTCTAGTATTCGCGTAAATAAAAGACAACATTATTTCTTACAATATCATTATGAAAATTGAAATACAAATTGAAAATCAAATTATTTTTTCAAAGTTACATATGCTATATTATTCCTGACTGTTTATTTACTTTTGCCTGGTAATTTGTGCACATTATAAATACGCAGGACGGCATTTTCAATTTTTAATGATAGACGTCACGAGGGCGGCGAGCGACTAACTGCTACAAAACCCAGTTGGGGGATACTCGCTGAACGTCTGGCGAGCGCTAATGGCATATCTATTGTTTAAAATATCATTGGGCGGCAGCGTATTTCTGTTGAATTACCTACCACCTATAGCTACTGCGATCCCCTCCTCCCTGAGGTGCCCTTGAGCTAGTCGCTACCTTTCTGGCTGGAGCACTTCAAGCGCTCGCCCTCTTGTCCGGTGAAGCTGTAATGGCCATCTGCGGCCAACAGTACTACTCCAAAAAAAATACTGCGATCCCAAGACGCCTGCCAAGCATTGGGATTATAGCAACCCCTCCCTTCTAAAGGGGAAGTCTTTGTTCAACAGTGGACGTCTATAAGCTGCTTAAGGTCCTAGAGACTTTCAATTTGGGAGGTGGAGTGAAGTAATCGAATCCACAACGACAGTGGTAGACTAAATTTGTAAGGTAAAGTTGAGGAATCGACCTAGTGGGTAGCAGCCAACGAGGCCGTCAATTGATATACAAAGGTGAACCCCTTCGAAAACGATCCCGTCGGAACCTATACCATGGAAGGAAATGGAATCCTTGAGACCCACCAATATGGTCAACCTACTAGTACAATCGTGAGATGTCACAGCTACTGGACAAGTGTCTATAAAGATTACCACAAAGGATTATGTTATGACATATTGTTCGGTTTCAATGAATGACGCAAGTCGTTTAGAAAGTATGGATATCGTAAGCAACAGTTTTAAGTTTTTATGGCAGTTTATAAAAATGACTGATGAACCAATGAACGATTTGAGACTTAATAACGTTTCGAGTGACGAGCGAAAGTGCAATACATAGCTGTATTGCACTTTCGCTCGCTATGCATTTCAACTAAGAATGTGGCCGCCATGATGATCGCGACTGCGGAACTTCACTCGTTTTTTATATTTTTGTACAGGCAGCAGAGTAAACACAAAATGAAAAATTCGCCCCGGTTTTGATTATTTATTATAATGTCTTATTTTGCTATTTATTTTTGTTAAAAATAAATTTTTAGTAATTATATATTTGAAATGGCAAGATGGCGGCCACATTCTTAGTTGAAACGCATAGTATCTATAGGCAGGCGTATAAGGTAACGTTTGGGCCTGTACCATCACCTAGATAGAAAGTAACAGAGCTATAAACTTCGTATATTGACGTCTCTTTCTAATGTCTCTGTCAAATAAGAAGATAATAATACTGCTAATAGAGGTGGTGGTAAGGCCCGGGCAGGTCTCGACACTAGGTTGAATAAAAAAAATATTAGAAAAAGACAACAAGAAAAATAGATTATCATTATAAATAGCAGATCAAGTGTGGTCAAAACGAATATAAGTTGAAAAAAATCGTGAGCTATAAATCGAGAACATTTGAAACCCCTCCTTTTTGCGACGCGACTGGGTAATAAACTATTTAAAAAAAAACGACTTCAAAGTAAATTACCTAAAAAGCATAAAATAACGAAAATATATTGAAGTCGGATCATGTTAACTAACACTAGCACCAGCTGACACCGACTTCAATATATTTTCGTTATTTTAGGCTTTTTAGATAATTTACTTTGAAGTCGGTTTTTTTTTTTTAAATAGTTTGTTAACAGTTTTTAGTGACTTATTTTACCAAAATAGGTATCAGCACTATCACGCATCTCGAACGTCTACGTTACAGTAACTTACTGAAAACATAAAAAGTTTATATCTCTTAAACTACTGGACTACTGGACCGATTTTGATGAAACTTGTACACTACCCTAAGTTGAAAAATACTCTAACATTTTCAAAATCGGACTTGTAGTTTCTGAGAAATCCGTGGACAAACCTACATACATACATACATACCTACATACATATATAAAATTTGGTAAATTTGTTTAGAAGCCCACATAGACTAACATACATTAATATTACGCATATTTATCAATATTACATACATACGCGTCGAATAGAGAACCTTCTTTTTGAAGCCGGTTAAAAAAGCTGCCTGCCACACGCTTTTAAAAAATCTCAGGCATTCGTTTATCTAGTATCAATTATACCTATTATATTACACGTAATTCTAATATCAATGACTATCATAAAACTGGGTTGATTGACTGACCTACAAGGCCAGCTAGCAAACTGCCACAATTAGCCTCTTTTTCAAAATCAAATGAGTAGTTTTACGAGTTTTACTATATACCAAAAACACATCATAGACATCTATCTTTTTTTTGTACTAGATCTTAAACTAAAATATTTTAAGTGTGATGACTAAAAACACAGTCACAAAAGGTAGACAGCAAAGTATGTCCCTCTTATTTATTTTTTTTGTTCTATGTTTAAATCATAATACCTTAATGATGTTAATTAATTAAATGCTTATTTATGCTCACCCCAGTGATGCGCTAAAAATGCAAATTCCTTGGTTCGGATTTCACATTGCTTGATTTTTTTTTCTAGTACTAGGTATATATATTTATATTAGAACTAGTCTAGTATAAATACCGTTGACCATAAAGTTACTTTAATAGTTTTAAGAAAGGTACGTGAATGATAAATTGGGACAACTGGGCAGTACCTACCTAGCACTGTAGCAGCCAACTATCATATTATTATTGACTAACACTTTATTGTATGTTAATTTTCTTTTCTTAATTGATATGTCAATTTGTTTAAGAATACACTCCCAAATGGGACCAGGTTATTTGTGACATAATATAATAGTATGTTCTCTGATTAATTTTGGATCAGATGAATATTGAGTTGGGTGGGAATGATAACCTATACTTAATAGTTTTATAATCGTTTTTTTTAATGTGAAATTTTAGTTGTATTATAAGCCCTTTTTTTTTTTTATAATATCCCGGGACAATTCACACACGGTCATCTGATCCCAAACTAGGCAGAGCCTGTACTATGGAAACCAGACAACTGATACTAATACATATATACTTTTTTTTTTGTAAATACATACTTATATAGATAAAACACCCAGACACTTGGTGGGAATCGAACCCACGACCTGTTGGGTAGCAGACAGGGTCACTAACCACTAGACCAACGGGCCAGTCAATCACAACATTCATAGTATTTCATTCAAACTTATTAAGTAAGTAAATAAAATTATGTTTTTTTTAAGTAAACACGAAAATTAAAAAAATTAAAAATCAAGTGGAGATACTACTTAACAGTTTATGTACACATAGGAAACAGATGAGAATGTAATTAATAGGACTGACATGTACAAAAGTGTTGCTTATTTCTGCAGAAATCTCTTCCAGCAGAACTGCGAGAGGAGAAAAGAAAAGATACATTTCTTTTCTTAAACTATAAAAGAAGACAGCTCAAATCTTTTGATAACAAATAATTTACTGCCCCATTTCAAATGCTTATGCATTAGTTTACAGAAATCAGTTTATTCTCAGACAGTTCCAACTGCAAAACAAAGATACTAAAAAATGTAGATATTCATATACCTTTTTATCTGGCATTAAACTTAGTAAGCCAAATTTCATAAATCAGCAATTGAACCAGGAAGGTTTATTGCAAGGTTTAGCTCTTGTGGTCAATTCAGATTGCACTTATAGGTTTTAATAAAAAAATGAAGTGACAAAATATTTACAAAGCAGTGTGTAAATCATGACTCCCATACTAGAGCATACATACTTTTTAGAGCTGCCTCGATATATTTTTTTTATTGTAAAATTTACTTAATAATTCTAGCCTCTGAAAAACTATTTTATTAAATTATACCAAAGAAATGATTTTATAAGTAGCAATTGGCATTCCTTAGTCAGGGAATTATATTTTTTTGTTATATTCTCTTCATTCTTAGTACAAATAATAATTTAGTGTTGTGATAAACATGATTGCCATTGTGATAAATAATTTACATAAATATTATAAAAATTTAATTAGATAATAATCATATGCTACAAATTTTAACTGTAGAAAACATAACATAGCCTTATCTAGTGTATTAGGTAATAGTTCAGGCGTAGAACTAATAAAATATTACCTACTTAGGTGAGAAAAACTAATGTTGAATATACTTACAGGGCCTCTATAGATTGTCGCATTTCTTCAATATTCAACACCCTGTTTTCAAAAAACTCCGGGGCATTTTTCCGTATCGAATAATATCTTTCGATACACACTTTAGTTCTGTCCATATCCCCGTAACATGCATTGTAAAATAACACCAATTGCTTATCCGATAAATCCTTTGGCACATATTTCGATTTATCCAATTTCTGAGTCCAATAACGCAATTCATTTATGTCCTCCTGGGAGAATTTGTCCATTGCCGCCGTAGTTTCATTGTAATCGAATTCTAAATCCACCGTCATGATTTTTTAATTAATTAATTACTTTCGAATCGTATATTTTATCGTTTTCTTTGCTTAGTGACTGCACAAGTACACACCCAACTCACGAAACGATTATTTGACAACTGTTGACAACTGCCAACTTTGCTGCCAACCAAAGAGCCAAAGATAGACAGACTTTTAAGCAGTGTGACCAGATTAAATTTTATGAAAATACCGAGGTCTCCTCGAAAAAATAGTGAAATGTGCCGAGGCAACCTCGAAAAAATAGTAAATAAACTGATCAAGTGCCAGCTTTATGCGCATCGAGGGTTCCTTGTCATATTTGCAGTAGAAAAGTTAGGTTCCTATTCATCTAACACTTCAGGTAACAAAAAGACCAAACCGCAAAACTAAATTTGATTGTCAAAGCTTTTTTGATGATTTCTAAAAAACTGAGCTACTTGCAAAGATCGTTTTATTTTTCCTAAAAATATACATCAACACTTATCAAGAAATGCCCTACCAGTGTTTATTGGTGGTCCAAAGACTTTGTTCATATAGGTAGGTACCAAAAATTAGTTCATGCATACCAAAGAGTACATTATATATATACCTGAGATGCATAAGGACTTATCTACCCATTCATACATCTAAAAACTTAAAGTCCAGACTCTGTTTAATTCAATAGGCATTGTGTAATTAAATAACAATAAACGGAGTTGCCTGTTATATCTTGTCTCTAATTTATTGATCCATGCTCTTATATGTAATTTAATATGTTTGGGAAAGTCCTACATCAATATTCGAGAATCACGAAGACTACAGCTTACAGTGTTACTATATTTTTAAACCCAAAATGAACTCAATAAAATATTTTTTCAAAAAATTGAACCGACTTCATTTTAACACTAAAAAGTATAAAATAATTTAAATATTATTGTAGTTGGTGTTAAATATACACAGTAGGTACGCTAACACCAACTTCAATAATATTTAAATTATTTTATGCTTTTTAGTTTTATTGAAGTCGGTCCAAATTTTTTTATCATTTTATTTTATACTTTTATTGATATTTTCATACATAAAGATTTATAAATAGGTTATGATCATAATTATCGTCTACATAGTTTTACATCATTCATGTTTCTGAGGAACAATTTATCCAGTTGTAATGAAGTTTACTTTGGAATAAAAAAAGATTCATCGAAATCGGTTCATATTTGTCAGAGTCATGTAATGGAAAACATCAATTTTATGGATTTTTCCGGATAAATTCCTCGACGTAGTTCATGATTCTCCGGGAAGTTCATACATAACAGGTTATGATAATATTCATACAGATTCATTAGAGGTTTCTTCTTTCGAATAAAAAAAGAATCATTGAAATGGGTTAATATTTGCCAGAGTTATTACCATTTTTGTTCCGAAAAGCAACACAAATGTCATCTTTTAGACGTTTTTACAAATGTTTCTGACGCGCCATTGTTGTTTTTTCAGGAACTATTTATTCGTACTTAATATTTTTTTATGGGACTCATTCAGTAGACGGACTATCCGTACTGAAAAGATTTTTTCAGAACGGTTCATAATTGCCAGAGCTATCTATGCGCGAACATACATAAAAAATATATATTTTAAAAAAGTCGAATTGAGTACCTCCTCCATTTTTTAAGTCGGTTATAAATACTGACTTCCAGAAAAATACCGATAAAAATACTTATCTTCGTGTAATGATCTTCAAAAACGACGTTAAAATATACTGAAAAACTTAGAATAATAACGCCTAGAAACCGAGAACATGCACGCACAGTGAGGCAAGTAAAACCAAGCCAGAATGGCTTGGTATCGAACAGCCCGCGTCAGTGCTTATCACAGAACACTTATTAAGTGCTTATAGTCGAATCATAGCGCTGGTAGCTCCCGATATTTTATTTAAAAAGGATGGTTTGTGGAATAAATGGAAATCACAGTACATCGGAAAAACTTAAGAAACATTGTAACATAACATTTCACCTGCAAGTATTACGTTTAACCTAATATTTTAACGTAAAACAATCGCCAAAGTGAAAACAATAATTTTAAATTTCAGCAGACGACATTATATCAAAATGTTGCCAATAAAAGGAAAATTGCTACCCCAAATTTGTTTAGTAAGAAAATATTTATTTAATTACTTGATGATCCGCACACACTTACGTTTTCAAATGACATTAAACGGTCACCCATCCATATAATGACCTTGTCTAACGTTGCTTAACCTAGCGATATGAAATATACTTTCCGACCTATTCTCATACCTACCAAGAATATACATTAAAAATCATAAGAATCGCTCGAGCTGATTCGGAGGAGTGCGACCACAAACACTGTTACACGAGATTTATAAATAGTAGATTTGTTAATTCAGATTTATATCTTTTAAATTAAAAAGTATTTCCTTACTGACAGTAATAATAGTAGTTTATTCTAAAAATTATATAATGACCTCAGGAAGAAGCAATTCCAATTTCCGTAATTTTAGGGAAAATCTGATTCCACTAACAACATTATTTGCTCACTTGTGTGCGTGTCGCAGAGCGTCAATACGCGTGACTTACGCCTACATCTATGATATTTACTATATTATACAACCAACTTGCAACCATCTTGCAACCACGGATTTATATTTTACTTCGTAAAACAGGTTCGTGCTTGCAACCAACTCAATCACTCAAGAAGGGAGACCGGGAATGGACCGGGAGACAACCCAAAGAGTACATTATATATACAGACAACCCAACCAAGGGGACAAATAAAATGCTTAAAGGTTAGTACAATTGAAGCCAAAACGTATCAATAATAGTCATTTTAATTTGGTAAGATATTGCATACATACATACTTATTGCTGAAGTATGTTCATAATTTCATACAAATATTTGTTTCAAGGCAGGCAGACAGGTGTCGACGGACTGGCATTTGGTATTTTGTATCAATAAGTTTTTAAACCTTGGATAAACGTTATAATTTTAAACGTCACTGGTTAGTGTTACCAAAAATAAAATCACAAACTTACCAATAACAGTAGGTATCAAGTTGGTATACTCGACATGTCACTTTTTTGCCTTTATATAAATCTCAGGTCTTGATAATCGGTAGTCGACAATTACGCAATGAAATTTTTCTGGCAGGTCTCCTGTCTTTAAAGATTGGTGGCTCACAAATTGTCTACTCAGAGATGGCTAAAAATCTTGGTGTTATTTTGGTTTCTCAACTATCGTGGTGCACTCATATAGCTGAAGTTAGTAAAAAGGTCAACTTTACATTTCACGCCTTGAAGCGCCTTCAATATTTCAGTATTGTTTTATGTCTTGAAACAAAGATCTTCCTTGCCGTGTCGTTCAGTGTCTGACTGAATGACTGACTGATAGACTGACTGATAGACTGACTGATAGACTGACTTATAGACTGACTGATAGACTGACTGATAGACTGACTGATAGACTGACTGATAGACTGACTGATAGACTGACTGATAGACTGACTGATAAACTGACTGATGGACTGACAGACAGACTGACTGACGTCGGTACGGTGTGGTACGGTGTCGTACGATGTCGTACAGTGTCGTACAGTACAGAGCGTGAGTGAATTTTCACTTCTTCCGCGCGGAGGGACTCCACGCACGCACATTTTTTTTATTACGCCGATACCTATTACTTGGATGCCACAGAGGAACTTTTAAATAAACTTGAGCGGTTACAAAATCTTTGTATCCGTGTTGTCATTAATCTTAAAAAGTATGACCATGTCTCTCAATTTCAATACCTCAAATACCTCAAGTGGCTCCCAGTTCGTCTTCGCAGGAATACTCGATTTTATGTTTACGTTTTAATATTTTCCACAGCCCCTTCTCCATTAATATAATATAATATCTTGGGACAATCCACACACGGTCATCCGATCCCAAACTAGGCAGAGCCTGTACTATGGAAACCAGACAACTGATACTAATACTTATATACTTTTTTTTTGTTGTAAATACATACTTAAATAGATAAACAACACCCACTTGGCGGGAATCGAACCCACGACCCATCGGTTAGCAGGCAGGGTGTCTGACCACTAGACCAACGGGCCCGTCAATTGTATCATAAGCAGCGATTCACTTAATCTTCCTTGTAGATCTCATCTTCGTACTCTTCTTAGGTTCTCTCTCACCGTACCGACTTTTAATCTTACTCTTTCACTGTCCATGCAGTTAGGCTGTGGAATCTTTAACTTTAATCGTTAACCCCAGATATTCGCAGCTGCCAAACTGCAAGTTCATTTTAAAAAAAAAACAGGTAAAAGAGTCTGTCCTCTACTTCGTCATCATAGCTATACATTACAGTATTATATATTATTATATTTGTATTTATAGTATATTATACAATATAATATAGTTTATAGTTTGGCTATTAGTTTATGTTTTCTATTAATATAATAATATTTTTTTTTTTTCTAGATATTCGTGTCGTTACTTTTATTACATGTCTACTCACTTTGTCCTACACACTGTGCCCTTTAATCTTCTTCAAGTTTGTCTCTCGGGCCTGCTGGATGCTGAGACATTTCTTTTGAAATAAGCTGTGACATGTTTTAACCTTTATCTTGTATGTTATATTTTTTCTGTTATTTGTGCATAATAAATGAATAAAATAAATAAACTAATTACTATATATTTTATGATATACTTTAGTAATGAGATATTCATTACTATCTGCAACCCCAAGATTTGATCCCCAAGACGCCTGCTCAGCCTTTGTTCAGCAGTGATGATTCTGCAACAAAGAGGTTTTAATATACTCGTACTATGCAAATTAAACCATCGCGATTAAGGGTGCACAATGTATACTTTTACATAATTGTAGGCTTATTACAACATCTTTGACGTAAATAAGGCGTACCCTCAGAAGGCTTACCTATTTAATTTAGATAAGATTTAAAAATCAAAGATAAATAGGAAACCTACATTATGGATTCAGACACATCGTAAGTTTTCTCAATCCAGTACCTATGAATGTAAATTTGCTTTGATGTGCCATGTATATTCGTTAGATAACTTTAATTTTGCAGTGACACGAACCTCGTAATTATATCAAGAAGACATCGAATTCAATTATTTTGCAGAACATACTGGAGGACTTTATATATACTAATCGTTCCTATTATATTGCTACCTGTAGCGTGCGTTAGTAATAAAATTAATGTAAGTAAAAGTATTATATCGATGGTAAAAGTAGTTATTTTGGCAATATAGAGGTTTGCTAATTATAGTTACAATTATTAAAGCATTAAAATAGTACCTCGCTGATTTTTTTTTATTAAATACTCTATTAATTTTAATGACTTGCATAATTTTTGATAAATTTCATTTATATGAAACGATAGCCCGTACTGCGTTAGCTGTAGGTACTATCGCGGACACGAACGGTGTACCAGTTTTCAATCAAAATCGTTTGAACGACGTTACGTGCGCTTACCCCATCCGCACGTATTTTGGGCCGGCTCGTACAAGCGATTATTGTCCTAAAGTTGATACACTGCTTATGAGAGTACATTAACGTTCTAGAGCAAAATAATGTCTAAATATGTACCACTAACAAAAATTCTTTGATCATTATAGGCTTATGTATGTTTCTACGTATTTCTGGTGATGATTGCTTACTGGACAGCGGATGTGCTACATGCTGGTGTAGTGGCTTTGATACCTATTGGTATATCGTCTATTTTTGACGGTATTGGCAAAAGCTTCATAAGTGAAGTAAGTTAATATGTATACATAACATTAATGTCTATTAAGTGTATAATTTCCTGGTAACCCTAACCACTAATCTATTAATTAAATAATGCCTACAACTAAATTGATGAAAGTAAATAACTATGTAGTTTTAAATAGTATATTTTAAATATAAACTATATACTTAAGTGAAAAATACCGGCAAATATTGGCAAATACTGCTACTTCACCAATAGTCGGATTCATTAAATAAGTAAGTATTTGCAGATGTACATACGAAACGAGTTCTTGGATTGCTTAGCCATAATGATGATCATGATAGCTATAGAACACAGCAACATACACAGAAGAGTCGCGTTGAAAATACTACTAGTATTTGGGTGCTCACACTACAGGTTCTGTTCTTTCCAGTTTATTTTATTCACTAAGGTTGTCTAATATTCAACTGATAAGTTCAACCCGTGGGGTGTCGGGTTAAGAATAGCACCCTCCCATCTCCTCCCGTTGGGTGTTCGTAAGAGGCGCCTAAGGGAAAGCAAGAAGATGGGCAGCAGCGTCTTTCTATTGGATTACCACCTATACTGCGATCCCCAAGCCGCCTGCCAAGCATGGGGATTATGGCAATCCCTCCGTTCTAAGAGGGAGGCCTTTGTTTAGCAGTGGACGTCATTCGTCTGCTGATAATGATAAGTTACACAAATGACAAATTACCTACTCGATTTTCACGGTATCATTGTCCTGTTGTAAATTTTAATAATGTGTGAAAATCTCAATACTATCCTAACAGTATTACCTAATTATTTTATTTGGCAGCAGTAAAAATAATCTAGTTGAAGTTCTAAAATAAGTCACATCAACAATCATTGATTACATTTCAGGCTCAGTTTTATATTATTTTTTTGGTGCATGTTCTTGGCAATGTGGATGTCAAGTATTGTGGCTTGCGGACTGATGATGCCATTAGTTAAAGCCATACTGATTGAACTGGAAAAGGTATGTGTTTTGTTTGGTAAGTAGTTACTTTGAAACAAAAATCTTAAAATCATGCAGCCATATTTTGTCATACTTTTAGATGGGTATTCTAGAAATTTACCAGACCATTGGTAAGGCAAAGCAAAAATCCAACCGACATGAACAAAAGTAAGTACCTACAGAAAATACACGGACTTTGACATCATAAACCTAATAAAATTTCATTCAAAAACATTGTTTCAGTGTTCCAAGACCAACTGACTTCACTATATTTTATTTTCTTGGCATTGCCTATTCTTCATCAATCGGTAATAATAAGATAAATATACATAAGTACTTAGAATAATAACGCCTAGAACGATAGTTTCATACGAAAAAACTGTCTCGTTTGAGGCACAATATCATTGATGTAGGCGTAAGTCGCGCGTATTGACGCTCTGCGACACGCACACAAGTGAGAAAATAATGTTGTTAGGGGAATCAGATTTTCCCCAAAATTAGGGAAAATGGAATTGCTTCTTCCTGAGGTCATTATTTAATTTTTAGAATAAAATTACTATTATTGCTGACAGTGATGAATTACTTTTTAATTTAAAAGATAAAAATCTGAAATAACAAATCTACGATCTAAAAATCTTGTGTCACTGTTTTTGTAGTCGCATTCCTCCGAAACGGCTCGACCGATATTTATGATTTTTTTTTATGTATACTTGTTAGGTGTGAGAATAGGTCGTAATGTATATTTCATATCACTAGGTTAAGCAAGGTTAGACAAGGTCATTACATGGATGGGTGACCGTTTATTGCCATTCGAAAACGTAAGCGTGCGCGGATCATCTAGTACTTAAATAAATCTTTTCTTATTAAGCAAATTTAGGGTGGCAATTTTCCTTTTATTGGCAACATTTCATATAATGTCGTCTGTTGAAATTTAAAATTATTGTTTTCACTTTGGCCATTGTTTTACATTAAAATATTAGATTAAACGTAATACTTGCAAGTGAAATGTTATGTTACAATGTTTCTTACGTTTTTCCAATGTACTATGATTTCCATTTATTGCACAAACCATCATTTTAAAATAAAATATCGAGAGCTGCTAGTGCTACGACTCGACTTTAAGCATAGAGAAAAGTAATACCTTGGAAAACTTTAAGCACTGACTAGCGATGAGTTAACTCGGTTTGTCAAACCGGTTCAAACCGGGTTGGCCTCAACTCGATCTGACTCGGTTTGAAGTTTCTCTAACTCGGTTTGGCGAGCTACTCGGACGGAACGGAAACCGTAGCTTGCAACTCGCAACATCGCCGGTCTATGGTATCTATCCGCCGGTGCCCGCGCGACGGGCCGAACCGAACCGAAATTGACTTAGCGAACTCGACTCGTCTGTCTCGCTCTCGCTCGGCGGTTTTGGCGTTCCGGTGCGGTGACAGACAGAGCGAGGCGAGGGTGGCGCACGGGATGCATGGATATTGCCGAATAAACCCAATTTTTCGCGACAGGAGAATATCTTTGAACTTGTTTATTGCTTTGACCATAGTCATTTTCTCTTTTGTAGGTAAAAGTAAAGACTGATATATTTAGTGTTTCTTTGTTTTTATAAGTACCTACTAAGTACATCTTACCGATGAAAATGACAACAATGACCGGCCCGTTAGTCTAGTGGTTAGACACCCTGGGTGCTACCCTATGGGTCGTGGGTTCGATTCCCACCAAGTGTCTGGCTGGGTGTTATTTATCTACTTATGTATGTATTTACAAAAAAAATGTATAAGTATTAGTATCAGTTGTCCGGTTTCCATAGTACAGTGTGGATTGTCCCAAGATATTATTATTATTAATTCAACAATCCATATGACTAACAGTTAGCATAGTACCTCTATTTCGTTCATTAAATATCACCTGACCGTAATTGTAATGTAATAATAATAATTATAAATACCGACCACATCTACCGAGTCAACCAAGAATAAGTAAACTGCACGCAGCATAGACGCTAAATCGAAACGTTTCGGTTTGACCCGTCTCCTTATGATAAACGCACGCGTTTCGACTTGACTTACCAACTCGGTTTGACTAACCCGGGTTGAAACCGGGTTACGTGAATTATCAACTCGGTTAACTCGGTTTCGAATATTTACGGGTTGGCCCATCTCTAGCACTGACGCGGGCTGTTCGCTACTGAGCCATTCTGGCTTGGTTTTACTTGCCCCACTGTGCGTACATGTTCACGGTTTCTATGCGTTATTATTCTAAGCATAAGTATATATTATGTTACATTTTCTCAAGTATTTATTATGTTAATAATTTCCAAATATTCCTGATGATACTTAGGTGGCATGTCTACAATTATCGGATGTCAAACAAATCAGATATTCAAAATCTATTATGAACTGTAAGTTATTATTTGGATTACAATAAACTCTAAACAAAATAGTCTATTAAGTATTCTTAGTCTAGTAGTCATAAATCTACTAATATTTTGAATTTTGTAAACTAGCAACATTTTTTTAAGAATGCTGTTAAGTTGGCAGCACTCAGGCGGGAGATTTGAATTGAAACTCTATGCTCCAATTAATTCACTATGCCAAAGAGGATTTTACACTAGAATAGCATTATTCTATTATTCAGTCTACCATTACACAGTCCTGCAAGCCGGCAACCGCGGTGGATTCTATGCTTCATGCAGCTTGTTCAACGGTGGACGTTTATCTACTGTTGTTGTTGATGATGATGATGATGAAAAGGCCAATGGGATAGTAGTCGGACCAGTCCCCCCAAGCAGCACCCGCGCACGAGTTGACTCGAGCAGCAACCCCTCAACCAATTAGAGGGAAGGGGGTGACCCGCCACACGAAGACACCACACAAAACTTTCTAAGTGCTTTGATCCACCATCCAAGCATTTAACTTAAAAAATGAGTAGAACGCTCATTAGATCATAGTAGGTACCTACCTACTAAGGGACGGCCGCACATACGTCAATTTATTTTAATCACCACCACATCATTAACCCCATGGATTTAGAATTTGTTCACTTGCCTAAAACATTTCTTCAAAGTAGAGCATCGATATACTTATGTATAAATATGATATCGATGAATATAGGATATCGATTATCCCCTACCAAATTAACGGAACATAAACGACTCGGACTATAAGTCGAATTAAACTGATTTAAAAAAATGCCTATATTGCTAATTACTTAACGCCAAATTTACGTTTATGTACGCGACAGATAAGAGTTTATACCTTTTTTATCCAGCTAAGTAAACGGCTTTTACTATCGACACAGAATTTTTCCAAGCGGTCCGAAAATCGAATTCCCCCACTTTATGCTGCTCAATCTGCCAGGAGTATTGTTGATGGAAACGCTGCTCTATCTTTGGATGAATTTCTACTTTCTCGGGATGTTTAGGTAACTGTATTATACCTTACTCACATTACTAGGCCCTTCCAGGCGCGGATCTGCGATACGCCCCTCTCTAGAGTTTGAAATACTGCCCTCTGATACTGCCGCCCAGGGCAGGTGCCCCCCGTAGAGCCGGGGCTGGGCCCTTCTGTTAATACCTAAGTACATCGTTGTTTTTATTCAATTAGGTCCCAAAGCGACATAGCTCTGGAGATCGGCATGACGGAGGAAGAGGCTCAGTACATAAACACGCTACTTGCGATACAGTACCAACAGTTGAGGAGATTTAAGTTTCACGAAATTGTTAGTACCTACCGATTCATTACTTGACGTCCTATCCTCGAACCTGTCCGATAGGCATTTCTTTTTTAACTGTTATCGGATTGACTTCCATGTAATAACATACTTACGTTATTAATTTGGAGAGTTAAAAACAAATAGTAACAGTATATTGAATCAGATTTAAACAAAGTAACTAGTTAGTACTTACCAGGCTAATTCCCCCCCCCCCCCCCCCCCAATTCAAAGGCAAGCTGGAGCAGATACCACCGGAGAACCCAGCAGATAGGGGGATATATCGTGTGCCTATGTGACAGCCGCGGGAGTTAAGTGGGTAAGATTCCCACATACCCCGGTTGACCCTCCATATGGTCCCGATGAACTATTAAAAACAAAAAGAGCCGCAGTGTTGCCTCTACGATATAGTTCTAACGGCCCACAATATATATTAATGTACTCTGTGCGGCCCACTTTGATTATCAAAACATCTGTCAAACAATTCTATTCGGCAAGTGTCATGTGTGCGAAGTAACTATTATGTACTTTGTACACTTTGTAATCGTAGCCTCAGTGGCGCAGTGGGAAACCCCTTGCTTTGCAAACCGGAGGTCGTGGTGTCCGTTTCGACTGCTCGGCCACAGTGTCGTAGAAAAACTACGATTACGTCAATATTACGAAGGAATTCGAAGAAAACGAACAATGAAGGTCGCAAATTCTAAGACCCAATATTTAGAGAGTTATGAAGGGATAACCGTGGCCGCGCAGTCGACCATTGGAGAACTGCGCGGCCACGCAGATCTAATAAACAGGGCTTAGTAGAGGTCTCATTCTTTTTGCTAATCGCTGATACGATTTCGAAGATAATGCAGAAAGTATAAAAAACCCCAAAATGTTTTGACTTTACGACCTACGGAGCTTAAATGCTATGGCCGCGCGGTCGACCAATGGAGAACCGCGGGGCCACGCAGTACTCGTAAACGGAGCTTAGTAGAGGTCTCATTCTTTTTGCTAATAGCTGATACAATTTCGAAGATAATGCAGACAGTATAAAAAAACCCCAAATGTTTGTACTTTACAACCTACGGTACTTAAATCTCTTCGTGTTAAAACGCAAAATCTAAGAAATGGCAATAAATGCATGATACTGCAGTGATTGGTCGACCGCGTGGCCATAGCATTTAAGCACCGTAGTCCAAACCTTTTGGGTTTTTTAATACTTTCTGCCTTATCTTCGAAATCGTATCAGCGATTAGCAAAAAGAATGAGACATCTACTAAGCCCCGTTTATTAGATCTGCGTGGCCGCGCAGTTCTCCAACGGTCGACTGCGCGGCCACGGTTATCCCTTCATAACTCTCTGAGTATTGGGTCTTCGAATTTGCGACCTTCATTGTTCGTTTCCTTCGAATTTATTCGTAACATCTGATTGTTTGTAAAGTCTGATGGGCATGTAAAAAGTCTATCCTGCGCCTGACCTCTCCCCGGTCGTGTCGGTTTTCCGTACCATCGGATTGTAAGAGGTTAAGAAAGAGAGAGTCCACTTCTGTCTACACACAAGCACTTGGTCGCTGTAATGTCTTCCACGTACTTAGATGGCTCATCTTGTGAAAGATTGGCGGCTGTGGTCGTATCGGCCAGGCGAACATTATTATTATTATTCGTTTGCAGATGGTGGGCACAGTGGTAATTCTTACCGCATTATTACAGGCTGTTTTTAGCAAAGCGCATATCGATCACCAAGGCTACCAGTTCCATAAGTAATAACGACTACCTACTTATTTAAACCTCATATTAATATACCTACTTAACCAACTGATTGCATACCGATAACCGATGGGGAAAAAAGGTTCTCTAGCGTAGGCTGGCCTCCCACTAAGTTGTCTGACGAATGTGCAAATCGCAGGCAACCGATGGATATAATATAATTATAATAATAATACCAGCACTTGTTTATGTCCCACTTATGGCTTTGGCCATAGTCCAACACGCTGGCCAAGTGCGGGTTGGCGGACTTCACACGTCATTACAGAGCTAGTTAGGCTTTTTCAGACATGCAGGTTTCCTCACGATGTTTTCCTTCACCGAAAGCACAGAATACATATAGTAACCGAATGTTAGTAACAGTCGCACAAAGACGATTCGCACATGATTCATTGAAGAAATCAGAGGTGCGAGCCGGGGTTCGTTTTAGACAGCTCTGAATAGCCCTGTTGGAGGGGTTTTCTGGAACCAATATGTAGAAACAAGTTCCATCGCCATTTTCTCGGTTGGAGAAAATTGAAAATTGAATTGGATCGAAATTTACCCCACAGTTCACCATAAGTCGGGACGTTCTTGGTTGCTAAACTACCTACTAGTTTATTTTTCAGTCATTTCCGAACGTCGTCGCCTTGTATACTGTGCGCCGTGATACTGTTCGTCCTGCCAGTGAATTTAGACTGCATCAAGTTTTTCAAGACTCGTACCGGTGAGCGAACTTCTTCATTCTTTAATGCGACCTATTCATCGTAGAATAAACAAAAGATTTTCGATTCCTATTTTTTTTTCCTTTGGAACGTAGTAACGAGACAAACAGGCCTGATGGTAAGTGACACGCCTACCCGCGGACAAATATAAGCTATCTGTCCATTATACTTTATTTTTCTCTCCGATCATTGGTTTAGAATCTTCCTGCTGGAACAACGTTACCCCAGCAGGAATCGTTTTTCGGTATTTTTTCGAAAACGACTGGCCGCACTATTTTTTTATTCCATGCACAGTTACAGTAGATTATGGTCTAATTATTCGTTCAACTCAATCCTCTCTACGAGTTGTACCACTACCACTCGTCACCGAAACATTATTTATTAAGTCTCCTGAGCCTAGTAATTTCATTTTTCACAATTTCAGACAACAATAACGAACCGTTGCCCACGTCGCAAGGCAAAGCGTGTCTCAATTGGAATTTAGTCCAAACAGAAATGCTTTGGAGTGTACTGTTTATAACTGGTGAGCAACATGAATAATACAAATTACTAATGAAGAAGTTAAGTCATCTTTTTCTTGTCTCGACATTATAAAATGTCATCTGCCCAGTAGCAATAACATCCACTAAGTAGGGGAGAACAGGGTAATGGGAGCCTACTAAGGGAAAATTTTGATAAAAACTATATTTGTTAACATTCTTATAATTTTTAATTAGGAACTTTTACATTGATTAATTAAGTCTATTTTAATCACAGTTATAATCAATTACACTCATATTTTAAGCTAAAATAACGAATTTACAAAAAAATTCAGTCGCTCCCATTACCCGACACCTTCGGGTATTGAGAGCCCATTTAAGGCTCATATGGGAAATGGGAGCCATAATATTTACTCCTTCCCGAAAACATACTTTATATGAAAAGGACAAATATAAGAATCTGGACTACACTGCCAGAACATTCTTTATGGGCCCAATTTCCGCTACTTCTGCATCGGTACCACATCTCCCCACTCTTTCCCGTGTCTAAACCAATTGCACATAAGGTTTCCTCTTCTGAATGTTCTGACTCATCGTCGCAAATTGCATTCTCGTCTTGATCAGTAGATGAATCTTCATCACCACTTTTAGTCATAACTAATTTTTTTTTGTCTTTTGTTCCTGGTTGTAGTCTTCTTGTTTTTAACCTCTTTGGCTTTGGTATGTTTTCGTTTGTTACATTTTCCTTTAGTACATTTTCCCTTGGCACAATTTTCTTTATTACAGTTTCCTTTATTTTTTCTATTTGTCTTTGTCTCTTTATCAGTCCTTTTCCTCTTCTTTTCTTCAAATACTGCTTTCATTGGTGTGCTTGTTAATATTTCAGAATGCTGTTTGTTCTTCAACTTGATACTCCTTTTTTCTATTGAAGCTACTCTAGTGTAGGCTTTATTAAACAGTCCTGCAATGTCGTATGGTGTAATTTTTATTAAATTTCTTGATTTTAAGTACAAGTGGCACTCTTTGTTATAAGCTCTTTTAAGCGGAGAATAAAAAGCAACGTCAAGAGGTTGTAGACGGTGCGATGAATGTGGTGGAATGCTAAGCATTATGACATGGTTTTCTTTTGCCAATTACCAAGCATTTTCTAAAGAATCAACCGTCCAAGAAGCTTTTGTGGTTGTCCGATTTGTTTTACGTGGCATCTGAAATAAAAAGGAGATAGAGATATATGTCTAGAATGAAGTAAAATATACTGTGTATGGTAATGGGAGCTATGTCGGGTAGTGAGAGCCATGCAAGGCTACCATTACCCGCTGAACACCATATTGATAGGTAATAACATAAATATTTAATTCTACTTTCAATAACAATTAAACCAATTGGACTTGTTAGTAAATGAATCTAGGGCTCTAATAAGCATAAACATAAAAAAATTACACTATAAATTCATGCTTACCTTGGCGCTGGCGATCAAGAATTTTTTGTAAGCTTGGAGCGGAAAACACACAACCGGCACTCGTGACTAAACGCATGGCACTAACGACTTGTGTTCGTCAGGCGAAGTTTGTCGATGGTTGACGGAGGCGGCCGAGTGTTTGCGATCGCGCAAATGTAGGTACTTCCCGTTCAATCCTCATCGCTCCTATTACCCGACCGCTCTCATTACCCCGCGCTCCCCTACTCTTTTTTTGGCGTGAAGCAAATGTTCCTA
This sequence comes from Furcula furcula, assembly GCA_911728495.1. Lineage (NCBI taxonomy): Eukaryota > Metazoa > Arthropoda > Insecta > Lepidoptera > Notodontidae > Furcula > Furcula furcula. The sequence continues at coordinate 11,579,149 of OU452258.1, forward strand.
TGTAGTATAATCCCCGGCACGTAAGTTGGCAAGGTTTTGGCGTAGTTCGCGCAAGTGCACTTAGTTGCAACAAAACATGGTCAATATAATATATTGCAATTTTATTGCCATATTTTTAGTCATGTCATAAAAAGAAGAAAAACATAGGAATGATTGAAATATAATGAGGTGTAATAAATGATTTTTTTATAGTTAAACTTACTTAACACGTTAACTGCCAAAGCAAAATTTTGATGACGGCAAATTATTATTTTTTGTTTATGGTGTTATATTGACATAGATTACAATAAATTACTATTTTTATTTAATTCCGGTGGTTATAACGTAAAATAAAACTAAATAAATAAATGACAGGCATATGTGACTGACGAAGCCCAATCGGAAGAAAATATAGCTATTGCGCCATGTCAGTCATTTTGTCAGGCACCGTATGTTGACCGTCCGCCGGCCGCCACTATATTTGCGCGGGAAATGCGCTTGGTGCGGGGCGCCCCGGCACTCGGCCGTTGGAACGAAAGTACCTACGCGTGTCGTAGTTTGTTCCTTGCAAGTTGACACTTATCCGGTGCCCCATAGATGCGTAGGTACTGCATTTATTTAGTCGCTGCTTATTAGTTGCGGAAGTGCGAAAAACTGTAAAATGGTATAGAAAACTTGCTATTGAATTATTGTTGAACACTGCTTTACTCAATTCTTACAAGAAACTTATAAAGAAACTACGAAGTCTAAGATAGGGATAGTAGATTATAGGAAAAAGTTGTGCAAATATCTAACAGACTCGGGCAAAGAAAATTGCCACACCGAAACATCACTAATAAGAAATAAGAGGCAAAAGCATGAGCTGAACAAGAAAGAAGGCCCTGTCAATAAATCTAGAAAGTACTGTTCAAATAAAAGTTAATGTTCAAACAATAGATAGAAATTATGCCAGAAAGAAGACTAAGCAAGTGAATACTTATTGCCCACAGAACCACATTTTAGCCTACCTTGTTTCAATGAGGAACATAAAAAAATGAATTTTTTTTTTGTCTTTCTGATACTTTACTCTAAACTTACTATTTTTATAATTTTCTAAGCCATACAAAATATCACTATTTTAGCAATAAAACGTTGTTTTAGACTTTCATTGTGTCGTATATTATTGTTCCTAAAAAACATACAATAAACCTAGTTCTATATAAAAAAATGTTAGGCCAAGCTGAACATAGTTTGTCTGGGGCCTTGTCAGTCACTTTTAATAGAGAAGAACGCGCTATACGTGCCGGACGGCTCCCTGAGATCATTTGAATTACATACTTTAGTGTCAGTCACCCGGGTCTGACATGGCCCTTACAGATACCATGTCTGTCAGGCACCGGTGCCTGACATGGCAGTTAACGTGTTAAGAAATGTATTTTAAAATAAAATATTGTGATAAAGTAATTAATGATTTAATGCTTGACGGCCGGTGGGTTGCAGGATGAAAAGTTGGGATCTACTTAGAGTGATAAAATAACATTTTCAAAAACTTGTAACAAATACTTAACAAAAACAAACTGAACCATTTTAGTGCACGCAAGTTTACTCGGGAGCGAACGGGACGTTAGGCGAGTTGCGGGGAGCTAGGCTCGACCGGTTAACCAATAGCGCGCCCGGAACTATGTTACCTTGTTCCCCGCGCCCCGCTAGATAACCAAAGAGACCTAAAAAATTACTTCTGCGCATCTAACGAATCTTGCCAAGTTACATGCCGATGGCTGTAGTTCTTGGTGCTGCTCATGTGTTCCCATTTTATTAAGTATATACCGTGGTACCACTGGTGGTAGTACTACTTGCTGGTGGAGCCTGGATCCAGGATTTGGCTTTGTTAAATTTAGGCTAATTGCATATTCTGGCTTCTCGCAGTCTGCCGGATCCGTGCGAGGTGGGCTGAGCAAAAAGCCTAGACTCCGTTAGACTCAAGGAGAGCTGGTCAAAGAAAAAGATTTTGAATAGATACGTACGCCATGTACGTGCAACCACGTGGTTCTACTCTTGGTCCTACACAACATTGGCTCTAGACAAAATCCTCTCCAGAGCTCCATTCCTAAGCTCGTTTGCACTATCGCTGTGTTGTCATTTATTACGGCACAACAGTATGCTGAGGCAGCATCCTGCCCCACACAACTCGCTGTTTTTTTTTAAATTTAAATTGTGTGTTGGTCAAATAAATGTATTCTTCTTCTTCTACCAGCCTACTGCTACTTCAGCTTGATAATCCGATGGCCTAATGTTATTATTCAAACTTTTTCAAGCCGGCAGCAGCACTCTCTTTGAGGCCCTAAGAGATTCGGGCATGACGGATGAATTTGAGAAATTCCTGTTACTCTTCAAAGACTGGCCACCGTCCGTTCTAGTGATGGTGATAGTAATATTCTGCAAGGTCTTTACTGAATTTGCACCCAACGTGTGCGTGGTCTACACCTTACTGCCTGGCGTTGCGAAACTGGTTAGTTAGTATTATGCTATTCTAGTCAGGTGCGGTCACAGGCAACGATTTTGGGGGGGTCATAGTTGACGGGCCCGTTGGTCTATTGCCCTGGCCGCTAGGTCGTGTGTTCGATTCCCACCTTGCGACTGAGTGTTTCAAGCGCGTAACCTATTTTGGATAAAATTGTTTAGTCGTTTTAAAGCAAGAATGTCTGTTTGACGTGAATGAGTTTGAGATTTTGGGGGGGTCATGACCACTACGACCCCCCCCCCCCCCCTCTCGGACCGCCACTGATTCTAGTGCTGCTGAAGTACAAAGATTTAGCTATGATAACTAGTCCAGCCGTACACGAGAATCAAGGTTCTGATTTCACCACAATCTTCTATTGCTGTATCCATAGATAAGAATAGTATATGATGTATCAGCAATATACTTTTTGGGTATTAATGTGAAATATGTTATTAATATGAAATGATATCTATTTAATGCAAGTAGAGTATCATGAGGTAAAGGCTACGTTAAGATATCAAGATAAATTATGCAAAAGGCATTAAGGCTGATTCCGTTTATATACGTATATACGTTACCTCAAAAACATTTATATCACATTGATGCCAGTTTAATTTTAAACCAGTCACCAACATAGCTTTCATAATCTGCAAGTACCTAAGTAGCATTTGGCAGGCCACATCGCCGGAAGAACCGATAACCAAGAGGGAAGAAAGGTTCTCGAGTGGTGAACACGAACCGGAACACGCAGCGTAGGCAGGTCCCACTTTCTGCGAATCGCGGCAACCGGTGGATGCAAATGTCATTGCGGCTTTCCAAGGAGAGAGGCATATATGTTCATCAGTGAACGTCTTCCGGCTGATAATGATGTCGGTTTATCAACTCGGTTGCGCAGAGTCTGATGTGCAGGCTGAATCCTCACTACCTAATGATGGCTGCGACTCTGGCTAGCTCGCTGCCCTTCCACCTAGTAACAGGCACGCCAGTCAATGCTATGGTTTGCGCTTACGTTCACATACCGCCTTGGAGGATGGTTAGTACTACTGCTTTTATTTTATTACATTTCGAGGCTTAATTTAATGTCTTGCATAGATAAGAATAGTATATACTATGTCCTGCGAAAATAAACACAAGCAACCAGACATTTGAAGTTAGAAAGATTCAGCTTTCAGGAAAGAGGGTCAGCCTCCAAGCCACAACATTATCTCCAAGAACCTACGTAAAACATAAAAAAATTAAAAAAAAATTTGATCCGACTTCAATAACACTGAAAAGTATAAAATAATTTAAATATTATAGAAGTTGGGGTTAGCGTACCTGCTGTGTATATTTTGCACCAACTTCTATAATATTTAAATTATTTTATACTTTTCAGTGTTATTGAAGTCGGTTCAATTTAAAAAATAAGTATATATATTTTATACTTTTTTTGTGATATTTTCATACATAAAAAATAAAAAAATGAATCATTAAAATTGGTAAATATTTCCCAGTTATGTAAATTTTCCTGCAGGTTTCCTGCGCAGTCGCCATTCTTGTTTTTACAGGAATTACTTATTCGTAAGCGATAATTTTTTTATGGGATCCAATCAATGGATTGAAGAATGAATGGAAGAAAGATTTTTTCAAATCGGTTCATAATTGCCAGTCATGCGAACATACAAGAAAAAAATATATATACAGACGAATTGAGAACCTCCTCCTTTTTTGAAGTCGGTTAAAAACAGAGAGGAACAAATGTCTAAATGGATTGGGTAGCAAACAGTAGGTACAACCGAGTACAACGGTCGTTTCAGAGTGTAGTTACCATAGATAATACTACCCACATGAATGAGGGTACTCTGGGTTTGCTGTGCAGTACATAGTATGTACCTAACTAGTTTAACATTCGTCATCCATTTTATATAGGTACCTTTATTTTACACAATACAAGATAGTGCTTGACCTTTTTTTTTCTCGAGGAAACCTAAACTTCCCCGGGAGCTGTGGTCTTACCCACTATAACACCCGAGGTTATCGCACGTACATGAGAGGGTACACCCGGGTTCTGCACCAGGTGCTTTAACTTTGAACCCGCCGCTGGGGGGCGCATTTGAGTCCTCCGGGAACCTGTCAAAGTGCTCACGGGGAACGGGGGGTCGCAACCCCGTCACCCTCCTCGGAGTCACCGCCGTATTTGATAGATGTCTAGGGCCCACACACATTCCCGCCAATCTATTCTAAACTTTACACTCACTAAGACAAGAAGTGTTTTTATTTAACCTTCTTAGCTGTGCCTTATCTCGAAATCCATTCTTTACAGATGTACGCCGGCATTGGTCCCACAGTGATAGCGGTTTTGGTGGTATGGTTCACAGCAGCGGTGTGGTCGGCTGCCGTATGGACCGACATCAGCTTAGGCCCTGAGTGGGCCAATATGAACATATTTAGGCAGTTTGCTAATAAACTCTAAATGTTTCTCTGATGCGTTTTTATTTGCATATTTTGGATGGCGCAGATGGGGAAAATAAACTTAAATAATACATATGCAATAAGGTTTATAATTTATTTTCGAATGCTTTTTAATAATATTATAATTCTTTCTTGTCTCAAATCTCTACTAATAAGTACATCCAGTATCAGTTTTAAGTCAAATGTACATAGTAATAATTGGGGGTCACGTGGGGGTCACTATTGGTTTTCTTAGTAAGCCCAGAATGAATAAAACACGCATCATAAGAACCCATACAAACGTATCTAAAAACAAACTTCTTACGTCACTGCTGTCAGTATTGAGACAATGACGTCACATGATCCTACATAAATACCCATTTTACCACCATGGCTCGAGTCCATAACGCACGCAAAACGAAGTAGTATATATTCTAAAGAAATTATTTATTGATAATTTACAACTAATTTGCACCATTCACAATACAGCAAAAAATGCATCACAATATGTTTTATTTATATAACAAATATCATTTTGTTCTTACTCGGAGTTTATTCAAAGCACCCAAAAAAATAAGCTTTATTATTTACAATTTGGAGTCAAATATTGCGGTCATGTAAACTATAAAAAATATTTAACTTATTTGAAAAACACGCTATTTTTCAAGGCATAAAATCCACATACATTTATATTCTTACATCACAACATCAGATCAATATAAATACCATACTATACTTAGGAACGTCCCAAATATATGGGATTATTTTTAGTGTATATTATTATAAAATAATTTGTTGACATAAACTCGCTATATAAAATATATTTTGATTGAATTCACACTTGTATTTTTAATTGGAATATCAACATAAAGCTGTTTTATTATTTCGAGAAACAAGGACACAAAACTCTTCCATAAAACAATAATACGAAACGTAACTAAAATAAAGTTGAGATTATTTGTCATTATAACTCTGAAATAATCAAAATCTGAATAAAATCCGTATTAATATCTTTATTTATCTAGGATTCTCTTCTAAAACGTAATGGGGGTCAATTTCTAAGCTTACTTGACCCCCATTTCGTAAAGTTTTACAAGTGTGAAAACTGTATATATAAACACTTACCCGCATCATCCCTTACAGGTAATATGTTACGTACTATAAATGAAATTATTGTCCCACTAATAAATTTTGGCTTGGTTATATAGGCACTTGAATTATGGCCACGATTTAAGACTTACAAGAGCCGTATGCGATTTACATTATTATATTAGACTAAAATATATGCGGGAAATACGGATGCACGGGATAATGGAGACGAAATTGGTTAATTATAACGTAGAATTAATAAATTTTATTTTAAATGGTTTTTCATATGAAATAATCGACTACTAAAGTTATTGTTAGGAAAAAAACCTATTAGTTCAATGTTTAAATGAATCGGTTTTATCCCCGTTCATCTGCATCCCTATTGTCCGAATGTTACGGTATGCAATTTTTTACATTTATGAGTATACCGCCATATTAATATGCATAGCAATAAAAGCCGTAATTAAAATTTTCTAAAATACACGAGTAAAAACATCACAAGTTTTATTAATATGTAAAAATAGCAATATTATAAAATTTTCCATAATTCACGTCTCTGAGATAATGTAATTTTATAACAATTTGACAATGTGTTTAGTCGGTGGGTCGACTATAAAAACATCAATCTAAATGCTTCCACATATAAATCTAAATGCTTTATGATAGACATTTACATAATTATTTTATATAAGAAATAAATACAATTATTTTATTAACACATTGCAGCTATTAAAAATCAACTGGTAACATCAAATGAGGATTGTATAAAACTATTTGTTTAAAGATTGCAGTAAAATCTAAAAATAATTTTACTTTATTATTAAAACATTTCCGAGCATCTGTAATGTGGAGAAACTTCCCCAGTCGGCACGCTACAATTTTCAATAATAAGCCGAAACTAAGTATTCCACAAATCAGTAAGCTGTTTAATCGTGTTCAGAAAGAAAGTCGGCAGTCGGCACCAACCTGAAAGCGCTACTACTCAGTATCGCTATAAAATGAAAGCTGGTAGAGGCTAAGGAATCGGTAGTGTACTAAACACATGTAAAAATTACTCCAAGAGAAGGACCACTCTATTCAAATATATCTTTCCCATATGAACTAAATTTAAGTACATAGGAAAAGTCTCCAATTTATGCAATCACAAAATGTGTAGTAGGCACTAAAAATCGATCCGGGAACGGAGAAATCGCAACCAAGGCCGTAACCTCAACACTGAAAGCGTTATTCCATTAGTTGCAAAATATTGGCTGTCTCCTATAGGTATATAGCAGTCGGAATTCTTAAGTATTTTTTCAATTTATGAATTCACAGAAAAGCAGGCAGGGGCTTAGTCTTATTTCGAAGAAAATTATCGTTTTCATAAACCAAGATCCATGTAGGCATTTGCTGCTTACAGTATTCTCTGCTGGGACAAAAAGTTAAAACTCAGAGGACCACCTCTCGGAATTGATCAGAAGTATTTGGCTGGTAGGTCGACGAAGGGGCCGGTAACCGACTTCCTATTTGATTGACAATCCCTAAGACTGTATTAAACACTACGAAATTCTATCGCAGCTTAATACCCCTTCAGCTAACATCACATACTTTATCAAACCCCGATTAATAATATTGGAAAAACAAACATATACCACAAATACTTTTCCCGCATCATGAATAAATGTTTTCATTTACAAAACAACCATTTTAATTATCTAAATTAAAATTCAATTTAACTTTTACTGAATGGGAAATAATTGCATGAGAATACACCTTTACTTATTTGTGATAATGCTGTGTTGTTACTGAGAAGTTTTGGTATTGTGCAGTTGAAGTTGTTTAATGTTGTCAGAGAGTTATAGGTGGCGTTGCAAGCGAGGTTGATGCTGGTTGCCAGGGTTGCGTTCACGGAGGTTAGGTTGCTTGCCGCTAGGGGGACCGTCTCTGCCAGAGGAGGGAAAATAATTGACCCCCATGTCGGATACGAGCCCCATACGACAAGGGTGGTAATGATTTTAGGTCCTATGCCACCCATCGCCTGTAATAAAACGATGACAAAATTAGCATGATCTGAAAATAGCAAGATAAAAATCATACTATACTGGTTTGCTATAGTGAACCAATTTTGTTTATTACAATTAGGACGTTTTTTGTTAGACAAAATCATCCTTGTTTCTATATCTCGCCAAATAATACTGGATGTGGATTTACTTGTCCCCTCCGAAGCACGGAGATCCTCGGTTCAAATGCCACCCATCCATGGACTGACCTTACCTGACGTTGCTTAACCAGCCGATCGTTTGCCGAATTACAAATAGCTATGAGCTATTGTAGCTGGCTTACATGCCCAATTCAAGAAGAATGAAAACGAGCACTTGCTATATTTGCCATTACTTCAAATTGAAGTCTTCAACCACAAAAGACTGATAAGAGTGCACGACTAAGAAGAGAGAATTTACGTTCTCGAACTTCATCTGTGAAATACTCCAGCTGATTTAAGACTTATCGGGATCAAGAGACTTAATAACTAGTATCTCGGGCGATGTGCGTGCAGCTGTCTAATGGGCGCGCCTGCCGCTTACCATCAGGCGAACGTCATCATTGTCTCCACTCAGATGAAGAACTTACCATTTTCGAAGTCGGTATGTGAGCGACTCCAGCGACGATGGCGTTGGGGGGTGTCCCCACGGGCATGTGGAAGGCCATGGAGCAGGCGAGGGTCGCGGGGATCATCAGGTACCGAGGGTCAATGTGAAGCACCCGAGCCTGGGACAAAAAGAGAATGATTTAAGATCTATTTTTAAACGATTTGGTTTTTGTTTACACTGTTTGTTTCCAAACATAAAGTATAATACAGTTTTTTATACTGTTGTAGTCTTTATTAAGTACCTAATATACTCCTTGCGTCAGAATCCCACAATTAACGAGACAAGAAGCATATCATATACTGAGATTTATTTGTAATAATAACCTATGGAAAATAAAGTCCTTAAAAATATTTCATGTTGTTTTACCAGCGGCAAGACACCGTATTTTTTTTTTTTTAACTCGAATAAACATTGGTTTCTTTTGTGTGTCGTTTAAGTGCTTACCTATGTATAAGTAACCACTCTACAATGTTTTTGCTTTGATTATAAATCTAGTTAAATTAACTAATAGGTAAAAGGGTATACCTGAGCATTACAAGAGGGCCTACTCACCATGTTAGCCAGTACAGGCAATATCAGATTAGCGATGGCGACGTTTGACGTGAACTCCGTAATGAACTGCGTCACCAGAACCACCACTAATAGCACCGTCGCGTGGTTGAGCCCGTTAAGCCCTTCCAACGATGACCCAATCATGGCTGACAGACCTGTGGCTTTGCTGCCTTCGGCTAGAGCGAATCCACCACCTACACACAACACGCTGTTATTAATTAAATTAAAAAAAAACAACAATCCCGTCGGGAGCAACAACTTTCTTTAATTGTTCCTTGCTGGCAAGGACAATCCCGCCGAGAGCAACAATTTTCTATGGGTGCTCCTTACTGGCTAGGACAATCCTGCCGTGACCAGCAAGTTTCTATAAGTGTTCCTTACTGGCTAGGACAATCCCGCCGGGAGCAACAACTTTCTATAGGTGTTGCCTACTGGCTAGGACAATCCCACCGGGAGCAACAACTTTCTATGGGTGCTCCTTACTGGCTAGGACAATCCTGCCGGGACCAGCAAGTTTCTATAAGTGTTCCTTACTGGCTAGGACAATCCCGCCGGGAGCAACAACTTTCTATAGGTGTTGCCTACTGGCTAGGACAATCCCACCGGGAGCAACAACTTTCTATGGGTGCTCCTTACTGGCTAGGACAATCCTGCCGTGACCAGCAAGTTTCTATAAGTGTTCCTTACTGGCTAGGACAATCCCGCCGGGAGCAACAACTTTCTATAGGTGTTGCCTACTGGCTAGGACAATCCCACCGGGAGCAACAACTTTCTATGGGTGCTCCTTACTGGCTAGGACAATCCTGCCGTGACCAGCAAGTTTCTATAAGTGTTCCTTACTGGCTAGGACAATCCCGCCGGGAGCAACAACTTTCTATAGGTGTTGCCTACTGGCTAGGACAATCCCACCGGGAGCAACAACTTTCTATGGGTGCTCCTTACTGGCTAGGACAATGCCGCCGGGAGCAACGACTTTCTATAGGTGCTCCTTACTGACTAGGACAATACCGCCGGGAGCAACAACTTTCTATGGGTGCTCCTTACTGGCTAGGACAATGCCGCCGGGAGCAACGACTTTCTATAGGTGCTCCTTACTGACTAGGACAATACCGCCGGAATCAAACAACCTTCTATAACTGCTTATTACTGGCTAGGACAATGCAGGCCAGACAATAGCTCTAACAATATTGAATCCAGAGCTACTTACCAAGCAAGAACAGTAGACCCCATGGGATCTTTTCCTTCAGTATTCCCCATGTGACGATGCTAGCGGATGGCTTCGTGGCGGCTAACTCTTCGTCTGTCAACAATAGTTTGTTATACTATAATGTCTTTTTTAACGAAATCGTATTCTATAGACTACTTTTGTATTTTAGGGCACTTAAATTATCAATGGAATAAGTGTAAAAACGGAACTGAAATTTTCCTGCTGAATGACTATGAAGTCTTTTCAACATTATTTACATGACTCTCGCTGTAATTTATGATGTAGATACTATAAGCTCCTTCTGTGTAGATCGAACTAACAATAATCATAAGATTCTGAGAGTATCCTTAGATCTTATCCCTACCGTGACCATAGATAGATGCTGTAAAGTATTTGAAACATCGAGAAAGAATAATCTAATATTACCAAGAGGGAAAGTTTGTGAGTTTGGATGTTTGGAGTAATCTCCGGTCCTATTGATCCGATTTTGAAAATTCTTTCAATGTTAGAAAGGTATATAATTCCTGAGTGCTACAGATTACATTTTATTTTGGTAAAGGTAACAAAAGCGCGGGCGGAGCTGCGCGGGTCAGCTAGTTTCTCTTGTATCCTGCAAATTTGTTTCCCTTGAATGTGTAATATACGTGTAACAGAAATCTAATTATTAATAATATGATTATGAAGAATCAAGGTGTAGCAACTTACATGACGAGGAGCTGGAGAAGAACTTGAGGAAGTCCGTGGACATGGGCAGTATGAACATTAACACCACAATGAACATCGAAGTCACGCCATCCTTCACTTTCCTGTAAACAAATAAAACTTTTTTTTTTCAGACTATAATTTATATGTAAGGTTTGGTATTGGTCCTTCTTCCGAGTACGGTGGCGACTTTGAGGAGGACGGCAGCGGGGTTGCGACCCCCGTCCCCGTGAGCACCGTGACTGGTTCCGGGGGACTACAATGCGCCCCCCGGCGACGGACTCAAAGGCAAGGCTCTGAGAGGCCTCTGGTGCAGATCCCACCGGAGAGCCCCGGGATCCCTACTCAAGTGCCGATGTGATATCCGTAAAGTGGCGGGTAGAAATTGGATGAGGAAGTACGAGGATCGTAGTCAGTAGCGTGGTATTGGAGAGGCCTATGTGCAGCAGTGGACGACTGTAGGCTGATGATAGACTATAATTGATTGACGTTTATAGGTGCAGCAGATAGACTATAGCTTATAGTATTTTTCTGTGGTCTATAGAGCCCAGTAATTTCTGCAGCTTCAGTACCTTTCATATTAAAACACAGCAATATTAATGAACTGCTACTTGACAGCATACACTATCTCACCCTGCTGTTACATTGGCGGTATCTTACAAAACAGACATACTCCGTCGTATTACAAAAAGCGGTTTAACGATGAACCCGGGTTTAAAATCAGGAATTTGTTCCTAGGTTTACACCTAGGTGTAAGCCTAGGTGTAAGCCTAGGTGTAAGCCTAGGTGTAAACCTAGGTTTACGCCTAGGTGTAAGCCTAGGTGTAAACCTAGGTTTATTTTTAAACTCCTTTCGTGATAAGACGGACTTTGTCAAAGTTATTAAGTCCAACATACTAGGTGGTAGCGGTTCCTTGTGCAAGAACCACCACAGTGACAGATATCCTACTGCCAAGCAACAGTGTGTAAACATTGCTGTGTTCCGCTGTGAAGGGCACTGTAGCTGGTGAAATTACTGGACACAAAAGACTTAATATCTAATGTCGGTCGGCAACGCGCTGGTGATTCTTCTGGTGTAGCTAGCGTCTATAGGCTGCGGTGACTGCTTACCATCAGGCGGGTCGCACGCTTCCTTGCCACCTTGGTAGTATAAAAAAAAACAACTTACATGGAGGTAAGGACATCAGCCCAACCGGGCATGAACCCTGGCTTGCGGAAGATGTACAGGAACACAGCCAAGATGAACAGGGAACCAGAGGCCTGATATTAAAATATTGCCTATTATACCTATGATGGCTCTCTCTCTTTCCCTAACAAATAATAATAGTAATATCTTGGGACAATCCACACACGGTCATCCGATCCTAAACTAGGCAGAGCCTGTACTATGGAAACCAGACAATTGATACTAATACTTATATACATTTTTTTTTGTAAATACATATTTAATAGATAAATAACACCCAGACTCTTGGTGGGAATCGAACCCACGACACATCGGGTAGCAGCCAGGGTGTCTAACCACTAGACCAACGAGCCCGTCAAACTGAACTAAACAGTAAAAAATAAAGTCGATTTCTGAGTCTATCCGTTTGATTAATTCTAATGACTTCTAATCTAAGTAGTAGTAGTAGTAATTACTACCTGGTAGAAACCGTCCAGGTAGGTACCACCGCAGTGTCAGATATTCTGCCGCCAAGCAGCAGAGTGTAAACCTCTAGGATTAGACTGGTCTTAGCGAGTAAAGTTTGCATCGGAGACTATGTAGAAACGTGCTATTTACAAAATAATATTTTTTGAAGGAAATATGCATCATTTCTATGACATAATTACTGAATGAGACTACAGTTTCTTTTCATATATGTTACCGACGCTTTATTTATTTATGTTTTAATTATCACAATTTAGCCAAATGTGAAAGTATCTAAATAGATCTTTATATTAAATTAATAATTAAGTGGGTATTTGCGTATCACAGTTGCTATTTTGACTAGACTGACTACCGTCAATAAAGTTCGGCGTCTGATATAAAGATGGCGCGACGCGCCAACATGAACAGTTAATTGTGAGATTTCGTAATGGACAGTCAATTGTGAGACTATATGTGGCGAGCGGCCGTGGGACGGCTGCTGTGTTATAATGTGTTTGTGAGTTTGATTGGCAGGTTATCAAAGATTATCAAAGACGTGCCATCTGAGGAACTGCATTGATGATTGAGATGCAACCGACGAACATCATGAGGTTTGATGCATTCGCTGAGTAAGTGACAACCGAATATTATATCTATTTGTTTAATGATTAATATGTAGATTATTATTGACTAAGTGATACTTGATGATGATAGTGGATAACTGAATAACTGATGATGACCAAGAGTTGGCGTTTGGTGTGGTTATAGGGGCTGGTGTAGACCACATGGGGGAGTCCCCACATTTTTATAGGCTTGTCAATGTATCGCATACCTTTAATATTATTGAATTATTAAAATGATTACCAGTAAGAGTGTATGAAACTCTTACATATAAGTATGTATGTATTTTGTAAGTTGATCAAACAATTTAATATAAAAACTATTTAAAAATAAACTATTTAAAAATAAATAAAAACCGACTTCAAAGTAAATTATCTAAAAAGCATAAAATAACGAAAATATTATTGAAGTTGGTGTTAGCGTACCTGCTGTGTATATTCTGCACCAACTTCAATAATATTTTCGTTATTTTATGATTTTTAGATAATTTACTTTGAAGTCGGTTTTTATTTTTTTGTTAAATAGTTATTTTACCAAGATAGGTATCAGCACTATCATGTAACTCGAACGTCTACGTTACAGTAACTTACTGAAAACATAAAAAGTTTATATCTCTTAAACTACTGGACCGATTTTGATGAAACTTATACTCTACCCTAAGTTGAAAAATATTCTAACTATTGCAAAAAGAATTTTCGAAATCGGACTTGTAGTTTCTGAGAAATCTGCGGACAAACCTACATACATACATATACCCAAAACCAGATATAAAGTCATTTTTTGTAATCAAACCGGGTACTTCAAAACAAACCTAAATTTCTTCACCAATACAAGATGAAAACTTTCCATTTATCACCACACACACGTAAAACATCCAACTGATTCAGAAAACTAGTTAAACTACTGAAAATATAATTAAAATCTTAAGATATACGAATAAATAAAATATTTTTGACATGAGAATGCCACAGATAAAATATGTCAATATATAGAACACACACTTTGTCTATGGAAATTAGTGATGTCCAATATTTAAAGATCTAAATCTCGATATTGAATGATTTGAAATTGATCCACAACCAATCATTTTATAAAATAAAAAGTATTATATTAAACTCAGACTAAACTGAGGTAGATTCAACATAAACAGTAGGTCCGCCGTCCCTATTTCAAAGTAAATCGCTACTCTGCCCACGTCTACACGGATTATATTATGTTGATTGTAAGATAATATTTTATATTACGTATTTAATTATTTATTTAAATAAATATCAATAAAATTGAGTGCCGAATATGAAAATGTATGCGGTTTGACAGGTTCCGGGACTTACGCCTTAGTGCTGCCACCTGGTGCACGTCATTTTTGAACACCCTCATTGTGTTATTCATAGTCATTCATTCGTCGCTTCGTATCGATGTCGTACGTACTGAAAGCTCTCTGGTGTCTTTTCTTTAACGACTTTGCTTTCGATTTTTGGTTTTGTGTTTGCTTTGTGATTTGGACCGTGTTTTCGATTGGACTGACGACTTATTGCTACGATCTAAGGATTTTGATACTCTCGATTAGATTTCAATTGAAGTGTATGTGTGTATATAAGGTAAGATTTTATAAGATTATTTTAGTTTAAAGTAATTTAAGTAAATTGAAAAAAAAAATTATGATAAAGTAAAAAAAATACATTAATCAATAGAAATATACAACATTCAATACACAAAAAATTCAATTCACATACATGCACTACAGGTTCTTTTTTCCATCCATTTTTTTACATGTAGTTTTACTAAGTGTTGACGATTAAGTCTCCAAAGCTATTATACATTTGCACTGTCGTGCACTCATTTGTTTCAATGAGCATTATTTTATAAGCTTGAATATTTAATTTATAAATTATGTCAATACTTTTTATTAGTAATTACAACAAGTCAATAAATCCATTTATTTCGTTTGAGTCCAAAATATAAATGGGTAATTACCCGGGTGGAACTCACGAGTGGGTTAAAACCCATTATAAATCAGTTCGCTCCACACACTGGATGGCTTGACAAAATGTATATAGATTTCACTCTGTTGAACCATCCAGTGGGTTGAGCTCAATTGGTGATAATCTTCGGAGTCTCTGCACGTTCAGGGTGTGGGCCCTAAGACGCCCATAGAGTATGGTAATGACTCCGGCGGGGTTGCGACCCCTATCACCCCACGTCCCCACAGGTACCAGGTACCTTTTAAACTTTTTTCCCGTGAGAACAAAATAAAATGGGTGACTTTATTACAAGAATTATAAGTAATCACTAAATGTGTTTTTAGTGCTTGAAGATGAGCGAACCTCGTCCTGGGCCATCTGAACCTACATCGTCAAAAAGGAAGAGACGTAACTCCCCGACAATTTTGAGTAGTCCCATGAAAAAAAGGCCAAGACCTACACAGTTAACTTCCAACGAAAAAAATATTGCAATCAATATTTATAAATTTGTAGCGAAAGCTATGCCCACATATCCGTATAAGTCGGAGGTTTCGCAGGCTACTGCGGAAGTAATGGGCATTTCTAAAAGAACTGTGGAGAGAATTGTACATGAATACAAAATAACAGGAAATGTAGTTTCACCTCAACACAAAAAGAAAGGAAATCACTGTTCTTCACTAAAAACCTTGGACGATTTTACAATTAGCGCCATTAGAAGAAAAGTTCACCAATTTTACTTTAGCAACGAAATTCCGACTGTAAAAAAAGTATTGGTGGAAGTTAACAGTGATGAAGATCTTCCTTCATTCTCTCAAACCACCTTTTATAGACTTTTAAAGAGTATGAATTTCACGTACTCGAAAAGAGAACGAAAAAGCATTTTAATTGACAGACCAGATTTGATGGTATGGAGGCGGACATATTTGCTAAAAATAAAGGATTATAAAAACCAAAACAAAAAAATTTACTATACCGATGAAACATGGGTCAATGAAGGTTAGTTGTTTGTATGTCATGATGAGGTTTAATAGTGCAGTGTAAACTCCATGTAACGTCATTCGATTTAACGACTAACTCTGTAAAGCGTCGAAGTTACTTAGCTTTAATTTTTTTTAGCTTGCCTTCCATACAATGATACACTCCATATAGCATTACACCCACTCTCAATAACGACAACAATTAATGAAAAGTGCCTTTTAAGTTAATGTTGTCTTTTATTTACGCGAATACTAGACATTGTAATTAATCTATTCTTACGGATTATATCCTTTGCAGCACCCATAGTCACGGGCGGACATGGGTGGTCATGGGTGCTGCAAAGCATTCGAAACGTCGGTAAGATTAAAATAAATCGCGACATAATCCATAAGAATAGATTAATTACCTTTTAAGATGCCAAAATTAGTAAAAACGCGCAGCTGTGCACGTTCTTTTGTCGCTTTATTATCGTTGCCCGTAATAAACTTGACTGTCGGCATCATGCATACCGAAATTTCTAAGTAATTCGATCTTTTGTTTACAAATTCGGATTGCTTGCACGTGTAGACTATTGTTGACCATGACTATTATGCAGGAGTCATAGATTATGTATACCTTATCATATTCTTAGTTGCCACAAGCTCAAACTGTTCACAAACTGCAGGTAAACATGGTTTTTCTGCGTGGGTTTTTTTATGTACATAACTAGTGAATATGTAGACACTAGTCTGAATAAACTTTTTCTTTTTATAATTCAGATTTTTCTCGTTCTACATTTAACGACAACTCTTTATAACGCCATAAAATGCACAGTCCCTTCAGTGCCGTTATATAATGTTTACACTGTGTTTGTATTATTTTTGTTGTATTTATTTCTATGAGTCATGAATGCCTTAATAAAGTTATACATAATTGTATAATTTAACATGCTTAGCACTAACTTCAATATATTTTCGTTTATTTAATGCTTTTAGATAATTTTCTTTGAAGTAACTTTTAATTTTTTCTAAAAGTAGTTATATTATTTTTGATATTTTATCCTATTAATAACACATTTCTTTCAGGTCATACAGTAGACTACGTTTGGGTTGACAACTCAATTGAGTGCAATCGTCAAGCATTCCTCAGAGGCCTCTCGACGGGTCTCAAAAATCCAAATAAAGGAAAACGACTAATAATAACCCACGTAGGCAGTGAAGATGGATTTTTGGAAGGAGGCGAATGGATATTTGAAGCTAAAAAATCTGATGGCGACTACCATGGGGAAATGGATGCTCATAATTTTGAAAATTGGTTAGTATTTTGCAGTTTTAGGATAACATCAAATTCTTCGCTGCCATTTTAAAATATATTTGTATTTCCTAATGAACCACGGTGGACCGATTTCCTAATGACCACCGGTGTGGACGGTCTTGTTGATTAGCTTACTGTCATAGTATTCAATACAACACGGAAATAAATAAGGAATATTTTGTTAATTAAATGACATTAACTTAGATTCTTCTTTCGTTCCAGGTTTGGCAAAATTTTAGAAAAAATTGAACCGGGGTCTGTTATAGTGATGGATAATGCGCCTTACCACTCACGAAACATAGAACTTGTGCCAAATATGAGTTGGAAAAAAGCAGATATTAAAGCATGGTTACGAAATAAAAACATTTCGTATGAAGAAAACGAAATAAAAGCTCAATTATTATTAAAATTTGACAAATTGAATTTTCAAGAAAAAGTAGTAGATAACATGGCGGCTAAGAAAAATGTAACTGTTTTGCGGCTACCACCCTATCACTGTGAACTCAATCCAATTGAATTGATTTGGGCTCAGATTAAATCATACGTGGGAAGAAACAATAAAACATTCAAAATGGCTGAGGTGAAAACGTTACTTCGCGATGCTTTGGCATTAATTGGAGCAAATGCATGGAAAAAATGTATAGAACATGTGCAGAAGGAGGAAGACAAAATGTTAAAATTGGATGGCATAATAGATGCAGCAAGTGAAACACCGCGATTTATCATAAATGTAACCGGGACGAGCTCCAGCTCAGAATTTGCTTATTCCTCAGAATAAATGTCTTAAAAATCTCTAGTTTTATGTTTTCATAAAAATCGATTTAAGAGATATAAACTTTTATATTTTTACGCACGCATTTCCATCAGAGTTAGTTTGCAGCTTGTGGCCAAAAAGATGGAAGTTACAAAATGGTTCGCAAAAATCCCAAATGCTACCCTTTGACGTATTATATTCAATCTTCTAGAGAATAAGTAAAATTGTTGTACACTCAAATTAACATTTTAATACTGACGAATTTGTTAATTATTTTGAATTAAAGGGTTTCGAGTTGTTATTTGTTTAAATAAAGGTGAAATTATCAATAAAAATAATTCACAGTAATAATGTATTCTTTTTAATCCTACCGTTGCTGACATAAATATCGATACTGTAATGGATTTATCCTCAGAGTAATTAGAATAGAGCCAGTATCGCGTCGATTCCCCGAACAAATTTTTCGTGGCACTTTTGCGGGGTGCGGGATACGAAGTAAACACACACAGATACAATTTCACGCATATCCACACTATAATAAACTCGCAACACATTCAAAAAGATACGCACACAAACAAAGAATGACCTGAACATATGAACAAAATTTGGCAGAGGGGTTAGCGCATCATGCTCTCTCCAGTGGTATCTCCTCTAAGGGATTTATCATACATCTATGATGTGGTCAGATTCACTCGTTCATGAGGCGTCACCTCCCTAATATTGTCGATGGTTGCAATACCGCCATGTTTATTTACTTTTTACGACGGAATACTTGAATTCGAGTATACATACACTCATAAAATTTGGTAAATTTGTTTAGAAGCCCACATAGACAACATATATTAATATTACGCATTTTTATCAATATTACATACATACGCGTCGAATAGAGAACCTTCTTTTTGATGCCGGTTAAAAAAAGTAATAACATTTTTTATATGAAACAAGTATAGATTATTAAAGCATAAAAAACCCGACTGCGAATAAACAAAATGGTCCTAAACTACATAATACATACATATTATGTAGTTACATACATATGCATATATATTTCGACTTTGATGTTTTTGGAACTAAAAAAATACATTTTTTTTTTTTGGAAAAATATAATTGCCTATATCACTCCCACAACTAAGATGAATCTAACGACATATAATAAGTCGCTGTAGGCCGTGCCAAAGAAATAGACATACATATACACTTAATACATACATACACTCGTAAAACATAACCCCTCCGCCGCCTGGGCCATTCGGGCAAAAAATCCCGGCCGCTCTATGGCCTATTACTCTCTTTGGCTGGGACACATGCACAAAATTATACAGAATGTTTGGTGCATCGTTTGCCAAATTGATTTGGCCGAAAGAAGAGGTTCTTGGCGTTTAATTAGTCAAGTTAATAAAAGGTTTTTTTGGACATATTTCATACCGTTAGAAAAGGGACAGACTATAGAAGTTTTTAAAAGAATTCGAAGATCCAGATTGCATTTAGTATTTTTTTTATAAGAATTTAGATTTGATTTTTACCTGTTTCTTTTTTCAGATAATTTGTTTGGAATTTTAAAAATAACTAGCAAGTAATTTTGTATTTGATAGAACCATACAACTGTAAGTTTAAAAAATAAAATGTAATTTGAACACCATATTAATATCATAACTTTAGCTTAAATGCTGAATTCTGGAATTTTTCAAAATAAAAATTAAAATATTATTACAAAAAACTGGTGTGGCAAGTAATGAGTTTTATGGTCTAAATAAGTAGCCAAGGACCTCTTCTTTTGGACAAATCAATTTGGCAAACGATGCACCAAACACCCTATATAACAATAACATTATAAGAATAAATAACTCACCTTCTCGTGGAATGTGGTAGGTCCAAGGTTCTTGTACTGTTCCTTGATCACTTTCAATGTGGTGTACGAACCAGACGACGCAAAGTTCACCTTCTTAGCTGCTTCGCTGTTCGGCCTGAGGAAATACACTAGTGTCACACAGACGGATAGGCAGATAGAGCGAAGTCTTACCATGATGATTCCAATTTAAGGCGCCTAGTACACTATATCGTTCCGTATGGAACTGTACGGCACTAAACTAAAATGGGCCATGGACATGGGCGTAACCACAGTGGGATGACATGAAGCTAAAAATTTATAAGTAGCAAAATGATTCATTTAGAATTTTAACCAGATTTTGCCAGGTTATTGCCATAACTCCCCGCGGGGTGTCCGGGTAGGAATAACACCCACCCATCTCCTCCCGTTGGATGTCCGTAATAGGCGACTAAGGGAAAACAAGAAGACGGGCAGCAGCGTCTTTTTATTGGATTACCTTCCACCTATACTGCGATCCCCAATCCGCCTGCCAAGCGTGGGGATTATGGCAACCCCTCCCTTCTAAGGGGGAGGCCTTTGTTCAGCAGTGGACGATTCGGTTGCTGATGATGATGATGATTGCCATAAGGAAGGGAAAGTCTGTTGGGAACAACACTACGCCGTGACATCGGGCGGCGCCCATCCCTAGCCGGCGCTCACGCATAGACACTTTTCGCTCAGCGGAAGAGACAGACATACCAACGAAAACATATATCAATGTAACGTGGTGTCAACCGTTTTCTGTTTTATGAATTCTGAAGAATAACTACAGTCCGCATTTTAACGAAGTTTTCGCAGTTTTATTATGCCACACCACCTGAGGATTACGCGCCCAGCCATGATCCGGCTCGAAGGACCAAGGTCTTAATTTTACCCCACCCTTAAGCGAATGTTAGGTATGCCCTTGTTTGGCTACGAATATTGAAAATCTGGGTGTAACTTGGATAGAAAACTAACGTGGCGTACTCATGTTATGTTATAGGCTACGGTGACTGCTTACCATCAGGCGGGCCGCACGCTTGCTTGCCACCTTGATCTTTAGTATTTTTTAATGGGACTAATCCCACTACTCATGCCCGCCACTGTGACTCCTGTTCCAGGATCTACAGTGGTCACCAAGGTTTGACCCTCGGCGAGTCCCGGGGAAAACACTAAATTGTCTTGGAACTTGGAAAAATATAAATTCCACTTCCCTCCTTTGCAAAGCGGGAGACAAGTAAAAATCACACAGGTCGATATAACCTCAGAATGAAAGATTCTTACAGGTGCACCAACTATTTAGTCCACCTGTAAGGCACCACGGAAGTTACTTGATTTGAAGGGACCTATATTTAGATTTCTACTATTAAACTTGTTTCCAATAATAGGTATGGCAGAAACGCTTGAAAGCACGGAGATTTTCCGTAGTCGCTACAATGTCCGAGTAATATACAACTCCGGATGATCTTTAGATCTTTAGTATAAAAAAAAAATTAAGGACTTATCTTTTGAACCAACTGATCGTTTCCCGAACATTGATTACAATTGACTATGAGTGCTGGCTTCTGACCATTAAGTGTTAGTACTCACCTAAACATGCCCATGAAAGTGACTTGGAGCGCCATCCACACCAGGAACTGCATTATCAGCATACCGGGCACGCTGTACGCCATGAACCAGAAGAAGTTCACCGAGCTGGCGTATTCCGGGAACTCGCTAAAAACCAAGACAGATGCTAGTAGTGTAGGGTAGGCCACTGATTCTGTGCGTCCCTAGTAAATGGTATAGTGCCGAGAGGAATGTGCAATTCTATACCCTCCCAGACCTGCATTAGGGATCGTCTGCAGACTATGTTGGAGAGACTCTGACGAGGTCCGAACGGAGAGTCCAGAGTGTAAAAATTCCACATAACCTGGCTCCGCTCCTACCGGCGACTGGAAAATTTTTACGGTTCCCATAAAAAACTACACCAAACACGAAAAGAGAAAAGTATGTAAAAGCGATTTGGTTAAATTACATTTAGTCTGGAATATTTTTAAACAACTTTCTGTAGTTTCTTAATAGTTTGGGCATCATTAACGTGATAGAAAGATGATCCATGCGGATGGACACTTTAAAATTTGGTCCTGCGCTCATGGTCCTTCGGTCCTGCACTTGACGACTCCGGTCGCGATGTAATTCCGTCCAGTCAGACTGCGAGGGAAGAGAGAGTACACTATGTCTGCGCAAACACTTGTGCACTATAAAGCAAAAGTTCGCTGAGTTTCTAAAATTCTTTCGATCCTTTCATCAGAAGGGCATGTAAAAAATCGGTCCTACGTCAGACCTCTCCCTGGTCGTTTCAGTCTTCTGTCACATACGATTATTATAAGAATAAAGGCCGAGAGAGTGCAAGTGCACTACGAAGTTATTACAGTACAGTGCAGTGTTTGCACATACATACTTATGTATCTAATCTTTTAAAAGTTTGACAGCCGTGATCGCTTCAGCCTGGAAGACATTATTTATTACTTACGAATCAAATATTCCTTTGAAGGCGGAGTTAGTAGCAGTCCCCACGAGAGTGCCGCAGCCGCCAAGTGTTGACGCGTAAGCGATACTCAAGTAGTAGCAGATCGTAATGTCACTCGGCATTGGTGACCTGTAAAAGAAATATTTCATGTTGGTCTAGTGGTTAGACAATCTGGCCGCTGACCAATAGGTCGTGGGTTCGATTCCCAACAAGTGTTTGGGTGTTTTATCGATATAAGTATGTATTTACAAAAAAGTGCATAAGTATCAGTTCTCTGGTTTCCATAGTACAAGTTCAGCCTAGTATGTGATCAGATAACCGTGTATTAACATTGCTGTGTTACGGCTTGAACTGTACCTGGTGAAATTATCGGTCACAATGACTTAATATCTAATAGGGTCGGCAATGCGCTTGTGATTCTTCTGATGTTGCTAGCGTCTATAGGCTGCAGTGGCTTACCATCAGGCGGGTCGTACGCTTGCTTGCCACTTTAGTAGTAGGTATAAAAAAACACTAATTAAATTTTTTGCTTAGTATGATGTACCACCAAGAATTTATTAGTATGTTTAAATCTACCCTATAGAGGTGTTCCGACTCTTCCCAAGCCTCTGTCAAGCAATGGAATATTAGTAATCAAAAAAATAATGAAAAATAGTTACTCTTCTTCAACGTTCTTGGCAGGAGTGACAGCCTTTCCGTTCTCACCCTGAACAGTCTTCTTCTTGTTTAAATAAACATCACCAAGGCCTTGCTGTAACAGATGTACGTCATTTAATCAATTAATTATTATACTTTAGCGAAGCGACGGCCCGCTAAAGGGAGGATCCTCCGACCGAGCGAGGTGTGATGCTCGGTCAGGGGTTGTTGGGATGTTGTATTATATTCTCAACGTTTGAGAAACTTCGCTTGCGAGATTCAGGATTCGGTGGTGGTGCCATCTATCTGGTTGGATGTGATACTACTTGCTTTTCATCGCATCGGTATACCACATGTGGCGTCATCTTGTGTCGAGTAGCCACAACACTGCCGTATATATCTTTCATCATCATCACAACCAGCCGGAAGACGTCCACTGCTGAACATAGGCCTCCCCCTTCGAACACCACAATGAACGACAATTGGCTATTTGCATCCACCGGTTACCTGCGACGCGCACAATGTCGTCTAGCCACCTAGTGGGAGGCCTGCCTACGCTGCGTCTTCCGGTTCGTGGTCGCCACTCGAGAACCTTTCTTCCCCATCGCTTATCGGTTCTCCGAGCGATGTGGCCTGCCCATTGCCACTTCAACTTGCAGATTTTAAGAGCTATGTCGGTGACCTAGGGTCTTTGGCGAATCTCCTCATTACGGATTCTGTCGCGCAAAGAAACTCCAGGCAAACAATCTATATCTTTACTCACTATAAACTATTAATTGGTTGCGACTGTCAAAATAACTAATTTCATGAACTGGATTAATGATAATTAACTCTAATTGACGTTTGTAAGAGACATCCACTGCTGGACAAAGACCATAATCCCCACGCAGATTGCAGTATAGGTGGTAGGTACTCCAATAGAAAGACGCTGCTGCCAGTCTTTTCGTTTTCCGTTAGTCAACTCTTATGGCGAAGGGGGCTATTCTTAACCGGACAGCCCACGGGGCTTGTATGGTAATGTTTATAGAGCTTGTATGACTACCAACTATTACTGGCTACCTTTAACAGAGATTGAAACAAACTTAATCTGTATTTCAACAGTATAAGGTCTCAATTTTCCTAAATATATATGTAGGTATAGCAGCGGTTGATGGATTATTGCATAATTGGAACTTTATCTCTAAAAATATGTATTATACTAGGTGAGATATCATCAGCCTAATCAAAGCTGTGACAGCTCTGTGGGCGAGCGCTTGCCTTAGGAAACAAAGTGCGCAGGTTCAAACCCCGGCTCGCACCTCTGATTACTTTAATTAATCATGTGCGAATCGTCTTTGTGCGATTGTTACTAGCTTTCGGTGAAGGAAAACATCGTGAGGAAACCTGCATGTCTGAGAAAGCCTAACTAGCTTTCGAATGACGTGTGAAGTCCGCCAACCTGCACTTGGTTAGCGTGATTGACTATGGCCTAAGCCCCTTCATCTTGAGGGGAGGCCAGTGCCCAACAGTGGGACAAAAACAAGAGCTGTTAAAAAAGGCCTCACTTCCTTTTTTCCCATTTCCTTATTTAAATATTTCGTTTTCAATTCCACGCAACGCTCTCGCAGTTAATCGCACTATCGTTTTTCGATCATACGCGACGTTCATAGATATAGAAGGAAAAGTAAACTACCTGCTCTAACACTTCCAATATGGCTTCAACGATCGGTACCATCATAGTGGTGGCGGCTGCGTTCGACACCCACATCGATATGAACATAGTGACGAAAGTCAACCCGAAGTTCAATCTGTAAATTAATGAATAAATTTTATTACTTAAAATAAATTTACATTGAATCTTACTCCGCTTTTCTCTGTCCCCCACCATCGCACCAGATACGCTAAGAACATAGAAGTTATAATGAATTGTTTGCTCTGGTTGATATTTTTCATTTATCAAAACCGATGTTTAAATCACAAGTACTTAGTAAATTGAATGAACCTTCAGCTGCTTTTCGTACATAATATTTATATTGTAACACATATCTTAAATATCTCTCAAAGATTTCATAGTATGAAGATAGCTAAAGTAACTATTGTCTTCATTGTTTTCCTTGCTCTTCGTTTTACGCTGTATCGATGCACCTACTTACCTTTTATTATATAGCTAACTACATGTAACACAGCGCAAAAACAACTTTATTAATATAAGTGAACCTATTACTATTCCATTAATTGTCGTGGAACTCAATTTTGGCTTAGTGTACCGTTAAAGACACCTATAATTGTTTTTATAAAAAAGCTGTAGAGTTTACTAAATAAAATAAAATAATGTTAGCACCCCAGCCGGTGTGCCTATATAAACGCGGTGCAAGCTGAGACGAGGACATTCATACAGCGGTCACGGGACAGTCAACAGTCTACGCTCATCAGGATAACAGTACGGTTTGAAGATGTAAACTTGTAAGTGATTTATTATTATTCTCGTTAATGTCTAGTTATGGTGATCTTTTAATTTGTGTATTTGACGATATGATATAATATTATGCTAAAGATTTAAATAATCGTCGTGCCTCTTACAATAAATAAATGAATGTGGTGAAAAGCATCCGTTCGAGCATTTTCTTGGATTTTAATTGAATACTCATTAGCAGGCGATAGACGTTCACTGCTGAACAAAGGCCTCCCCCTTAGAAGGGAGTGGTTGTCACAATCAATAGGTACCTAAACTCATTTCGAGTTTTTACAGCCAATATTACCTTTCAGATTTAGATTGAACGCGGCGCACAAAATACGACTTCGGTTATTAGTTGTTACTTTAAATAAGATGCAGTGCACAAGCGAAATCTGCACTTGGTCCAAGTTTTATACTCCGTATTTCCTTGGAATCAAATTGGACGCATTATAGAGCATCCAACCGTTTATTTTCTTTTTGACAGCACCAATAGAACGTAACTGCGACATGTTACGCAAAAGTTCACTTAAAGTGAAGTTCACTTTTAAAAGTTCACTTTAAGTGAACTTTTGCGTAACATGACGCAGTTACGTTCTATTGGTGCTGTCAAAAAGAAAATAAACGGTTGGACGCTCTATAGCGAAATTTAAACTCGGGTTTGGATGTAATAAATAAACAATGTTTTATTTACATCAAGTATAATATTGCAGCCGCCTAGCCAACGCGGCAGTATTGACCATCAAACACACAGCTATAATGTAAGCATTCAATAAATAAATTACCTCCTATGGGAACACCCAACCACTTGCACGGTCCACAACGCAACTCTCTTTGGTAGTTTCGAGTGCTGCACACCGGCAGCTATCATCAGACCACCCATGAACATCATATTCGTCTCCTTCATGTACGCTGCACATGTTTTATCGGAGTCCAAGATACCCATAGTAGGGAACAGAACGATTGGCAGCATGGATGTGACGGGTAACGGGAGCAGTTCCAACACCCAGAATATTGCCATGATTAAAACTACATACATACATCTGTAGGCCTGAAAAAGTATAGAAATCATTTGAAATGTAAACAACAGATCCGTATGCTAAAACTTATAGTTGAGATGTATAGACAAACTTGTCCTGCTAAGATAGGTTTCTTATGCAAGGGATCATCCAGCTAGGTACCATGTAGTGTCCGATGTTCCACTAACATTATTGTTTCAATGTGAAGGACACTGTAGCTGGTGAATTTACTAGGATCAAGGGACTTCACTAATTTCTCAGATGCCAATCAGCAGTGCAGTGCAGATATCCATGGGCAGGCGTGTTGCTCACCATGAGGTGAACAGGATTACAGTCTGGACTCAATAGGTGCGCCTAAAAAAGTAAAAACCCCAGAGCTCCTCATGATAATCCCCTTTTTTTGTTATGGCAGTGGAAACTTCCAATAGGTCCCTGGGGCCTGTAGACTGTAGGGGTTAACCGGGGTATGTGGGGTTCCTACTAACTAAATCCCCCGCCGCTGTCGCATTGGCACATGAAATGGGGCTCCTGGCACGCCAGTGGGATCTGCACCAGGTGCCCCAGTCCCTTGCCTTTGAGCCCGCCGCTGGGAAGCGCATTAAAACTGAACCGGTGCTCACGGGGACAGGGGTCACAACCCCGCCGCCATACTCCTCGGCGTCACGGATGTACTCGCTAGATGTCTAGGGCTCATGATTATAACCTGCAGTGAGTCCTTATTACTATTAATGATTAGATAATATAAAAAAGATGTTACTTACAGGTGCCGAATTCAAAATCGGAATAGGCAGAAATATAATAGGTGTTAGCACTACTATCAGTGCCTTCCAGTATATTGACAAAAATAGCCGTACCCTTTGGCATAGTGTTGCCCTGCCTCCTGTCCTTGGGAAGTAGTATACAGTGCCACTAAAAAAAACCATCACAAAAATATAGCTCATCAGGAGTAATATCATATTTAGAAATCTTACAAATACCTATTGGGTATTGGCATAGAAGCAATTTTTTTATTAGTTATTTAATATTGATACTACATAAACATACATGTATGAGTCTTTATTATGCCGATTGGAGCCAAAGGCTATATCTAAGGATCATAATCAGGGGCGTAGCTACCGCCGTATCAGCCGTATTAATGATAAGGGGCCCCCGGATTAATGATAAGGGGCCCCCGGGCTACAGGGGCCCTGAACACGTGTAAGCAACAATTAGTAAAATCCATGTTCTCACATAATCTCTTAGCCCGTACCATAATTTGGGCACCCTAACTTTGATACGGTGCCCATCTAATGCAAGCTACGCCACTGATCATAATTAAATTATTACCAGAATAAAATCACCTATTATTTAGCCCTTCCATGAAGATTTCAGTAAACCTTGAGTAAATAATACCTACGACCATCATTATTGCATACGACAGACACAGACTCATAATATGAACGCTGGAGTCGAACCTGCGCTCGCTGCAAGCACCCGCATATGCCACTGCGCTATCCAGTCGCCGAAAAAATTGTTAGTCCTCATAAGAACAATTTTTATTGAGAATCAGTAAGGTCCTTTACCGAGTTTCATCGTTGACGCCGTTTTCCATAACTGCGTTGGACATTGTGGTTAATTAGAAAAATAAGTTTAATAAAAAATCTTTTTCTATTGATGTTCGTCTCGTATTCTCACATTCTTGACACTTATCTGTAAGAGAAATAAAAAGTTAGTTGCGTTCGTTGATACGTAAAACAAATTGATTTACTTTCATGAATTACCCGCTAAAATTGGTTTTAAATTTTGTATGTTATAGCGGGAATAACAAACAAATCAAACACAAATTGAATCGCTTGGCTTGGCTTGCATCACATCAATCAAAATCAAATGACATGTTTATCGATCTGTCATAAATATAACGCGCAAAAATTTTAGGTTGGTATTGGTCGTCTACATATAAAAAACAAAAAAATATTATTTTCTCTATCATAGCATCTTTGATAGAATGTTTTATTTCTAGATGTCATTTATAAATGTTATCTACTATTATTATCATGTATCATTAAAAGGCTCAAAGTGAAAGAAAGAAACAACAAAATCTACCAGATTCTTTTCTACCAAACTAGATAGCCAACGTTACAAAACTGTACGTCAAGCCAACGTCAAGCGTATAACTTCATTGTCTATGCTAACGTAAAAAAATTAAAAATAATAAACAGCTGATACATAAGATTTGTGCATTTTGTTTTTTTACAGCTAATTAAATGAAATCCCTCTATATTATTGTTATTTGATATAATTCCATTGTGTATAATATCAAAAATGACCAAGCAAGACCGCAAAAACAATGTCGAAGGTAAGTACTTTTCGTTCTATAACTTACTATTATTTTGTAACCTTTTTCTGGAATTTACATGTATATTTTATACTTATATCAATAATTAGACAGAGTTCTAATAAATATGCGCTAACTGATACATCTTGTTTGTTTTGGTTGTAAATCTGAGTAATTTAAGAAAAAAGCTTTTGAGGTTATGTTTTGCTCTTTTGTGTATGTAATTCAATAACATTCTCAATTTTTGTTGGTTTTCAATAGAAATATCGTATTAGTTTTGGTAAATTTTATCTCTAAAACTAGATATACTATTACGTCATATACTATTTACGTACACTGAGTGGTCTCTTTAAGCACAATATAATAAGCCTTTGAAATGTTTTGCCATTATCCGTTTACTCTGTGGTACCATTGTCAAGCATCATAGGTTATTATGATAAGACTGCACCATACTAAAATGCACTGTTCATGCTAATAGTTCAATTAACCTTGGAGACTATTACGAATCCTGAACATCGCATCGCATTTGATAAAGGAGTCCCTTTGGGCAGGAATCTTTAAAAAAACCCTTTTTTAGTGCTTACTTACGTTATTTGAGGCACTTGTAACTAGTTCCAATCACTGTTGCATAAACAATCAGTTGGCTAAGGGACATTGGGCAAGGTCATTCCAAAGATGGGTGACCGCTCTGTGACATTTGAACTGAGTGTCTGTGCTTTGATGGCTTGTAAACAATTGTTCCCAATTGTTGTTTATGTGACAGTTATTAAGCCAATTTAGATGCCTAATAAGGCTCAAAAAAGCCTAATAAGGCTCTAAAAAGCCGTAAGGCCTAATAAAAATCTAAAAAGGCCTAATAAAAACAGACTCCTTTGTGTAACTGTTGAATTTTATTAAGTACTAGCTGACCCACGCAGCTCCGCCTGCGCTATTTTTACGTTAGCTAAACTTTTAATAACAGACATTTGCATCGAATACATAACCTCCTTTTTTATAGTCGGTTAAAAACTGGGACCCACTTTTTACTTGCTATCCGAAGCACGGACCCGTTTAGTTCAAATGGCGTTAAACGGTCACCCATCTATTTAATGACCTTACCTAACGTTGCTTAACCCGATCGATTACAAAACCTTGATAACAACTCTCGATGAGTGTTCCCTTACTAATATTTATTATATTATAAAGAAAAATTGTTAAAATCGGACCAAGCGTATAACCAAGTACCCATTTTAACTTTAATCCCCTCTCCCAAAAGAACCGTGCTAGATTACGGGATAAAAAGTATCCTATGTCCTACCTCGTAGTAAGATCTCAAATCATGCCAAGTTTCATTTGAATCCATTCAGTAGTTTCGGCGTGATGCTCAGCCGTGATACAGACAGACAGACAGACAGACAGACAGACAGACAGACAAAAATTAAAAAAATTACATTTTCGGCCTTAGTATCGGTTATAGAATGCCCTCCAAATATAATTTTCAAAATATCTTCAATGTACAGAATTGGACCTGTTACAGTTTTATTATAAGTATAGATTTTTTACAGCTAATTAAATGAAATCCCTCTATATTATTGTTATTTGATATAATTCCATTGTGTATAATATCAAAAATGACCAAGCAAGACCGCAAAAACAATGTCGAAGGTAAGTACTTTTCGTTCTATAACTTACTATTATTTTGTAACCTTTTTCTGGAATTTACATGTATATTTTATACTTATATCAATAATTAGACAGAGTTCTAATAAATATGCGCTAACTGATACATCTTGTTTGTTTTGGTTGTAAATCTGAGTAATTTAAGAAAAAAGCTTTTGAGGTTATGTTTTGCTCTTTTGTGTATGTAATTCAATAACATTCTCAATTTTTGTTGGTTTTCAATAGAAATATCGTATTAGTTTTGGTAAATTTTATCTCTAAAACTAGATATACTATTACGTCATATACTATTTACGTACACTGAGTGGTCTCTTTAAGCACAATATAATAAGCCTTTGAAATGTTTTGCCATTATCCGTTTACTCTGTGGTACCATTGTCAAGCATCATAGGTTATTATGATAAGACTGCACCATACTAAAATGCACTGTTCATGCTAATAGTTCAATTAACCTTGGAGACTATTACGAATCCTAAACATCGCATCGCATTTGATAAAGGAGTCCCTTTGGGCAGGAATCTTTAAAAAAACCCTTTTTTAGTGCTTACTTACGTTATTTGAGGCACTTGTAACTAGTTCCAATCACTGTTGCATAAACAATCAGTTGGCTAAGGGACATTGGGCAAGGTCATTCCAAAGATGGGTGACCGCTCTGTGACATTTGAACTGAGTGTCTGTGCTTTGATGGCTTGTAAACAATTGTTCCCAATTGTTGTTTATGTGACAGTTATTAAGCCAATTTAGATGCCTAATAAGGCTCAAAAAAGCCTAATAAGGCTCTAAAAAGCCGTAAGGCCTAATAAAAATCTAAAAAGGCCTAATAAAAACAGACTCCTTTGTGTAACTGTTGAATTTTATTAAGTACTAGCTGACCCACGCAGCTCCGCCTGCGCTATTTTTACGTTAGCTAAACTTTTAATAACAGACATTTGCATCGAATACATAACCTCCTTTTTTATAGTCGGTTAAAAACTGGGACCCACTTTTTACTTGCTATCCGAAGCACGGACCCGTTTAGTTCAAATGGCGTTAAACGGTCACCCATCTATTTAATGACCTTACCTAACGTTGCTTAACCCGATCTATTACAAAACCTTGATAACAACTCTCGATGAGTGTTCCCTTACTAATATTTATTATATTATAAAGAAAAATTGTTAAAATCGGACCAAGCGTATAACCAAGTACCCATTTTAACTTTAATCCCCTCTCCCAAAAGAACCGTGCTAGATTACGGGATAAAAAGTATCCTATGTCCTACCTCGTAGTAAGATCTCAAATCATGCCAAGTTTCATTTGAATCCATTCAGTAGTTTCGGCGTGATGCTCAGCCGTGATACAGACAGACAGACAGACAGACAGACAGACAGACAGACAGACAGACAAAAATTAAAAAAATTACATTTTCGGCCTTAGTATCGGTTATAGAATGCCCTCCAAATATAATTTTCAAAATATCTTCAATGTACAGAATTGGACCTGTTACAGTTTTATTATAAGTATAGATGTATTTGAGGTATGCATGGCTTTGAGTCCCTACAATGCATAAAATTATATGATTAATCTTCTCCATTTAAATAACACTACATCATGCAAACCATTAATTTCCAATTGAATAATTATTTCAGAGTGTACAAAAGTCTGTTAATGAATCATGCATGAAGTCAAAAAATGACAAACATAATATGAGTCACTATTATTCATCATTATAAATATCTGAATGCTTGTGAAACTATCACACACATATAATAACTTACTGAAAATATAAACAGTCTATATCTTTTAAACTATGAAACTGATTTCAAGCAATCTTGTTCTCTTTCCTAAGTTGAAAAGTACTAAAAGAATTATTGCAATTGGCTTTATAGTATCTGTAAAATACGTGGAAACCTACAACAACATACAAACATACGTAGTTACTCTCGCGGTCACGAATGGTGTCGATAATCAATTGCAGGAGCCGGCCCGAAATAAGTGCAGGCGGGGTAAGCACATGTAACTGTAAATGATTTTGGTTTTTTTCAGCAGAGCCTGTACTATGCTAACCAGACAACTGATACTAATACTTTTAATTATACTTTTTTTTGTATATACTTGTTAACATACCCAGACACTTGGTGGGTATCGAACCCACGACCTATTCGGCAGCGGCCAGGGTGTCTAACCACTAGACCATTAGGCCTGTCAAATTCAAAACTGGTAGATCGTTCGTGACCGCGATAGTACATACTCAGGAAATTTGTTACAATATACCTGCAGCGAATGTAAAGCGATGTTTTAATGTGAATGACCTGATTGGTATAATGTATACCAGCCTTGCAGTCACGTATACCATATACACGTAGTTGCAAGCCAAGTCATACCCGATTATTATGGTTAGGTTGGCGAAGGCATAGGTATAAATAGGTAAGTATAAGCCGCATTATTCTCCAATAATTGTTGTAATTTTAAACCCGGGACGAACATTTTATTTATTTTATTTTATTTATTTTATTATATTTGGGAAACATACAAATTATACAACTTATTACTAAATTATGATCCGATAGTACAAAAATCAGTTAAGTTTCCACTAATAACTAAATCATAACACTATAGAGCTAACCGTATGCATGATATTAGATTTTAAAAAAAAAGTATTAAATTACAAGTTAAAACAATAAGAACTAAATAAATCAAAATAATATTATCTGTAGACAGCGAAAGTGACAGAAATTTGGAACTGATTAGTTATTATAACATACTAAGTATACTTACCTAATTTTGGTTTTGAACTCTTTTAATTTCATATTGAACAAATCAATGTTTGAATAATTATCATTATGACTATGACACGCTCGATACAAAAATGTGTTTTTGGTAAATTTCGACTCGACATTTCGACATTTTTTATTTTTTTAGGCGTAAGTATACATATTTTCTTGCATTCTTTATTGTTTTTAATTATCTTTTATTGGGTTCGTCCCCAATTGAGCGGCTTTCGTTTTAGGTCGCCTATACCCCTTCTCTGCAAGCGAAGTAAAATATCGCTTACAAATACGTTGACATTTTTACACAAAGCCGGCATTCACCCCATCATGTCTTACGAGAGTGTAGTTTTCGTGAATGCCGCCTGCACCCATATCGATAGCCTCCAGGTTATCTAGAATCGTTTTCTCCGAGGACGTGAAGAACCCAAGCCGAGGCCATGCCTCCCGAAGGTGCCCTTGAGCTCGTCGCTCCCCTTCTCTTAAGGTTAAAGCGCTGTAAGCGATCACCTTCTCTTGTTCGGTGAAGCTTAATGACTATCTGCGGCCAACAGGGTCTATCATTCAACACTTGTGTGTGTTGTTAAATAAAATACTTGCCGCATAAATGCGACTGGAGTGGTCAAAACATTAACAGACAACTTCTATTTGCTAATGATATGTTTTCCGGTCACGCCACGTCTACATTCATATCAGTTCGGTCGGTTCCGGTCATATCCGGCAATTGATCACAGATAAATAGCGCCTATGTGCACTTATCGGTTGGGGAGTGTCGGGGTACGCGGACAAAGTCTCCTGATAATTACGGCTTGATAATGATCCATGTTCGCTGGGCGCACCCTGGACGATCATCCCTTGAATCTTAAGATTTCAAAATAACGCTATCATTTTAGATATATCTTCTATGAGAATGAGGATGACGTACGTTCCCTGGGTGGTAGGCCCTCTGTCCACAGAAATCGTCCTAGTCACCTGTGGTACCTCCACTGTTGTGTGGTTCAAGAGACTCGTCTCAGGCGACAAGCGGCAGTGCAGCTATCTGTCTATGTGGCATCGTAGCTATACTATGCGTTTCAAATAAGAATGTGGCCGCCATCTTGCAATTTCAAATATATAATTACTAAAAATGATTTTTTAACAAAATAGATAGCAAAATAAGACATTACAATAAATAATCAAAACCGGGGCGAATTTTTCATTTTGTGATGATTTTGTGTTTACTCTGCTGCCGGTACAAAAATCGTAAAAAACAAGTGAAGTTCCGCAGTCGCAATCATCATGGCGGCCACATTCTTAGTTGAAACGCATAGTACATATGTTAAACCAGTGTGGATTATATTGAATACGTCAAAATAACGTCAGTTTGATATAAAAATTATACCGATCATCACGATCGTGACCACCAAGTTACAGTTTATACAAATTGTAAAAATTTTCAAGTCTTGTTTTCAATGTATCGACATGTTAAGTTGCACGTCACGCATTTCGACTTAAAATTTATCTAATGAAGTGATAAGTTTTAAATCCTGTCCATATTATTTTATTAACCAATTTGAAAACTGGCTAAGAGATGTGCTTAGCAAGCTGCAAGGCCCCGGTTCTAGCTCCTCCCCAGCCTAGGCAGTAGATGCTAATTAATGTTTCCATTAATAAAAAGATTTACCATTCGCTAACAGTGAAGGAAATAACTTGAGGAAACCAAAGCATGCTCAAGAATTTATTTATATGGTATCCACGCGTGATCCGCGTGGTGGATTATGGCCTAAGCCTTAAGATGAGATATCTTAAGGCCGAGATTTGCCCTTTACTGCGACGTTACGGATTATGAAAAGAAAATTAAAGCCACCACTATTATGTACAGTATATAGAGAGCAAGAATGATTAGTTTAAAGGAAATGAAGTCTGAGTCCAGAAATCTGCAAAAGCGGACTGGGATTGATCGATATATAATTGGAATACGTAGTTGATGCCAAGGTAAACTCATCTGTTCTAATAAAATATAGTTTTCACGCATGATCGGAGCGTTCGGTATCCGTGGTGAGATCGGTTCGATATAACAACTTGACCACGACCAAGAAGGCGTACATATATCTAAAGTAAGTAAAAGCTAAACTTGATACAGTTTACACTTGATGTGTTTCCGAAATTATAAGCTATATTTTTTCATAAAATATAGAACAAAAACGTCAAACCATCGTCAGCTCCATGGGAGATTTTGATCATAACCACATAACAATTTCATCAACTAAATATATGCAATACAATAAATATACAAGTATTATTTGCGTAGAAATCCTTGGTGTTTACTTAGAATTGCGTTCCTACTATTTTAGCATACCAATAATATGTTTTTGCATGCCATCGCATTTGCCTATGACGTTGGTATCAATGCATCACGTGATTCCATCGCATGATTAGTTTATTTCTAGCGATAAACATTTTTTTTGCTGTTGATCATCAGTTATTAAAATTGTTATCGACAATATGTCAAGTACAGTTATTACTTATTATATTATAGTGACATGGTCTTAATTATTTTTTAATGACAATAACATTTCCTTTTGCCCACGGCTAGAAGGTTGTCAGTTTACAAGACTTGTATTCAAGCTTAAAGCTTGAATGCAAGTCGTAATATTTTATACATAGGTATCTGCAACAGCAAAATGGAATTTCATTTGAATTGCCATCCAAAATCCAAATAATATGAATGAATAAAAGCATCGTCGATATTTTAAATCTCTTTGCGTCAAACCATTACATGTAGCGCAGACTATAAACATTACGAGATCTTTGGACTATCCACTTGGAGCAAACCAAACCGATCGAATCTTACGCACCAAAACAACAGTTAAATATTTACTAGTCCAAGGTTAAGATCATGAAACGCCTACATGTTTATACTGCACGTAACTGTGACGCGCATCCTTCGGGATTTTTATTAATAAAACTAGAGGCGTGTCTCTGTGACGTGTATGACCGTATTTTGTGGTTGTTGATGTAGTTTTGTATAGCAACACGGCAGAAATAGGCGGTTGAGTCGGAACTCTGTGGAAATTTTTCAAACGATTTGAGTATTCACGATACAGGAAGGAGTTGTGATTTATACGCTATAAGCGGTCTGGCTCACAAAATTAAAGATTATTTTTAAAATCCGCTAGTTCTGGTTGGGACAGTTAATGAACATTTTTGAGAAGAATTACACAAAACTATTAACTCTTAGCATGTGTATTTACGCGCATATGTTGTTTCTAAACTAAACTACACACATCAAAAGTGTCTAGGGATCAAGCATTTTTAAGCGGATTTCTTGAGATTGAGATGTGGCTTTGTAATAAATTTATGATTTTATAAATTTATATGGATCCTTTTTGGTGCATTTCATAATTTGAATCAGGAACTGTGAATCAAATTCGAGTAAAAGATGAAAATCAGCTGTCAATATTTTCCCTATAAAAACATACAACGCATTGAAGACATTATTAGTGCTACTGTTTCCCTACTACTGATTAAAACCAACGTTATTATGGAGCGGCGACGTCATTTAAGCAGGGAAGAAATGCTCAGAGCCGTGGGAATGATAGAAGCTGGTTCCCGGCAACGTACTGTGGCTTTAGCTCTGAATACAAGTCAGAGTGTTATCAGTCGACTTTGGACACGTTACCGAAGCACTGGTACCGTGGCTGAGCGCCATGGAGGACGGTATCGCTGCACCACACGGAGACAAGACCGATATATTCAAATCTTAACTCGAAGAGCTCCAACAATAACTGCCATGATGTTAGCCGTGAGGCTTCATCACTCTTCAGGGAACTTAATTAGCGACCAAACAGTCAGAAACCGCTTGCATGAAGTGAACCTTCATTCCCGAAGACCGCTACGGGTACCACCTATAGCAATGCACAATCGTAGGATTCGATATCAATGGGCTCTTGAACACAGAAATTGGGCAGAAGAACAATGGCGTTTCGTGTGCTTTTCTGATGAGTCT
The DNA here is from genome assembly GCA_911728495.1 of Furcula furcula. NCBI lineage: Eukaryota > Metazoa > Arthropoda > Insecta > Lepidoptera > Notodontidae > Furcula > Furcula furcula. Next base: position 11,616,606 of record OU452258.1, read on the forward strand.
CGTTTTGGTATGAGACCGGATACAAGACGTATACGACACTGGAGAACCCCTGGACGCCAACAGCGATTAAAATCCTGCCAGGAAGTCCATCCTTATAGTGGTGGAACCATCATGGTATGGGCGGGTATTTGGATCGGCGGAAGAACTGAGTTGATTTGGATCAGAGGCAACCTCAACGCTCAAATTTATGCTGAGACGATTGTATCAGACGTCATCGTTCCTCTACAAGTGCAAATCGGTCCCTTATTTCAGTTAATGCATGATAATGCACGACCGCACACCGCAAGAGTTGTAAGACAGACTCTCGCCGCAGCTAACATCAATGTCCTGCCCTGGCCTGCTCAGTCGCCAGACTTGAACCCGATTGAGCATGCATGGGATATGCTACAGAGAAGAGCTCTGCCGAATATGGAGGGTATCCAGTCGCAAGAAGACCTTTTTTTGTTGTTGCAACGAACATGGGCGGCCATTCCACAGCGTGATTTGGATGAACTCATTTTGAGTATGCCAAACCGATGTTCTTGTGTTGTTAGTGTTCGCGATAGAAACACGGATTATTAATTGTTTAAGTTACCCAATAAAATTTTAAAGAAAACTGTTATTTCAGTCTTTTTTTCGAACTTTTGTGTTAGTGGTTCAAATGTCAAAAATCCCTTTATTAGGAAAATGGCAAATTTCTTTATTAATGCAAAGGTGACTTGGTTTATCGTTACTGTGACAAACGAAAACACTTTATTTGATGAATCCTTAAAGAAAATTTTAATTAATATCAATCAGGAGAAAAGTTATTGCAAAAATATATGTTGATCCCTAGACACTTTTGATGTGTGTAGTTAATACCACTCCAACTGTTCTTAAGAATTTGCTTATCTGCGGTAAAATCTAAGGGCCTATCCTGGATAAGTATGTAATTACCTCAAAGTTATTTGCAAATAATAAGTTTTCTGTATTTCTTAAATGGCAAAGAAGAGCAAATAGCTCTTCATTTTAGTACCGTAAGAAACTCGTTTTATTGATAAGTATTAGCTGTTTTATCTCTTTCTATGGCTCTCTGTTTACTATAATATCGACTTCTCAGGGCCATACCTACAGCCGCGGCGCAATTTGCTTTTAAGTGGGTTAATAGGTAGAATTCATTCTATTTCACTATTCATCTATCTTTCAACTCAATTCAATACTTTATCTTAATTCTGTTCTCTGCCTAGTATAGGAATAATAGTTATGTTTCAGCTTTCAATCTATAAAACTGTTGTGTATCATGTGATTCATTCATTCCTTGCAGTTGTTTCAAAGTTTGCGCATTAGCCCATCGCAATTTGAAATTATGTTGTTTACAGATCGAATGCACTCAGATCGATTGTGCTCAATGGTTTAACTGCTTTGAACTTGATACGCAAATAGCCGGCAATTGTGGGAAGCTTGTAAACGGGGGAATTTTTTCATTTCCTCTGAATCGATCTTACAGAAATTGCAATGGCGCTTAGGTGGTAATTCTCTTGTGTCAAGGACCGTCCTGATATTTTGTCCTAAAGCAGCATTAATAGCAGCAACCTAATTCTTCCAGGAAAAAATAATACTGTGCTACTCGCATGTAATACTTTATTCCATATACATAGGAATCTGACCTTTGATAAACGAAAATGTACATATTCAGATTATTTGTCTCAAATTCAAAAATTTACAAGTTTTAAGGAGCACTCACGTGCTCCGAATGCTCTAAAATTGTGGAATAATTTAATGTTCCTTGTAAATAAAACAACATTTAGGTGAGTACTATACTATCCCAATAATTGTTGTTGAAGTCGTGATATGCGTAAGGCTGTACAATGTATTTAGCCAAGGTTAACATCGGTGACAAGGTGCCAAGGTTGCGGCCGAGATTTTCTACAGTCAATATATTTTACCATCTTAAATGCCTTCCACTTCCAATTCTTGTGAGAAATATATCCTTCATATTCTTAGCTTTCTTGATAGCCTCGATACAGGCGATGCCTAGTGAGGTTATCATTGTCATGTAAATATTTTGTAACTCTTGGACTGCTAATAAAAATATTTTTATTCCTATATTTTTCCGAATTTAACGAACAGCTAGTGCCTGATCCATAGATTAGAATTTTTTCATTGGCTTCACCTGATGTTACCTAAAGAAAAAGAAAAGGTAGTCTTGGATGAAAATCAACTTATTATCAAAAGGACCATGTATCACCGGTATCGCTTTTTTGATAGCAGAAGAGACGGACGATGCCCATGGTCCCTGTAGCCGCCAGCATTCATCATATCATAATTGTTATCAATCATGGCATCCATAGAATCATTTGGTATATGTCATCACCGGTATGGAAGCGTTAATCAATACGACCTTTTTTCTCATGATAATAAATTGAAACAACCAACTGAAACTGCTCATTAATATCATTCTTGGTCCTCTGGTGGTGTTGTTCAATTTATGGCAAATTATTTATGAGTTCAGTTTTCCTTAATTCATTTCAATTCTGATATGGTTCATTTGAGTGAAAATACTAAATTAAAATGTTTGGAATAAACATAATTATTATTCACTCCACTACAATATTTAAAATTGAGCAAAAATATTATTTACTGTAATATAGCTCCAACTCATTTCAATTTTAAACTCGGCTCCTCGTAAAAACTGCGATAAGCGGTTTTAGTTAAATAAAAAAAACGATAACCCAGTATTACCTTGCGTACAAAATAAAACTTGTTCATTATTGTATAACGTATGTAAAATAAAACCGTTTAGGGAGATACATTATTGTATAAATATGACATAAAAATTAGAGTTCGAGTCAAAGTCACATCACAGGGATAATGGTCTAGGTTGTTAGTCTGGGTTGTGACGCGTTGTGTCACTGTATGAACTTTAAAAGTAGAAATGTCTTTCTTTATAACCAGTTTTTAATTAAAACCAAAAAATGCGGACGTCTAGAGGCCGTTACAAAACTAATGTGTTTCTAATATGCCGAGAGTACTTTAGTTTTTAAACGATATTCTTGAACAAGGAGACAATATTGTAGATACCTAAATATACGTTTCGCAAATTTATAGACCAAATAATGAAAGGCTAGCCTAATTGTATTTACACGCTTTCTAATTCCAAATACAGGTTTTATCAGATCTAGGAACGTGAAGTCAGGGACTCAAACTCACAACCAGTGGTATAAATGTCAGATAAACCAGGCAATAAGTATTAATCTTTGATTGACAAAACTATTTATCTATAATTATAACAAAACTGTAACAGGTCCAATTCTGTACATTGACGATATTTTGAAAATTATGTTTGGAGAGCATTCTTTAACCGATACTAAAGCCAAAAATGTTTTTTTTTTTTGTCTGTCTGTTTGTCTGTCTGTATCTCGGCTGAGCATCACGCCGAAACTACTGGATGGATTGAAACGAAACTTGGCATGATTTGAGTTAATACTCTGAGGTAGGACATACGATACTTTTTATCCCGACATTCGGCACGGTTCCCTTGGGAGAGGGGACTAAAGTCAAAATGTGTACTTGGTTATACGCTTGCTCCGATTTTAACAATTTTTCATTATAATTATAATATTTTTTTTTGGGATTTGTAAGGGTACACTCATAGACAGTTGTTAACAATGTTTGGAAATCGATCAGGTTAAGCAACGTTAGGTAAGGTCATTAAATAGATGGGTGACCGTTTAACGCCATTTGAACTAAACGTCTTTGTGCTTCGGAGGGCAAGTACAAAGTGGGTAGTTTTTAACCGACTTTAAAAAAAGGAGGTTTTGTATTCTATGCGAATGTACACACATCAAAAGTGTCTAGGGATCAAGCATTTTTAAGCGGATTTCTTGAGATTGAGATGTGGCTTTGTAATAAATTTATGATTTTATAAATTTATATGGATCCTTTTTGGTGCATTTCATAATTTGAATCAGGAACTGTGAATCAAATTCGAGTAAAAGATGAAAATCAGCTGTCAATATTTTCCCTATAAAAACATACAACGCATTGAAGACATTATTAGTGCTACTGTTTCCCTACTACTGATTAAAACCAACGTTATTATGGAGCGGCGACGTCATTTAAGCAGGGAAGAAATGCTCAGAGCCGTGGGAATGATAGAAGCTGGTTCCCGGCAACGTACTGTGGCTTTAGCTCTGAATACAAGTCAGAGTGTTATCAGTCGACTTTGGACACGTTACCGAAGCACTGGTACCGTGGCTGAGCGCCATGGAGGACGGTATCGCTGCACCACACGGAGACAAGACCGATATATTCAAATCTTAACTCGAAGAGCTCCAACAATAACTGCCATGCTTCAGGGAACTTAATTAGCGACCAAACAGTCAGAAACCGCTTGCATGAAGTGAACCTTCATTCCCGAAGACCGCTACGGGTACCACCTATAGCAATGCACAATCGTAGGATTCGATATCAATGGGCTCTTGAACACAGAAATTGGGCAGAAGAACAATGGCGTTTCGTGTGCTTTTCTGATGAGTCTCGTTTTGGTATGAGACCGGATACAAGACGTATACGACACTGGAGAACCCCTGGACGCCAACAGCGATTAAAATCCTGCCAGGAAGTCCATCCTTATAGTGGTGGAACCATCATGGTATGGGCGGGTATTTGGATCGGCGGAAGAACTGAGTTGATTTGGATCAGAGGCAACCTCAACGCTCAAATTTATGCTGAGACGATTGTATCAGACGTCATCGTTCCTCTACAAGTGCAAATCGGTCCCTTATTTCAGTTAATGCATGATAATGCACGACCGCACACCGCAAGAGTTGTAAGACAGACTCTCGCCGCAGCTAACATCAATGTCCTGCCCTGGCCTGCTCAGTCGCCAGACTTGAACCCGATTGAGCATGCATGGGATATGCTACAGAGAAGAGCTCTGCCGAATATGGAGGGTATCCAGTCGCAAGAAGACCTTTTTTTGTTGTTGCAACGAACATGGGCGGCCATTCCACAGCGTGATTTGGATGAACTCATTTTGAGTATGCCAAACCGATGTTCTTGTGTTGTTAGTGTTCGCGGTAGAAACACGGATTATTAATTGTTTAAGTTACCCAATAAAATTTTAAAGAAAACTGTTATTTCAGTCTTTTTTTCGAACTTTTGTGTTAGTGGTTCAAATGTCAAAAATCCCTTTATTAGGAAAATGGCAAATTTCTTTATTAATGCAAAGGTGACTTGGTTTATCGTTACTGTGACAAACGAAAACACTTTATTTGATGAATCCTTAAAGAAAATTTTAATTAATATCAATCAGGAGAAAAGTTATTGCAAAAATATATGTTGATCCCTAGACACTTTTGATGTGTGTATATTATTGAAAGTTTAGTTAACGTAAACACAGCGCGGGCGGAGCTGCGTGGGTCAGCTAGTTATAAATATAACCTTGTCGGTAAAGTGGTTAATAAAACGGGAGGAATATTCTACGCTACGAGATTGATGTTACACAGGCGAACAATTTAACACAGGTCAGCGAAAATCAAGGTCCTCACGTATGGAAGACAGAGTTTAGATAACAACACCTTTTGATTTGGTCTTGTTTCGAGAAATGTAAGAATTAAGAAATGTAGGAAGCATTGATATTGCAAGTGCTCTTCGATTTCTTCCTTTTGCTCAGCGCAGTGATTCCTCTGACTTAGGTTTCCTGTATCATTAATAGCCTAGTGCTTTGCCCTCCACGTTATACCGCGGCTTGTTGATTATTTCACCCTACAATTTGACTAATCACTTTTTATCAAATTTGCAGCGCTGCAGACGCTCTGCTGCAGCCCTGCAAATTTAAAGTCACCCATATAAAGCTTGAAGAAGTTTATAAAACCAAGGACATAGGAATTTTACTGAAATGGTCGTTTTGTGTAAGAACTTCCATATAGTTGCCATAGCAATTTCAAATATTCTGCAGCAAAGCAGTAGTGTGTAAACATTACTGTTTTCAGGTGTGAAAGGCACCAAATCTTGAGAGATTAATTGCTCAAGAGACCTGATAATTAATGTCTCAATTGACAGGACAATGCTAATGTCTAGGTGCGTCTACCTGTCGCTTCTCATCAGACACTTGATCTGGCGAATGTCTCACTTGTCTTGACACTACGTATTATAAAAGGCGACCTAGTAATTATTATCGTAACTATATTTTATTATCTGCAGACGCTATGAATGTCGACCGTTCACCGTTTGACATTCAGGATCGGATACTGGATGCCATATTAGTTGGGTTTCATTACCGGTATCTAGTGATATATAGAACTAGTTCGACCCGGTTTATACCGGTTCAGAAACGTATTGAAAGTCACCTAATTTTAGTAATAGAGAGCTGGTTTAGTGGTGGTGGTACTATCATTGATAGATACGATGCATTATTCCTTGCGTGAACATCTTTATTGCTTTTGGCGTGAATAGACAGTTGATAATATTTGTGAAATAGACTGTGTGTTAAAATTTTGTGTTTCTCATTCATTTACATACTTCCTTCTGCCTTACGCACATTAATATGTAGGTCTACCAAGACATAATCCACATAGACATAATGGTTGAGGTTGACCGGAGTTTATGTTAATAGCATTGTTGGATTATATTAACTCATTTCGTCCGATAGACGTAACATATCAAGGCCTATGGACTACCTTGAACTAGCATCATTACGAAACTGTAAGAGCAATGCGGACACTAAAGAACAGTGTGGGCAGTTACGTTTTAATATCTTTTTGGGATGTTAAAGATTTTCATTCTTACAGACCTTTATACTATCTACTAATCACAGTAATTATGCCAAATATAATACATTTTCATTTACAACTGTAACACAAGATGCATTGCATACTGTCACGCTGCGTCTTTCAAATTCTTGCAAACTATGAAGTCGATAAAAATATCCTATCACCTATTATTTATTGAATACGATCGCATATATGAGTATTATATTATTACCCTGTATATGTATTTACGAGTAGCCTTACAGACTTGATGTCCACTAAAGTATAGTAATTAATTATATTGTAGAGCCGTTCAATGAATGTCCTCGTACATAGTCCAATCCAACTGATAAGTAGTGAATAGACATATGGATATAACTGTGGATTTCGTCAGTCAATCTAATTACCTATATCGTTCCAATATCGCAACACTTGAGTCGTGGTTACCCAGACAGGCTTCAGAAATATCAGTGGCGTGCACAGAAATCAGGTAAAAATATCTGCGAGTTGTTTTTCCTTTATTCTATTTGTTCGTGTTCCATCACAAATACCCTTAACCTAATCAATATTACCAATATTTCCATTTACATAAAAAAAAATTACGATAATTCATGTCCGAACTAAGATTTTTTCAAATTAAGATTGTTTAGAGAAATCCTAGGGTAGGCAAAGTATTTTTGTCAATATTGAGTTGCTGAATAAACTTATTAATGTTTTGAATTGCAAATTAATATGTCTATAGTATTTGCTTGCTTATGGATATTTGACATGGTATACTAAGATACTTAAAATAGGTTAAATAAGCCGAATACATTTTTTTGCCTACCCTCTGTGCACGCCACTGAGAAATATGCAGTAATCTTATCAGGGTATAACATTATCGACCCCGTAAAGAACAGGTTGAGTAGTCCAACTGTGGAAGTTTCTCGTCATTATAGTATTTCATAGTCAAATAAGGCCATCCACCATTGAGTGTATTGTGCACCGGTCATTAGCGTTGCCATTGCTCTTTGAGTTGTCTGTACTAGCGATTGAGAGACTCCCACTGTGCCCAATGAATCAACTGCTTATTTTACGCGGTCAGCGCTGCGCGCAATGAATGACCTAGGCTCTATAAGCATATGTACACATGATGAGTGATAACATAAGGTTGCTTGCTAAGTTGTGGAATATTCTTTTGTACAAAAACAAATTTCTACCATTCATAAATCAGGACTAACTGCCTTTCGGTCGTTTCTGAATCGACTTATATTCAAATAAGCTAATGAACCGTCGGTTTTACTTTACACCGCTGATGTAAAAACTAACGTCAAATTTGGATGTCATCTCATTTCGGCAGTGTAAACCGGTTTTACATGACTCAATCAGGACAGATAATATTCTACTTATCAGGGCTTATTCTGTCCTCATCGTACAAACAAATAATATTATCAAATCTCTTGTTGATATTTGTATTACAGCTTTCTTTGATATTATCGAATGTGTGGCAAGAAGTTGCACGCATAGCAACTCCAGAAGTGGTCTAAATGTCAAGCAACTTTAATAAGAGCATCAAATTATTCTGGATTTTAATTCATTCATTGGAGATACTGTTATTTCATCACCTGACGCGATTTACTATGTGTAATTTTACTAATAATTGACTAGTCTTGCTCAAGACTCGTAAGTAGTAGACCTGCACCTACAGAGCTTAACTACATTCACATCTGGTTATGTCCTTGCTATAGTTTTACACCTTCTTTTCCTCTGTATGAAGCTATTATTCATTATCTGTCACGCTTTATCTAAGAAATAATTTGCTAACTTCAGCATACATTATTTAATTCCTGCTGCGCTCAAACTTCCTGCGTAAGTAAGGACATTTCCTGATTTTATTTCCTTCTCTAATAATTATTATTAGAAAGTTATATTTATTTGTTTTTAAATCAATATAACCTAAGTTTACAAAATAATTAGTACGCTAAATGAATGTTCGTAGACCAGAATTCAAGTCACCATTCTTTTTCTTCTTTAGAGAAATGAGCTACAACCTTAAGTCTTTCGCGGAATGGTAAGAGACCAGACCATGGACAGTTGCATTGCACAATCACTTGTCACCCAAGACAATTTTTAAATCTCTTTAGTCCAGAGCCCCTGTGTCCTTCACACCGGAACGCAGTTGGCACAAGGGCCATATTACAATGGTACATTTTTAAATATTTATTTGCTACACTGTAAAAGCTATGTGCTTCTAGCCATAATTTATTCAGTCTGCAGTTATCTATAACCACTACAAGCGGTCAACATAACCTTCTTACTTTGCCGCTGAAATTAGATTACTCTAGTTAATACCTGCTTTAGATGTTGCATTTGTCAGAACTCCATGGTGTAGTTCTATGGCAATCATCATCATCAGCAGCAGCCGACACACGTTCACTGCTGAACAAAGGCCCTTAGAAGGGAGTGGTTGCCATAAGCCCCACGCTTGGCAGGCGTCTTGGGGATCGCAGTATAGGTGGTAGGTAATCCAATAACGAACGAAAGACGCTCTCTTTCGACGTCTCGTCATTAGTCGTCAGAGACATGGTGTTTGTTGATTTAACTATTGTACACAGCAAAAAAAAAAAGTGTCATCTCTAACTTTACGAAGAGTTGTAGTCATTCGTCCTATTTAGCAATTTTTCGCACAACAATTAAAATTGTGGAACATTGCAATATTTGTCACGCACAGTCCAGTTACTATAAATATGTATAGTGTAATTTTGTGCAAATTATGAGATGTACAATTGTACATTTGTTATATTAAAAAAAACTGGTATCAGTGTTTTTCACTATCTGGTCACATGAAGTTCATTTTATTCAATTGCATTTATAATCTTAAATATTTAATTTAAATACATATAACAATTGATATCTTTATCGTCACGTTAGGTTAAATTATAGTCTGCCATATGACACCTGAACTTGTAATTAAAATTGCAATACATACTTGATATTATGATAACAAAATGATGTACTTACCTTGCTCCAAAGCCATAAATGGAGCTAAAATAGCTCAGGTTGCCTACAGCGTTAGCTGTATGATATTTCATACAATTTTGTCAACTAATATGATTCAACAATTACACATATTAAGTGATGTTATTGTAAGGTGTACACCTTTATCTCCGATGGGGTTGGCAGAAGTTGTAACACGTTTCGCCAGCTACGTTAGGTATTTACTTACTGGGCATATTATCAAATTCCAGGCTACTATTGAGAATTTCTTGATAAACCCAATATCATTGCCCGAACAGGAATTCAGTGACCTGACAATCACATTTACTGCACTTAAGATGATAAAATCAAATTATTAATCTATATCTATAAAAATCAATGCCACTTTTCGTTGTAATTTTATAACTCAAGAACGGGTTCACCTATCCAAACTAAATGTTTAGGCTTTGTTCGGACTATTTAGTAGATGGTTTATGTGAAGTTTGCACAAAATCGGTGGGCGGATCATTTTGTAAATGGCGATTTTGCTGTCAAATTGAACCTTTTTTCAGAATACTTTTTTAGTGTTGACAGTAAAAGCATGTTGTTATGTCATTCATGCGGTCATTTTATTTTCAGTGAAGTGATTAAAGCAAATTGTCAGCGATAATTATTGCTTTGTGTTTATATTTTTTGTTCAAATGTAATGTAATGTATATAATGTGTGCGTGTACTTTTCTCAGTTTTTTAGCGAGCCGTCGGTGTTTCATATCGTTTATATTATTTTTACTTTATTTGAATTAAATTGTTGTGTAATTACTTTATTTGAAGCAATTAAACAAACGGTAAGTTTTGAACTGTTGAAGTGAATAACCTGTATGCATGTGTGTTTCTTCATTTGAAAAAACATATTGTGTACCACTATTAATGTAGCAATTTGGTTTTAATTTGATTTATTCTTTTTTAATTGAAGGAAAAATGCCATTTTTTGTTTGCATAAATGAATTTGATGTTCCAATTAAATGTTTTTAATATTTCACTTTATACGTAGCGAAGCACGTACCGGGCCGGTAGTAGTGTAATAATTTTAACAGAGGTAATACATATTTAGAGGTATAGCCACCAACAATAGAATAGAATACATAATCAAACACAGGAACTGTTATTACTGAAAATATTTGATTATTGAATGTTGGCAAAGACAGCTTCTATAGCTAGCTCAAAATTAGCCACCATAAAATTTAATACCTATCCATCCATGTTTCCCATTTCTGATGCTATAATATTGTCTGTGATTTGTTATCGTCTCAACAGCTGTCTAACTTTAGGTAGGTTATGCGTGCATAAAATTGATGTTCCACTTCAATAGCCATTGTCTTTAGTTCCAAGGTCAGCAGTATCTGTCGATAAGTACACATCTGATTTATATCTTTTGTCTTTGTTATGATAATTACCCACCTTTGCATCTTAATTGTGAAGTGTAAGCGCATTAGATCTATCTCATTTTATCCTGTTAATTTCTCTGTCTTAATGGTAATTTTTCAAGAAATATGTGTTTTCCATACTCTATGTAAAAAAAAATCTTTTTTATCGTATCTGAATAAACATAACGTTATCAAAAATAACTTTCTTACAGCCCGGTTTATAACTAGCCAGGTTATATTTGGATACAACCGCGTTGTTTACCAAGGTAATCCGGAATATAAGGTGTTGATATTCAAACTTAATACCTTTGTAATAGAGTATTGCACTGGCGTGCACAGAAATTAGGCAAAAATATCTGCGAGTTATCTGTACTCTAAGCTATTTGTTAGTGTGCCACCACAAATATCCTGTAATGTTAGTTACATTACAGGTCTATCTATTCACATTTATAAACATCACGTTAATACCATGTCAGTACAAAATATTTTTAAATTAAAATTATTTAGTGAAATCGTAGGGTAGGCAAAGTCTTTTTGTGTGTACGGAGCCACTGAATAACCTTATTACAGTTTTTAAATGCAAATTAATATGTCTATAGAATTTGCTAACATATGGGTAATTAAAATGGTACACTAATATACTTATAGTAGGTTAAACAAACCGAATAAGTTTATTTGCCTACCCTCTGTGCACGCCACTGGAGTATTGTGACAACTATCTCTAAATAGTTTCAAATAAACTCGTTATCTGTGTCTGTCAGTTTTTCTGCCTACTTCTTCTAAAGTACAAATTGGATTTTGATACGATTTTCACCATCATTGTGAATTTGTTCTAAAAGAGCTATGTGTTTATTACATACTATAGTAGTTTAATACCTTTAGAACTTCAACAATAGTGTGCAAAGCCACGATAGATTGCTAGTTATAGAATGAACTTATTACAATAACAATCTGTTTCCGCAAACGTCGTAAAGAGCAGTTGAAAGTTATCAAAACAATTCGGAATGTTTCTGTGTATGCAAGTATTGTAAAGCGATGAATAACCCTTTATTATCAAAACTCAGTCTCTAAAATGATAAACCGAAACCATTAAACGTAGTTAACCATTATGGGATAGGTAGACTGACGACACTATGCAAGTCACAGGCTACCGGTAGATGCAAATAGACAATGGTCGTTCATTGTGGCTTTCTAAGGAGGCCTATGTTCGGCAGTGGAAGTCTTCCGGCTGATGATGATGATGAAACCGAAAGCAGCTAAAGGTTTTAACCATATCAACCCATTGGCAAAGAAAGCCTAATATAGGATACTGAAGTCAGGAGTCCTTTTGAAACCGGCATAAATGAGACTGAATATATGTATATAGATGTTGAAAAGGCGAAAGATAGACTCTATTGGTACTTGTTTATCTACCTGCCACGCAAAAGAAATTTATTCGGTTTGTTTACTATAATAAATAAATAAAATAAATAAATAAATAAAATAAAATTAGTAAAAGTTATAACTACCATGACGCATTTCACTTAATGTTTATTGTTATTATTCATTAGACGTTCGTTAAGTACGCCTACAACTTGACATTTAGCTAAGGGTCAAATGGCTTAGAAATTTATACATTATACTAATGGCTCATTACATTGCAAACTAATAAGAAAACCTTGGATAATGCATGTCATTTAATTCTTAAATTATTTATTATCTAAACAATTTTATTACGATAGTGAAGAAAATCCCAAGAGAATTCCTGAACTGACAATAATTATGTAAATATTATAACGTAATGACAAAATATCGAAAGAATACAGACTTATTGCTTGGAAATCTGGATAATCAATTCACTTTAGGAACAATCACAAATACGTAAATACATAATTATAAAAAAAATCTATCAGAAAAAAACAACGGATTTGTAACGTACTTTACATTCTCAAATCAATCAACAATATTAAATTTAATTATAATGAATGAAATGCCAATGTAACATGATTTGTTAATTGCGGCAATGGGTGCTACGTTGTCTGTTGTACACAACAAAGTTAAAGTATCTTAGAAACTGATTAAAAATCCATAAACATGAATAATTAAACAAATATTTAAAAAACGCTAAGTTGTGAAGATAATAACCCTCCGCCTGGAGCATTCGGCCAAAAAAAATTACAAACAACTAGTCATGAGGTTTAGCACCAACAACATGGTGACAAAACACAATTTTTCGCTCATTTATGCTAAAGAGTGTTACACACACACAGTATCTTGATACCTACACTATGTTAGAAATGCTTGACAATTCAACGTGACGTCATATTGTGATGCAGGTGCAGACAACGTAATTATTTTAAAGCTTGATCCCTCATTAAATGTGAAGACCATAGATGTGGAATCCGACAGAAATAACTCTTTACTACAACAGTTTTTTTAGATCATGTACAGCAGTATTAGTAAGATAATGTGTAGGTAGTTTGCAAATGTAACTAAGATAACCATCTAAACTAAATTATTCAAGTACATATTTGCTCAGAGTTTACGACCTATAGAACAATTGTTGTTTATATGCTAGGTCCATCATATAAAATGCATTCAATAGATTCTTACACGTAATACCGATCACATTTACATTTCACTATAACCGTGGAATTAAACTATCACGATGACGTATCTACCTAAATTGTACTTGGCACGAGTTACCTTCCACAATCTCGCTATTATCTTGTTTGTTGCATCGTTTCGCGTTTATTTCCGGGATCAGTTCGTTGGTTAACCCGCAGAATTAAAGATAAAAACTTTTTTAACAATATTTATGCCAAGAACGTTGGTTGATAAATATACCAAGGACTATTGGACGAGTGGTTTAAAATCTGTTGAGGAGCATCTCAATTTAAATAACGTATATAGTGATTGCGATTATTCCTAAAATCAAATAGGGAATATAGAAAGCCTAAAGCTTGATATATAGGCGCAGAACAATTAAAGTGGACTTGTAAAAAAAAAGAAGTAACGATGATCATGAGTCATGAAGTCCGTGCATAGTATGTTGATACGAACACTCATACACACACATAGTTGGCACATACCTGACACTTCCATATCAGATGTTATTTCATTAGCTAAGATGTTATTTTGTACTTTTTGGAGACTTTAAAGATTCCAATTATTACCACATATTTCCATTAGTTTTACTTGTGAATTCTCACCCGTTCAGGAGTTTTACTCTAACTCCGATGCCCCTCATCAGATCTGGGGCCCTAGTACCAGCTCTTATGACGTGTTAAATTAACGTGTGATAGGACGCAGATATAAGCAGGTTATAGCTCCGTTTCTGTCTCTCGTGAAAATAAGATTACTTTAACACGGCCTAAATGGAACTAATATCGAACTCTTTTAAATCAAAAACTTAGATTTATTCATAACAGCTAAGAAATTCCTGAAACATGTATGTACTTATCATGTATGCATGTATGTAAACACAGTTGAATTGAGAATTTCCTCCTTTTCAAAAGTGTGTTTGGTAATCTAGTGACTGGTAATAAAATTATCTGCTACAAAAAACTTTGAACTGCCTTTTTTGTTCAATGATAAGTGTTTTTAATTGGTCAATAAACACATGATGCGACCTTAGTACGCGGCGTGATATGATCGTAAACCTACTTTAATTACTTTGTACTTTTATTATCCAGGAATGCGTCATTAAGTGCTCTTAAACGTGTAGTGTTATTGTCTTTGTTGAAGTTCACTTACTTACATAACAACTTGACTATCTATAAGCCATTATTATTATAGAAAGGCGGTGCGGGGTTAAGTATTTATACTTCAGTGCCGCAGTCACAAAGTTCATTTTCATTTAAGTACCCATTTTTACAAATCCGATTATTTCGAGTCTCTGAACCGTTTCAATATTGAGTAAGTACAAGATAATCGATATCGATACTTACTAACAGAGTCAGAGTATTAACTGCTGCGAGTACCGCTATAATCCGATTTCATGAACTGGATTAACGGTAATTATTAAATTGACGTTTTTGCAGGAATTAGCCCTGAGCATTATAGACGCACTAATTACCAGTGGTCTAGTAACATCTTCGTCTGCCTTATATTACGAGACTGTCTAAGTAGTCATCACCTGAGATAATCATTGCTGTGTTCTGGTTTGTAAGGCACTGCGGCTGAAGAAATCGTTGTAATTGAACAAAAGAGTTAGTAACGTAGGTGACGGGCGGCAGTTGTCATGTCGCTTTTTCACATGGTGATAATATGACCTTAGTGCATGGGATCGTACAGATCGGCATCACCCTAGTGTCAGATATTCTACCACTAAGCAGCAGTTTTTAAAGGGCACTGTAATTGGTGAAAGTATCCGGCTTAATAAACTTAAGAACTTTTGACTCGGCTGAGGAACGACGGTGAACTGCAGCTGTCTATAGTCACGTCTCTCACTTGCTTGTCTCTTCAATAAGTCGAATTAAAATAAAACTTTTCTTACATACACATTTTACTAGCAAAAAGCAATAAGGTTGTCAGCAAAATACAAATAACTTTACATTCAGTGGCTCCCAGAATGTTTGGATTGGCCTTATACCATTATCATTATCTTGGTTCATTATACAATGTCTTTATTTCCAGATTAAACGTCTGTATCCAATTCTTTGTGACGCTACATGGCTCACTGATTCACCACTTTATATTTAACGTTCCAACATATCAACAGTTTGCGTTTATTTAGCTCCTTATAGTATAGGCATAGGTATACTCGTACATGTCGTTTTGCTTTATTACAGATGTACAGAAGTCACTGTGAGATATCCAGGTGTGTAGTGTTAAAGTACAGGGTTTGTGATTTGAATTATGGGTATGTGTGAGGATTAAGTCTAAGATTAAGTGATCTCGTGACTTCTCGACTTGACTAAACCACTCAATCCACAGACATACATTTATGGGCCCAAGTTTATCAGATAATGATAAAAAGTAACTTGTTTAGTAGTAAATTCTCTGCAATAAACTGGCTTCTCGCTTTGTCAACTCTTAATTGAAACTTAAGGTTGGTAAATATTCAATACTTATATTGAATCCATTAAAACACTTGGATATTACTCTGTCTGTCTATGTGCGTTCAGGAATATTGTGCTATTACATTACCACTTCAATCTTAGTTACTTTTTGTACCGGTTCTTAAGTTTCATTAACTCTTACATGAGCAGGCTCTTAAATCTATGTGAATGGCTGTTGCTTAGCTAAAGTGGCATGAAGAGTGAGTTTGTCTGGTAATACCACTAGTGCTCACGTGCAGAATTTAGTAACTTACAGTTAGTCGTCTTCAAAAGTTTCATCATAATGCTTTTCGTTTCTCCAATTCCCACATTTAGGTAAACTCGTATTTTAGATTGAAGTATTTTATTATTTATTAAACTATTCAGCTTACAAATTCCTTGACGTCAAAAGTTCTAACTTTTCCTTACAGTCTGTATATGTAACACGTCTGGAAACGCGACGAAGCTGTTGAAATAATGAATCAGAACAAAATAAATCATTCATGACGTTTGCTATTTATTTTAAGAGAACTAATATTGCATATGATTGATGCGAATCCTTTAACTCTACAGATCACTTTGAAGTCATGTATGGCTATATGGGAATGGACTTTAAATTAGCAGCGGCAGTGCACTTGCAAAGCTATTGTAGATGTCTTCTAGAGCCTGTTTTGCCGTTTCCGTAATATTTACTTGAAGTTCTTAAAAATATATCAATATTACCAATTTGATATTTTAAACAATTGCCATCAGAATTTTATGAAGCATTTGTGACTGTCGTCAGGCATCTCAGACAGTAGGATTATTTTATCATTTTGAAAGTTAAACTATACATTGCATGCAATTAAATAGAATGGGATATTCATTTAAACAGAAGACAACTGTGCCAATAAGGATACTGTACAACCTTGCAGAGGTTATGAATTTAAAAGTGTTATAAATATGAGTAACAATGATTAAGATACTAAAATTAAATATTTTACTTAAAATTAAAATAAAGTGACTGATATGACACTAAAAATGTAAAATAATTTAAATGTTATTATAGTTTGTGCTAGTCAGTCCATTCTGGTATTTATCTGGATTCTGGTAACATAAAAAGTATCTTCCCCCTTTTTATTAAATTGATTAAAAATTTGATGCGTTGTCTTTTCGATGGCACATCAATTTTCGTTTTAATTCGTTGATTAGTCAGGCAGACATGAAATAGGAGCAACGTATTGCAATGAACTTTATTGTCCACCTTCGCTTTTTATACAACTAGTACTGAATGTGCAATGTTTATTAACATTTCGCCGCCAGACGATAAAACTAGCTAGTTGTAGTGGTGGGTTAGAAAGTAAGCCAACACGTGCCTTTTGCTCATTATCAATTATTACATGTGGTCCATAAATTAGCGTCTCTCCTAAGCTGCTTCTCGTACGTATACAATGTTTATAATAATACTTTACATTGACACTGTTGTATTTTAGCTTTGATCCCGAACTCGTACATCGTCCTAATAAATAGGAAAATTCTTCAGGTAGATTCTTGGTGCAAGAGTCAAATATTCCGCTGCAAAGCAGCTATGTTCAAACATTGCTGTGTTCCGTTGTAAAGGCGTTGTAGCTGGAATTATTACAGGGCGCAGGGCTCAAAAGACGTAATAACATATCTCAATACAAAACAACTGTCTAGGGTTAGGTACGCCCTTCAATTTACACCAGGCGAACGTCCTAACGTCCTACTCTACCTGTCATTTTTTCTGTAGGTTTGCCTATATAAGAAACATTAATGCTTTCCTCTTTCTCTGTTATTACTTGCAATCAAATCGTGTTTATTTATATTGGTGACAAGATAGTATTATTAAACTTACACGGATAAATTCATGAATTTATTTCAAAACTCAGTTCAGAAAGTAGTAGTTCAGAGAGTTGTTTTGGAAACCAATCTAAACTTAAATTAAAACCTATCTTACGCTCCGCCAATCAAGTGGCGCTGCCATACCGTCCTGTCAATGTGGACAGCAGCGGATATTACATCACCTATGATATCTTGGCCAATTTGGAATCAGCTCTAGAAAAACTTGCTGATAAGAGTGCTTGCAATAGTTCCCATACAGCATGAATAATTCTCCGGAATTCATGTCGATATCGAGAGAATTTCTTAGGTCTAGCCGGCAATAAATATGTATGTAAAATTCTTACAAAATGCTAAATTAATTCTTAGTGAACCGTTATGAACGGATAAATAACTAATATTTATCAAAAAATTCACTGATTCATTCAATGAAACAGGCGGCATCATTCAGGACTTAATAGTACTGATTCATCTGATAGCGCCTTTTTTGAAGACGTAATCGATATATTTTTATGTATTTTCAATGAATACAACTTTATTTGTTCAGATGAAATCGCAACACTGACAAATGTTAATCCAGGGCAAGTCATTGTCTGCTTATTAGGTCATTGTAAGTCGAACGGTTTTGGATATGCAGAGATAATAAGTCGTTTTCGCAAGACAATGTAATATCGGTTCTTGTTAATTCCTTGATATGTTACAGTCCATTAACTCCGAGCAAATTCAAAATTCCGGCGTCATACCCTTATCTAAATCTTATTCATGGAAGGTAATATAACAACCTCAACCTAACAACTCCGTTAAGTTAACTAAGCTGATGTCATATTTGAAACTCGACTCCACACTACAATGAAGTATTTAAAAAATACTTTTAATATCTTTGTCCTTCTGTCCAGCATTTATTATTCCCATTTTGAATCTTCTTCTTTTTAACCACGTAACATAAGGTAATTAAGTGTTCAGTAGGTTAGTTATAATGTGTGATGTCGTTGAATAAATGTTTTTCTTTCTTAATTTTAGAAGAAATGCAGTATCGCAATGTATATCACAATGTGTTTTTGTTTTATTTATAAGGCAAAAATTATTATACTCTTTTTACTATTAGAATTTAGTCCACCAAATTTAGTTTACTTTAATGTAAACTTATGTATTTTATTTTCAATCTTCATCCTATGTTATGTGTTCATAGATCCTTTTTAACGTTACGATAATGAGTTAATTTATCTATAGCCATTAACATTGACCTCTCACTACAAGGACCTCCACATAGTTTTCATAAGAACTGCCGTAGGGCCTGAAACTTATGCAATTTGTGGCCTTTGGAATAATTAATGAGATCTATGCCATCTGAATAAATACTAAAGCCTAGGTTTCCTTACGATATTTATCTTTTCCATAGCGCATCATTTGCTCAATGCATGAATCTTGCTTAACATGATCAAAGTGTTCAGTGGGGTGCACTGTTAGAGCCTCCTCGAATGGTCAAATAATTTGTTCGCCTGGGGCAACCTGGTTTACCAGCTGGAAGAAGTTGCTGATTAATCAATCTTTCCATTTGTACATGAATATCCCTATAGTATTCGTGTCGACACGGAGAACAGATAAAGAATAAGGGATCATTGCCTTTATCTGACGAGGTGAAGATTCCGTAACCAGTTCGTTCGCATGTGGAATGTTTAAGAAAGTTGTAGATAAACCAAATTTAAATGTCCTGTTTGGGATAAAGGACCATAAATGCGTAGGTAGTCATAATATTAATACATTCACCGCGTGGATATTATTTGATATTTATCATTTGAATTTTATAATATTCTCTCCGAAATGTATTTAAACATCTATCGATGTTGAATATTTAAGTAAGTGACGCAGTATTTAAAAAAAAAGACGTCATCGACATATTGATTGTATTTAAATGTATTTAGATATTTGTCTGTTGTTATTTTACATAATGTATTACTTTTTCGATAACTTGTACATACTTGTGTAATCTTATACGTAAATAAATTTTTATAGCTGGTTGCAGACACACAAATAATTTCCGAAGCTAACTCATTATTATTCTTAGGATTAACCTAGCTAACCATTTTATTCGAACCAATATAAAATGTATGGGTATTGTATTAAATATTATTTTAATTAATGTTGATAAAATAGTATTTTTCCGTGATTGCCATGTGCCTGCAATTCAATTTAAATAGTGACATGTGTGCAACACCATATTTAAACAAAATATTGCTGTACTCACTGTGTGTTGATGAATCCTTGGTATCCTCACGAATACGGTCGTTGCAGACGAAAATAACACACCACGAACGTTGGATAAACTTTAAAAGTTTTCACAGTACGAAAATGTTTACAAAAGCGGGAAAATTCTCGGAGCTAACATGCGTCCCTTACAAAACGCAGGCACTAACTGACCTGTCGGAACGATGAAGTCCGACGAACGCTCCCGCACTTTTTCTTTACTGTGCTCGGTGTCGGGCAAAACGAACGCGTCGCATTCAGCCTATTTATTTTTAATTTTCTGTCAAGAGTGCGTGAACCTTATTGCAACACATGATAATGGCAGGTTAGTGTATTAATGCGTTGCATGTCGTTCACGTGTTTCTTACAAGCACTTAACAATCTGATTAAATATAGCAATGAATACATAATAATATTTTAATACAAGAGAATCGATCCAGAGGTTGATTCAGCCATTCAACTTACGACATTATGTTTCGTTCCACACAGTTCTGGCGTTTGATATTTTATGTCAGGCTCTTTAAGGTTTCAGTCAGTATATTGCGAAATTAGAATCCGGAGTTCACACTAAGAATTAACGGATGAGATTATTTGTTTGGGTAACCTCCCATATATTTCTCTGGTCTGTCAATTATTAGGGGTGACGAGATTCAGATATACAGCTGGAAATTACGAGAAATGTATATAATAAATTATATAGGCTTTGATATGGCACCATATTTGATAGCACTGCAGACTGCTTAACATGAAATGCACATTACGCCTCTGTTTAACTAATGACACAAAATAAACTTAGCTGTTAGAACTTTCATCCAATTCTCTTTATTTCTGCTCTATGTTTCTTTCGCCTCTTGTCTTCCTTATCGGTATCATCTGTAATTAGGAGAGTTTTGTACCAATCTGGGCTTCATATTCCGATGATTTTCCGTACACTAGTTTTTCAAACACGTTTTTATTCGTTTTGTCATCCATAATTTGAAACTGGTTTTATTTTATGATGAAAAAGATGTAAGTAAAGTTAATGGCAAATAGGTAAGCTATGAATAATGAGTTTGAATTGTTTTAGGTTAAGATATTATCTGTAATCCTTAGATAAAAACCATTAATATTAGAGAGCAAGATAGAATATTTTTATCAATAATATTGTGATCTGATGTATGCTATGCGTCACTCAGTTATCAACTACGCCTGTAAGGAAATATGGGTGTTTTCTGTCTACATCATCCTTATCAGTACCGTGCTGTTACAAATTATATATTATTCCGTTTGCAGGAAGCATTGCACGTGCTTCAGTAACCTATATTACGAACAATATACTTTTGACAAATATGTAAAGCGTTTGAGGTTGAAACAATTTTTCCAGTTGAGTCAAACTAAAATCAAGATAGCGACGTTGTTGAGGCGCTCATAGCCAGTTGTAATCACTGTTCGGTAGACGACCAGGTGGTTCAGCCACGTCAGGAAAGGTCAGTCCTTAGTCAGGTGACAGTTTAGTGGCATTTGAAAAGAGGAGGCCTAACCAACCATACAACAACAAAAAATAGCCCAGCTAGTCTCGTTCAAGTTAGATACTAAATTAAGGTTTAATATTATTCCAGCTTAATTACATGCTCAACCGAAATCATCTGCTTGTCACGCGTTTTTGTCACGTTTTTTTTAAAAACCAAAATATATAACAGTTTGCGTGTTTAATTGATCTCTGAACCATAATAATATTAATTAACTCAAAACAATCTGAATGTAGCTTGTGATAAATCATTCATGTCACTATATTTGTAACGAAGATACCGTTATCTATATAGTTTTCTATAGGTCTTATGTAACGAAGTAAATTATGTTAAAAATATTCTGCAGTTTACCCACCACCTGACACCACTGTCATTACACCTGGCCATTTAGTAGGCTGACTGGACGGACAATACATTAAAGTGACAGGGTTACCCGAAAGAGATAAAAATATGTTGTGCTATTGCGCTATGATAATATCAGTTGTCATGTCATCAGTCTCGTCAATATAACCAAAGGTTGCATCATGGCTCAAAATACAAAGTTCCATCTCAAAACCAATTCAAAATCCAAGGACTACATGTTTGACCGTTCTTATCTTATACAAATCAAATCAGTATACTCGCCCGATTCAGAGATGCATATGAAATGTGGTGTTTCTTCTATCCAGTTGCAAGAATAAAAAGAGTCTGCATAAGACTCTTTTTATTCTAGTTTTCACATTAACGCGTTGCTCCTAAATTTTCCGAAACACGAACTTCACATTTTCATCTACACACATCAAAAGTGTCTAGGGATCAACATATATTTTTGCAATAACTTTTCTCCTGATTGATATTAATTAAAATTTTCTTTAAGGATTCATCAAATAAAGTGTTTTCGTTTGTCACAGTAACGATAAACCAAGTCACCTTTGCATTAATAAAGAAATTTGCCATTTTCCTAATAAAGGGATTTTTGACATTTGAACCACTAACACAAAAGTTCGAAAAAAAGACTGAAATAACAGTTTTCTTTAAAATTTTATTGGGTAACTTAAACAATTAATAATCCGTGTTTCTACCGCGAACACTAACAACACAAGAACATCGGTTTGGCATACTCAAAATGAGTTCATCCAAATCACGCTGTGGAATGGCCGCCCATGTTCGTTGCAACAACAAAAAAAGGTCTTCTTGCGACTGGATACCCTCCATATTCGGCAGAGCTCTTCTCTGTAGCATATCCCATGCATGCTCAATCGGGTTCAAGTCTGGCGACTGAGCAGGCCAGGGCAGGACATTGATGTTAGCTGCGGCGAGAGTCTGTCTTACAACTCTTGCGGTGTGCGGTCGTGCATTATCATGCATTAACTGAAATAAGGGACCGATTTGCACTTGTAGAGGAACGATGACGTCTGATACAATCGTCTCAGCATAAATTTGAGCGTTGAGGTTGCCTCTGATCCAAATCAACTCAGTTCTTCCGCCGATCCAAATACCCGCCCATACCATGATGGTTCCACCACTATAAGGATGGACTTCCTGGCAGGATTTTAATCGCTGTTGGCGTCCAGGGGTTCTCCAGTGTCGTATACATCTTGTATCCGGTCTCATACCAAAACGAGACTCATCAGAAAAGCACACGAAACGCCATTGTTCTTCTGCCCAATTTCTGTGTTCAAGAGCCCATTGATATCGAATCCTACGATTGTGCATTGCTATAGGTGGTACCCGTAGCGGTCTTCGGGAATGAAGGTTCACTTCATGCAAGCGGTTTCTGACTGTTTGGTCGCTAATTAAGTTCCCTGAAGAGTGATGAAGCCTCACGGCTAACATAATGGCAGTTATTGTTGGAGCTCTTCGAGTTAAGATTTGAATATATCGGTCTTGTCTCCGTGTGGTGCAGCGATACCGTCCTCCATGGCGCTCAGCCACGGTACCAGTGCTTCGGTAACGTGTCCAAAGTCGACTGATAACACTCTGACTTGTATTCAGAGCTAAAGCCACAGTACGTTGCCGGGAACCAGCTTCTATCATTCCCACGGCTCTGAGCATTTCTTCCCTGCTTAAATGACGTCGCCGCTCCATAATAACGTTGGTTTTAATCAGTAGTAGGGAAACAGTAGCACTAATAATGTCTTCAATGCGTTGTATGTTTTTATAGGGAAAATATTGACAGCTGATTTTCATCTTTTACTCGAATTTGATTCACAGTTCCTGATTCAAATTATGAAATGCACCAAAAAGGATCCATATAAATTTATAAAATCATAAATTTATTACAAAGCCACATCTCAATCTCAAGAAATCCGCTTAAAAATGCTTGATCCCTAGACACTTTTGATGTGTGTATTTCACATAGTGACAAATCCTAGCCATTTAATGTTTCTTTCTTAGAATTGCTTTTATCGATAAGATTGCCTATTGTACCTTTCTAAAGTTTTAGTTTTTCATCAATGTTTCTGAGTTTAAGTACAATACAGACTATTCACTTGCGAAAAAGCCCTAAGACATTAGCCAACCTATTATTTTCAGAACCGGTGACCCGAGCGATTTATATGGGCTAAGTATATAGCTTGGGCTCTCAGGCTCGCCCTACTTATACTAAAGACAAATTGGATAGGTATTTATATCTCATAAAACATTACATCATATGGCTATTACAGCCTTATTGCAAATATTTTTATCCAGATCGGAAATTTTATCCATATTTCACAAATTCATTTAAATATTAAAATTTTACATTGCAAGCGATTCTATGCAGGTATGTATTATTCTATAGGTACTTTCGTCTCGTTCCTCACGCTTCTCACGATTACCCTGTCTAGACGACTTTGTCGGGGGCATGTCGGGGAAAGTATGGATTTACTGGCTGTGCCCTTAGTACAGCTATGAACTAAACGAGTCGATGTACTTAAGATTAATACAAACGGCGTATTTTCATTCTGGTATGACATTTATAAACTTCATCCTTGTGGTGATCGTCATATCAAAAAATCCCATGGTTTCTTGTATACTTAATACTATACAATAATTAAATTGACGGGCCCGTTGGTCTAGTGGTCAGACACCCTGCCTGCTAACCGATGGGTCGTGGGTTCGATTCCCGCCAAGTGTCTGGGTGTTGTTTATCTATTTAAGTATGTATTTACAAAAAAATAAGTATATAAGTATTAGTATCAGTTGTCTAGTTTCCATAGTACAGGCTCTGCCTAGTTTGGGATCGGATGACCGTGTGTGGATTGTCCCAAGATATTATTATTATTATAATTACAAAACGTGCATGATAAAATAGTATAGACGCCACATCAAAAATTTACATACTAAAATCCATAAAATGAGATTTTTATTTTCGTACCAAACTGTATTGACATCAAATTGACATCTATTAACAGTTACCTATTGCCGCTGTTCAGATTTTGTCCCTCCGATATCTATTAAAGATATTAAATCTTTAAAACTAAATTCCGTTACTTTTCGCTAAAGACCCGTTAGGGGTCGTGCATTAATCACGTGATGTTTTTTAGCAACTTTTTAACCCCTCCCCCCCCTCCTGGTGATATGTGGTGAGGTTTTTAAACTACTTTTTTGTAAAAAATTTCAATATAGTTTATATTGAAATTTTCGGAATATTATCTTTAAATACAGGGGAAGTCGTTGCCGGCAACGGTGAGTCAAGGCCACGTGCCGCTGTTTGGTTTAGAAATCGTGCATTCAACGAAAAATAATACACGTGATGTCTCATTATACCCATCCTGGTGATATTTCGTGATTTTTTCGGAACCCCTCCCCCCCCCCTTTCGAGCCTCACGTGATTAATGGACGACCCCTTACTTATTCTTTATCGTAACATAATAATATCGTAACATTTTAATATTGGGCTTATTTATCATCTGACGGGCCCGTTGGTCTAGTGGTCAGACACCCTGCCTGCTAACCGATGGGTCGTGGGTTCGATTCCCGCCAAGTGTCTGGGTGTTGTTTATCTATTTAAGTATGTATTTACAAAAAAAAAAGTATATAAGTATTAGTATCAGTTGTCTGGTTTCCATAGTACAGGCTCTGCCTAGTTTGGGATCGGATGACCGTGTGTAGATTGTCCCAAGATATTATTATTATTATTATTATTATCTATACTATAATAAAACTCAAAGAGCACTTTTTCTGTACATTTAATATTTTTCCAAAATTTCTACGTGGGGGATACTATACTATCGACATAGAGGCCAAAACATTTTTTTTTTTAATTATTGTCTGTCTGTCTGTCTGTCGTTCTGTTTGTCCAGGTATCATTTGAAAACCCTTAGATGGATTTTGATAGGACTTTCACTGATATGTTGTGTAGAAGTAGGGGTATAAATTAGTGTATAAAACATCACGCTATGTTTCATAGGGGCTAAGCAGTGAAACATTACTTGCACATATTACCACGTAATTTCCTTTGTATGTGAATAGGGTAATTATAACTGATCAGTTAATCATTAATATATGTATTACTACGCTGTATACAATAGGGACTGAGCAGAAATTTAGTTTGCATAAGATATGGCAGTGGCGAAGGGTCAATTTTTGTAAGGGGTAAGCCGGCCCGGTACACCCAGGACATTTTCATTAGATTTCTGTATGGTTCTAAGTACTGATAGCAATATGACATTATATCTTTGAAAAGTTAAAATCTGTAAATCCCGAGCGAGTCCAAACTAGATTAGGAAAGAAATAGGCAAGGGAAAAATACCATTTCATTTCATTTAAAAGCCAGCGGTTAGGTCCGCTGCAACACCAAGGCTACATTTGTATAGGTAGGTAGAAATTGAGAATACGAAATTGCAAAATTTTTACTTAGGTAAAAGACCTAAAATGACTCGAAATGACAACTACAATTCACACTACACACAATGAACAGCGCTCCTAAAAAACGCTTCAAGGTCAGGGCTCAGGGGGGTTCATGAAATTTTAATGAAACTCCTCAAGTCCAGGTAGTGTATAGGTATAGGTGTATAGGTACAGTCGCAACAATAAAATATGCGAAAAACTTAGGACTTTCATTATGGAATATCATTAGACAGTAATTTACGATGTTAGCGTGATTTACATTATGAACAGCGCCATCTATCGGTGAAATTGAACATACAATCACTATAGAACTTTAATATCTATATATATAAAAGAAAGTCGTGTTAGTTACACTATTTACAACTCAAGAACGGCTGAACCGATTTGGCTGAAAATTGGTGGGGAGTTAGCTTAGAACCAGGAAACGGACATAGGATACTTTTTATCCCGGTAGGTTAAGGTTAAGCAACGTTAGGTAAGGTCATTAAATAAATGGGTGAACCGATTTGTAGGATTTTTTTGTGCATATCGGGTAGGTCTGAGAATAGGTCATAAAGTATATTTCATACTGCTAGGTTAAGGTTAAGCAACATTAGGCCAGGTCATTAAATTGATGGGTGAACTGATTTGTATGAAATTTTGTGTGCATATCGGGTAGGTCTGAGAATAGGTCATAAAGTATATTTCATACTGCTAGGTTAAGGTTAAGCAACCTAAGGCAAGGTCTTTAAATAGATGGGTGAACGGATATGTATGAAATTTTGCGGGTAGGTCTGAGAATAGGTTATAAAGTATATTTTATGCCGCTGATACCATGATTGACGAGGATATATAGAACGAGAGGAGGGTGCAAGAGGAGGGAGAGGGGAGGTTGATGGAGTGAGTGATCGGAGGAATTAGGTGGAGCAAGGGGGGGAGAGAGGAAGCAGGTTGGGAGAAGAGAGAGGAGGGAGAGGGTTCAGAGAGGACAACGGGGAGAGGAAGAGGGGAAGTGTGACGGGGACCGATGCGGGAGGCTCCCCTCCAGAAAGAGCATAGAATTAGATTAGATTAGATGAATAGTGATTAAGAGTGAGAGATGGAGAGAGATAAATCAAGGGAGTAGGGAGAAAAGGGGAGCAAAATGTAATTAAAGCGCGAGCGGAGCTGCGCGGGTCAGCTAGTCAAATACTATTTTTGCAACTCGCGTCGTTTCGTTCTACAACTGCATAGTTAGCTGTGACAATCTGCTATGATAACCATGGTCGCCGCGTATCATGCGCGTGCGACGGCGACACGCTGACGTATAGGTAACGTAGGCTCGGCTGCCACGCCCCGTGACACTTGCTTTGTTTGTTGTAGTTGTGTAATGTAAATGTTAAAGTATTTGTGCCATCACATTCTTGAAATGTGTTTTCCAACAACGTTCGTACCTACTACGCATTTCGATTTTCCACTTGAAATAAAACTGAAATGAATTTGATGCTATGTAGAGACGAAGTACTGACTGTGAAGGCCAAAACTACAGTTCGTCTCAAGTGCTCTATCTTAACCAAATAAATTAGTCCTCTTAGCGGCATTCGAACTTCAAAGTTTGTTCGCGTCTATAATTTATTTATTCATGTATTTTTTCTTATTTAAGGAATGACACACGTAAACGAAAATCACATAATCATTTATAGTAAAAGAGGTTTTGAATCTGCATATTTCTCGTATCGTCCAACTTGCCTTGTGAATTTATTTAGTGACGATTGGCCCTATTCGCATTTGGTACAATTGCTAAAAAATGCCATTTCACACGGACTATTCAATTCCTAACCATAGTTAGACCCAGTTCGTAGGTGGTCCAATTTTAATTAAATACACTACCATCATCTTTAAAGACTTCAGACAATTTTTCTATTCGTATTTGTATAAAAAACTAATTAATGTGAAGTCTGACGCGTACTTACTTATTTGGAGCGCGAATTGTTATTCGGATCGTTCAATGCAAATAAATCTTGTAATTGTATTACCGTACCAAATTCAACAATATTTAGCGAGACAAAAAATAATAATTCAAGTTTACTCTACGAATTAAATGTGAGTAAACTTTGTAGGGTCAGGAAGGGAAAATTCTTAAAGTGGCTGCTGCTATGTTTGTTTTGCTGCTAGCATAAACAATTCCTTGGCACAGGGTGTTGTTAATTGTCTTGTCTTGTCCCACTACTAATCTAGTGAAGTAATATTGCCGTCAAGCACTGGCTTATGTTGAGTAAAACCTATAGATTTTATTTTATTTGTCTTAGTGACGAGACAAACAAGACGGTCCCTTGATGTTTAGCGACACACCTGCCTATAGACAGCTGCAGTGCACTACCGCTCGTCACCCGAGATGTTAGTATCTTAAGCCCGGTAATTTCACCAGCTACAGTGCTCTTCCCACCGGAACACAGCGACGTTTACGTGTTGCTAATTGATGACAGAATATATGGTCCGTCCCGGACGGTCGTTTTAGTTCTCTTTGGAACGTCAAATACAATTGGAATAATAATTATGTTCACAATGGAAGAATCCGTAGATGGCTATATAAACTACATTATATAGAACCATATTTATAGCTAACATTTGAATGGTTCATAAAGTTGGGAATTTAGCTACACCATGTGATCGACCCTTGATCGTAACTTGCTTCGTTACATAAGCTAAATACATAAACAACCCACCTTTATACTATACAAAACAATTGCTTTTAACATATTGTTTTTGGAACATGAATGTTAATTATGTTTGTCCTATTTTACTATGTTAATTATTTAAAGTTGCTGCTTCGTTTAAGTAATTTATTTTATGTAGGTATTATCTTCAAACTATGTTTTGTTATGAGCATTATTTTTTTACGAGTTTGGGTTTGGTCGAAGGTTGTACGAATTGAAACGTATTTCGTCATAAGTCTTTAACAAAAATGCATAAAGTAGACGGTACTGCTTTATCCACCTCAAAATCACCAAATTAGTTAACCCCGAAAAAGCTGTTCTCATAATTAAAAACCCTATCAAGATGATGCATCAAACCTGGATGGAGAAGTTTCCGCAACTTCTTTAATACTTATCCTCCTTTAGAAGACCTAACACCAAGCTTCAAGGAAGGAGCCGTGGCCTACTTTAAAAAGCCTTTTTAGTTTAAGATCCCAGGTCAGTCGATGCAAGTAAAATCTTTCTAATAAAAGGAGGTAAAAAGAAAATTCTATTGTCTACTTGACAGTAATCTACTGTCGTAAATTAGTTATTAAAACTCGTGGTAGGCCTACTGGGCAGAGAAATGTTAACGTTATCATGTCGCCACAAAAAAGAAAGAAATAAGAAGAACGTCTGCTTATTGACCTCTTATTATAAAATAGAAAATAAGTGATGTTTCAATAGCTCAATATAATCTTAAAATTATGAAAGCGCACTATGTGGCCTAATTGTTGTTATAAACGCTGAGACTTCGTGTAAATTGGCTTTCGATTAACAAAATAGTACTCGCCGCAGCCAAGGTGTTAACTGATTAGCAAAATAATAGGTATGTTAAGATGTAGTAATCTAAGTTTAAATGTATTTTTGTTATGGTGTGCAATAAAGTGTATTTGTATTGTATTGTATTGTATGTTCGTCCTTCAATCTTCCACCGAGTATTTTCTTTCTCTGCCATTTACCGGACATAACCACTTCACACTGGTATTACTTCACTTCAAATAATTACTGAGCCAATGGAATTGATCGACGCTCGAATGTTGTGTCCGTCAGGATGACCGGACCACAGCACGGATTCACATGAAACTTTACCAAGATTTAGTACCTATTTTGTACTATTTTGTACCTATGTTTAAATATTTTGTACCTCAGTAATAACAAAGTTATTTAATAAATAAAGTGGGAAGCCATTCTGACGTCAGGATGGCTTCCCACTTTTTACTTTGGGTACTTACGGTCCATATATTACTGAAATCTTTGCATAATAATTTAGTACCTTTTTTGTACCTACGGTAAATATATAAATACTTAATGTTTTCCATTTAAAAATTACTTTTATTTCATTATAAACAATTATATATGGAGCATCATTCATCTGACACATTATATTTCACAAACCATGTAGTCCCCTTTCCTGCATCCAGGCAGAGGAGTAAAACCCATACATTTGTTAGTTCTAACATTGACGATAAAAACTTCTGCCACCTGTTTCTCTGAGAACTTTGGCTACAGTTTGGGACGGATGCATGAACGGCCGCGGGGCGCGTGAGCGACCGGTTGTGTATGTGTCGCGGGCACTTACCGCAGCTGAAAAACGCTATTCTCAGATTGAACGCGAGGCGCTGGCTATAGTGTTTTGTTTAGAAAAATTGCTCTTGTATTTATATGGGAGACGTTTTAAATTGCGTACCGACCACAAACCGTTGGTGAATATTTTTGAGCCTAAGCAGGGGGTTCCCTCAATGGCTGCGAGTCGGTTACAGCGGTGGGCTATTAAATTATCAGCACATACATGCGACATAGAATATGTAAATTCAAAAGAAAATAGAGCAGATGGGTTATCACGATTGCCAGCTTTGACTAAAACTACACAAAGCGTTTGCGGTCAGCGGGTGAAGTCATACCATGCACAACCATAAGGATTCCCTTTTAAACGACTTCAAAATGAGTAGTTCTGTATTCGACGCGTATGTATGTAATATTAATAAAAATAAGTAATATTTACATAATATGTTAATCTATGTGGGCATAAACAAAATTTACCCAATTTCATGAGTGTACGTATGTATGTAGGTTTATCCCCGTATTTCTCAGAAACTACAAATCCTATTGCGATCGAGCGATATCAAAATCGGATCAGTAATTTAAGAGATATAGACTGTTTAAGTTTCCAGTAAATTACTCTGGCATAGCCAGCCATAGTTATTATAAGTCATTATAAGTGTACTAGTTTATGTTGTTATTAAATAAATGTTTTGTTGATTCTTTTCTTAGTAATATTTTTTTAAATTAATTTCCTTAAGTTTGCAAGCATATGAGAATGTGCCCTCTACAGATCGTAAGATTATATACTATGTTGCTAGAATTATATAATATATCTATACTTATAATAAAACTGTAACAGGTCCAATACTGTACATTGAAGATATTTTGAGAATTATATTTGGAGGGCATTCTATAACCGATACTGAGGCCGAAAATGTATTTTTTTTTTAATTTTTGTCTGTCTGTCTGTCTGTCTGTATCACGGCTGCGCATCACGCCGAAACTACTGAATGGATTCAAATGAAACTTGGCATGATTTGAGATCTTACTACGAGGTAGGACATAGGATACTTTTTATCCCGTAATCTAGCACGGTTCTTTTGGGAGAGGGGATTAAAGTCAAAATGGGTACTTGGTTATACGCTTGGTCCGATTTTATCAACTTTTCTTTATAATAAAATAAATATTAGTAAGGGAACACTCATAGAAAGTTGTTATCAAGGTTTTGTAATCGATCGGGTTAAGCAACGTTAGGTAAGGTCATTAAATAGATGGGTGACCGTTTAACGCGTCATTAAATAGATGGGTGACCGTTTAACGCCATTTGAACTAAACGGGTCCGTGATTTGGAGAGCAAGTAAAAAGTGGGTCCCAGTTTTTAACCGACTATAAAAAAGGAGGTTATGTATTCGATGCGAATCTGTTATTAAAAGTTTAGTTAACGTAAAAATAGCGCAGGCGGAGCTGCGTGGGTCAGCTAGTTCTGTATAAAATGCTGTTCTATAGGGAATAATTTTTAATTTAGACATTTTTTTTTATTTATGTACTTTTATTTATATAAAACTAGCTGTCCCGTGCAGCTCCGCCCGCCTAATTAACTAATTTATTGCGCAACTTTTTAAATTTTTTTTCGTAAGAACCTTCGCCTGATAATTTTAATATTTTTTTAATATCTTGGGACAATCCACACACGGTTATCCGATCCCAAACTAGGCAGAGCCTGTACTATGGAAACCAGACAACTGATACTAATACTTATATACTTTTTTTTTTGTAAATACATACTTAAATAGATAAACAACACCCAGACACTTGGCGGGAATCGAACCCACGACCCATCGGTTAGCAGGCAGGGTGTCTGCCAACTAGACCAACGGGCCCGTCAAATGAATAATGATAATTATGTAATGTGGGTGACTTCAAGAGAGTAAATATCCTTTTAATAAGTTTTCGATCAGGTGGGATTGCAGCCAAGCTAGTGCTTATGACTACAAAAAGACTTGCCTTGTATTTGATGGACGTCTAGGATCCAAACTCGAAATTTCCTAGCAACTTGGAAGTGCAAAACTTACCTAAAGTAGGGCCAATTTAATAGATCACATTTAATATCTGTCAGTTTCTTTTGTCATTATTACAATAAATATGTATGACGGGCCTGTTGGTCTAGCGGTCAGACACCCTGCCCGCTACCCGATAGGTCGTGGGTTTGTTTCCCACCAAGTGTCTGGGTGTTATTTATCTATTTAAGTATGTATTTAAAAAAAAAGCATTAGTATCACTTGTCTGATTTCCATAGTACAGGCTCTGCCTAGTTTGGGATCTGATAACCGTGTGTGGATTGTCCCAGAATATTATATTATTATATGTAATGGTAATTGAAAAAAGTTAAGAAATTGTGCAGTTCTAACTGAACAATTAATAATATTATTTGCCTGCCGTTACCATGTTACGTTGTTTAATTTTGATGAAGTTTCAAATGTGATCTATTAAATTTCATCAGAGAGGGCCGAATGTGGCACATGATTGTTACTGCATGAATGTATGCCGTGATGGAGAATTATGAAACGCTAAGCGGGGTCGGAATACCCTAAAGAAAATACTGAATACTGGCTCTGTTTCGCAGGATAGGGGACTACATGTTACATTATAATATGTCAGACAAATGTCAGATGAATGATGCTCCATATATAATTGTTTATAATGAAATAAAAGTAATTTTTAAATGGAAAACATTAAGTATTTATATATTTACCGTAGGTACAAAAAAGGTACTAAATTATTATGCAAAGATTTCAGCAATATATGGACCGTAAGTACCCAAAGTAATAAGTGGGAAGCCATCCTGACGTCAGAATGGCTTCCCACTTTATTTATTAAATAACTTTGTTATTACTGAGGTACAAAATATTTAAACATAGGTACAAAATAGGTACTAAATCTTGGTAAAGTTTCACGTGAATCCGTGTTGTGGTCCGGTCATCCTGACGGACACTCGAATGTTTCCGTCATACAATAGGTACACTCGTCAAACGACATTGAAACCACGCGCAGCCATTCGCAGAATATTCATTAAAACGATAATACACAATTCCAATACTTCCTGAATACTAAGTTGTGTAACTTGTCGTCAAATCGTTTGATCGCCCTTGACCATTTTGATAAATGAGTCGTACGATTACTAACAATATTGCTTTATCGGCAATCATTGTTTTCCTCTTAGAGAGGACCTACCATTCATTTTGCTGTTCTCACTAAAATATTAATTTTGTTGGTGTCACTGCGAATGCTATCTTCATGAGACCTATCGGCGTACGCCAAGATTTTATCAAGACATGGGCTCGCAGCTCTCTTTTTTTATTTATTTTATTATGGGCTCTCAGAAGTGGCAATGGGCAGGCCATATAGCGAAAGAAAGGTTCTCGAGTAGTGACCACGAACCTTGGACTGACGACAATGTGCAAGTCGATAGCCGATTTTTGTTCATTGTGGATAAATTCATTGTTATGTGTCCAAGGTGGAGGAAATCTTCCGGCTGACCCCACATCATCATCAGGTGATTTGAGTCGGGTTGGGGTCTGAGTCGTAGATTTAAAAAAATCTACGACTTCGACGATTTTTCTTAGCACACCAACGTTACATCGAGGTGAACTTTACCTCATTCCTTAAATTATCTCAAATTTTATCAATCATCTAGTAGGTAGGTATTCCCAAAGCCATACTTTCCAGATGAAGTGAGGCATCAAGATGCACTTTTGAATTAAGAAGAAAGTTCGCTGACACTACACCCCGCCGCAAGACTGATTTTACGATGCTTTCTGCATACATTGACAGTCCGTTAGAATAAAGAGCACCAAAATATTAAGTTTCATTCATATATAAAGTTATAAGTGCAAATTAGTATGGGTAAACGATATTCGTAAAGATAAGTGGAATCGGGTAAACAAAATTCATTTTCTTTGATTCACATCAGACAGGTAAATCAGTTCTTTTAATGTAGGCCTCAGTGACATCGCGTTGCGATTCGATGGAAACCAAATAGCCCACAAAGCTCTTTCGGCATTTTAGTGAGTTGCGTTGTGTGTTAGTGGTCTTGTTCTTTGAACTTTTAAGAGCTTCGACCTGTCAAGAGCAGACGTGATATCTCTGGTCATCTGGGGACGCATTTCCAGTATGGGCTTTGTCGACAGTTGATTTAGGACATGTGATAGAGGCATGTCTTGTCACTGAATTGCATAAAAAATACGTAAGTACCTTGAGTCTCGACCGGTTCCGGGTCAAGGAGACAGTTGGAAAAGTATTAGTAGGTGCTTCAAGATGCGAGCAATCCAGCAATCTTAGTCCTAGTTATAATAATAATAATTCATTTATTTCGGATAACAGGTTCCATAAAGGTTAGTAACAATTAAATACTTAACACTAATGTTAGTAATACAGTAATTGCACAATAACTTAAAAATTAAGTGGACCAACATCATCCTGACCAAGACAGGTAAAAACCAGTTACTTGACTGCATGCAGTCGTAACCAGCGTGCCAGCATTGGCGAGTCCCACCGGTCCACCAATGCACGCAGAATGGTGTTTGGGCTGTCGCGAATCCGCCGCGCCGTAGTAGTGCGGCGCAGCGCTTGCGCATGATGGCAGCGAAACGATCAGCGTGCGCCGCTGCGAACATGGCGGAGGAGCTGCAATAACGCGACCTCCCCACCAGCACCCTGAACGCATTGTTATATTGCACGCGTAGGTCGCTACACACATATTTCACAACATTACAAGAGGTTTTAAGATCTTGCATAATCTTAAGAATTAGTAAGGCCTATCTTTTTGTAGTAAAGATAAGACAAGAATGGACTTGTTTACCTATTGAGATTGTATTTTATATGCGTACTTGGATGATAATGGCATTTCGTAACTCTTACACCAATTATTACTTATATGACTAATTATGATGACTGATAATTACTTATAATTATCAAAAAAGAAAAACAAGTTTATTTTTATGCTACTTTAGAGCCGTTAGAGTATGTGACGACACACGTGAAGTACCTACATTTTTCTATTGTTCGAAATAAATGTTTTTGATGCAGACAGTTTTCAACAGAAAACAAACACCGTTAACAGGCGGGAATATGAAGCGAAACCCTGTATCAAATTCGATCGAACTCAATGCAGAGCCCAGACCACGATTTGAAAGATATATCAATAAGTTCTTCATCTGTAATATACAAAGTAAACAGGAGCCGATGATCACATCGTCACGATGGGGCGATAAGCAAATTTGGTTTTTAGTTTAGCTATTTTTTGATTTGATACTGTCGAAATATTGTGAGGGTCGCTTTATCAAGGCTGACCAATATTTGCACCTGGTCGCTAATTGGATGCTAGTAGCAGTCACACCCTCCTATATAATTTTAGCCATTGTTTTGATAATGGGGTACCTACAGTTTTGCTTTAATTAATTTTCTTTTGATAACTAATACTATATTTGTGTAGTTAGGTCTCTGAGCAAAGCTAACAGATTTTTTTGACATAACTAAGAAATTCTATTAGTTGTAGTTATTTACTTTTAGAAGACGTTTTGTCTGTTGTGTTTTGAGTTTTACTACATACTGATTTGAGCACTAGAATTAATAAAAGATCTTCGCAAATGAGTAAGCTGGTCAATTTATTACATACCAAACATTCTTACGATCCATCCATCGATTATGCTAGATACAGATTACTTACCCAGTAACACGCCTGCGTCAGTTTAATAACTGGTGTTAGTTATCATCAAAACACAGTGGACTACGTCCTAAATTCAATTCTTTCTTATTTATTTTTTAACCGTTGCATTTATTTGTACAAGATTAATTGGCTCAACTACTCTAATATTTGCGGATGATAAACGGAAAGTTCTAGTCAAACACAGATACTGTTAGTTATATATTTAATTGAACATTAAATATTACGAAGTTGTTTATGTTCATGGTTTGGTCTATGTTGAAATACACACACATTTAAGCTATATGTATATACATAGATATAAGAAATAAACTGACTTCCTATTCTTTCCTACTGCTGTCCTATGTAAACAAATAATTAGAATTTATATCTGGGGACCTCTAATCCTCGTGACCATAAGTTCAAACTTTTCTTATTTTTTATTAACTACAATATTGAGATGTTATACATAATAGATATGAAAGCAAAGGAAAACTTGATTAGGTTTAAATATATAAGGAAAAAAATATCGTACGTCGTATTTAGTATGACTTCATGAATTTTGGTTTTCCTGTTTGCATAACCGCTTTATTGGTCATTGGCACAGTTTATCTAAAGTTTTGTTTTGCGTAAACATGCTCATTGAACTGTAAGTCTACTGCCGAATTACTAGTATATTTGGTTTTATCTTTGATATTTGTTTGTATAATAAGCAGCAGCAGCTTAGTGGGCGAGCACTCGCCTTGGAATCAAGGTGCGCAGGTTCGAACTCCGGCTCGCACCTCTGATCGCTTTAATTAATCTTGTGCGTATCGTCTTTGTACGATTGTTACTAGCTTTTGGTGAAGGAAAACATAGTGAGGAAACCTGCATGTCTGAAAAAGCCTAACGAGCTTAACTATGGCGTAAGCCCCTTCATCTTGTGGGAAGGCCTGACCCCAGCAGTGGGACAAAACAAGGGCTGGCATTATTAATAAGCTTAGATCGAAGACAATTCCTCTAAAAATTTCTGCAAGCTCTCTAGGTATTGTCGGAATTTGTCCAACAATTGTCTCGTCCTATATTCTAATATTACTATCTTTATTTTTGCTTGAGCAAAGTTTTTTATTCGTCAACATCACGTTCACGTCTCGTTTTCATCCTTTAGTTTATACTTTTATTATTGGTAATTTACATTATATTTTACTAGCACAGAAACGTGATTATTTATTTATTTATTTAAACCTAATGTACTAAAGTGGTACACAGGACGGACTTAATACCTCTAGGCATTCTCTACCAGTCAACCTTTGGGTTAATGGGAAACACATCAAACAATAGGCACTATAAACCATAGTTATTAAATAACTTTACTAATAAACTATTATTGTTGAGTTTTAGACAAAACTAACAATCAAAATGAGAAGAAACTAAAATTTAAAGTGCATGCACTGAAACAACATACAGTTTTTATTGGTACTTAATCTTTTCGCTCTGCAAGCTGTAGAACCTCAGATACGTTAGAACGTATCTATCTGGGGTATTATTGCTCTCTACTAACTTTTAATGCTCAGCACTTAATGATGGAATACTAAAAGCTCAGCATCTATTGTACATGTAACCTAATATACTTACTTATGTATATTTGCTGCTTTCACGAGGAACAAGGTTGAAAGAATTCAACGTGTAACAATATTATGAAATCGCAGACAAAATACAGTCAGTACTTACTGGTACAATAACTTTAAACATATCGGTCATGTGTATGCCATGTTTCCTTACTCCTATAACTAAACTCTATAACGTTTAATTAAATATACTTCTGTTCTTTATAGTTCAATTCCAACTCAATTATAACTTCCACCTATCGACATGGTTTGCTGTGGAAACGTGCTGTGTTGAGTTTTTCATGTCATCATTGAAAGATTGGACAATCTGCAAGATCTTCTAGGGTTGATTGTCCAGGCTTGGTCTGGCTAACACTATGTTACGCCCAGGGACCAGGAACCAGGTGGCTAGTCATTAGAGAGGGTGGGAGAGATCGCTTAAAATTGGAGCTGCTTATAAAGGAAAGTATCTCTGTCTTACAGAAGACCAAATAACGCCACCTACAAGTAGTTTTGTGCTCCTAAGATGAGTATGATTGTCAGTACTCTATGAGAAGTTGCTGTGCGACCATCGTCTGTTTTTAACCCCCGACCAAAAACGAGAGGAGTTATAAGTTTGACGCCTATGTCCGGAACTCTGTCTGTCTGTCTGTCTATCTGTATGTATGTCTGTCTGTCTGTGGCATCATAGCGGTCCAACCAGTGAACGGATTTGAATGCGGTTTATTTTATTTGAAAGCTAGTTTAAGCGAGATGGTTCTTAGCTATGTTTCATGAAAATCGGTCCGTTTCGACGAGTAGTTGCTAGAAAAAAGGTGATCAGGGTCTGATGATGGAGCTGAAAGGTGGTCACGGGATCTCTGCACCAATAAACGTAGACCTACCAAGTTTAGGCTCGTTACGTATGTCTCGACGAGCATTTGCTAGAAAAATGGTGGTCAGGGTCTGATGACGGAACAGGAAGGTGGTTACGGGATCTCTGCACCAATAAACGTCGACCCACCGAGTTCGGGCGGCTCGTTGGGTAGGTCTCGACGAGTAGTTACTAGAAAAATGGTGATCAGGTTTTGATGATGGAGCAGGAAGGTGGTCACGGGAGCTCTGCACAAACAAATGTAGACCCACCGAATTTGGATTCGTTGGATATGTTGCTGCGAGTAGTAGGTAATGTTGATTAGTCTGGTGATGGAAGCAAGCAGGAAGGTGGCATCAGGAACTCGGCTCCATTAAATGTAGGACCCACCGATTTATAAATCTATGGTTAAATCTTGACGAGTAGTTAGACAGATTCTAATCACAGGAAAGTCATTTTAAGAGTTCGTTTACATAGGCCGGGGGTTTTTTTAAATTTTTAAATTTATACTTGTTATCACCTCTGTCGCAGGTTTCTTTTCATTTTGTTAACAAGCTAGTGCGAAAATCTTCGCCGATTGGACTTCAATGGTGGTGACTAATGCATATGTGGATATGATCCGCAAACAATGGCCTAATTACTTACTTGCCCTGATACCTGCAATCTAGAAGATCTTTGTAATATTACAGACAACGCACGACATATGGCTTACTGGGATTTAGTTTTTGCGATTGACACGATATGAAGAAATGCGTTTCAATCCACGACTGTATTACGTCGACGACTTACGTCGATCGATCGTGATCAAGCACTAGTAGAATGTCCTTGAAAAAAAATCGGCTCTTGTGTGGCTACGTGAACCGCACTACCTCCAATACCAGTAGAAGTCAACAAAATCTAAAATTTGCAAGCACGATCTGTTTAACTATTGACAGTACCTACTTTTTTAACCGGCTTCAAAAAGAAGGTTCTCTATTCGACGCGTATGTATGTAATATTAATAAAAATGCGTAATATTAATATTTAATAGTCTATGTGAGCTTCTAAACAAATTTACCAAATTTTATGAGTGTATGTATGTATGTAGGTTTGTCCGCGGATTTCTCAGAAACTACAGGTCCGATTTCAAAAATTCTTTTTGCAATAGTTAAAGTATTTTTCAACTTAGGGTAGAGTACAAGTTTCATCAAAATCGGTTTAGTAGTTTAAGAGATATAAACTTTTTATGTTTTCAGTATGTTACTGTAACGTAAACGTTCGGTTGCGTGATAGTGCTGATACCTATTTTACTAAAATATAAGTCACTAAAAAGTGTTAATTAAACTATTTTTTTTAAATAAAAACCGACTTCAAAGTAAATTATCTAAAAAGCATAAAATATCGAAAATATGATTGAAGTTGGTGTTAGCGTACCTGCTGTGTATATTCTGCATTCTGCGGTTTTTATTTTTTTTTAAATAGTTTATTAGATAATTTACTTTGAAGTCGTTTTTTTTTTTAAATAGTTTTCATCATATAACTTACCTGTGGTGATAGTGGCTTTAGTACTTAAGTGAGTTCCAAAAAGGAGTTGAATTACTGTGCCATTCCTGTGAAGTTTGACCTAACATAATTTATGTTTATTTTTTCCAATCGTAACAATGGAATACGTCGTTTCAGTTTTAAAATTCAGTGGGCGCGGTTTCGGTTACACCCATTATACGTTGACCTATCGACACCTGATTAAACGACGCAGCACGAGGTGCAGTTATTTGGTCGCCCATTGTCATACAAATCACTCGGGTCAGGTGTTAAATAACAGAACGAGTGCTAATTGAGAACAATTTACGCTTGCTTCATTGGACCGTAGCGTACTCGTGTCTCAGATCTGCGTAATAGCGTGAAAAGCTACGTGGTACGATGATGTCTTTATAGAAACCAATGATTTTGTTTACTACTTTAGGCAGAAGAAATTAATGGTCTACTTGTTCTTTGGCCTTCTCAATTCAAGGTTTTTTTGACAGTAGATAACGTTTACCAACACTTGTTTTTGTAGAACCACATTTACCTACGTGTGCTGTTATGACTGTCAAATTTCCGTCCCTCACTTAACTGAAATACTGTGGCAGGAATTTCAAATCTTTTAGGAAATACTATGTCCAAGGGGAAGACCAATATTATGTATGTATATTTTCGACTAGACGCAATTGAAAATCGTCGGGTCAGAGTAATAAGAATCTCAGATGGCTGTTGCTCGGCAGGGTAAACTAGGCTAAGGCATAATCATTAATTAACAAATGAAACGAATATCAAATCAGCAATGAAAGTTTTGAAAAAGGATCTTTCTCCTTTTTAACTTTTGACGAAAGAAACGAAGAGGTTTTATAAGTTTAATGAAGCCAGTCTATATAATAATATGGCAGAGGAATGTAAAGATTGTGAAAGCGTGAGCTGAAAGGTGGTTTGATCTGGATGATTCTTGGGTATATTTGATGACATGGTTTTTCTTTGTTTGGTTTATTACATTTCTTAATTTCAATTCGCTTCCATCTGATTGCATCTCAGGGTATTGCATGATACGTTAAACGTTAAAAATAATAGTCATTAAAATTGGTGTATTAGTCAAAGTCTAAAGTTGTAATATGTTCTGTTATCATTGGTTGCAGAATCTAACCGCATGTGGGCGAGCGCTTCCTTTGTCGGTGTCCTCATCGTGATCGGTTTGCCGTTGTGGTGGAAAACAACTGAAGTTTATAGGTAAGTCCCTACAATTTGCGTGCAGACCATAGAGGCAAGAAGACGTTGTCTACCCTATGATTTCTCTAAATATTTATCTGAGTGAGTCATAAAGTTTGGTTTCTAAAAGGAAATTGATGACTGTAGTAACAGTTCATTTATGGATATTTAGGAGGCACAATGCTTAAGGGCGGGCTCACAGTCATATAGGTAATTTGCTTTTTTGCCTACCCCGTCTTAAAAGTGTCTGCACGTACTTACTGCAAAAAAGCGGTATAAATTACAAATCTGATAATAATACAAAGGTTTTATGAGACTAATGTCATCCTAATCGTTTAAAGAGCTGATTCTGTTCATACCATTACATTTTAACAAGCAAAAGTTGCATTAAAGGGACTGTTTGTTTTAAAGGTTCATTACATGACATGATCATATTTTTTAATCAATATTGGCCAGTACTCGACTGCAGTCCAGCTTGATGGAAGGCGGTGAGCAAATCGGAGATGGTAAAGCACAATAACTCTATCCTTTAAAACACATTACAATCGGACGGCATGATAAAACCGGCTTAGATAAACTGCTGCTAAATATCCAGAAGGTATAACTGTGATGATGACATGAAGGTCGTGGCTTGACATCATTCCTGACCATGTTAAGGGGTTTCTCTAGATATCCCTAGTCAATACAAACTAAATTAATTGTCCCTATCTAAGTTCAGGTTGACCTGTGGGGTGTCCGGGTAAGAATAGCACCCACCCATGTCCCACCGTTGGGCGCCCGTAAGAGGCGACTAAGGGAATAGTGAAAACAAGAAGATTATATATCCTGCAGTCTTAGCACGATTTGCCAAGACTTCGTAATCTTGACTGTTCGGTGTGGAGTATGACGTAGTTATCGACATAGAAACGTCATTTTCGGTATTAGCTAGGTCGATAACTACGTCATACTCCACACCGAACTGTCAAGATTACGAAGTCTTGGCAAATCGTGCTAAGCTTGCTGCTCCTACTGTGGTCCCCAAGTCGCTTGCCAAGCGATGAGATTTTGGCAACCCCTCTCATCTAAGTGGGAGGCCTTTGTTCAGCAGTGGACGTCCTTCGGGCGCTGATGATAATCAGGTTCAGGTTGCTTGAAGGTTCAGCTTAAATATGGAACAAAATCGTTTGTTTATTAAATGCTATACAAATCCTTTTATCAAGAAATAAATTTATGTTTGCATAATTTGGTATCATCACGCTTCCATTTATCAAAACAACATAATTGTTCTACGACCTGAGATAACCTAAATTTTCGTATTGTTTACAGACAGATAAATGCATTTTTTGTCTTCAACTCCAGCTACAGCCAATCTAATAATAAGCTAATAAACTAATTATTAAGTATTCAATTTAAAGTCACCAAAATAGGAATAAAGACTAGCGAAAAAGCAATTATGGAATGATCCCTCTATCTCTTTTATTGTGCTTCCTTATCTGATCCGAAGAATTAAAGCCAATTTAAAACAGTCGTCGTATCAGATTGTAATCTAAACAAAGCGAAGCTATACATATGTGTATTGTATATAGCTTGGATTACAGCACAATCTGATATTACAAGTTCATACATGTTATCGCACAGTTTTTAAACACGAGACAGCTGCTGTTCAATGTTATCAACTACTCGATACGTACTGATCGACTGACAATTGTATAAATTATGTTATGTACAGTGCAGAATACAAATCATTCGTTAGCTTCTTAAAAGTTCACAAATTGGTCATGCACTTTCGGCTAGTTCCTTGGCCGTTTCTGTAACATACCATAGAGAATTACGAAAGCAAAAATTTATTC
Source organism: Furcula furcula (assembly GCA_911728495.1). Taxonomy (NCBI): domain Eukaryota; kingdom Metazoa; phylum Arthropoda; class Insecta; order Lepidoptera; family Notodontidae; genus Furcula; species Furcula furcula. Next base: position 11,660,041 of record OU452258.1, read on the forward strand.
ATCAAGTTTGCTAACAAAGGTGGATCAAAGAGAGATGGAACTATTGGGACCTCAAGCTTAAAAATAATATTGTAGCCCGTCCGGAGAACCACCTTTATCTTGAATAATATAAAAAAATAAACCGCAGCCAAGTAACAACTTTGATGGTATTGTATTTCTGCGGTAAATAAAATTGCCAGGGCATTATGAGGATTCGAGTCCCAGTTAAGGGATCCCAGCTTGTCCGTTTAGCTACCAACATAGTGCTATTCATAGTAAACTATTGTATATCTATATGCGCTTTACTTTTTAAACATTCCATGACTCCAATACCGCGTACCATCGAGAATGTGGTTCAACTCTAGCTTAGAAAGAAAAAAATATTTATAGTTTTAAAGATTTATCCACTTAGGTAACCAAATCTAAATTTGCCTCTTCCTAACATGAAGTTATGCGCGTTTAGTTCAAGTGCATATATTCTTCCATTACTCTTCCATTTCCAGGGTATCGTTACCGTATGATAAAATCGCATCGTTCGATAAGCTTTCACACGTGATCAATACGTCGCTCACTGTGCTCGCGAACGATGAGGCCACCGCATCAGAAATCATTGGACTCATCGGGAAGACTTTCCAGGATTCTGGTAAGTCTACATAAAACAGCAACGACGAAGTTTTTTAAAAAAAATACCGGTCAAGTGCGAGTCGGGCTCTCCCACCGAGGGTTCCATACCATCATTGGACGTATTAAAGTTATTTTACTAGTCGTCTTACACCTCAGATAGCAAAAAAAAACAAACCGCAAAGCTAAGTTTATTTGTCGAGGTTTTTTTAGGATAACTAAAAAACTGTACTACTTAGAAAGATCATTTTATTTTACTGTAAAATATAGTTAGACATGTATTGTATTACCCATAATTATTTCAGATTTTTCCCTCCACAAACTTCGGAGATAAGGGGAGGGAATGGTATTTTTTTGACATTTTTGATTATCAGCCAAAAACTGCGTGACATAAAGCAAAATAAAAATCTGTTTTGAGATGTGCAAATGAAGCCCTTTCATATGATACCCCACTCAATATAGTAGACTCACTTTGAAATTTTGTTGACCCATTTCGACCCCCATTATAAAAAAAAGTAAAAGAAAAAAGATATTTTTTTCATTTGGGTAATTTAGATCTAAAACTATTCCAAGTTTCAAATTGATAGCATCAGTGGTTTCTGAAATATATAGGTGTGTGACAGACAGCCCGACAGACAGACGAAGTCAGACCATAAGGGTTCCTTTTTTACCTTTTAGGTATGGAACCCTAAAAATCAAGACTAGATCAAAGGCGGCGGCCTAACTCAGCATTGGGTTTTGAGGCAGGCCCAGATAAAAGGTCCATTTTCGGTAGTGATTAGGTAAATTGTTTATTGAATATGTTGATGCTTCACTGAAGAATTTGGCCACAACGACTTCATCCTTCCGACAGACTCAGATTGATACACAAGACCTCTTTTGGTCATCTCTTTGATGTGCTCGCTATTTTTCAAACGTGCGTCTATATAATGGGCATGTGAGTACACCATTCTCATACGCAAAGGACTTGCTACTGAAGGACGAGCTTTCAGTATATCTTACTTAGGGTGAATTCGAATTTGCAGCGCGCTACGGTTGCGTTGCAGCGCGCGTTTATGATTTATATGGATTTACAAAGCAGAGCGTCTGCAGCGCTGTAACCGCGCTTCAAATGTGAAGTCACCCTTACAGTCCGGGCTAGAACTTTTTGAAAATTCATTGTTATGTACCTGTTCTTGAACAATGTACCAGTAATAATAATAATATGGGACATTCCACACATGGTCATCTGATCCCAAACTAGGCAGAGCCTGTACTATGGAAACCAGACAACTGATACTAATACATATATTTATATGTAGTTTTTTTTGTAAATACTTAATTATATAGATAAAACATCCAGACACTTGGTGGGAATCGAACCCACGACCTATTGGTCAGCGGCCAGGGGCCACCACTAAACCAACAGGCCCGTCAACAATGTTACAGTAATCGCTGCCGTAGCGTAGCAGCCAAAGGGATGATCATTCAGTTATTAGCACTCTTACCTTCAATTAGTAACCTATTATTTGGGTGCTATTTTCTGTGCATTGCTCACGTTCCAAGATTAATAGTCTTTTATGATCTTAATTTATGCTATTTCAGATGTAATTAAATTAAAGATCAACAAGCGGGTGATATCTAAAGAGTTGCACCACACTTTGGAGTCAGTGGCGGATGATAATGAAGCTGTAGAAGAGGTCGCTGCAGCGTACGATATAACGCGACACAATCACTTCTACGTGGTGCAAAGGAAGCCGTTGTACCAAGATGTGTGGCTCTCTAGCGAGAGGATCCTATTCTTCAGGGATTCTAAAGGTATAGGATGGTTAGCTGTAGAGTTTGCTAATGTAATGCATAATTCTGAAATAAACAGATAACTGACTTATGAAGAATCAAGAACCATGATAGTAAGTCCCATGTGTTCGAGATTGTCCAGATAAGTAAGAACTGAGGTGTGTAAACATGGCTGCGCTTCGGTGTGAATGGCACTAAAGCTAGAGTTAAGAGCATAACTAAAAACTCAGGTGACTGGCAAGGCAATGCAATAGGCATGATGACTGCTACACAATACCAATGAATCTGTGGTTTTTAATATTAGAACAAATTGCACTGATTCCAAAAATGCATATCATTTTCATAATAATAGAGAGATTTTCGAGATATTTAAGCAAATAAATTACTTAAAAACAGCTAATCGCCATTTTGTAATAAACACTGATCAGAGTGAATGACGTCAGTCCGGTGTAAATAAACAACTGTCAAACTGTCATCTCAACTTTTTCTTTCATACAATGATTCACTTTTATACCTACAGACAGATGTTTATTTACACCGTAGTGACGTCACAAAATGGCGCCGTGCACCAGCCTTCGTTTTGGAACGAAATTCAAACTCTATTATGAAAATTAATAATGATGTTGCTATTAATTGTAAATTTAATACTAAAATATGATTATTTTCGGCAATAGTAGACCCGTAACATAGTAGTACATTTTAAAGTATTTTTCAAAATTAGTCAACATGCCTATTGTCCAAAGGGCAGGTACAGTTAGTACTCCCCGAGATGTGCTCGAGTGAGCATTCGGCGTTGGAGAGATTGTGGCGAGGTTCGAACGGAGTGCACAGAATATTTTCCATAGCGCAGATGAAGGGCTACCAGAGAGGTTTTAGTGGGTAAAATAGCCCAGCCGTCGCCCCTATAGAGTCTAAATACCTTTTGAAGGTTCTCTCACTGACTGCAAAAAAAAAATAGGCCCAATTAGTAATCGTTCTAATACGGCGTCGCAGCTTTAAGCTACGGGTTAAGTTATGAAACCGATCTCGCCGGCGACATTGAAGGTTCCTACGCATGTAGCTTCGACGAGCATCACCTCACTAAGTTTATGCCGCATCTTCTCAGTGACAGCGCGTGATGTGGTGATGAATTCAGTCTTCTCTCAGTAGTAGTCCAAACCGAGGTTGCATTCCTGAGGTGCCTTTAAAATAGTCACTCGCGTTACCATTCCGGCTTGAAAACTTAGTCCAGCGCTAAGTGATGAGTAAAACTAAAGACAAAATTAAAGCAACCCCTGTGGTACAATGTACCGTCCAGAGTAGTATCACCACGGTGTCAGATATTCTGCCCATAAACAGCAGTGTGTAAATGGCACTATATCTAGTGAAATTACAGGACACAGGACACCTACTTAGTAATGTCTGGGCAGACGAGCGGCAGTTCATTTTAGCGGTCTATAGGCAGGAGTGTCGCTTCCTCTTTTAGCGACAGCCCAAGCCGAGGCCGTGCCTCCCTGAGGTGCCCTTGAGCTCTAAGCGTGCTTTAAGCGCTCGCCTCCTATTGTCCGGTGAAGCTTTAATGGCCAACAGCGACTATCAGTCCCAAAAAAAAAAGGAGTGACGCTTACTATCAGGCGTGCATCTTGCGTCATATATATTTGGTAGAGTTGTGAAATCACAACTGAGCGCTTAAGCTTTTTTTTTGTTTTACTACCAAGGTCCCATCTGATGGTAGGCAGTCAGCGCAGCCTATGAACGCTAGCAACACCAGTAGGATCTCTAGCGCTTTGCCGACCCCTCAGAAATGTGTAAACTCTCTTTTTAAATAACGCCATTCTGTAATTATGTACCTCAACTTACCCCAGCTCACATTTATTTCATTTTAGCGTCACTTACAATAGTTGAAGCTTTAAAACGCTGGGTGTATCAGCTACCGGTAGTGGAAGGCGCCAAGTCTGAGAAGGCGGATGTGAACCGACAGACCAGGTTCCCACCTGCAAACGGTTACCACGTGGTACTATCTGTGGTACACCCCAGACCGGACGCGTTGGTGGTGGACTTCGACGCAGGGGAAGCCGTTGAAGGTGGGATTATAATTTATTTTGTACACATTATGTATGAGATAAGGATGAATATTTGGTGGCTTTAGTTACAGTCACATAAAGTGACCTCAAACTGTGCTATTTCAATTGACGAATAAAAAACATTGCCCAATTTAATAATTGAAAATTCCTGATATTTACGCGAATACTGCACATTGAAATGAAAACTAAGTTTACGGATTATATCGCGGTTTATTTATGATTTTAATTACCCGACGTTTCGAATACCTACTTTACAGCATCTATGGTCACGGGCGGACAAATACATAAATAAATAAATATAATCCGTAAACTTAGTTTCATTTCAATTGAAAATTTATTTGCAGAAAATTATTGTGGTCAAAACATGTATGTTATATGAATGTGCACAATATTGTTTTTATTAACAAAAGTTTTGCGCTCGACTTCAATCTGTCGTCGCGAGCACCGCGTGGTTGCCGTTCATTTCTACTACCCTGGGATTTGCAAGCAAGCATCTGACGCTGGAGAGACTGGCGGAGGTCCCTCGATGAAAGCCACCGGGGAGGCTTAGTACCCACATAACCCAGCCTCCGCCTTGGTGCCTTGGAGACCAGGTACCTTTTGAAGGATTCCTCCTAGGCAACAAAAAAAAGCGAAGATGTGATCTAGGATGGACCGCGCTTACCCATAAGATGCATGTTCACTCTAGACTTGAATGGTATATTCCAAAAGGTACCTAAGATATATTTTTCTGGAAAAACGGTATCCGGGAGAGAGCTCCACAGCTTGGCCGTGCCTGTGAGGAAAGAAGATGCGAATCTCTTACTGCGGCAGTTGGAGAATCAACGACAAAGCGGTGGAGACCCTGCCGTTCGATCCAACAATCTTTGCGTTTTAGTCCTAATTTACAAGAAAATGAATTTACATTAAACGGCTAAACAGATATTATTCCCAGGATGTCATTATTATTCAACAAACATAAGCTAAGAACCAATCTAATCAAACCAGCGCGCAGCATTACAAAAATAATACCGCATCCAAATCTGTCCATTCGTTATTGAGCTGCAATACCCCAGAGCCCAGACATAGGGCTAAATTTTCATCTTTACTCATTATTTTGTTCTAGACTACATCGGTTCATTCGTAGATGAGTTGAGTGTCCTTCATAATTTTACACTCAAGTCTCAATGGCTCCATATGTTGGATTTCGACTTTCAAGCCAAAGAAGTAAGTACTAAGCCCTGAATATAAGCTTTATAAGTTTTTCATTATAGAAATAATATTCACAAGTAAACGGCATTACGCTATTAATTAATGCTTATTGCCTAATATTGTTATTGGTTTGCCATAGTGGTTCATCATAGTTCGGGATTTTTTAATTAAAAAACTTAGACAAAAAGCAAGACGTTCCCCCGATAACACAGAATACATAATAGTACTCCGATAGTGACGGACATGCCTTCTTATGGGCAGCTGCACTGCTCTGCTGCTTACGTCACTAGAACCCGGTAATTCACTAGCTACAGTGCTCTTTACACTGCAACTCAGCAGACTTCACTGCGGTGGTACCTAACTGGACAGGGGCCTATAACCTAGTAATCCAGAAGCCGTGAGTGAATTATCCCAGACAGCACGTTATATTTATATTCATCATCAGCCGACGTCGACTGCCGAAGAAAGACCCCTTGAAAGGGGGGGGGGGGGTTACCATAATTCCAACGCTTGGCAGGTGTCTTGGGGATCGTAGTATAGGTGGTAGATAATTCAATAGAAAGTCGCTGCTGCCCCGTCTTCTGTTAAGTCTCGTACGACATCCAACGGGAGATGATTGGATGCTATTCTTACCCGGACACCCCACGGATTATTATATTATCATTGGTTAAGTGCGTGGTTCGAAGGTGTCTGACTCGAGCGAGTGGGGACGGCACATGGCGGTCTCACAAGCCACGCTGCACGTATTACTGACGCGACTAGAGACCCGCGCCGCTTCACACGTGGCCGACCTGCCCACGATCAACCTCGCACTCTACGCGGTGCCATGCCACGCGGCGCCGCTCGCCATCTACGACCACAACGGTGCGCACCTTAAGCCGGGATTACTCGTAAAGTTTCTAATTTGGGTTTATTCGTAAAGTTTCTAAACTGGGTTTACTCGTAAAAGTTTCTAATCTGGGTTTACTTGTAAAACTTTCTAATCTGGGTTTACTTGTAAAGTTTCTGATCTGGGTTTACTCGTAAAACTTTCTAATGTGGGTTTACTCGTAAAAGTTTCTAATCTAGTTTTACTCGTAAAAGTTTCCAATCTGGGTTTACCTGTAAAGTTTCTGATCTGGGTTTACTCGTAAAACTTTCTAATCTGGGTTTACTAGTCAAACTTTCTAATCTGGGTTTACTTGTAAAGTTTCTGATCTGGGTTTACTCGTAAAACTTTCTAATGTTGGTTTACTCGTAAAAGTTTCTAATCTAGTTTTACTCGTAAAAGTTTCCAATCTGGGTTTACCTGTAAAGTTTCTGATCTGGGTTTACTCGTAAAACTTTCTAATCTGGGTTTACTCGTAAAAGTTTATATTCTAGTTTTACTCGTAAAAGTTTCTAATCTGGGTTTACTTGTAAAGTTTCTGATCTGGGTTTACTCGTAAAACTTTCTAATCTGGGTTTACTCGTCAAAGTTTCTATTCTAGTTTTCCCTTTCCCTTTTTTGTTTTGTTGAATAAGCTAGAGGGCTTCCATCCATTACTGTATCACCACTTACCATCAAGTGCTTAGTAAAAAAATAACTTCGAACTATCCCGATAAAATCGGGTTCCAAATAAAAAACTGCATTCACCGTTCGTCTGGGAGCTACCATACTTATAATGTCCTCCTGGCCGAGATATTATAATGTACAAGCGCTTGCGTAGACACAAGTGCATTCTTTCTTCCGTTATACCTACCTCATAATCCGATGGAACGAAAGACCGGCACGACCGGGGAGAGGTCAGGCTCAGGACCGACTTTTACATGCCCATCCGACGCATGGATCGTCTTACTTTCCCGTCAATCAGGTGATCGGGATGTACTTTCCCAGGAAGGAAGAAGGAAAAGGAGACATACAGACATTATTAATGTGACATTACATGACGCCTAATGTCAACTGTCCATTTGGAGCTGGGATCATACATCATCCATTAAGTCATAAGGACTACAAGTGTATCAAAATGTAATTTTTATACCGCTACTGCTTTCTGCCTTAGGGCGGGGGTGGCGAAGAATTTGTTAAAAAGAAATGTTTAATAAGGCTACAGACGTGCCAACAAATAATTTTTCTTCGTGATTTTTTGAAACAAAAAGAACTTTATAAGTACTAAAGCAATCCGTTAAAATTATTGTTAAATATTTTTTCAAAAATAAACTTTCTTGTTTTGAGAAAATTTTCTTAATACTTAGTCATGTTTTGACTCACGGATTTACTGCCTGATGATTAATACACACATCAAAAGTGTCTAGGGATCAACATATATTTTTGCAATAACTTTTCTCCTGATTGATATTAATTAAAATTTTCTTTAAGGATTCATCAAATAAAGTGTTTTCGTTTGTCACAGTAACGATAAACCAAGTCACCTTTGCATTAATAAAGAAATTTGCCATTTTCCTAATAAAGGGATTTTTGACATTTGAACCACTAACACAAAAGTTCGAAAAAAAGACTGAAATAACAGTTTTCTTTAAAATTTTATTGGGTAACTTAAACAATTAATAATCCGTGTTTCTACCGCGAACACTAACAACACAAGAACATCGGTTTGGCATACTCAAAATGAGTTCATCCAAATCACGCTGTGGAATGGCCGCCCATGTTCGTTGCAACAACAAAAAAAGGTCTTCTTGCGACTGGATACCCTCCATATTCGGCAGAGCTCTTCTCTGTAGCATATCCCATGCATGCTCAATCGGGTTCAAGTCTGGCGACTGAGCAGGCCAGGGCAGGACATTGATGTTAGCTGCGGCGAGAGTCTGTCTTACAACTCTTGCGGTGTGCGGTCGTGCATTATCATGCATTAACTGAAATAAGGGACCGATTTGCACTTGTAGAGGAACGATGACGTCTGATACAATCGTCTCAGCATAAATTTGAGCGTTGAGGTTGCCTCTGATCCAAATCAACTCAGTTCTTCCGCCGATCCAAATACCCGCCCATACCATGATGGTTCCACCACTATAAGGATGGACTTCCTGGCAGGATTTTAATCGCTGTTGGCGTCCAGGGGTTCTCCAGTGTCGTATACGTCTTGTATCCGGTCTCATACCAAAACGAGACTCATCAGAAAAGCACACGAAACGCCATTGTTCTTCTGCCCAATTTCTGTGTTCAAGAGCCCATTGATATCGAATCCTACGATTGTGCATTGCTATAGGTGGTACCCGTAGCGGTCTTCGGGAATGAAGGTTCACTTCATGCAAGCGGTTTCTGACTGTTTGGTCGCTAATTAAGTTCCCTGAAGAGTGATGAAGCCTCACGGCTAACATCATGGCAGTTATTGTTGGAGCTCTTCGAGTTAAGATTTGAATATATCGGTCTTGTCTCCGTGTGGTGCAGCGATACCGTCCTCCATGGCGCTCAGCCACGGTACCAGTGCTTCGGTAACGTGTCCAAAGTCGACTGATAACACTCTGACCTGTATTCAGAGCTAAAGCCACAGTACGTTGCCGGGAACCAGCTTCTATCATTCCCACGGCTCTGAGCATTTCTTCCCTGCTTAAATGACGTCGCCGCTCCATAATAACGTTGGTTTTAATCAGTAGTAGGGAAACAGTAGCACTAATAATGTCTTCAATGCGTTGTATGTTTTTATAGGGAAAATATTGACAGCTGATTTTCATCTTTTACTCGAATTTGATTCACAGTTCCTGATTCAAATTATGAAATGCACCAAAAAGGATCCATATAAATTTATAAAATCATAAATTTATTACAAAGCCACATCTCAATCTCAAGAAATCCGCTTAAAAATGCTTGATCCCTAGACACTTTTGATGTGTGTAGTTTCATTCCGATATTTCGACGCTGTTGCAAGCGCCATGATCACGGTATCATGACGGACGGGACGGGACGGATAACTGTCGGATAACAGACAAATCTGTCTACTTTTTCAGTCTTTTTCTCAGTTTTTGACTGAGAAAGGGGGTAGACAGATTTGTCTGTTCCTAATTTATTATTTCACACCCGCATCAGGCAGTTATCCCGTGATCATGGCGCTTGCAACAGCGTCGAAATATCGGAATGAAACTATTAATCATTCTGGAAGTAAACCCGTGAGTCAAAACATGATTGTTAATCGCCATGAAAGTTTAAAACAGTGTTTTCTTAATACATTGGTTCGCCATCCCTGCTCTATGGTATACCTACCTACTCAAAATAAAAAAGATCTAGAATGCAACTGTTCATTATTTAATGTAAACAGATAAAATGGTGTTGTCCTCGGTGCAAGCGTTCATGTCCCCTAAATGGGGCGGGGTGATGTTCGGCAATCCTAGCGCGGGCGATTGCCGCGGGGACCGCCCCACGTGGCGACCCAACGTTCGCCTCGTCATGGGCACCTTCATCTCACAGCTCAGGAAACTACTCGGAATCACTGACAATGTACGTAACTAACGATTAGCTTCTTCATATTCATCTATTTATATAACAACTAGCTGACCCGCGCAGCTCCACCCGCACTTTTATTACAATTTGCTCCACTTTTCTCCTCCCTCCCTTGATTTATTTCTCTCTCCATCTCTCTCTCACTTATAAGAAAAATCTAATTCTAATTCTCTCTTTTCTCTTTCCCCTTTCCCGCTTCGGTCCCCGTCACAGTCCCCCTCTTCCTCTCCCCGTTGTCCCCTCTCTGAACCCCGTCCCCCTCTCTCTTCTACCACCTTGCTCCCCCTCACTCTCCCCTTGTTCTACCTTAATCCCCCTATCCCTCACCCTATCACTCTCTCCTCGAATCCCCTCTCCCTCTCTTTCCTCTCTTGCACCCTCCTCTCGTTCTAATATAAATATCCTCGTTAATCATGGTATCTGGTATCTGGGATTCTTACCCACTTAAACCCCTGCGGCTGTCGCATCGCCATATATGAGGGGAGACCTGGGCCCTCCAGTGGGATATGCACCAAATACCCCTCAGTGCGCATTATAGCCCCCGGGAACCTGGCACCATGATCACAGGGACGGGGCTTGCAACCCCGTCACCGTCCTCCTCGGAGTCGCCGCCGCCCGTCACCTATCTATGTAATAACCTTGGCTAACGTTCCTAAACCTAGCGGCATGAAATATACTTAACGATTTTATTCTCAGACCTACCCGATATGTACACAAAATTTCATACAAATCGATTCACCCATCTATTTAGTGACCTAGCCTTATGTTGCTTAACCTTAACCTAGCGGTATGAACAACATTCACAGCTTTTTTGTCATTGGTGTATATATTAGTGAAGTTTATGTTATATTGAAGAAGGGACAAATTCATGCTAACAACAATTTATTAATAGTTAATTATTTGTCATAAAAAGTAAAGGATAAAAAATGGTTATCGTGGGTTATCTCTAAGAGATAAACATATACCATCACGAACTTTTTTGTAGACCTTGTTAAGGTGTACAATACTGTAGTACATTATTTTGATCTATCTCGTAGGGTTCAGCCAGCGTTTGCAATGTAAGCGCAAAAAAATGTGCTTATTTACGACATCACATTAGAAACCTCAAAAATTATCAGTGTTTCTCTACTATATTATGCATGTATTATACATATAAACCTTCCTTAAGAAACACTCTATCTATTAATAAAAACCGCATCAAAATCCGTTGCGTAGTTTAAAAGATTTAAGCATACATAGGGACAGACAGACAGCGGGAGCGACTTTGTTTTATAATATGTATAGATGAACCGCCGAAATGTATGTAGGTACAATCGCGGACACGAACGGTATACCAGTTTTCAATCAAAATCATTTGAACAACGTTTCGTGCGTTTACCTCGCCCGCACGTATTTTGGGCCGGCACGTGTAAGCGATTGTCGCCGTAAGGGTGTTACCGCTTGTGACCACCAGAGTACGCGCATAACTTCCGAACGACTACACCAAATTGTATAATTCTTTTCTTTTGTGTTTGTTATTGAGAAGGTTCTCACGCAACAAGTATAAATTAAAATAGAAAAAGCTCGACTGCGATTAAACAAAATGGGCTTAAATTACATTATACATACATAAAACGTATACACATATATATATTTCAACTCGTCTCGTTAAGACCTTTCATTTGATACCCATATTGATGTTTTTGGAAGTAAAAAAAAATACTAAATGGCGGCTAACGGCAGCCTTATTAAATTGTTGGAAAAATATACTGTCACTCTCACAACTAAGACGAATCCAACGACATATTCCATCAAGCCGTTTAGGCTGTAAGCCGTGCCAAAGAAATAGACATACCTACATACATACATACTCCCGAAAAACATAACCCTCTTCTCGGGGCATTCGGGAAAAAGTACTGAACTGGAACAATTGGCCTGCGTCGGTTTTACCGCTTGATTTGTGGTGCCTTCAAGACTAGAGTGAAGGCTTTTAATAAGTTAATGTGCTTTACCATCCTCGACTGCGTCGCCGCTTTCCATCAGGTGGGAGTGGAGCACTACCTTATGTTGATAACGACGGGCCCGTTGGTCTAGTGGTTAGACACCCTGTCCGCTAACCGATGGGTCGTGGGTCCGATTCCCACCAAGTGTCAGGGTGTTATTTACCTATTTAAAGTATGTATTTACAAAAAAAAATGTATATAAGTATTAGTATCAGTTGTCTGGTTTCCATAGTAGCACAGGCTCGGCCTAGTTTGGGATCCGATGACCGTGTGTGGATTGTCCCAAGATATTATTATAAATAATAATAATAATATATCGTTTATTTCTTCTCACAAAAAAATATGAACATATTTATGAATTACACAGTAAGCACATTATAGTCTAAATGACGCTATTGCAGCTACGAAAATGTTGTACATTTTTTTTTATTTAACATAGTGACAGGATTAGCAATACGTTCGCCTGATATTTAGCGACACGCTTGCCTATAGACAGGTGCATTGTATTAATTCTCTTGTGTCTGGTAATTACACCAGCTACAGTGCCTTTCACGCCGGAACACAACACAACACTTTCGTTGCTTTAGAAGGATCTATTTAATTGCATTTTCTTTCATCAGGAACATATAGATGGTGCACTTTTAGAATCGCTACGATCGGTGTCACCGCGCCGCTGGGAGATCGACAACTTGCTCAGAATCCGGACCATTGAACAACTCACATCGGCTGAGAGAACGTTGCAGTCGTTGGCGCAGCTGCTAGGTACCAAGTATAAATTATAAAAGCAAACAAACAAAATGGTATTAAATTACAGTCGGTATACATGTCTCGTTGAGACCTTTAATTTGGTACCCATATTGCTGTTTTTTTTTTTCGAAAAAATTATCACTCCCAAAAATCTAATGATATACTTACTATAAAAATAAATTAAATAAATTTTTATTTCAAGTAACATAGACGTAACATGATAATAGACAAAAAAACCGTCAAGCCATTTAGACTGTAGGCCTGCCAGAGCAATATATATACATATACATCAGTGGCGTGCACAGAGGGTAGGCAAAAAAAAGTATTCGGCTTGTTTGACCTATTTTAAGTATGTTATTATACCATTTCAAATATCCATATGCAAGCAAATTCTATAGACATATTAATTTGCATTTGAGAACATTAATAAGTTTATTCAGCGGCTCCATACTGACAAAAATGCTTTGCCTACCCTAGGATTTCTCTAAACAGTCTTAATTTTAAAAAATCTTAGTTTGGACATGAATTAACGTATTTTTTTTTAATGTAAGTGGATGTGTTGGTAATACTGGTTAATTTAAGGATATTTGTGCTGGAACACGAATAAGTAGCATAAAGCATAAACAACTCGCAGATATTTTTGTCCGCTTTCAGTGCACGCCACTGATATACATACATAGTCTCCTTCTGGGGCAGTCGGGCAAAAAAATATTTAGAAAAACTAAGTATATGTATTTTTCTTTTACTATGCGATTGATTTATACCCCGAATTCGATACATTATTTCCGAGAATGCGAATTATACAAGCATTCCTAGTTTAATATCAAAGGATATAAATATGATTTACTTTCACCAGGTGAAATATCAAACATAGTTATCAACGACGAAGTGGGCGCGTCCATTAACTCAGCGGTGGACAGCATTCACCGCGCCAGCGAGCTGATGGCCAAGGGTGAACTGGTGGCCGCCTACAACATGTCTCAGAGCGCCTTCCTAGCGGCGGAATCTGCTTTCATGGAGCCCAGTCTGCTGGCTCTATTATACTTCCCGGATGATCAGAAGTGAGTATCGATATCTGTTATGGAATTAAAGTTAGTATAAAGTTATCGCTAGAGGCGCTGGTGTGAAATGTATGAAAAAAACTGACACTTTAGTCGATTTCGCTACCCTTACTATAGTAGCCTCTCAGCCGTATTCGGCTACAGCGGTCAGCGACTGCTTCAGACGCTCCAGTTAATTGGGAGAGCTATTATGTGTTGCAGCCATAGAGTTTATATATTAAGAATATAGAGTACGCGTTTGTCTATGGTCCCATTAAACAAAGCGTAGGCAGATTTTCCTCTACGAGGCAGGTTTTTTGAACTGTTTAAAGTTATATTGCAAGATTTATATTGATATGTAAGTGATAAGTAGTAATAGGTTTGACCTGGCACAAGCGCAAATATCGATAAATACAGCTGACGTTATTGTACCTATTGACGTGTACCTGATATTGATGTATTTTGATGTTCTTACCTGTGCCTACGGTTCTTACTTGCATTTAAGCATTCTATAGTACTTGTACTGATTTTTGTTCTGTGGTTGCAGCTCTCTGGTGTGCTCTCAGGTGACTGGCATACTCTATTTTTGCACTAAACGTGCGCCCGCAGAGAGCGCACGTCAGCACACCATTTAAATAATCATGGCTGCTGGTGGCCGGGACTTGAGATCATCTCTTTTCTTGCCCAAATTCGACTTTCGCTCTAGTTCAAATTCGTAAACTTTCTTTTGAACGAGGTTCCGCCACTCTGAGCGCTGCGATGCCATACACTCCCACTGTGAGGGCTCGATTGTGCAGTTTTCAAGTGCCTTTTTAGAACGTCCTTATACTTTAAATACGGGCCACTTTAGTAGGGCCAATTTAATAGATCACATTTGACACTTCATCGAAATTTAACAACGTCACCTTGTAACGGCGGCATCGATATACTATCTAAACAAGATTTGCTGTCACGACCCGAAAAGTGGTCACGAAAATAAGAGCTACGGAGACGGCTATCGCTCTATTTCAAATTAGTACGAGCCGACAACAGCTGGCGTAAGACGTGTCAAAATGTCTTATTGCGCGTTGAAAAACTGTCCAAATACTCGTCGCAACACTAAAATTACAGGTGGAATATCTTTTTTTCGGTTAGTAATCTTATTACTACTAGTTTAAATACAAAATATAAGTAAGATATCACTAAAATCCGAAATAACAATTATTTATTTGACATTTTCTCCGCTAGTAGTTCGCCATATGCCAGCCAAGCCACAGGCTGACAAAATTATTTTTGCTGATAGAGAGTGTCACTACCGTCTATGCAAAACTGTCAAACTACACGTCACTACCACAATAAAAAAGTTAGTTCTCATTTACGCCACCAGCATACATAAGTTGGTAAATCAGTACACGTGCGTTACGTAGTTCTCGAACAAAGAATGCATGGAGTTTCATTGTTATAAAATTGTGCAATTTGTTTCACAACTGCGTAAAATAGAAAAAGTGGTGATGAGATGTGTGTAAGTTTGTATTATTATACTCTTAGAAACCCTAAATAAGATTATTTAAAAAAAGAGAATCTGTCTAGAAACCATTGTCACTGGACCACCTTAGTAAAATAAAAACTGAACATACCACTGAAGAATTATTACCACACTCTTGCAGCAGGAATACATTGTAATCACCATGACGCAGCAACTTCACTGAGACTTCCGCACTGTACGAGATCTGAGAAACGAATGACTGCGGTACCGCTAGAGCAGTGACTTATATACGCATTCGCTGGGCGCGTTCGGCTATCCTACCCACAATTTATTTTATATCGGTTTTGGAGTCTAACAATACCATCATTTGAAAACTCGTTGGTCTAATGGTTAACCATCCTGGCCTCTATCCAATAGGTTGTGGTTCAGATTGCCACTTTTTCTCTGGGTGTCATTTATTTAGATAAGTATGTATTTTCAAAAAAGTATATACGTATTTATATTAGGTGTCTGGTTACCATAGTACAGACTCTGGACAGTTTTGGATTACACGGCAGTGTGTCCTCAAATATTATTATTACTTTACAACAAGAACGTGGTTGCTCCGTGTATTAATATTAATTATGTGTATCACTATACTTTTTAAAAGAACGGTTTTTTTAACATTAACTAAATTAGTAGTTTAATATGATGAATGAGAAATAGTCTCAATGATACACAATAATTATTTTTATTTGATGTTTTTTTATTGTTTCATTTTTTGTAGATTCCCTAGTAATCCATTTCGATGTGCTGAATGGGTTTCAATAGTCGCTAAAGAAAGAGGAGATGAATTGTATAAACCTCACGCATTTTCGTCAATTTGCTCATTACATTTTGATGAATCAAATATTTCATGTAATACTCGAAGACGTAGATTGTTAAAATCTGCGGTTCCAAAATTACAGGTTTGTAGAACACTATATTTTTTTTATTAAATACAAGGGTTTAATGTTGTAACAAATAAATGCAGATATACTACTAGAAAGAAATAACAATCATTCTGGAGAAGTTGGGTACAAAGTAATGCTTTCTTTTATGGCTAGCATAACATTATACGTAACTTACCATATTTTTATATTACGGTTATTCTGGAAAAAATAAACGTAAGCAACTCCATACCTTTCCTTAGCTTACTGTACGTCTAAGCGTTCAAAAACAATGGAACTCAATGGAAGCACACAACTCTCAGCTCCAAAACTGTGTAAGTGCCGAATTGTCTGCAATTATTATTGAACCTTATTTTATAGTACGTAAGTTATCTTTTTATATGAACATATTATTGTTTTGCGTGTACGTGTATAGTTGTGTAAGTATATGTAACCGCGACCACATTTTCGATGTCATTTTGTTCGTGACAGCTAATCTAGTTGGTATAGTATATCGATGAACGGCGGGCATAAAATATTATTAGCTTTTTCGAAGTTAGAACTGCTCAATTGCTTATGCTATTTTTTTCAATTACGATGTAATAATGACAAAAGAAACAGACAGAAAAAATAAACTGACAGATGTGATCTATTAAATTGGTCCTATAATATAGGAGCCCCCTGCAGAATCCCTCATTCTAAATCGGTCCAGTGTTAATTGAGTGTGTGTTGTGTAGGTACGCGATCTACATTCCATTGTTCCTGCCTATCATGTTCCCGGTGGTGTTGTCATTGAAGAACTTACTGCTGTGGTTGCGAGGCAAGCCCATTCACAAGGAGAAGTTAGACTAAAGACTGAAAGTGAATAGTATTATTTTTTAGAATAGCTAATAAAGTGTTTTAAACTAATGGACTTTAATCTTATTTATCCTGTCGCTTCGCTGGCGTAGAATTATTACCTTGTACTTATCATATTGACACGTGTAATTTGGATTTGCATGCTTTTTTTAACATTATCGATGATTTCGGCAGTGGCAATGTCAAGTTATATAGCGATTGATTATAGTGACAAGTAAGATGTGGCCAAAGAAAATAGAAAAATTCGTTTTCGCTGTCGTTAGCACTAAGATGGCGGCTGAGAACCAAATATTGCACGTTTTTACATTATTTAATAAAAATATTGCATACAAAGAGTGTGTAATACTTTAACGCATATTCGCCTTCATGTATGCGCCCGTGCGCCTCTTGCTCGTTATTTTTATAATCAAAGATGTTTTGTATATTCCCATTTAGAGGTTTTAGTACTACGTTTCTCAGAAACAAAAGTAAAACGCACTCTGCTTCAATAATATATATATTTATTGATAATACTTGAGGTTCTTATCCAGAATCGAAATCCGATAGAAACATTACAATTAAGATAATATTTTATACGATATCAGTGTGCAGAAATACATTGTGTGTTCTTAAAATTTTAATCTAATTTAAATGGGCAACTGACGAAAAGCAAGAGTTCCTAATTGCATAACGCTCGACGCGTGATCGCGCTTATACGATTCGCGTGTTAAGATGGTGCAGATCGGAACCAGCGGCCGATGAGAGGTCCGTAAATTCTTTTATTAAGATTAATGTTGAGATTAATTTTTTAGTCTTAATATTTGCACTTTTTGAGCCCGCGTAGACGATTCAATGAGATAAGGCACAATCTTTTTTTAACCCGTAAATGTCGTAGCGTGATAAATTAATCAAAAGACGAATAGTCGATGTAGCAAAAAAGTTTCCAAGCTGGAGAGAAAATGGAAATGCTTAAAATGTTGAATGAAGGCGGACAGATAGATCAGAGTAGTCACACAAAATGGGTGTCGAAATATGGGCGCTGTCGGCACAGAAAAAAAATACTCTTAAGGTTATCGGCGAGCGGGATATGCTAATTAATAAACTTGAGCGTGGTGTTTAGACGAATTCCACAGAAGTTAGCCTTATGAGCCACGATAAAGTGCTGTGGAAGGTTAAGGGGACATCTTTGCCTAGGAATGGGACAACACTAAGAAAAAAAAAAGAACTAATGTCTCAGTGGTTTATGTAGTTCAACTGGTAAGTTGGTAAGAGCCTTCTGTCATCTTTATTAAGTACCTGAGCGCTGAGAAGGGGATACGCAGTTTATAGCACCATCTCATTTGCTCGCGAATGTAAGTAAGATGAAGCACGTGGTAGCCCTCAGTAGGTTATTCACAACCGTCGGAAGATTACTTTTTCGAATCGAATAAAAACAATTTCCGTAATATCTTGTACACGCTATTCACAAATCCAATCGTTTTTATAAAATTACAATCATCATTCCAAGTAGAATAGTTTATCATTTCGATGACGGATTCGTGAATAGCGTAACTTCCAACGGTTGTGAATAGCTATCCTATCCGCTATCCGCACACCATCGTCAATCGTGATGTCAATGGCAGCAAATCAGTGGAGAATGATGCACGTACTATTTTGCATGATTCTAGCCAAGCTCAGCGTCGCGTTTGCTTCTACAATGGCTCCTAGCAAGGGTAAGGTTTTTTTTAAGTAGTCGTTTAAGCAATTAGTAATATTATTCTTAGGCAAAATTTTAATATAGGTCTGAATGATATCTAACGCAATTTTACCTCCGATGCGATTCGTCAGTTCCCGTACAAATTGTACTTAGTCCCTATTGAAGTGACATTGAAATATAATGTACTTGTATTGATATGTAGACCCATCCTTTATTTAAGTATTTGCCTGCTATCGATATCTTTCTCTATGAACTCCCTGGTAAACCCTTCATTTCTAAGCCCTTAAGTAACTTAATGGTGCGTGCTTTTATGGACTCTGGCACGCGCGTCCGACTGCAGCTGCAGATGATGCGGTGGATGTATGATTCAAAGTTTATAAGCATATTTCGGATGGACGCAACTACCGCTGTCCGCGCTACTTTGAGCAAGACCCTTCCCATGGTACTTCGATTTAGGGTATACCTACGTCTTCCATAGTGCGAGCACGTCTCCGTGAAGTACTTGCGTAATCTCGCGCACGAGAGAGGCCCGCTTTAGACATGCGTTTGATGAAACTCTTGACAGTTTGATCGAGGTCGTAAACTATCGGAACTCGTACTAGACCCCCAGATACTTAATTCCGCGCTGCTAACATTTTTCATGAATCAACATTTAGCAATAAGTCTTGAGCCACTTCATTATCATAACGCAATACTTTAAATAGGTAATTTAGAATTCACTTTTAGGATATCATTATTATGTATTTGTTTGTGCTAAGTATACTATTATAGTTAGTTTTAACTTATATGTTGAACACCTTAATTTACGGTATACTTTTATAGATATGTACCGATTATCGTCGTAACCATATCCTAACACAATTTGTTTTTATATATCGTCTCCTTCGTACTTTCAGCATAACTTTGCGTACTGTATTCTTCGCGATTTCAGAGCACGCAAGTGTTTTTGTACATTAAAATTGGGCAGCACTTCGTTTTAGTTAGTTGCTTGGAATTTGTTTATAAATTCGGTACCACAAACTGTGGTACTATCGCTTGTGGTCGTAAAAAAACACCTAACCTTTACTTACGGCTTACTTTCTAATAAAGAATCATTCACCTTTTGGACGGGATCTCCCGCTATTTAATCCTAGCTGCCTTAAAAGCCAAGCAAGAATAGTTCATCAAACATATTGGATAATCGGTACATCTCATAGGTACATTGATTTATCTATTACCGAAGGACAACATCAAAATATCTACTATTGATTAAGACTCGCTCCAATCTGTCTCGGTAATCATGGCAACGTTATCGCCTTTGCCCGGCAGATACTCGAATTCCCACAATGAATTAGCTAGCACGAGGGTCTCGCCTTCCGTCAGCTCGAAGGCCAGCGTGTAACAGTCTTCCTCGCATGGCGCTCTCGGCTTCAATTGAACAAACGTCTTTCCCTTCAACTGGGACATGATTATCAAGCCGACATCCAACTCTAGATATTTGTATCTATGGGTGTCGTAGTTTTTCGATAGTAGCAACCAGTTAAAGTGGGAGGGAGGGATGTGAGGTGACAAGAAGTACGGTCTAGGCGCAAGGACTCTAAAGGATTTCACTGCTCGTATGTCGCAGTTTTGGAAGTGGACGAACCAGCTCGGAATATCAGTGTTGGTTATTCGAGAGACTATCTCTTCTAAGTCCATGGGTTGGTGGCCTATTCTGATGTTAGTTAGGATCCTACAGGGCACTGAGTCCCGGAGCCGGTCGTCGTCGCTGATCAAGTTGGTGAGGTTGAGTTCGGCTCGGGAGGACCAGTCGTAGTGGGCGTCGACGACGATAACCGGTGCACCGCGCAGCAAGTGATGGTTAAAAACTTCGTTGTATGAGCTGTCCGAGAGACGTTCGATGCTCTCTGTAAAAAAAGGGATTGGAAATGGAATTGTTTGCAGTTTACAATTTATTTCTTAATTCGTAAGATTTAGGAACTACACATCAGATTGCGGTATTTTTATCGTACTACTTTTAGTTTCTTTCAACTTAGGGAAGAGTGCAAGTTTCATCGAAATCGATTTAGAAGATTTAAACTTCTTTCTTCTTTTTTTGTTATAGGTAATAATATTCTGGGACAGTCCACATACGGTCATCTGATCCCAAACTAGGCAGAGCTACTCTACTGCTGTACTATGGAAACCAGACAACTGATACTAATACTTCTATACTTTTTTTCTGTAAATACATACATAAAAATACAAATATAACACGCAGAAACGGTAGACCAAAAGGCCCGTCAAGCTGTGACGAGTGGTTACGACTCTATGATTCTAGTAAGTTACTATAGGATAGCTTTTCGAGTTGCGTGAGAGTTTCGCAATAACAAGCGTTAGGACAATTGTAGTGACGAAAGTTACTAAACAGAGTTACTTAAATAAATAATATTAGAAAAAATAAAAACTGACAAGAAAATTATCTAAACATTATTAAATAACGAAAAAAATATTGAAATCGGTGCATGTGTTAACATGCACCGACTTCAATATTCTTTACCGTACAAGCGTTCGTAAAACCAGCGAGCGCCAGCTGGCACTGGCTTCAATATTTATGCTTGAACATTTTTGCTGATATCCTGTAAACGCTATTCAGGAATCCATCACCAATAGTCAATTGTATTTGCTATGATAATGTAATTTCATAGAATCGATCGGATTTGTGCTTATCGTTTATAAAATATCGCCGAAAACTTTTTTATCGCATTCGAAAACGAAAACTTCCGACGATTTTGAATAACCTACAGAAGTCAGATTTTAGTACCGATGGTAGCTACCTACCTGTTGTATAAATAAATGCAGCAGTCTACAGTACATACTCCTTGCTTATGCCTGAAAATTTTAAATTTTATGAAAATCATTATAAAATATTCTAAAGAAATACTTACTGACTGCTTCACATGCGATACAATCGGTGGTTGATGCTCCGGTATCCATCGCTTCAGGCTTTGCTCTGTCAATCAAGCACTTGTTATAATATAGGGGGGTCCAATGCATCACAGGTAGTAATTTTATCAACACGATTCTTGTGACTGCCGAAAAGTGCCATTGAAAACTATCTGTTTGGATCAGAATGTAGACAATGGCCAGTATCATTACAGCCAGCAGGGAGATCCTGGTCCATCGTTTGATCGTAGCCTTCCTCACAGCATTTGTCAAAGGTCGACATATCAAATCCATTTCTTCGTCACTCATTCCCGCCTCCTTGCAATATTCGTAAAAAGAACGCACCTCCGAATTAATTAGCTCGAATTTTTCACGCTGGGACATTTTTGTACCATTTTTAAGAATCATCTTGGTATTATAGTGACCCAGTGGTGACTAACTCGGCGATCAATAATGTGCTCGACGCTATATTGATAGAAACGAAATTTCACGCGCGCGCGGGAATGCCTTATTTATTTTATAATGTTGCAAGACGGAAGTCATTGGCAATTATTGATGTTGGCAATAGGTATTTGTGATGCTTTTGTGATGATAAATGATGATGATGCCTTTGATTATATATACGTCTAGATAGCGTGTTCGATGTTCAAACACTTGACAATATCAAGTACACCAAAACATCAAATTGGTCGACTTGGTTGTTTAGTGTCACTTGAACTGTACCGATGGTTTGTGCTCGCAAAAAAAAAACATTATGCCGAATTGTGTAATCAAATCGTGAAAATATTAACTAAGTAAAATTAATAAAGATCCTAACTTAATTTTCCATTCATAAGTCTTAAGATTCTGTGAGGGATTATTATAAAAACTCGATTGTTTTTTACAACAATTTGTACATTGTCCGACTAGACTGGTGTGGCTAGGTAATAATGGGGGAATATATCTTAAGTCTGGGGTAATTTTTCTTTTGACAAAAATGAATTCAATGAAACTTAATACGTAGTTAGTGACCAAAACATGAAATAAATCAATTATAATAATTTTAATTTATTTTTTTGATAAATTAATTACTTTTATATAGGTAAGTACTTAGAAGTATTTTTTCTTCCTGGTCATGAGGCAAATAAGACGTTCACCTGATGGTAAGGGACACGCCATTTAATTTAATTTAATTTCAATTCAATTCAATTCAATTCTTTTCAAATCAAATCAAATAAAATAAAATGAAATGAAATTAAAGTGAAATGAAATGAAATAAAATAAAATTAATCTATATTTTAAAAATATTTTATTAAATATATATATTTATATTTTATTATTTTTTTTTTTTTTTTTTTTTTTTTTTTTTTTATTCTATTCTATTTTATTTTATTTCGATAACGCTATGGCTATTTATGGGAAAAATATTTATAACTGGAGATCCCCAAACACGCACACAACCACAGATGACGCGAGTGTACAACGAGGCCTGCACGCACACACGAATAATGAGGTTGTTATGCTTATTAACGTAACGTTACAAGACTAATAGGTATCTAGACGTATATATAATCAAAGGATGATGCCTATAAAAATATGTAATAGGTATGTAGGTATGTTTATTTAAATTAAGCATTCTATCATTTTACTAGTTACCTACTGTGATTATTAATAATAAAGTCGTGATCTCTAGTGTTGTGTACACGGTTCTTACTAGCCGACTCATAGATTTAGGATTTTTCACTACCGACTTCATAAATATAAAAGGATAGGTAGGGTAGGTGCTCAATTCAAGAAGTAGATGTATTGAAGAAATTTATATTCTTGGATGTATTTCTTATTTGAGTGTACTTGACTTGTACTCCGTAGAATTCATTGTGATTTTTGCTCTGTTTTCGGTATAGATTTAATATTTTTCAGTACGTTCAAGAAGATAAACATAGCGTGGGAGGGAGAAGTTCTAATCAAATACAAACTGCACGAGTGCAACCATAGATTTAAGATTTTTTTCACTACGTTCAAAAAGATGAACATAGCGTGGGAAGGAGAATTTCTAATCAAATACAAACTGCACGAGTGCAACAGAGGCAGAGATAAAATTCTTTTTTTTTATTCCGCATCACTATTGACATTAGCCATGCATTAGCCACTGCAACGCTGCCTCGCGGTCTGTTTACTGTCAAAGTAAATCATAATAATTTAACACGATCTCAAATTTATAATATAAAATATTATTGTTCCATTATGGTGGCTTGTGCAATAAGTGCATGTGATGTTACAAATCGTAATACAACGAATAAGTAAACATTTCACAGGTAATTGATTACTATTCCTGACTGCATTTTTGCTTGCTATATTTTTATGGTTTTGGTTGAAAATTTGGTTGAAAATCCTAATAATATCGTAGAATACATGTTTTTCTTCAAACTGATCATAATTTATTACTTTTATATGAAGAATAGCGGGATATTTTGTGTAAAATGTAAAACGATTTGTTTACAATAGGGCTTGAAAAAGTTCTGACGTCATGAGTATCGATATCGATATTAAAGCAAATAGTCGTTATTAGTGGCACAAATATAAATTCTACGTCTTTTTGTTTTAGTTTCAAGGAGTTTATATTTATACGGTCTAAAAATATTTTGCAGTCTCTATATTCTTTATGTAAATTGATATGATAATAATAATAATTCAAATGTATTCTTTCAGAGTATGAAAATAATTCTTTGGTAGGACAAAAATAGATGCGGATTAAAGACTAGGATGGATGGAATCCCTACAATATTCCAGTGTCTGTGATAAAGATTTTGATTTCTGTCTGCGATATACATTTTGAGGCAAAATGTTTTGTACAAAGTGTGTCACAACCAAAGATATTATATATAGAAGATAAACATAGTCCGATAAAAAATGAAACCAAAAAAGAAAAACCTATGTGTGAGTGAATTGTTTATGTGTAAAGGAAAAAAAGTGTTGTTAAAAAGTACTACGTATGTAATCGATATCGATTATATTTTGTGCGAATATATACACAATTATCTGTATAATTTAAAATTGATATTGATTTAAAACAAGTTACTAATAACCTTTAGTATTGCAAATCTCATAATGAAATTATCAAAAGTGACAAAAATTGTAGTTTATTTTTGCTGTAAACATCGTAAATCGGATCATGAAAATAAGCATGCATTATAAATAATAATTATTAAAGTTCAGTATAGGTGAAGGAGCTTCCCCTATGAGATTCTTGAGAAGTATGCAATATTTCTAAATAGTATAAAACCAAAACATTAGGCGGACGTGTTGGTCTAACAGTTCAACATCCTGGCTGGCTACCCAATAGGTCATTGGTTCGATTTCCACGAACTGTCTGGGTTTTATTTATCTATTAAGTATGTATTTACAAATAAAAGTATATGAGTATGTATAAGTAAAAGTTGCCTGGTTTCCATAGTAGAGGCTCTGCCTTGTTTGGGCTCAGCGGGGCTATTACGTATCTCGTTTGACAACTAAAGTGATGAGCACCAAAGCTAAGTGGCTATCAAATAACTGTCAAATGATGCATTCGGTATTGCCTAACTTGAGTGACCAACTGAAATGACGTCATGAGCACCGATTCTCGGTGATGATCACCGTAGACAATATTTGACAGATGTTTCTGTATCGATAACCTATAATTGGTATTATGTAAGTAAAGTGTACATCAAACTGATGGTCACCCAAGTTGCGATGACCATCGTGAAAGCAACTAATAAGTAGCAGTGTTTTATACTGTTGAAGGTGATCGTCACTATAAGCCGGCTATTTCAAACGTTGACTAGAAGCATTATCAACGTAGGTAAAAATGTGACAACTATTTTCGCAGGATTATAACTTTTTTTTTGTGACCTAAAGAAAGTATTTGGTTGGAGTGTATCCTTGGGGGCTATGGTGGGGGCGCTGTGAAGTTCAAATTTAGATGAATCGTTGAAGATTTTTTTTCGTGCCGCGAGTGTACCTACTACTCTCGCGGTACGAACGGTGTACCACCTTTATGATGATAAATGCTTGCACGAGCTAGCCCAATATGCATGCGGGCGGGGTAAGCGCACGTAGGTAACGACGTTCAAACCATTTTGATTGTAAACTGGTACAGCATTCTTGTCCGCGATAATACATTGAGCTATAATGTACTGAAGTAGGTACATAGTTATTTTTGATTAATTTCGGATGCTGCCTTTCTCTTGTCACTGACTTATAGTTTAGCGGCAAATGGCATGAAAAGATGTAAAACACCTCGAATTTCTTGAAAACTTTATTTTAATTTAGTGAGTTTGTTTTTTTTCATAGAATTAGGTTTTTCCTTTGAGTATTAAACCAATTGGTTGGTTTAATACTCAAAGGGTTTTTCACAATATCTTTGGGTTTTTTTTATTAAACTTTTGTTGTCTATGCTCCCAATATCCACTAGGCGAAAATACCTGCAAATTAAAAAGTACCACTAAATGTTCTTTGTATAATGGTTCTGGGGGAAATTCAACTTGGTCGCATAATGTCGATAAAAAAGTAGAGATGGCTAAAAGACAAGTGATGAGCACCGTAGTACACCGTAGGTTGATGTCCACCGAAAGCCATACGTAATACCAATGTTATCACACTTTCGGTTGACATCAAATTTCGGTGGACAACTGAAGCTTGATAGTCACTTGGGTGGCTAAAGATACGCAATAACCCTGCTGATCACCATGTGTGGAGATCAAAGTGGAATAGACCTTCGTCCCAGGTTATTATCATAAAGACAAACAATATACTTATATTGTAAAATACATACTTATTGCGAACTGCTAATACGAATACTGCTGCTGCTTTACGAATTGCTAATTCTGTGGAGACGCGTGGAGTGTACAGCTAGATTGTGTTTGTTCCGGGTGTTTACATTATGATGGTCACTATTCTTTGCAAAAGCACTTATGTTTTTCTTTACATACAACAAATTTTCATAAATATATTGTGATACAACCGTTAAAATATCTATTTCTTTAAATTTCTCTTCTTCTTCTTTAAGTTATCACCAGAGAATCAAATTTGCCGACGTAGCTTAACGAATTACCAGACTGGAGTGGCTGCTCATATTTTCTGTAAAACCGATGGTCATTGGGAAACAGTGGTTTTGGAGTAGACACCACTAACCGGAAAACGCAGTGTAGGAGGTTCTGTGTTTCTAGGTTCTGATTTTATTTTCTGACTAACGACTTGACATAGATACCTGGTGGCGTATGGGTAAATTAAAGTAAGGAAAGTTTAATCATAATAATAGGTTCACAGGGTATCGATAGCGGTAAAATAACTTTATTTATGTAAGAACAAGATCATCTGTTTTTCAATTGGAACTGCTAACAAACATAATTTATTTAGTGTTATCGTTTCCTAAAGGAACTGGTACTGACTTATATTTTTTCAGTGTCATACATAAGTACAAGTAAATTAAATAAGATACAGCCTCTTATTAGGCAACGTTGATGTTGTGACACACTTTGTATAAAACATGTTGCCTCAAAATGTATATCGCAGACAGAAATCAAAATCTTTATCACAGACACTGGAATATTGTAGGGATTCCATCCATCCTAGTCTTTAATCCGCATCTATTTTTGTCTTATCAAAGAATTATTTAGATAATCTGAAAGAATACATTTGAATTATTATTATTATCATATCAATTTACATAAAGAATATAGAGACTGCAAAATATTTTTAGACCGTATAAATATAAACTCCTTGAAACTAAAACAAAAAGACGTAGAATCTATATTTGTGCCACTAATAAAAACTATTTGCTTTAATATCGATATCGATACTCATGACGTCAGGACTTTTTCAAGCCCTATTGTAAACAAATCGTTTTACATTTTACACAAAATATCCCGCTATTCTTCATATGAAAGTAATAAATTATGATCAGTTTGAAGAAAAACATGTATTCTACGATATTATTAGGATTCTCAACCAAATTTTCAACCAAAACCATAAAAATATAGCAAGCAAAAATGCAGTCAGGAATAGTAATCAATTACCTGTGAAATGTTTACTTATTCGTTGTATTACGAGTTAGGAAACTCTTTTAATGAACAATTAAACAATTTCTCCGAAAATCTATCAGTAATTATTAACTCCTGCCCAAACGATTTATTTCTAATTTTGGGCGATTTTAATTTAAGTAATATTAACTGGAACGGGGATATACGTTCACTACAACCTGCAGGGATTACCGGTGAATCGCAAATACAATTTTTCGACACTTTAGCGGAGTGTAATCTTAACCAATATAACTCAATCACAAATATAAACAATAGACTGTTAGATTATGTGTTGTGTAATAAGGAATTATCAGTAACATCTTGCAATGACTCATTGGTGCCCGAGGATGCACATCACAAATCATTAGAAGTGGTTTTAAATCTCTCTTATGAATACTTATTGAAATCTAATACTAAAATTAAATATTATTACGAGAAAGCAGACTACGATAAAATTAAGTCAGCATTAAATGAAATTAATTGGAAACTCTGTCTCAAAAATATTCCACTTGAAGAAGCAGTTGAATTATTTTAATATCACATATACAAAGTCAGAGATACATATATCCCTCATAAATCAATTAATTCTTCCTCCTATCCACCTTGGTACAGCGCATCACTGAAAAAAGTACTTAAAGAAAAGTACAAATTTTTGAAAAAATTTAAGATATACGGTAATCGGAGTGACCATGATACGTTTTGTCTACTTCGTGATCGAGCTAAAAGGTTAGAGCAGGAGTGCTTTGAATCTTATATTAAACGTTCAGAGGATGCAATTGCAGAGAACCCCAGAATGTTCTGGTCTTTTATTAAATCGAACAAATCTGGTTCTAATTCCATTCCCTCGATATTACACTTTAACGAACAAAGCGCTGACACCGGTGAAGAAGTTTGTAATCTTTTTGCCTCTTACTTTCACACTAATTTTCTTGCTCCCTCTTCTTCCCATACAGTCCTTTCGCCTTCTAATTTTTCTATTGATACTCCAAACAATATTTGCGACATAGAGATTTCAGTAGAATCAGTTCTTAAGTTATTAAAGTCAATTGACTTAACCAAAGGAGCGGGGCCGGACCACATTGCACCGAAATTTATTATCGCATGTGCCGAATCTTTAGCTGAACCACTAATGATTCTTTATAAACGCTCTATTTCGGAAGGAGTTGTGCCTCTGATTTGGAAATCTGCATTTATCACGCCAATACATAAAAGTGGCAATAAAAATGATGTTAAAAATTACAGACCCATATCCAAGCTTTGTATCTTCGCTAAAATATTCGAAAGAATAGTCTATAATCAAGTTTATTCGACGGTATCTTCAACCTTTATTAACGAGCAGCATGGATTCGTAAAGAAACGCTCCACACTATCCAATCTGTTGTATTTTACTGACTTTGCTACGGCTAGCATGGATCAGGGAGGACAAATGGATGCTGTTTTCACGGATTTCAGTAAAGCCTTTGACCGAATTGACCATCAACTTTTACTTCAAAAGCTTCTATTTGCAGGCATCCATGGAAACTTATATAGATGGTTTGCTTCCTATATTGAGAACCGTTCCCAGGCAGTAGTAGTCAATGGTTTTACGTCGGTCTGGAAGTTTGTCCCTTCTGGCGTTCCTCAAGGCTCATTGCTCGCACCTCTCCTTTTTAACATTTTTATTAATGATCTCAGCGGTTGTATTAAACACTCTAATATTCTGCTTTTTGCCGATGACGTGAAAATATTTAAAAAAATTAGTAGCTTGAATGACTGTCGGCTCTTGCAGGAAGATTTAGATAGGTTTGCTGATTATTGTGAACTCAATAAACTAGATTTGAATATTAAAAAATGTCACTTCATAACATTTAGTCGTAAACTAAACTTATTTCGCATTAATTACAACTTAAAGGGTCATGAGCTAAATCAAGTTAATTTTATTAAAGACCTTGGTATAATACACGATCATAAATTAACGTACGAAAACCATGTTGATCACATCGTAAATAAAGCCTATAAAGTCTTGGGTCTTGTTATAAGATCAAGTGCTCAATTCACGAATATTAAAGTAATCAAAATTCTTTATTATACTTTGGTACGTAGCATCCTCGAGTACTGTTCGCAGGTTTGGAACCCGCGTTATAATGTTTACGTTGATAGACTTGAACAAATCCAGCGGAAATTTATGCGATTTATTCAATTCAAGTGTAAAACTCACGATTCTGATTACGAGACAAGATGTCTTAGGCATCATATCTTGCCTTTGTCTGAAAGGAGAAAAATTGCCGATATCGTGTCAATGGCTAAAATTGCGCAGAACGTCCTAGATTCTCCATCACTACTATCTAAAATCCATCTTAAAGTGCCTAATAGGACTGTGAGACACCCTACATACCTTGCTATTCCTCCGAGTTCTACAAACTACAGACAAAATTCATTCATGATTAGAGCAGCTAATGAAATAAATAGGCTGGTTGTCCTGCCTGAACTAGACTTGTTTGACTGCAACCCTAACTGTTTTAAAACGATATTGACTAAATCTTGGTTCGATTCTCATGCTGTATAGTATTTAAGTTTTGCTTAATTTTGTATTTTTCAACATAACGACAACTAACATGATTGCATCGTGATTCATTGACAAATGAGCTATGTAGTTACCACTTTTGTGAAAACATGTAATTAGTGCTTAGTTTATACCACGAGTTAACTTGTAACGATGTACGTTACATTTCTTCTAAATAACTACATAATAAAAATAAACTTTAAACTAAATATTTAATCTAACTTATAAACTAAACATAACTTTGTATAAACTTATCTCTAACATTTACAATAAACCTTATTAAAATAAATAAATAAATAATATTATTCTTAGCGCGCTATTTTAGCGCTTCCTATAATGCGCTATTTTAGCGCTCCTCGATTGCATTCCAATGTCCGGCCGGCGCACGCGCAGATATTGTCGGGATACCGTTGAGAGCTCTTGAGGCGAATACACGATTGTTTATATTAACCTTTATCCTCATTCTACGAGCCTATTATACATATTTTCATTTAAATAATTAAGTACTCAATCAGTTATTTCAGTAAATTCTAGTGTTGTTGGATCCCAGAATTGGGGTCTCAGCTACCGGATTGAAGATCCGTGTTTTTATAATACGCGGTGCAAGACCACCGACCACCGACGTGGAAGATTTGGTGGTACCTACCTGGCGTGGTTTCCTGGACGGCCGGCCACTGCATACTCCGACGGCTCACGGGAAGTTCTACACCACATATACTCGTATAATTGAAGGGAATCGGAGTAGGTTACGAACCCACCTTACTGCCCTCTCCGCAGTATAGGCACTTTTATTATTATTAAAGTGTGTACTCGGATTCCACTGTTTTATTTACCTCATCAATAGGTACCTTAGTGGGACAGTGGAGTCACGGGACAAACTACTTTAAAACACTGTATGTTTTCCTATAAAATAAAATAAAAAATAAAATAAAATAAATTACGATTTGTAACATCACATGCACTTATTGCACAAGCCACCATAATGGAACAATCATATTTTATGTTATAAATTTGAGATCGTGCTATATTATTATGATTTACTTTGACAGTAAACAGACCGCGAGGCAGCGTTGCAGTGGCTAATGTCAAAAGTGATGCGGAATAAAAAAAAAGAATTTTATCTCTGCCTCTGTTGCACTCGTGCAGTTTGTATTTGATTAGAACTTCTCCTTCCCACGCTATGTTCATCTTTTTGAACGTAGTGAAAAAAATCTTAAATCTATGGTCACAACATCAACGTTGCCTAATAAGAGACTGTACCTTATTTAATTTACTTGTACTTATGTATGACACTGAAAAAAATATAAGTCAGTACCAGTTCCTTTAGGAAACGATAACACTAAATAAATTATGTTTGTTAACAGTTCCAATTGAAAAACAGATGATCTTGTTCTTACATAAATAAAGTTATTTTACCGCTATCGATACCCTGTGAACCTATTATAATGATTAAACTTTACTTACTTTAATTTACCCATACGCCACCAGGTATTTATGTCAAGTCGTTAGTCAGAAAATAAAATCAGAACCTAGAAACACAGAACCTCCTACACTGCGTTTTCCGGTTAGTGGTGTCTACTCCAAAACCACTGTATCCCAATGACCATCGGTTTTACAGCAAATATGAGCAGCCACTCCAGTCTGGTAATTCGTTAAGCTACGTCGGCAAATTTGATTCTCTGGTGATAACTTAAAGAAGAAGAAGAGAAATTTAAAGAAATAGATATTCTAACGGTTGTATCACAATATATTTATGAAAATTTGTTGTATGTAAAGAAAAACATAAGTGCTTTTGCAAAGAATAGTGACCATCATAATGTAAACACCCGGAACAAACACAATCTAGCTGTACACTCCACGCGTCTCCACAGAATTAGCAATTCGTAAAGCAGCAGCAGTATTCGTATTAGCAGTTCCCAATAAGTATGTATTTTACAATATAAGTATATTTTTTGTCTTTATGATAATAACCTGGGACGAAGGTCTATTCCACTTTGATCTCCACACATGGTGATCTGATCCCAAACAAGGCAGAGCCTCTACTATGGAAACCAGGTAACTTTTACGTATACATACTTATATACTTTTATTTGTAAAAACATACTTAATAGATAAATAAAACCCAGACACTTGGTGGAAATCGAACCAATGAACTATTGGGTAGCCAGCCAGGATGTTGAACTGTTAGGCCAACACGTCCGCCTAATGTTTTGGTTTTATACTATTTAGAAATATTGCATACTTCTCAAGAATCTCGTAGGGGAAGCGCCTTCACCTATACTGAACTTTAATAATTATTATTTATAATGCATGCTTATTTTCATGATCCGATTTACGATGTTTACAGCAAAAATAAACTACAATTTTTGTTTAGAATGACTGTTTTACCACTTTTGACAATTTCATTATGAGATTTGCAATACTAAAGGTTATTAGTAACTTGTTTTAAATCAACATCAATTTTAAATTATACAGATAATTGTGTATATATTCACACAAAATATCATCGATATCGATTACGTACGTAGTACTTTTTAACAACACTTTTTTTCCTTTACACATAAACAATCCACTCACACATTAGGTTTTTCTTTTTTGGTTTCATTTTTTATCGGACTATGTTTATCTTCTATATATAATCGGTCTTATTCATAAAAAAGCTTATCAAAGGTTTTAAGCACTGATTAGTTATAGTGTTCTATATGGTTATAAAACGTTCTATAAAGTTGCTTATTCATAAACGTTTCATAAACCATCTATAACTAATACGTCTCTATAGAACGTTTTTCAATCAAAGTATTGCCATTATAATGAAGTTGGTCAACAAATTGACCGAATACACCCAACACGAAGATATAGGGTCAAAGTGGAGGCAACACTCCCAAATACATGCCTGAGGTCAACGCTATCCCTTTCATGGAGGTCGGATCTCTCGTTCTAAGAGGGTAACCTTGATGTTTCATGAAAAATCAGGACATCATCTTAATTTAGTCGCATACGACTTACTTGGTTTGTTTAAGCTTTAAGTTTAAACCGATTAAATATGTCTAGTTGCTTCCGTTTACCTCTCAAAATACGACGGGACGAAAAACCGACACGACCGTTGAGAGACCAGGCGCAGGACCTACATTTTACATATCTATCTGACGCATGGAGCATCTTACTTTACAGACAATCAAGTAATAAATAAATAATAAGTTAAAAAAAAAATAAAAGCATATGAAGTTATGATAAAAAGAAATTGTATTACAAGATCATTTATTCAGTACGTTTAACGATCTCCAATTAATCACAAGATATTGAATAGCAATTTCCATTATATGCAAACAACTAAAACAGCTTGTAACCCACACATTAGACGATAGAAAAAGCATTTGCAGTAAATTTAGGTTTCCATTGGACCAACTGCAGATCATTGCAGCTTCATAAAATTTCTTTTCGAATGGATAGTCATAATATTCCTTCGCTCAATATCTTTAGGAAATCTACAAGAATATAAAAAATGTATTAATATTGACCACGGGTAAATAAAACAGTATGTATAGTGACAGATATAGTGACAGGTTAAGAAATAGTGACATAAGGAAACGTTGTGGTATGAAAGAAGATGTTGTGACAAAAATTGAGGTATGCTGAGATGGTTTGGTCATGTCGAGAGAATGAATGAGGAACGATTGACGAAAATAGTGTATAAGGCGGGTGTGAATGAAAGTGTTGGAAGGGGTAGACTTAGGCGGACGTTTCAAGACCAAATCAGGGACGTCTTGAAAAAAGGCCAGGTCAAGAGTACCCTAAATCGAAGAGCATGTATGAAGGGAATAATGAAAGTGGACGAAGCGAAACAAGTATGTAAGGATCGTAGCAAGTGGAAAGAAGTGGTCTCTGCCTACCCCTACGGGAAAGAGGCGTGATTATATGTATATTTATAGAATGATATAGGTACTCTCGCCGATACGACCACAGCGGCCAATCTTTCGCAAGATCAGCCATCAGCCAGTGCACAAATGCTTGCGTAGCCACAAGTGCACTCTTTCTTCCTTTTACCTCTCACAATTTAGTGATACGAAAGATCAACACGACCGGGGAGAGGTCAGGCGCAGGAACGAATTTTATATGCCTATCCGACGCATGGATCATCTTACTTTACAGACAATCAGATGACCAGCCTGCATTGTCCTAGCCAGTAAGGAAGAAATATACAAAGTTGTTGCTCCCCGCAGGATTCGAACCTGCGACCCCCGGTACGCAAGCAAGCGGTTTCCCACTGCGCCACGGAGGCTACTAGACGCAACAGGACTAGGAGGCGACAAGAATAAATATATTATAATAATATGTTTAAAACTACATACACACTTGAACATACAATATTTTTTCCATATCAATCCTTTGAACTAAATACCTACATCGTATATTTTTTATCATAAAGTGGCGGTAAAAAAATCCCCAAAACGGAAAGTCTCCAAAAAATCTTTACCATGGTTACTCTATGAAAACAATGTAAAATATTTTAAATTAGATAATTCAACTACAAATTAATAGAAAGTTAAACCCAATACTAACAAACGAACTGAAAACGTGTTATGTGCCTATCGAAAGAAGAACTGATCGAAAATATGGTGCATAATCCAAAGGGATCATCGGTAGGTACATTATTGAACAAATCGGACTTACGAGTGATATTCGGTATCATCTAAGGGGTACAACATATTTTTGCAACTAAGTACTACACATTTTATCACCATTCTTATTAGTTTAATTCACTTTATCTTGAAATTATGGTATTTAAATGTTGGATCGATTTAAATGACAGACAGTTTCATGCTGACAATAAGTGCCAGTGTTGCCACAAAATACGAACCCTTAAAATCGGTATTTAAAATTGCATTTGAGTACAATTGGCGAAAACACAATAGAGCATTATTCTAATCGTACTCGCAGAACAATACCAAAAAAAAAACATTATTAGACATGATTGTCATCGTATTTTATGTTTTCGGGTGGAAAACAATCTTTTGATGTTGAAGTAGAGCATTTCTATATTAGGGTATCCATTTCTCGGGTAATTTAAATTATTACATTGACCACACATTGGACCACTTAGAAAGAGAGAACCGGCCTCAATGTAAGGGATAGCGTATGCCTCAATCAACTATTTGGAGTTTGGACTCCACTTTGACCCTATATCTTCGTGACACCCAATCGCCCACAGATAATATGTGTCTACACACCGCCTAGGTGTGATCATAGACATTATTACAGATTATAAAACATTTTACTGTCTACGAAACGATGACGACTGTCGATTTGACGTGCGTGTTGGTCTAGTGGTTGGACACCCTGGCTGCTACCCAATAGGTCGTGGGTTCGATCCCCGCTAAGTGTCTGGGTGTTATTTATCTTTTTAATTATGTATTTACAATAAAAAAAGTACTTATATAAGTATCAGCATTAATTATCAGGTTTCCATAGTACAGGCTGTGCCTAGTTTGGGAACAGATGACCATGTGTGTATTGTCTCAGAATATTTATTTATTTATTGTATTTATGACGCCCATGCGGAATTCGTCATACATCCATCGATCATTGTCATTGTTATTTGATTGTTATATGTTTGTTTGGTAATGTTGTAACAAGCGCGTAATAATAACTAACCTAAAATAAACTAACTTATATTAAAATATATTATATTGTATAATATAATAATAAAATAAACGTTAAGTACTGAATAAAATAATAAATCGTAATAGTTTGTAGTGTGTATACTGCTATTTTGATTTCTTATGAAATTGAACGGATATTCAACCTGTATGGGCTAGAACTCTTTGCCTTCCTAATGAGGCTCAACTAAAGAAAAAAATTGAACTGATGGATGTGACACTGACACAAATGTCATTTTCTTAATAATTAATAATCAGCTGTTGAAAGTCGGCCATTTTTTACCTTATATCACGCTTATAGCACTGTTATAGTAGGGGTCTGCCCTCTATAACTTTATAACATAGCTAAAGAACGTTTTAGTGCTAAAATGCGTTTATGAATAATACTTTTTGAAAATCATACTATAGCGAGCCTATAAGTGTGTGATAACTTTTTATGAATAAGACCGAATATCTTTGAGTGCAACAGAGGCAGAGATAAAATTCGTTTTTTTTATTCCGCATCACTTTGACATTAGCCACTGCTACGCTGCCTCACGGTCTGTTTGCTGTCAAAGTAAATTTTATTAATTTAGCATGATCTCAAATTTATAATATGAAATATCATTGTTCCATTAGGGTGGCTTGTGCAATAAGTGCATGTGATGTTACAAATCGTAATAAAACGAATAAGTAAACATTTCACAGGTAATTGATTACTATTCCTGACTGCATTGTTGCTTGCTATATTTTTATGGTTTTTGTTGAAACTTTGGTTGAAAATCGTAATAATATCGTAGAATACATGTTTTTCTTCAAACTGATCTTAATTTATTACTTCTATATGAAGAATAGCGGGATATTTTGTGTAAAATGTAAAACGATTTGTTTACAATAGGGCTTGAAAAAGTCCTGACGTCATGAGTATCGATATCGATAATAAAGCAAATAGTTTTAATAGAACAAATATAAATTCTACGTCGTTTTGTTTTAGTTTCAAGGAGTTTATATTTATTCGGTCTAAAAATATTTTGCAGTCTCTATATTTTTTATGTAAATTGATATGATAATAATAATAATTCAAATGTATTCTTTCAGATTATCAAAATAACTCGTTGTTATGACAAAAATAGATGCGGATTAATGACGAGGATGGATGGAATCCCTACAATATTCCAGTGTCTGTGATAATGATTTTGATTTCTGTCTGTGATATCCATTTTGAGGCTAAATGTTTTATAATGTGTCAACATCAACGTTGCCTAATGAGAGGCTGTACCTTATTTATTTTACTCGTACTTATGTATGACTCTGAAAAAAATATTAGTCAATCAATACCAGTTCCTTTGGGAGACGATAACACTAAATAAATTATGTTTGTTACCAGTTCAAATTGAAAAACAGATGATCTTGTTCTTACGTAAATAAAGTTAATTTACCGCTATCAATTACAGGGTTGTAAACCTATTATTGATTAAACTTTACTTACTTTAATTTACCCATACGCCATTACCAGGTATTTAAGTCAAGTCGTTAGTCAGAAAATAAAATCAGAACCTCGAAACATAGAGCCTCCTACACTGCGTTTTCTGGTTAGTGGTGTCTACTCCAAAACCACTGTTTCCCAATGATCATCGGTTCTACAGCCAATATGACCAGCCACTAAAGTCTGGTAATTCGTTGACCTACGTCGGCAAGTTTGATTCTCTGGTGATAACAACACAACAAATAATTTACTTCGTGTTCATGTGGTTTAAATAATATTAAGATGTTACCAGATAAAACGTGCCCTATTACTGTCGTCACTAAGAAGCTGAAGTATATAATTACAATATATTTTTATGAATGCTGAAATAAGTTTGTATTTTACAATAGAACTATAGAAATATATTGTTTGTCTTTATAATAATAACCTGGGACGATCCACACATGGTGATCTGCGGGGCTATTGCGTATCTCGTTTGACAACTAAAGTGATGATCACCAAAGCTAAGTGGCTATCAAATAAATGTTAAATGATGCATTCGGTATTGCCTAATTTGAGTGACCAACTGAAATGACGTCATGAGCACCGATTCGATTCTCGGTGATGATCACCGTAGACAATATTTGACAGATGTTTCTGTATCGATAACCTATAATTGGTATTATGTAAGTAAAGTGTACATCAAACTGATGGTCACCCAAGTTGCGATGACCATCGTGAAAGCAACTAATAAGAAGCAGTGTTTTATACTGTTGAAGGTGATCGTCACTATTAGCCAGCTATTTGAAATGTTGACTAGAAGCATTATCAACGTAGGTAAAAATTTGACAACTATTTTCGCAGGATTATAACTTTTCTTTGTGACCTAAAGAAAGTATTTGGTTGGAGTGTATCCTTGGGGCTATGGTGGGGGCGCTGTGAAGTTGAGATTTAGATGAATCGTTGAAGATTTTTTTTCGTGATGTAGGTACTCTCGCGGTACGAACGGTGTACCACCTTTAAAAGCCCTACACACGGCACTAAAATCAGTGGCAATATCGGGACAGTGGTGGTGGGGATGAAATCGGCTACTACTCTACACACGACCCAACCAGTTAGTACAGAACCGACCGTGCAACAGACTGCTCGTTGATCCGAGATGCCGCCGACACTATCAAAACAGCAAAAAAAGGCATTGCCTTGGCATTTACTATGGTGCCAACAGGCGTGGGTTCGATTCCCACCAAGTGTCTGGGTGTTTTATCTATATTTTCTTCTGTTGGTCGGGTGTTCTATCTATCTATCCTTTTGAGGTGGGCGTTGATAGCTGCGACACAGTTTTTAACTAATTTAGCTATTATCGTGTAAATGTTAACATATGTTTTAGTTCCAATAAAATATGATTTGATTTGATATAAGTATGTATTCACAAAAAAAAGTATATAAATGTATTAGTATCAGTTGTCTGGTTTCCATAGTACAGGCTCTGTCTAGTTTGGGATCAGATGACCGTGTGTGAATTGTCCCAGGATATTATATTATATTATACCTTATTATACCCATTCATTCATTCATTCTTCGCACAGAGCGGAGCGCCTGCACGTCGTATCGCCGCAGCACTCGAGCGCATACTGCGTAGAAATCAGTCCCGATTTCGCTACACACGAGCCGACAACTCCCCCTAGACGATAATCGCCCCTAAATCGGGAGCTCGCCCGAACCGATTTCAGACCCGATTTCTAAACAATAAAAATTGGATACGATTTGCCTATACACGAGGGACGATTTAGGGTCCTCCCCCACCACTGTCCCGATATTGCCACTGATTTTAGTGCCGTGTGTAGGGCTTTTTAGGATGATAAATGCTTGCACGAGCTGGCCCAAAATCCATGCGGGCGGGGTAAGCGCACGTAGATACAGACGTTCAAACTATTTTGATTGTAAACTGGTACAGCATTCTTGTCCGTGATAATACATTGAGCTATAATGTACTGAAGTAGGTACATATTTATTTTTGATTAATTTCGGATGCTGCCTTTCTCTTGTCACTGACTTATAGTTTAGCGGCAAATGGCATGAAAAGATGTAAAACACCTCGAATTTCTTGAAAACTTTATTTTAATTTAGTGAGTTTTGTTTTTTTTTCATCGATTTAGGATTTTCCACAATATATTTGGCTTTTTTATATTAAACTTTTGTTGTCTATGCTCCCAATATCCACTAGGCGAAAATACCTGCAAATTAAAAAGTACCACTAAATGTTATTTGTAACTTGGTGCAACTTGGTCGCATAATGGCTAAAAGACAAGTGAAGAGCACCGTACTACACCGTAGGTTGATATCCACCGAAAGCCATACGTAATACCAATGTTATCACACTTTCGGTTGACATCAAAGTTCGGTGGACAACTGAAGCTTGATAGTCACTTGGGTGGCTAAAGATACGCAATAACCCTGCTGATCCCAAACAAGGCAGAGCCTTTACTATGGAAACCAGACAACTTTTACTAATACATACTCATATACTTTTATTTGTAAATACCTTAGAGGAGATACCACTGGAGATAGCATAATGCGCTAACCCCTCTGCCAAATTTTGTTCATATGGTCAGGTCATTCTTTATTTGTGTGCGTATCTTTTTGAATGTGTTGCGATTTATTATAGTGTGAAATTGTATCTGTGTGTATTTACTTCGCCTCCCGCACCCCTCAAAAGTGCCACGAAAAATTTGTTCGGCGAATCGACGCGATACTAGCTCCATTCTAATTACTCTGAGGTAAATACATACTTAATAGGTAATTAAAACCCAGACACCTGGTGGAAATCGAACCACCAGCTGGCTACCCAATAAGCCAGCCAGGATGTTGAACTGTTAGACCAAAACGTCCGCCAAATGTTTTGGTTTTATACTATTTAGAAATATTGCATACTTCTCAAGGACCTCATAGGGGATACTCCTTCGCCCATACTGAACAACGTTAATAATTATTGTTTATAATGCATGCTTTGATTTGAGTAATTTTATCATGCGTAACGATAACTTATTTTCATGATCTAATTTACGATGTTTCAAGCAAAAAGAAACTAAATTGTTTGTTTAGAACGACTGTTTTACCACTTTTGACAATTTATCATTAAGAGATTTGCAATACTAAAGGTTATTAATAACTTGTTATAAATCAATATCAATTTTAAATTATACAGATAATCGTGTATATCTTCACACAAAATATCATCGATATCGATTACGTACGTAAGTAGTACTTTTTAACAACACTTTTTTTACTTTACACATAAACAATTCACTCACACATAGGTTTTTCTTTTTTGGTTTCATTTTTTATCGGACTATGTCGATCTTCTATATATAATATCTTTAGTTTTTGGTAAAAGATCCTCTGTGTTTTTGCCTAGCGCGCCATACTCCGGCTGCGTATACACCGGCCCGACGAAGGTCAACGAACGGATTTGGTTGATGGTACTTATTTGGACATTTCGGCAAGGGTAAACGCACCCAACAAATGGATTCTTTGGCTAGAATATCGCTGGTCTCTATCTAGATGTTTTGGTGAAAGCCAACGATTGATCGTGGAGCCGGTGTATACCCATCATTAGAATGCGTCACATAGTGAAAAATCCTATATCTATGGTCAACCCCAAGAAGACTCTGTGGGTCCACCCCTCAAATAAATATGTTTGTAAAGTGCTTATTACATTATCCTTTAATTTTAGATTTAGAAGCTTCTAATCACACTGTCTTTAATTCAGTGACTGAATGATTCAGTTACTCGTTAGCGCGTCGCGCTAACGGGTAACTGATTCAGTCTGAATCAGTTACCCGTTCGTTAGCGCGCGACGATGTCAGACGTGTCGTTTACAACGAAGGATGGCGCCAGTCTTGCCCAGACACCAAAAAAATGGCCTTTGCCTAGTATTGGCCGTTGGTTTAAATTTTAATTAAGCCAACAATTATTATTTCATTTTTGAACAAAAGAATAGAATAGGTACATTTGCGTCGAATACATAACCTCCTTTTTTTAAGTCGGTTAAATACTATAACCCACTTTTACATGCCCTCCAAAGTACGGAGACGTTTAATTCAAATTGAATTAAACGGTCACCTATCACCTTAACCTGTGATTGCCAAAATTTGATAACAAAACAACGTCCTCACCATAGATGATACTTATTATACTGAGATAGATGCGCAACTCAAGCTTTCAATTTTATAATTTGAAGGTCTGTTTGCTAGATAGCGTTGCTTGGCGAGTTATACGTTTAGCTCGCTAGATGGCACTGCATTGCCAAGAAATATTTACATTGAATCGTACATAGCAACAGTTTTCAAAACTTCTTAGAAAATACCAATATCCCAATAACAAAAAATAATTTAATTAAGTTTGAAAAAAAAAACCATAAATCTTCGCAAATGTCCTCTGGATATAAACGCATCTACTGTTAAACTTTACTTGCGAGTTATAATTACACACTAGCTCCTTCTATCGGAGTTTAGATAAAACTATATTTTCGGACACCGTAACACAGATG
Source organism: Furcula furcula (assembly GCA_911728495.1). Classification (NCBI taxonomy): domain Eukaryota; kingdom Metazoa; phylum Arthropoda; class Insecta; order Lepidoptera; family Notodontidae; genus Furcula; species Furcula furcula. The sequence goes on from OU452258.1 coordinate 11,701,891, forward strand.
GCAGTAGATTCTATTTACATTGTATGAGAGTTGCACCCCCCTGGTCCTCACGTGCGGAGAGCCGCGCAGCGACTGAGTTGAAATTCAGTGACTAAATGCGATTACACCTTCCTAAATGCGTTTCTAATTAGGATTCTAAGTGATTTAGTCAGTTAGAAACCATCCTTGCCTCTGAATTTAGAATCCTAACTTCCTAAATGCTATTACACTTCATTGAATTCAGTGATCAGTGACTAACTCATTTAGCTTCCTAAATAACGGACGGTGTAATAAGCGTTTAAGCTAAATAATAGTGTTAGTGTGTTTGACGCTCAGAGTAATTAGAATGGAGCTAGTATCGCGTCGATTCCCCGAACAAATTTTTCGTGGCACTTTTGCGGGGTGCGGGAGGCGAAGTAAACACACACAGATACAATTTTACGCATACCCACACTATAATAAACTCGCAACACATTCAAAAAGTTACGCACACAAATAAAGAATGACCTGACCATATGACCAAAATTTGGCAGAGGGGTTAGCGCATCATGATCTCTCCAGTGGTATCTCCTCTAAGGTTTGACGGGCCTGTTGGTCTAGTGGTTAGATACCCTGGCTGCTACTCCATAGGTCGTGGGTTCGATTCCCGCCAAGTGTCTGGGTGTTATTTATCTATTTAAATATGTATTTACAAAAAAAAGTATATAAGTATAGTATCAGTTGTCTGGTTTCCATAGTACAGGCTCTGCCTAGTTTGGGATCAGATGACCGTGTGTGGAATTGTCCCAGAATATTAAATTATTATTATTATATTCTAAATTGGGAATTATATTTCAATGATATAATAATTATACTAGATAAATAGATGGATAAAAAATTATACTATAGCCTTTTCTATTTTTTATACTTATTTTATCTGCGATTTCTTAACCTCCATGCTTAAGAACTCTATGCCTCCCTGTCTCTATATCATAGATTTATAAATATATATCTATGCTCTCTATAATATTTTAATTTTGTAAACGAGCAACACCAAAAGTCAAATACTTTTCGCCATATTGAATGTTCTAAAGTGGGAAGTCGGTCAAACGTTGACCCTATTAGTGATTTCTATTTATTGTAAAGCGATATTAAACAAAAAAGCTACTTGAAAAAAAGTCTCTTACTTTTAGTGTCCAATTTGTTGTGATTTTGATAAAAGTAAATGTGTTTATGTGAATTTGCAATTCGCCTAATGAATACGTCACAGCGCCATGTTGTATTCCTGCGCTGATTGCAGGCACGAGAAATCTGCCAACCCGTTTATTTTCCGGGATTAGTTCCCGAGAATAAATCGAACTGCGATTTTGTACTCAAATATACTATAATTTATATTTGTTGGCAAATGTCAAACAACTTTAGTGGAATCGATGCATCCCTGTCGTCGCATTTCGAGTGCTAACTCCTAATATCAACTGCAGTTCAGTGCATCCGCGAAAGTTGAAAGGACTGTGTTGTAAAAGAAAGAAGTGATAATTAGCCAAAATTCCGGTCCCTACGCGCAGACGAGAAGGTGCCTACCCGCCAGGGCAGTCAGGCGAAGGAGATATGAACAACAAACGTAAAAATCGCCAAGGACCGCCGAGGTAACTACATTATTACTATCTTTTCATGTATCGGGCTGACATGTCTTTGTTATTAGGGCTATTGGCGCGTTCGTTGCAAATTTTATATTGTCACGTTGACAGATTTTGGTAGGTTGTAAAGCATGGATGCGCTGACAGTGTAAACAAAATGAATTGTCCGGTGTTGTGCGGTAGTGATAGGCGCGTGCGGCGCGGCGCGTCGCGGCGCTCTTGTCTAGATGTTTGGCCTACTTTTGTTCCGTACTCGCCAGATTAATATAGCAGACAGATCAGCTGTTGCCGATCCCAGTTAACCACTTCTAAACAGTCCCCACTAATTAATTTTTTAATTTACTATCAACATTAATATAGGCTACTCTCACTTTCATGATGAACTTTCATCATTTCAAGTGCCATAAATACATACTTGTCAGAGCTTCATGTGCCATATTGACCATTCTTTATTAGCGAATAAGGTAAACTCTTTTATTTGCAATCACTTTCACTAGTTTCTTAGACAGTGGATAATAACTGGCAAAAGTCCAAAGTTCTTAATTAGAATTCTGTTACAATGTTAATTCATGTTTAGTGAGGTTATACTTCAACTAATTTAACTGGAATAAGTATAATTTTATAGTGTGATACTGCTCACAAGTGTGTAGACAAAAAACATATTTAATGCGGTCCTTAAACTAATAGACAAGCATGTGAGATGTTGTGTTCCTTTGGCCACTTACATTTAGACATATCTTTGATTTACTAGTGTATACCAGTCCTTCTCAAAGTGGGTGTTAATCAACACCCTCTTGTGGGCACTAGAGTACTAAAAAGTTAAAAATAGGGGTGCTGATACTGTTTAAAAGGTGACGATTTAAAAATAGTTGATTAATAATATCTTGGGACAATCCCCACTCATTCATCCGATCCCAGACTAGGCAGAGCCTGTACTATGGAAACCAGACAACTGATACTAACTTATATACTTTGTTTTGTAAATACATACTTAAATAGATAAATAACACCCAGACACTTGGTAGGAATCGAACCCACAACCCATTGTCTAGCGGCTAGGGTGTCTAACCACTAGACTAACAGGCTCATCCAAATAAATATCTCATATCTTTTTGTAATATTTTAATTTAATAAAAAACCTTAACAACCATGACATATTAAATGATAATGGCATTGCAATTTATGTAAGTTGACCTTAGAAATAGGATATGTGTATAAGAATAATAATTATGGTAGCTGTTTTTAAAGTGCTTATCAACAGTATGGTTAAAAATTTCAATAGCATGCATCCTCTTATTTTTTAGACAATCCAATTCACCTATTTTGTTATAGCCAGTAAGGTACAATTAACACAACATTGTTCCTCCTCCTGAGATTTTGACGCATGACCTCTGGTTCTCAAAGCAAGTAGTTTCCCTTTGCACCTCAGAGGCTACTTAGTGTGGTAGACGTATCTCCACAGTTTGGTTGCTCGAAGTTGGAGTAAGAAAACTGGAAGTAAATACTTTTTTTAATTGTATCAAAAGTAAAAATAGAAGTAAGGGATTTCATGGTGTTATATTTCTAGTGCCACATCTTGCTTTCTCAAAATGGTTTGATCTCTTACGTATTTATAACATTGTCTTGCTTCACCATCAATTTCTGAGTGCTACTAAAAAGGTGTTTGTTTGATTCATACTGAGGACAAACACTTGGTTTGCATAAACATGTCTGGCTTGTGTTTAGGTGTTAATTATCCGTATCAATATACATACATATATTTAAATGTATACAATATGTATCAGTTGTCCAAATGCTGTAGGCTTTTCTCTAGTTTGGAATCAGATGGCCTTGTGTGAATTGTCGCAGGATATTATTTATTATTAAACTTGATAACCACTTGAGTTATAAGAGGTTACTTGTGGAACATTTTTTTGGCTTACATTTACTTACTTAATGACTATTTTTAAAATTAAAATATATATTATGAATGAATGCTTTGTATGAAAGTCCAGATTTACTGCCACATAGCAGCATAATCTTTATGTTGCTGTGTTCTGCAGGCTTAGCACGATGTGCAAATCTTGGCAGACAGGTGTGAGTTTGACGTCACATTTTTCTATGAAGAATTGATGTTTCAGTGTTGAAAACTATGTCATACTCCACACCGATCTGTCAAGACTGCAAGTCATGCTAGGCCTGCTGGTGTGGAGGGTCATTTGGGGGGTGATAAAATTACCAAGCTCACATGACATTAAATGAGCAGATGTGTCACTTACTGTCAGGCATTACAGTCTTGCCTATTTTATTTTTTTCTAAATATTCTACAACATTCCACACATGGTCATCTGCAGGGCTATTGCGTATCTTTGGCCACCCAAGTGACTATCAGGCTTCAGATATCTTTGATGTGAAGTGATTGTGTTTTAGTATTGGAATGTTTTGGTCACTTAAGGTAGGCAAATACCGAATGAATCTTTTGACAGTTATTTAATGGTAACTTGCTATAGTGATCATCGCTTTAGTTGTCAAATGAGATATAGGGGGGGGGGTCTGGCTGATCCCAAACTACTCAGAGCCTGTAGTATGGAGACCTGACAACTGATACTAATACATAAATATATACCTTTTTTTGTAAATATATACTTAAATACAAGACACCCAGACACTTGTTGGGAATCAAACCGACAACCTATTGGGTAGCGGCCAAGATGTCTAACCACTAGACCAACAGGCCTGTCTTAAATATAATATATATATATTATATTGTATAATTTCGTCACTAAGTTGTTTAGAAAACCTTAAAAGTATGAGTGATACTGTGGAGTGTTTGCAAGTTTAATTTATGTTACATTACTATTCTAATAATTTATTATCACCAAGAAGTTTACAGTTTTACTTGTATTTGTTCCATATTCATAACTACTACAGAGGGCGAAGTTCATTTTAGGATTTTTACTCGCCTCCTATTGTCTGGTGAAGCTGTAATGGCCATCTGCGGCCAACAGCGTCTATCTTTCCCAATTAGGAATTTTAGGCATTCTTTAGCAAGTCTTAACAATTTTGTTTATTTGTTTATTGTTATCCCACAGCATATACATAAAAAGAACACAGAAAAGTACATTTAAAGACTGGCCCGATATACATGCCACTTACGAGTGACGGGCAATTTGCCATCTATAAAAAAATAATATTGATAATAATTATCATAATTGCCTATGTTCATAACATGAGTTTAATTAAACTAATTCAAGATCCCATTGATCACTGAAACTTATGATTAAATTTCATTGAGACTGTTAACTTTGGATAAACTTCTATTTTACATTTCTAACTCTCTGACTCTTATATCCATGTTTTGCATATACATCCATCAACCAATCAGTCAACCTATACCAAAATTGGCTGCTTGTGTAGCTAGGTTCTTTATTTTCAGTGCTGGAAAGCAAAATATGAATATAGTTTAATAAATAAAATAAATTAGTTTAATAAATACATTTTAAACTGCTGTATATTCATGTTTTATAGTTTTTTTTTTTTACTTTAAATTTTGGCAAATAGTTATGCAGTAATCACAATAATAATTTGTATTCACGACATGTATGTGGGAGCCTGATAACACAAAGTAAATAAACTACAGAGAAAGAGAAACAGCTCTCTAGGAAGACTGTGTAAACTTAAACTCCGCTGTTTACAATAAGTCTATTCTTATAGGTAAATAGATAGATAGATAGACAATTCTTTATTGCGCACAAACAAACAGATACAAAAAGAATAAGACACATATTAATAAAACATGCAACAATGGGCGGCCTTATCGCTAAAAGCGATCTCTTCCAGGCAACCTTTGGATGGAGAAGAAAATAAAGAAGTTACAAAGAGCAGAGGGTGCGCGCACCTGACATGAATAGGTAACATTAACACAGACACATAAAAACACATATGTTGTAAACTATAATAATATATATTCATATGAGTATAATATATAAATAGATAGTATTTTTTATCCAATATTAAAGTAGGGCTAATTTAATAGATCGCATTTGACACTTCATCCAAATTTAATAACATAACCTTGTAACAGTGGACATAAGATATTATAATTTATTTTAAATATGTTTTTGATTTTTTTTTATTTTATCTTTTAACAGTTTATTGAAACAATTACTTCTTAAAGTAGGGACAATTTAATTACATCATTGACACTTCATCAGAATTTGTAACCTTGTAACGGCGGTCATAAAATATTATAAATTGTTTTGAAGTTAGAAAGAACTGCACAATTGCTTAACTTTTTTCCATTACGATTAGTTATTTTTTGTAATAATGACAAAAGAAACAGACAGAACATAGAAGCTGGCAGATGTCAAATGTGATCTATTAAATTGGCCCTACATTAATAAGGGTGTAGGTAGGTAGTTAGTTAGATTTAAGTTCTTTAGTTGTGGCATATAAAGAGTATGATTCTAAGTGTGTAATCAGTTAATAACACTCTCTAAAAGGCGATGATCACCATACTTTATCCCCATAATGTTATCTTGTTGTAATATTATGTCCCGGAAGGAAAATAATGAATGCATAAATGGTTGGTTGCATCGATATACTATACCAACTAGATTAGCTGTCACGAACAAAATGACATCGAAAATGTGGTCGCGGTTACATATACTTACACAACTATACACGTACACGCAAAACAATAATATGTTCATATAAAAAGATAAGTTACATACTATAAAATAAGGTTCAATAATAATTGCAGACAATTGAGCGACAGCCGTCTCCATAGCTCTTATTTTCGTGACCACTTTTCGGGTCGTGACAGCAAATCTAGTTGGTATAGTATATCGATGGTTGGTTGGATGTAACCGTAAGGGAAACTATCGCCTATATACTTTACATGACATTTTAAACGTTTTGTATGCACTCGTCGCACACGTGGTCGTGTACCACTCGCGACTTAGTGTCTACAACAATGATATGTCTACAACATTCTACCGGCGGCGCGCCCGCCCGTCAAACGCCACACAGAACAGCGCCGACTCACCGAGACTCGAGACTGCACATAAATTGTGGCAGCCACCGGCCTTCATTTGGGCGGTGCCAAATCAGATGACGCGTGGCAGATACCGGTCGCTGTGGTCTGGAGCCTTAGTTGCGACATGAGTTAGACGTTCACCTGATGGTAAGCGACGCGCCTGCCCATAGACAGCTGGACTGCGGCTTGTCACACACAAGGTCCAGTGCCTTTTACACCAGAACACAGCTTTCCATTTTGTTGTTTAGCGACAGAGTATCTGAAACTGGTGTATACCTACTGTGTTGCAAATAAGATGTCATACATAACAGACACTGCAGTCAACCCTAATAATGATGTTCGGTTCTCTTTTTATCAGATTTAAAAATTTATGGTATAAATGTGTGGTTATCGTAATAATTATGAATATTCTCATAGAAAGTTTTATCTCTACCTATAGACGTTGAACAGTGAAAGTTATTGCAATACCGTTTCGTACATATATTTATATATGTACGTGGTAGTAGCCAGGTAGGTACGTATCATTGCTTAACTATCGGATTTCCGATAATTATAATTTCAAAGTCAAACTATCGATAATGACTGCTATTCAGCTTTATAGGAGTCTATACAATGATTTATTAGTTTCTCCCCCGTTTCGTGTTTGTGAATTGAATACTAACTTTATGTACAAAAGTGGTAGGTCCTTCATAAGGTGGTCTTGTTACCTCAAGGCATTCTCTACATGTCAACCTTTGGAAAACGCAACGAAGTGGTACAAACAAGAGGTTGATGTGTCAGATTTCAGTTCGTAGTCAATTAAGAATTAGCGTAGATATTTGACCATGGCTGGCCATGGGTCAGCTTAAGACATCACTCCGTGTTCATACGTTTATTGTTCCGATTTCGATGAAAAATATGGTAGAGTAGGGTAGGTTAATATCTACTGAAGCCTCCATGGCGCAACGGGAAGCCTTACTTTGCAAACCACAGATAGTAGATTTAAGTCGCGCGGAGCAACAACTTTCCTTTAAAATTGTTCTTTACTGGTTTGGACAAAACAGGCATATCATCTGATTGTCCACGATCCATGCGTCGGATGGGCATGTAAAGAGTCGATCCTGCGCCGGACCTGTCCCCGATCATGCCTGTCTCCTTATCTCCTATGACTCTGATAGCGGGAGTTAAGAAAAAAATACCGGACAAATGCGAGTCGGACTCACGCACCGAGGGTTCCATACCATCTTTGGACGTATTAAAGTAATTTTACTATTCATGTAACACCTCAGGTAGCTAAAAAACAAACCGCAAAACTAAATTTGCTTGTCGAGGTTTTTTTAGGATTACTAAAAAACTGTTCAACGTAGAAAGATCATTTTATTTTTCCTGTAAAATATAGATAGATATGTATTACCCATCATTATTTCAGATTTTTCCCTCCACAAACTTCGGAGATAAGGGGGGGGGGGGGGGTATGTTTTTGGACATTTTTGATTACAGGTGTGACAGACAGACGAAGTCAGACCATAAGGAACCCTAAAAATAGTGCACCCGTATCTGCACAAGCACTTGTGCACTACGTTGTCCCTAGCGTAGTTAGATAATCTGGTTAAATATTGGAAGTCGACGCCAGATTGGCCTGGAGAATGTATATTTATAAATAACTAGCTGACCCGCGCAGCTCCGCTCACGCTCTTTCACTTGTGAATCTAAACCATTCTCGAATCCCCTTGAACACACACAAACAATTTCATCAATATCGGTCCAGCCGTTTAGGAAGAGTTCAGTGACATACACACGTACAGTAGAATTATATATATAAAGATTAGTAAAAAAATAGAGTAAGAAGTAAAATACACACATCAAAAGTGTCTAGGGATCAAGCATTTTTGGGCAATAAAATGGGCAGAAGAACAATGGCGTTTCGTGTGCTTTTCTGATGAGTCTCGTTTTGGTATGAGACCGGATACAAGACGTATACGACACTGGAGAACCCCTGGACGCCAACAGCGATTAAAATCCTGCCAGGAAGTCCATCCTTATAGTGGTGGAACCATCATGGTATGGGCGGGTATTTGGATCGGCGGAAGAACTGAGTTGATTTGGATCAGAGGCAACCTCAACGCTCAAATTTATGCTGAGACGATTGTATCAGACGTCATCGTTCCTCTACAAGTGCAAATCGGTCCCTTATTTCAGTTAATGCATGATAATGCACGACCGCACACCGCAAGAGTTGTAAGACAGACTCTCGCCGCAGCTAACATCAATGTCCTGCCCTGGCCTGCTCAGTCGCCAGACTTGAACCCGATTGAGCATGCATGGGATATGCTACAGAGAAGAGCTCTGCCGAATATGGAGGGTATCCAGTCGCAAGAAGACCTTTTTTTGTTGTTGCAACGAACATGGGCGGCCATTCCACAGCGTGATTTGGATGAACTCATTTTGAGTATGCCAAACCGATGTTCTTGTGTTGTTAGTGTTCGCGGTAGAAACACGGATTATTAATTGTTTAAGTTACCCAATAAAATTTTAAAGAAAACTGTTATTTCAGTCTTTTTTTCGAACTTTTGTGTTAGTGGTTCAAATGTCAAAAATCCCTTTATTAGGAAAATGGCAAATTTCTTTATTAATGCAAAGGTGACTTGGTTTATCGTTACTGTGACAAACGAAAACACTTTATTTGATGAATCCTTAAAGAAAATTTTAATTAATATCAATCAGGAGAAAAGTTATTGCAAAAATATATGTTGATCCCTAGATACTTTTGATGTGTGTATATATATACACACATCAAAAGTGTCTAGGGATCAAGCATTTTTAAGCGGATTTCTTGAGATTGAGATGTGGCTTTGTAATAAATTTATGATTTTATAAATTTATATGGATCCTTTTTGGTGCATTTCATAATTTGAATCAGGAACTGTGAATCAAATTCGAGTAAAAGATGAAAATCAGCTGTCAATATTTTCCCTATAAAAACATACAACGCATTGAAGACATTATTAGTGCTACTGTTTCCCTACTACTGTTTAAAACCAACGTTATTATGGAGCGGCGACGTCATTTAAGCAGGGAAGAAATGCTCAGAGCCGTGGGAATGATAGAAGCTGGTTCCCGGCAACGTACTGTGGCTTTAGCTCTGAATACAAGTCAGAGTGTTATCAGTCGACTTTGGACACGTTACCGAAGCACTGGTACCGTGGCTGAGCGCCATGGAGGACGGTATCGCTGCACCACACGGAGACAAGACCGATATATTCAAATCTTAACTCGAAGAGCTCCAACAATAACTGCCATGATGTTAGCCGTGAGGCTTCATCACTCTTCAGGGAACTTAATTAGCGACCAAACAGTCAGAAACCGCTTGCATGAAGTGAACCTTCATTCCCGAAGACCGCTACGGGTACCACCTATAGCAATGCACAATCGTAGGATTCGATATCAATGGGCTCTTGAACACAGAAATTGGGCAGAAGAACAATGGCGTTTCGTGTGCTTTTCTGATGAGTCTCGTTTTGGTATGAGACCGGATACAAGACGTATACGACACTGGAGAACCCCTGGACGCCAACAGCGATTAAAATCCTGCCAGGAAGTCCATCCTTATAGTGGTGGAACCATCATGGTATGGGCGGGTATTTGGATCGGCGGAAGAACTGAGTTGATTTGGATCAGAGGCAACCTCAACGCTCAAATTTATGCTGAGACGATTGTATCAGACGTCATCGTTCCTCTACAAGTGCAAATCGGTCCCTTATTTCAGTTAATGCATGATAATGCACGACCGCACACCGCAAGAGTTGTAAGACAGACTCTCGCCGCAGCTAACATCAATGTCCTGCCCTGGCCTGCTCAGTCGCCAGACTTGAACCCGATTGAGCATGCATGGGATATGCTACAGAGAAGAGCTCTGCCGAATATGGAGGGTATCCAGTCGCAAGAAGACCTTTTTTTGTTGTTGCAACGAACATGGGCGGCCATTCCACAGCGTGATTTGGATGAACTCATTTTGAGTATGCCAAACCGATGTTCTTGTGTTGTTAGTGTTCGCGGTAGAAACACGGATTATTAATTGTTTAAGTTACCCAATAAAATTTTAAAGAAAACTGTTATTTCAGTCTTTTTTTCGAACTTTTGTGTTAGTGGTTCAAATGTCAAAAATCCCTTTATTAGGAAAATGGCAAATTTCTTTATTAATGCAAAGGTGACTTGGTTTATCGTTACTGTGACAAACGAAAACACTTTATTTGATGAATCCTTAAAGAAAATTTTAATTAATATCAATCAGGAGAAAAGTTATTGCAAAAATATATGTTGATCCCTAGACACTTTTGATGTGTGTATATATAAATAATAATAAATAATATCCTGGGACAATTCACACACGGTCATCTGATCCCAAACTAGGCAGAGCCTGTACTATGGAAACCAGACAACTGATACTAATACATACATAATTTTTTTTTGTAAATACATACTTATATAGATAAAACACCCAGACACTTGGTGGGAATCGAACCCACGACCTGTTGGGTAGCAGACAGGGTCACTAACCACTAGACAGACGGGCCCGTCAATCGTCCTCACTTTTAGGCGCGCTGGCACGCTGGCAGCATTGCCACGCTGGATGGCAATGCTAATCTGCTGACCGAAATAAATGCCACTGTTTCGGTCTCCAGATGTTCCTACGAGGAGTTCTAAATTTTTTTGGAACACTTGGTGGTCTCCCGGCCCTTATGGGTCCACCCATTGTCTCTACAAACGCCTCAAATATGTAACCTACGCCTAGTCACTCATATTTGCAGCGTTTGAGGTACTTGAAAGGAATGGAGAATATTATTATCTACTGTATATAAATACTATTTGTATGTTACATCTTTATCCGTTTGTTAACCCTGCTCTAATCAAGTGATGTTGTCGTAGGTCGCCACGGGGCCGAGTGGTACCCGAAGGCGTCTACAATAACGCCCACTTCATGCACGCCGCGACGTCCCACGTTGGTGACATCGTGCAGGTGCTCACGCAGTCAGGCAGCTTATGGGAGGGGGTCTTTAAGACCTTCAGCGCTCAGTTTGAGGTAAGTGCGATCCACTACTGCAGCTAAGTTTTGAACTGTCAGAGCCAGCTGTTCTGTTTTGTAATTGGCCTTTATAGGCTCAATTCACACTATGATGGCAGCGGCCGGCAGCGCACTTTCGGTGTGAAAGAATTTTAAACTTTAGCTACAATACGTAACAGACCAGTATCGCTTGAAAAATTTACTAGGTGGTAGGTTCCTTGTGCTAGGAACCATCCAGGTAGGTACCACCGCAGTGTCAGATATTCTGCCGCCAAGCAGCAGTGTGTAAGCATTGCTGTGTTCCGGCAAGAAGGGCACTGTAGCTGGTGAAATTACCGGACACAAAGACTTAATATCGAATGTCTTAAGGGTCGGCAACGCATTGGTGATTCTTCTGGTGTTGCTAGCGTCTATAGGCTGCGGTGACTGCTTACCATCAGGCGGGCCGCACGCTTGCTTTTGGTAGTATATATATATTTAAAAAAAAGAGCCGCGAGCGGCTTCAAGCGATTTTTCAAGCGATAGTGGTACGTTACGTATTGTAGATAAAGTGTAAAATTCTTTCACTCTGAAAGTGCGCTGCCAGCCGCTGCCATCTTGGTATGAATTGAGCCATAGGATTCCTAACCCTAGCTAGCTGGTCTATCAAGCAACTGACCATAGGATTTCCCAGCCTTCCTATAGCGGGTCGTGAAAACAGTATGAGTGTGTCAAAATATTAGACAGCTATAATATGTTTTCTATGGAAGTTTGCAGATCTGTTGATATAAGAATCATTGTCAAGATCTTATATCAGGTATAGATAATTATTATGAGTATTAGTCAGCAATTATTGGTCCTCCTTTTGTACCGTAAAGTGGTAAGCAAGTATGCTGTATATATGTGCGCCTGATGTAAAGTTCCCTCACCCAATAGACGCTAACGACACTGAATATATTTACGCGTTGCCGTTCCTAAAAAAAACATACAAAAATAACAGTCGTAGTCTAATTTGTAAAAAAAAACTATAGATGGCAAACAGTGATCTATAGAGACACTAAAAATACATTTTTATTTGACTTCTATAAATTTTAAGCACCAATTGCCACTGTTAAATTGATTGCTACGTAATTACAAAACGATCGCATGTGTGCCACCATTAATGTGTGTATCGCATGCATATAAATTGTAACAAAGACTGATATCTAAATGGAGTGCTCGTGAGGAGAGTGGATGTTAAAGACGCCTTCAGGAAGACCGGCACTGAGTCATGCTGGGAGTTATTGCAGGCAATTTTTATACTGCAAGCTGATGTAGCGCTGATATGCGCCAGCAATTTTGACATGCATCAGCTTACATTTTGAGGTCATATCGGCAGTTACAGACGCAGGCGCATGGCCAGTTGGCGCTGACTTCCTTCATTCTGTACGCTCCCTTAAATCCATCTGCTGTACGCGCCCTTAGGTAAAGTAAATGTTGTGACTATTTTTGTCCTTGACCAAGTTTACACTCGGTCGTCAGTCTGTCTAGCCTCTAGCCATTTTCAATAAATCTTTACCCAAATAATACGTCTTTAATTGGAATGAAAGTAACTTTTTACATTATATATAGGAGGACACGCAGCGAAGTTTTTAATTAAGTTTTTGCATGTATCACTTTAGAAGCTAGAAATAATAAAGCACAAATTTATATAGCGACTTAAAAATTTCCGAACCGTTTTGTTTGTATTAGCCGAAAACTACGTGACATAGACTAAAATAAAAATTCGTTTTAAGATGTGCAAAAGAAGTCCTTTCATATGATACCCCCACACCATATATTAGTATCACTTTTAAATTTGGATGACCCATTTCGACCTAATAAAATAAAAGAAAAATGTTTTTAATGTGCGATGAGGTTGGTTAAGTAAGATTTAAAACTATTCCAAGTTTCAAATCGACAGCGACAGTGGTTCCTGAAATGTATAGGTGTGACAGACAGACGAAGTCTCACCATAAGGTTTTGAGGTATGGAACCCTAAAAAGCACATAAACCTGGGAATCCCAACTGCTCAGAATTAAAACACTGCCTACGTAAACGAGCAGGAAAGTATGAAAATGCCATTAGTACGGTATGTGTGAATGATTGTTACGAGTTTGTGAAATCTTAAATCTATCGTAAATGGGCGTATCGTTAATTTAGTGTGGCGTTAGACTTGTTTGTTATTGTGCCAACTATTGTTGTGAAATTATATCATCAATTATTACGATAATTTTTTGTCATGAATTTTTCATCAACATAGCCGAAAGACTTCTTCGAAGACCTTCTCCTTAGAAGGGAATAGATGCCATAATTCCATGCTTGGCAGGCGTCTAGGGGATCGCAGTATAAGTGGATAGGTAATCCAATAGAAAGACGCTGCTGCATCTTGTTTTTCCTTAGTCGCCTCTAATGTTTTTGGGCCACTTTGCGACACAAAAGCTTTGCCGCCTCTGTACAATTCCATGTAAGCCAATTTAATTTGCTTTGGTAAATCCTCCTGAAAATAAGTAACGATACCTACAGACGTGGATCCTACAACTTACATGCGTTTCAGAGTAGTCACTTCGATGACATCAAAATTAACAAAACGGGGACCCATCAGCCGATAGCAGAGCCACTCTACATAATGTACCGGAACCTAAGTGTGTGCGAAATAACGTAAGGGTCACCCTTGACTATCAAGCCTAGAGGATCTTACGTATTGACCAATCTTTCCAACACAACATGAAAATAAAAAAAATTTTTAACGAATTCATGTCGGCACGAAAAGAAGGCTGGAGACCCTTTGTTTCTGTAGGTCAACAAAACTCGAAAGTGATGTTACTCTATTATGTAAATTGGAGCTTCATCTGGGAATGAAGTTCAGTCCGTCCCAGTCAGGTGCTTTTTACCAGACTACGGAGACTGTGCAGGTCAGAAACACGAAAACTCCCGCTTTCTTGAGATATTCTTAAGTGAGTGTTATATTCTTCATAGTGATTTGAATCGACAAATTGAATTTGTGCTGGATCAATTACATACAGGCCGGTTAAAGCTAAAGGCCTTTGCATAGAAATTCCCGTATGGACTTTGGTTATAATACCCGTCATGAGATGATTGTATTAATTTACTTGTCCAATTTGTTGCAATTCAATTATCAAGGAGTTACATAATCGTTATCGGGGTGCGGAACATAAAATGCATCACGGAGCGCAACGCACAGGCGGCAGCGGCACCGCGTTATCTGCACCTCACACGTGACCCCACCAAACCGCCAAATGTAGGTCGAATCAATAAACGCATTGTGCCACTCTTTGGACACTTTAACAGCTATCACAGCTGCAAGAAAGTAGAGATCGCATTTCGCTATAATTTATAGCTAATAATGACACCGTCTGTCTGTACAGCATGCATAACTAACATGTGACCACGATGCGCCTGCTCGGTTTGAGTTATTTTAACGGTAGTTTATGCGTTAGATAGCTGTATAAATTACAGCCGTTCAAGAATGTCACTATTTAAAACAGAAACACCGCTAAAGTACCACTTAAACCTCATTTGTACAAAAACGATGACATGACCAGTAAGACCTTGTAAAGCCGGGAAGCCAAACGATGCACTATAATATTTTTCTGCTGGCTGATCTTGTGAAAGATTGGCACCTGTGGCCATATCAGTGAGGAGGACAACATTATCATCACTGTCAACTTTAGGCGCCTTATAGGCACTTAATAAATTTAGGCGGCAAAATATCATTAGTTGTGCATCTTATAAAGCTATAGCTATGTACTGTAACGAGTTGGGTAATGTTAGACTCAAATTTATTTACTTTAAATAAAAGTCGCATTCGCACATTCCAACATCGCTCGACTAGTCCCTAGGACCTCTTAATTATCTTCAGGTCTTCTGCAACACCTTTAAAGGCCTGCAACAACGGGGCGTTATCGCCCACTTTGAAAAAGACTGATCTAGGGACACGTGTCGTAACTCTGTAGTACCGAGATACCGATAGAAACTGTATCTATTTTCACTCAGTAGTTCAATACATTAGCGAAAGATACACGAACAAATGCGTTAAGGATGTCTTTTTACAATATAAGGTAGAGACTTCACGCTAAATTCTGATAAATCTATGATTCACGCGTTTATCTGTACCAAAAGTAGCAGTTTTTTATCCACAATTTCTCATGTTAGCCGATATTATAATAGAATTTGTCTTCAATTATAGCCACATAATACTAATTATACCTCATACAAATTGACCTCTTGAATGTTTATTCCCATAAACACGTTAAAGGTTTGTACCACCCTTGTGGTTAACATCAATTTGTACTTGTAATTTATATTTAAAAAAAAACGGTTCAGTGCGAGTCGGACTCGCGCAGCGAGGGTTCCTTATCTTCTTTGGACCTTTTAAAGTTTTTACTATTTGTCTAACACCTCAGATAGCAAAAAACCCAAACCGCAAATCTAAGTTTGTTGGTCGAGGTTTTTTAGGATTACTAAATCAGTTTTTAGATGTGCAAATGAAGCCCTTTCATCAATCAATGATATTTTATACAAAATATCATTGCCTTTCATATGATACCCGATATAATTAGTAGTCTTACTTTGAAATTTTTACACACAATTAAAGAAAAAAATTTTTTTTCATTTGCGATGATGTTGGATAAGTAAGATTTAAAATCATTTCAAATCGATACCACCAGTGGTTTCTGAAATATTTAGGTGTGACAGACAGACAGACGAAGTTACACCATAAGGGTAACTTTTTTACCTATTAGGTATGGAATCCTAAAAAGAAATGCTATCTCCATTATTGCGAGGTGACATTGATAAGTGATACGGAAAATATATTTTTCACCCAAGGTCGTCCGCGCGTCTGGGTTGAACGCCCCGAAAGGATTTGTAAAGGTTATGGTTTTGTCTATCTTTGTCAGAGCAGACGTAAACGAAACCGACGTACATGTTGTTTAAAGTTCAATCACCTCGAATCAATAAAAGCAATATTTGTACAGTGAAATGACGTCGGATCTCGAAATCCTTGTCGAGCCGATACTCTTCGTTGCATTCAGTCTTCTCCTTCCATTCTAATCATTCTTTTGCTATAGATAATTCATATTCCATCGTAGCTTTTGCGTTTGCTAGCTGGCTCATATACCGAAATGTAATAAAATTCAGATCGAAGTGTAAATATAGAAGCTCTTTCAGCTATACTTTTTTTTTGTATAATAGGTCATGAGGAGATAGCGAAAAAAAAGTAATTTTGGTATCCATAAGGATAACAGGGTATGAAGTTGTTTTTCTGTCTTGCTTTACAAAGATTTATCTAAGTGAGATTACTAGGCATTTTACATCGGCAGTTGTCTTTCAATGTCCTAGTATTTTCATGTATCATGTCCAAATGTGATCTTGTCTTTCCAATCCGTACCTCAAAATACTTAACTGTCGAGTTGAATAAACTTGGAGAGTATACCCATTGACGAAACTATCCGGCAGTTGGGATGCGAGTGTTTTATTTGTGCGACCTTCACGCGGTCTGGGGAATCGCGCGGCGTCGCGCCGTTGAAAATTCCAACCGGATGACACATCCTAACAGCGTTTTGTTTCTGAACCTTGATGGTCTACCACCATCCATCTACTAATGTCATTACGACGAATTAATTTTTAAAAAATCCTCTACTTATAGGGTTGCGGTCATCTTTGGATTTTTTTTATTTAAACAACGGTAGACATCAAAAAAGATTATTAAGTGGTACGTACCATCGCAGGGTCAGTTATTCTGCGGCCAAGCAGCAATGCTGTGTTACGGTACGAAGGCCCCTGTAACTAAAAAACAATGACTCTGGCAGCACTGTCCAGATAAGCCGGCGTTGACTCTTTTACGCATTATTTGAAAAGGTAATAAGTACGGTAACGGAGGCAAATGAATATTTTTTCAGAAGGTCTCACATCCATCATTCCCATGTATTATTTAAATAAATTCCACTCCATGTATGAATAAAAAAAAACATATCTGGATAAATTTCCTTTACAAACATTTGATTGCAAGCAACCATTGTTTTTCTGCCTTCACGCCGATAGCAACGAAATAAAATATAAAAACAGATACTAATAAATTCCAGTGACATTACACGACCTCTGACATTCACTTTGTTTTCCAAACAATAATCTTAAATGAAACCATTCAAGTACAGATAGCTGTGACAGACTGTGGTTTTTCCCAGGCATGCCGGCTGTTTTTTCGCACAAACGGTCTTATGTTTAAACCAATTAAATTTTTATCTTTCTAGCAGTGACAGCTCGATAAGCGAGCGTTTGCCTTGAAAAACAAGGTGCGCAAGTTCGAACCCCGGCTCGCACCTCCGATTTCTTTAATTAATCGTGTTCGAATCGTGTTTCAGCGATTGTTAAAGCTTTCGTTGGATGAAAACATCGTCGGGAAACCTGCATGTATGAGAAAGCCTAACTAGCTTTCGAATGACGTGTGAAGTCCGCACTTGGCCATCGTGGCTAACTATGGCCTAAGCTCCTTCGTCTTGATGGGAGGCTCGTGCTCAACAGTGGGACATAAACAAGAGCTGTTAAAAAAAATTAGAGGATAAAATTGGAGTGAAGTACCTCCACCTTCAAATGTTTGTTTATATCTAGCCAAACAAATATTGTATTGAGAGGCGTCTTGTTAAATTTAACAGTGGACTCTATCTTTAAGGAATCCGTTGTCGGGATGATAGACCAACGACCTTAGTTCGTTCCATTTTCTGCCGGCACAGCGAAATGGGTTTATAAGTACACTTAATTCAGATGTACTCACGGTCTTATCTCCGTTGGCGTCGCCTATTTCCCAATTCCGATGAGAGAGATCACAACGGACGCATCTGTTATCACACGTGCGAGTCTGATATGGCAGAGATAAATCATAATAACTGTATTTTTGCCGCAGTTTTTTTAATGTGTATCGTTTTTAGCCATCTCGTCAAACTTGTTTGAATGAAGCGATTTTCTAAATTTTAAGCATGCTCCTCACAGTGTTTTGATTATCTAGTCCCGTTGATTTAAAAAAAGGAAAGACATTCCTAAGACGAGCTGTCCAAGGATGAGGCTAAACACACAATATTGTGTCATTGAACTCAATGATAAATCTTGTTTGATATTCTATTCAAAAAGATATTCATACCGTTTAGTACTATGATTCAGGAGATTTTATTATACTGTCAATACAAAGAAATAAAGTTACCTTATCAATTAGTTCCAGGATTACACTTTACAATAATTAATTAATTTATGTACATACAGACAAGTAATTTACATAATAATTAAATGACAGTATTTACAAATCAAAAACAATGGCGCCAAAATACACGCGTCACAACTTCACGTCACTGCAGACGAAGCGAAGTGATATCTGAAAGTATTCACCATAAAACGTTATGACATAAAATAGCTAATTTTCAAGTCTATGATTTCCTGATCTTCTCTCTCATGATAGTTGAAAGGGCTAGAGTCTCCACACAACACGGGCCTTGTGTGATGAATACACAAGTCTTAAGGCATGCCCTGCAGCAAATGAGTTTTCGCTTAGTAATTTGGTACTGCAATACTAGGAGATTTGGGGATAAAATCAAAAAGTTCTAGAATTCGAAGCTTGAATTAACAATTTCGCCACCGTGCATCGCTATCACATCATCATTTTAGCACAGGACTTCAATTGAAATCAGGGGATTCCCAAGTGTGTCTTACTAGGTGGTAGGTTACTTGTGCTAGGAACCATCCAGGTAGGTACCACCGCAGTGTCAGATATTCTGCCGCCAAGCAGCAGTGTGTAAACATTGCTGTGTACCGGTGTGAAGGGCACTGTAGCTGGTGAAATTACTGGACACAAAAGACTTAATGACTTAATTTGACGGGCCTGTTGGTCTAGTGGTTAGTGACCCTGTCTGCTACCCAACAGGTCGTGGGTTCGATTCCCACCAAGTGTCTGGGTGGTTTTATCTATATAAGTATGTATTTACAAAAAAAAAGTATATACACACATCAAAAGTGTCTAGGGATCAAGCATTTTTAAGCGGATTTCTTGAGATTGAGATGTGGCTTTGTAATAAATTTATGATTTTATAAATTTATATGGATCCTTTTTGGTGCATTTCATAATTTGAATCAGGAACTGTGAATCAAATTCGAGTAAAAGATGAAAATCAGCTGTCAATATTTTCCCTATAAAAACATACAACGCATTGAAGACATTATTAGTGCTACTGTTTCCCTACTACTGATTAAAACCAACGTTATTATGGAGCGGCGACGTCATTTAAGCAGGGAAGAAATGCTCAGAGCCGTGGGAATGATAGAAGCTGGTTCCCGGCAACGTACTGTGGCTTTAGCTCTGAATACAAGTCAGAGTGTTATCAGTCGACTTTGGACACGTTACCGAAGCACTGGTACCGTGGCTGAGCGCCATGGAGGACGGTATCGCTGCACCACACGGAGACAAGACCGATATATTCAAATCTTAACTCGAAGAGCTCCAACAATAACTGCCATGATGTTAGCCTTCATCACTCTTCAGGGAACTTAATTAGCGACCAAACAGTCAGAAACCGCTTGCATGAAGTGAACCTTCATTCCCGAAGACCGCTACGGGTACCACCTATAGCAATGCACAATCGTAGGATTCGATATCAATGGGCTCTTGAACACAGAAATTGGGCAGAAGAACAATGGCGTTTCGTGTGCTTTTCTGATGAGTCTCGTTTTGGTATGAGACCGGATACAAGACGTATACGACACTGGAGAACCCCTGGACGCCAACAGCGATTAAAATCCTGCCAGGAAGTCCATCCTTATAGTGGTGGAACCATCATGGTATGGGCGGGTATTTGGATCGGCGGAAGAACTGAGTTGATTTGGATCAGAGGCAACCTCAACGCTCAAATTTATGCTGAGACGATTGTATCAGACGTCATCGTTCCTCTACAAGTGCAAATCGGTCCCTTATTTCAGTTAATGCATGATAATGCACGACCGCACACCGCAAGAGTTGTAAGACAGACTCTCGCCGCAGCTAACATCAATGTCCTGCCCTGGCCTGCTCAGTCGCCAGACTTGAACCCGATTGAGCATGCATGGGATATGCTACAGAGAAGAGCTCTGCCGAATATGGAGGGTATCCAGTCGCAAGAAGACCTTTTTTTGTTGTTGCAACGAACATGGGCGGCCATTCCACAGCGTGATTTGGATGAACTCATTTTGAGTATGCCAAACCGATGTTCTTGTGTTGTTAGTGTTCGCGGTAGAAACACGGATTATTAATTGTTTAAGTTACCCAATAAAATTTTAAAGAAAACTGTTATTTCAGTCTTTTTTTCGAACTTTTGTGTTAGTGGTTCAAATGTCAAAAATCCCTTTATTAGGAAAATGGCAAATTTCTTTATTAATGCAAAGGTGACTTGGTTTATCGTTACTGTGACAAACGAAAACACTTTATTTGATGAATCCTTAAAGAAAATTTTAATTAATATCAATCAGGAGAAAAGTTATTGCAAAAATATATGTTGATCCCTAGACACTTTTGATGTGTGTATGTATTAGTATCAGTTGTCTGGTTTCCATAGTACAGGCTCTGCTTAGTTTGGGATCAGATGACCGTGTGTGAATTGTCCCAGGATATTATTATATTATTATTATTAATTTCGTAGGGGTCGACAACGCGCTAGTGATTCTTCTGGTGTTGCTAGCGTCTATAGGCTGCGGTGACTGGCGCATACTTGCTTGACACCTTGGTTGTATAAAAAAATTAAAGCACTTAATAGCTAGTCGAATGTTACTTTAATATTTTAAAGCGACATTTAAAAGGCGTAAACCATGTAGACATATTTCTTTATGGTCTCTTTTTCGTTATGTTATACCTTTACCATAAGAATATGATTGGTATTGTTGAGAAATGTTAATTAGTTTTACTAATCAATCACACTGCTTAATTAGTTAAATTATTATACCTAGAATAAAGCTTACTTATACGACATGCTTCCTGAAACACTATCTGTCAGTCTGTTTATACAATTATCCGGCAATGTAGCTGCAGTACAAAATTAGATTTTAATGACACAGGTCTAAAGTTCACAATGAGATTACGTATGTAGTTTGTCAATTGTTCGTAGAATTATTATGGAGATAAGCTATACTACACACATCAAAAGTGTCTAGGGATCAACATATATTTTTGCAATAACTTTTCTCCTGATTGATATTAATTAAAATTTTCTTTAAGGATTCATCAAATAAAGTGTTTTCGTTTGTCACAGTAACGATAAACCAAGTCACCTTTGCATTAATAAAGAAATTTGCCATTTTCCTAATAAAGGGATTTTTGACATTTGAACCACTAACACAAAAGTTCGAAAAAAAGACTGAAATAACAGTTTTCTTTAAAATTTTATTGGGTAACTTAAACTTATTAATAATCCGTGTTTCTACCGCGAACACTAACAACACAAGAACATCGGTTTGGCATACTCAAAATGAGTTCATCCAAATCACGCTGTGGAATGGCCGCCCATGTTCGTTGCAACAACAAAAAAAGGTCTTCTTGCGACTGGATACCCTCCATATTCGGCAGAGCTCTTCTCTGTAGCATATCCCATGCATGCTCAATCGGGTTCAAGTCTGGCGACTGAGCAGGCCAGGGCAGGACATTGATGTTAGCTGCGGCGAGAGTCTGTCTTACAACTCTTGCGGTGTGCGGTCGTGCATTATCATGCATTAACTGAAATAAGGGACCGATTTGCACTTGTAGAGGAACGATGACGTCTGATACAATCGTCTCAGCATAAATTTGAGCGTTGAGGTTGCCTCTGATCCAAATCAACTCAGTTCTTCCGCCGATCCAAATACCCGCCCATACCATGATGGTTCCACCACTATAAGGATGGACTTCCTGGCAGGATTTTAATCGCTGTTGGCGTCCAGGGGTTCTCCAGTGTCGTATACGTCTTGTATCCGGTCTCATACCAAAACGAGACTCATCAGAAAAGCACACGAAACGCCATTGTTCTTCTGCCCAATTTCTGTGTTCAAGAGCCCATTGATATCGAATCCTACGATTGTGCATTGCTATAGGTGGTACCCGTAGCGGTCTTCGGGAATGAAGGTTCACTTCATGCAAGCGGTTTCTGACTGTTTGGTCGCTAATTAAGTTCCCTGAAGAGTGATGAAGGCTAACATCATGGCAGTTATTGTTGGAGCTCTTCGAGTTAAGATTTGAATATATCGGTCTTGTCTCCGTGTGGTGCAGCGATACCGTCCTCCATGGCGCTCAGCCACGGTACCAGTGCTTCGGTAACGTGTCCAAAGTCGACTGATAACACTCTGACTTGTATTCAGAGCTAAAGCCACAGTACGTTGCCGGGAACCAGCTTCTATCATTCCCACGGCTCTGAGCATTTCTTCCCTGCTTAAATGACGTCGCCGCTCCATAATAACGTTGGTTTTAATCAGTAGTAGGGAAACAGTAGCACTAATAATGTCTTCAATGCGTTGTATGTTTTTATAGGGAAAATATTGACAGCTGATTTTCATCTTTTACTCGAATTTGATTCACAGTTCCTGATTCAAATTATGAAATGCACCAAAAAGGATCCATATAAATTTATAAAATCATAAATTTATTACAAAGCCACATCTCAATCTCAAGAAATCCGCTTAAAAATGCTTGATCCCTAGACACTTTTGATGTGTGTAGTTTTAAACTTTGTATAGTTACATGCTTACATGCAATTTATAGTGTTAAATCATTTATCACAATATACTATATACAATATATATATCTTGTTTCTAGCTATCTTAGGTAGGTGTGTTGTAAATTCTTATTTTTTTCTGATAGGTATACAATAGCCGAAACATCAGTATTCAAATAAACAACCGTCCATAGTATCTTTCATAAAATCTTTCAATATTGGTTCATAGTACTATAAAAAATTAAAGATACAAATTACCTTAAGGTGGAATGCTTTACATTAAAAAAAAAATAAGTTTTGTTAACTGCAGTTACGTTATAAATTGGTCATAACTCGTCTGGGTTTTCACTTGAAATGGCGACCAAAGATCAATCGATAACATTTCGAGAATCAATTAATCATTTTGTGCTCGGAATATGAAGCCACCACGAGTGGGGTGTCTAGTGTCTACACTTAGGGTACTTCTAACTTTTACTTAGAAAAAATGTTGTTTAACCACTCAAGTGCTGACTTCGATATTCATAACTTTATAATAGGATACATAAAGATTTATTTTCCAAAAATGTTGAGTGCCTACTGTAGGTTCTAAATTCGAATGGTACTATCCAAATTATGCGTTAGGTTAAATAACAATCAGTCTCTTTTTCGCTCGTCATTTCCGAAGTGGGGAGCAGACGCTTAGGAGAAGAAGGGCACAGAAACCTTGACGCCTGACTGTGAAAGGACGTCCTCATTACGGAAACACGCAGACTATTTAGATTATGCGTTCGTTCAATAACACAGTAAGTCTATTTTTCGTTCGTCATTTCCGAAGAGGTATAAGAGAAGGACGAACAGCGGTGACGCCGTCACAATAGACAGCATTACAGAAGAACCACAGCCAAATAAAATTACCTTTAAATAAAGTGTTTTTTTTTTTCTATAATAATTATTCCTTCCTCTATAAAGAGTAGCTATATCGTGTACGGTGGCTGAGAAAACCCCTTTCGCAGTTGCGATCCCTTTTATTCATATTTGTTTACCATCAGGCGGAATTACTGTCAATGGCCTTTATATTAAGAAAAAAGTCTATAGTAGGCTCGACTAGAAATGATTTGGTCCCAATAAAACAAGAAGTAAGCCTATTCAAGCTCTGTCTCGTGCTCTTGCACAACGCGCTAAATTGCCTGAGTTATCTTATCTCTCGAGGTCGCGTTTATGTAATTATATGTAAATATTTTAAAATAACGCCCCTATTTGGGAAGTTTTGGCGTTGTCGAAACTAAATTTCTTGCTGCTGAAGCTGAGTTTCTTGCCGGATCTTCTCAGTTGAGGCCGCGTTGTGATCCGGTGGTAGCTTTTAAAAAAAAAAAAAATACATGACCTTTCAAAAGTGCTAGCGTTAAGCCTATTTGAAATAAACTATTTTTGACTTTTTTTTTTTTGAAATATTAAAAAAAAAACACCTAGTGGCCTGTTTTCCAACCAAATACTAAAGGCTTTAAAAACGTGTTCTACCAACTTCTAAATATTGGTCTCTCATTTTTGTAAAATTGTCTCCATGTAGAGCAAATCATAGATATAAGATTTGCACTTTTGATTTTAGATAAAGTTCTAAAGTTTCAGTATTTCAAATAAGAGTCAGAAACTCTTCAGAGTCAAGTAACGGGTCTCGAATCGAGAGTCTTGAGACACGAGACGAGATAGTATGTTTTGAACATTCCCGGGATTCTAGACGTCCTGACACTAACAAAACGGGTTAGGTTTGCCCACTAAGAAAATCGAGCAAAAGACTTAGTAGCATCAGGCTGTACTGTCTAGTTAACTTATAGAACGGGTAATCGGTTGCATGTCACTTTAAGAAGTACCTATGACAAATATAATATTGAAAATATCCGCAACCGTATTTTGAGATTCGGAATCCTAATAAATTATAAACAATAGCAGTGTGTATACCCAGAACAATGCATTTGTAAAACGTTTTGTGTTTATATCATAATGCT
This sequence comes from Furcula furcula, assembly GCA_911728495.1. NCBI lineage: Eukaryota > Metazoa > Arthropoda > Insecta > Lepidoptera > Notodontidae > Furcula > Furcula furcula. Next base: position 11,727,237 of record OU452258.1, read on the forward strand.
ACCCAAATGTAAACATCTCCACGATTGGCAATGAGAAAAGCTTGAATATCAAACTGGATAAAGGTATTATTAATCATAATTCTATTAGCAAGGTTGCCCATTTTAGACTAACACTAGGCGGTTGCTAACCAAGTTATACGTGAACGAACCTCTATAAAATAGTGAGATTAAATAAATAAATAAATACACTTTATTGTACACCAAAAGTTACATGTAAATTTAACAATACGTTACGTTACGTACGACGTTACGTTACGTTATACGTTTGATTAATGATTTGGCGAATGAGTTTATGCAACATGAAGTTTGGTGCCTAGATCATAATGATAAATTCAAGATCCATCAGATCCACACCACAACTGATCCTTCTTAAACTGGGTCACTGTGCTGTTATTAAGTTAGTGCCAAAGATATTAAATATATAGGCCAAAGAGCGACCTTTGGAAACATTTTCATGGTATGATAACAAGTTTTCGGATGATAATTTTATTCCCTTTTGCCTGTCTACTAAGTATTTGTCTTGGACTAGTGCACTTTACCATCTTTAACTGCAACACCACTTGCCATTAGCTATGATTGCGCACACTAGCTCATGTTAATAAAAAAAAACTATAAGTATATTTACGTCCATTTCGGAGAGCTCACCTTGGTCGGGCTTATGTAAACATTGACCCAGTGATTTTAGGTGTCAGTCCCGTCAGGAGGGCAATGCCATAGTATTGAATCACAAACTAAGCTATTGCGATTTTCTTGTCCACAGGTAGTATTAGAGGTGGCCCACCGAGTGGACCAGGAGGGCGTGGTGGCGGTTGACTCCGTGGTAGAGAAGCTGATCTTCAAGCCGCAGGATGTGGTGTCCATCAGAGCGAAGGACTCTGATCTCGAGTACGCCACACACGACGTGTTTCAAACAGACAGCGCTATATCTAAGTTTAATGGTAAGTCTGGATTTTTTTATGAGAGCTAGACATTATGGTAATATCGTGATAAGGAAAGTTTATCAATATTTTTGTAATCTGTTATTTCTACAACTACATACTGAGCGCAGTATTCGAAACATTAATTATTAAGTCTCTTGGAGACTTGTAATTTCACCAGCTACAGTTCCCTTCAAACCGTAACCACAGCAATATTTACACACGCCGATTACAATGCGCCGGTAGTTTTGTTTTTGTAGAAACAACAGATTACAAAAATATTGATACACTTTCCTTATCAGATAGTTCTTAGTATCGACGGCTCCAGGAAGGTTATTTTTTCCCATGTTTGTACGTAAATCTATTTTCGATAAGCTCTGTAGTCAAACTGCTTGATTGCTTTTAACAGAAATACCTTTACATTCGTCTGATATAGATTAAAGTTAACACCCCCATTTCCTCCCGTTGGGTGTCCGGCGTCTTTCTATTAGATTACCTACCATCTGTACTGCGATCCCTAAGACGCCTGCCAAGCGTGGGGATTATGGCAACCCCTCCCTTCAAAGGGGGAGGCCTTTGTTCTGCAGTGGACTTTTTACGGCTGCTGATGAAAGTTAACCAATAAATCGAATTTTATATTTTGCTTGTTGTATAAAAACATAAGTATCGTGAGGTTTTTATATTTGAGGATATCAGCGGGACTATTAGGTATCTCGTTTGACAACTAAAGTGAGGATCACTATAGCAGTGACCATTAAATAACAGTCAAATTATTCATCCAGTATTGCCTACCTTGAGTGAGCAAAAAATACCAATGTTAACATAATTCCAGTTGACATCGAAGTTCTGTGGATAACTGAAGCTTGATAGTCACTTGGGTGGCTGAAGATACGCAACAGCCTTGCAGATGTTGAAATTTAAGTATATTTTTTGTAAGTATCATAACCACATCCATTCGACAGGTAACGGGCGGTCAGCGGAAGAGAGGCACCTAGAGCCTTGGGATGGATGCGAGGGTGACACCGCCGACACCCCGTCGCTGAACGGTGACGCTCGCCTCGATGAGCTGGAGCTAGACCACCGTGCCAACGGTTGGGATGCGAACGACATGTTCCGCAAGAACGAGGAGATCTATGGAGTGCACAGCACATACGATCACTCGTTAGCCGGGTACACACTGCCGCTACAGAGAAAGGACACTCAGGATTATAGGTGAGGACTATAAGTAATAGGGAGTTGGCCCCTTGAACAAAGGGACCGTGTATCTAGGTGGTTACTGTTTTAATTTGGACATTTTTCTATTTCAAATAGTGTTTGACCCTGTCTGGGTCAAAATGTATTTTCTATCTAACAGTGCATAGCAAATACTATCTTTGGAGTTAATATGTATGTGGTTTAGCTTCTGCAAAGCAAGTAGACTTCAAAAACATGATAAAACTATATTTTTGTCAACGTAAAACCGTGCATCTTAAACATTAGAAGATAGAATGTTAAAATATATTTTTATCTTTGTATGACATAAGATGGTGTCATCTTTTATCAAGCAGTAAACCTATTGTAAGGTTTTTTCTTGTAAAAAGTAAACATCAGGTCAGATTATTTAGCCATCCAGCCATCGATATACTATACCAACTAGATTAGCTGTCACGACCCGAAAAGTGGTCACGAAAATAGAGCTACGGAGACGGCTGTCGCTCTATTTCAAATTAGTACGAGCCGACAACAGCTAGCGTAAGGACGTATCGAAATTCCTTATTGCGCGTTTATAAACTGTCCAAATACTTATCGTAATACTAAAATTGCAGATGGAGAATTTTTTATTCGTTTCGTGTTCTTATTACTACTCGTTTAAATAATAAATATAAGTAAGATATCATTATAATACGAAATAAAAATTATTTATTTGATATTTTCTCCGCTAGTAGTTCGCAACTGCCATGCCGAGACTGACAAAATTAATGTTGCCGATAGGCGTGTCGCCACTGTCTATACGAAACTGTCAAACTACACGTCATTACCATAATAAAAAAGTTAGTTCTCATTTTTGCCACCAGCACGGATAAGTTTGTAAGTCAGTACACACACAATGGAAACACACCTGTTTTGAACCTTATTTTATAGTGGTTAAGATTTTCTTTTAAATGAGTACATTTTTGTTTAAGTCAAAACAACTACTTTTTTTCGTATAGCGTTGGCGATTTTATTGATTTTTCTTTGTCTCCGATGTCCGGTTTTATGTGCCAACATTACTGCATACAGAATTAGACTTTATTACTACATCGATACCTCCGGGCTCAAAGGGCGTAAGCACCAAAACTCGACTTTTCAGGAGAGCCAAAAATCTCAATCAAATTTTCGACATAACTTTTTTGGTTTTTGACCTAAATAAGCCAAATAAACACCAAAAGTCTTATTTTTTTCTGATGCAGAACACAGTAATATTATATTTGGAATAAATTTAATAGTAACAAAATTAGCTTTCCTGTACGCCCCGAAAAATTGTATATTTGGGGCGGTTACACCCTAAAAATAATGGATGTATGATGAGTTATGGTTGTAACCGCCAATTTGCCTACTAATTCTATCAGTTTGTAGATAGTTACTTTGATTTCTGCAGTTGATTAAATATAAATTGCAATTTTACAAATAATTATTGATTTTACCTAGACCTAGTTGCATGCCTTACCTAAAAACTATTCAATAACTCAGTTTGTCTATACTAATATAATAAAGCTGAAGAGTTTGTTTGAACGCGCTAATCTCTGAAACTAACAGTCGGATTTGAAAGAATCTTTTTGAATTTGATAGTTCAATTCTTGAGATAGGTATTTAACATCAAGCTACGACCTTCGGGGGCGAAGCAGAAATGTTTCTCGTGGATGAACATGACATGGAACAGCTAGTTTTCATTTTAAAAGGAAAATGATAAATAAAAATCACATTACGTAGGTAATAAAACCATTATTTACTAGCAATTCCATTCGACTACGCCCGCAATTTTTTTGTTCCACCCCATTTAACCCCTTTAGGATTGGAATTTTCAAAAACCCTTTCTTAGTGGATGCTTTCGTCATAAAAAGAACCTACTGTCCAAGTTTCAGCTTTCTAGGTCCGGTTTGGCCTGTGCGTTGATGAATCAGTCAGTCAGGACAAGTAATTTTATATGTATAGATTAAACAATTTAGGTATCTTCACATTTCACTAATAACCTAACCATCCAGATAGATCTAATTTAATATTTTATATGTATTCTTTTTATAGTATTGGTTTATTTATTTTATTATAAATATATGTATGTGTTATTATTATATTTCATTTTTATTAATTGTATACTTGCTTCTACCTTTTCATTGTTTCTTCTTTAATTATGGGAGCCTGCTGGGAGAGAACTCATATTGGGTTAAGTACACCATTGTACATATTGTGTGTTCTTTTGTATTTTAAAACTATTTGTTAATTAAATATATCTTAAATCTTGTTAATTAAATAAATTAAATAAATATATCTTGAAAAAATACAAGCAACATGACTTAAGATCATTTATTTAAGCTTTTTTATTCTTTTCTTTTTTCGGTTTGATGATCACCACCAAAGAATAAAAACCTAATGTTAGGTACCTTAAATCTACATAGGTATACTTAGGTCTTCATAGGTCTATGTAGATTTAAAGTACCCACCTACTAACCAGTCACCGAAAGACTTAAAAATTATAATAATTGATCTCAAGAGTTCCATGTTTTTTTTTTAAGATGGTTAGTTATTAGTGTTACATTTTGTGGCGATACCTATATTATTTGATAAACAATATTTTTATTATGTAAAGTGATCTTTATTTATTATTTTCCTTTTATAATGAACTAGCTGTTCCATCCAGCTTTATTATATTAGTACCTACTTATAAATAAAATGTGTTATTGAATAGTTTTTGGATAAGACAGGTAATTAGGTATAGGTAACATCAATCATTATTTGTATAATTGGTTATTTGAGTCCATAAATAGGTATGCCAAGTTAATAAAGTCCATATTATAAAATTGAAATTGATATTTAATCAACTGAAGAAAACAAAGTAACTGTCTACAAACTGATTGAATTAGTAGGCAAGATGACGGTTACAACCATCATTCATCACACATGCATTGATTTTTGGGGTGTATGTGTCCTTTTATTTTAGACCAACAGAAATTATTAAGGGCGTATCGGGCAAGTTGATTCTTTAAAAAATTATATGTTCGGGCGTAAACACCATAATGTTACTAGGTATGTCGTTAACTACCCACACATTTATTGATGATTGGATGAGTGATTGCTCTTACGACCCTAACTAAAAATATATCAATCAAAATTGTTAGGCGTAAAAGCATTTGTATAATCTACGGTGGCGTTTACAACCATCGCGTTTATGATAATTAACAGTGGTTGCTGTTACGACAAAAAAACTAAAAATATCTGTTTTATTTTCTACAAAAAATGGGGTCGTAAACACCATTTTTTGGCGAATTGGAAGATTTTAAATATACAGATCGATAGAGCAGAAAAAACTGAGTAGGACTGCATTAAAAAGTCATTTTCGCCAAAATGGTGGTTACGCCCTTTGAGCCCCGAGGTATCGACATGTGAAGGCTTCTATTACTCCGACGTTCCGAATTATTTAAAACTATTTTCTACAATTTCTAGCTACGTGTATAGTTGTGTAAGTATATGTAACCGCAACCACATTTTCGAAGTCATTTTGTTCATGACAGCTAATCTAGTTGGTATAGTATATCGATGCATCCAGCACATTGGGTGTAAAGTCTTCTTACCAGAGTTGTCATTACATTACAAAAACAACAGTATGATTTTCTGTATTTACATTGTAATATTTAAACAAATAACTGGTATGTGTGCCAGAGTGTGGTGTACGTGCATAAGACGTGTGCAGACACTGACACGACCAAGGCCACGCCCACCATGGTGTCGTCAGGACCTAGTTGAAAATCACAGTGCACAGCTGCTTAGGTCCTCTTCTACTGCACCAGGTGTGCATATGGTGACCAGTTGAACGATGGACATTGTATAAGGCTGAAGAGGATAGTTGTGTACAATTATATTCGGTTCTGTTTTTAAAATACATCTACATTACATTTTTTAAATATTTGCTTAATATAAAAATTTATACAATTACAATTTATTTATATTACATTACTAGCTGACCCACGCAGCTCCGCCCGCGCTGTGTTTACGTTAACTAATCTTTCAATAATATACATTTGCATAGAATACAAACCTTTTTTAAAGTCGGTTAAAAACTTGGACCCACTTTATACTTGCCCTCCGAAGCACGGAGACGTTTAGTTCAAATGGTGTTAAACGGTCACCCATCTATTTAATGACCTTACCTAACGTTGCTTAAACTGATCGATTTCCAAACATTGTTAACAACTGTCTATGAGTGTTCCCTTACAAATATTTATTATAATTATAATGAAAAATTGTTAAAATCGGAGCAAGCGTATAACCAAGTACACATTTTGACTTTAGTCCCCTCTCCCACGGGAACCGTGCCGAGTGTTGGGATAAAAAGTATCCTCGGGAGTATTAACAAATCATGCCAAGTTTCGTTTCAATCCATCCAGTAGTTTCGGCATGATGCTCAGCCGAGATACAGACAGACAGACAAAAATAAAAAATAATTTTTTTTTGGCTTTAGTATCAGTTATAGAATGCCCTCCAAACATAATTTTCAAAATATCTTCAATGTACAGAATTGGACCTGTTACAATTTTATTATTAGTATAGATGAACAAACGGCTGTAATTCAATTCACAGATTGACGATATACAGATACGCAAGGGTCTAGTGCTTTATACTGTTTCATACAAATAATCTTTCAATATAACCCTATTCTCGTAGGAAAATATTTGTCGGAGGTAAACTCAGACCTAATTTCACGCGAGCAAAGCCGCGGGCAGCTAATATACGATTATGAATAAAATTTGACTACTTTCTTGGTTACCTAAATGTTAATGTCTATGCTGTTGTAACATATGTACACGAAATATTTATTTTATATTATTTGATATGAACCATGCCGGAATCATATTCTGATTGATCGAGAATCGAATACCAAATTACCTCTTTCCATGTATCCCTCATTCAACCAGCCACCCTATATGTTATTTATACTGTTAAAACTCAAGTCCAAACAAAAACAATGAGGTACACTGACAAAATTAAGAGTAGTCTAAGTGGTGAAGTATTTTTTTATTCAATATAAGCCAGTGTTAAACTGTAGTCCCATCTAAAGTGGTATTACCATTTAAGATGATGTGCACCAAAGAGGTGCTATGAGTAGTATAAGTACACTTGAGAGCAATAAAATCGCACACCCCTTGTAATTTGGTTTATTACTGATTTTTTTCTTAAATCAAAAAATATAGAGTACAAATCATTTAGCAAAATTAAAGAATACAAGCTTAGCTTTAAAAGAACACCAAATTAAAATCATTGACCTTCACATAACTTACAGAAATCAGCCGTACACCAAATTAGCCAAATTCACCCGTTAGCATTGTCACTACTTGCACCCCTTACCCGCAGTATAAAAGGGACGGTTTTTTGGATTTTTAATCAGTTGCATACCGAAGGTCAACGTGATAACATCTCTACTCAACCCATACGGAAAAATATGGATACCACGCCCGCAGAAGCCGCTCAAGTTATTGCCTTGCTCGGAGCAGGCCATAATCAAAGTGACGTTGCTCGACGACAAAATTTGAGCCGCTACTCTGTTCGTCGTGTGTACCAGAGGTTTCAAGAGACCGGTGGCTACATTCGACGTCCAGGATCTGGCCGGCGACGCAGAACATCAGAGCGTGATGACCGCTTTCTTGTGTTGAGGTCTTTAAGAAATCGGCAACTGAATGCGGTTCAACTGGGACAAGAGCTTCAAGAAGTTCGCAATGTCAGTATAAGTCGGTGGACAGTCAGAAGCAGGATTGACTTCACATCGCCCAGCAAATGGTCCCAAATTGACCACAGCTCACCAACAAGCCCGACTACAATTTGCCAGGGAACATTTAAATTGGACCTAAGAACAATGGCGGTCTGTTATGTTCTCTGATGAGTGCAGAATGACATTACATGGTCACGATGGACGCTCTAGGGTCTACAGAAGGTCATCAGAGCGATTTTCACAATGCTGAATAAGCGAACGTGTGGCTTTTGGCGGTGGATCGTGTATGATTTGGGGTGGTATAATGTTGGACTATTAATAAACAATTTGTTCAAGAGTTTTGAGTTTGATTTTCATTATTTCTTAAGCGAAATTGGGTAATTTTACCCGTTTGTTGGGTTTTGTGCCGTAAAACCTCTTATGGGTATTTTTTTACACTGTATTTGATATCATTAGAAAGGTAATGAGGTAGACTTTCAATTAGTGTGTGTGTTGACTGGTCCGACTACTATCCCTTTGGCATTTTAGTTTGTTGTATTTTCGTCGTATTTTTTATTTTATTTGATATTTTGTCACACTGCCGCTGGTGCTGATCTAATTGTAAAAAGACAAACTTTGTTTAAAAAAAAAATGTGAAAAAATGACAAGCCCGCTGAGTTTCTTGCCGGATCTTCTCAGTTGAGGCCGCGTTGTGATCCGATGGTAGCTTTTAAAAAAAAAATGACCGTTCAAAAGTGCTAGCGTTAAGCCTATTTGAAATAAAAATTTTGAATTTTTGAATGTTGTTTTTTTTTAATATTTATTCAGATTCATGAAAAAAACTGCCTTGACATAAAAATGTCAAGGTGTGCTATTTTATTGCTCTCAAGTGTAGTCTTATGGAATTCCTTCAAGCAACTCCCGTATACAATGCCGACAAACTGTACTGCAGTTTGGCAGAATACAATGTAGGTATTATAATATTGTAGAGTTTGTCATAACAAAAAAATATATTGTTCTGTGAAGCGTTTCATAGCTAACGTCGCATCTACAAACTTAAGCGTCGAGTATTTATATGTATGTATCATGTTATGAAATAACTGCTGTACCTATCGCCAGAAATTCTGATTTTTATTACCCCCAAACACATTACATATTGTCATTTCAAATCCTAAATTTAAAGTGCATATTCCGTTGGCTATTTACAATTAACTTTTGTCCTCGTATCGTCCAGGGATGCAGAAGCAAAAGCGGAAGAAATCGCAGCTGAAATTGAAAGCGCGGCCACATACAAGGCGCGCATTGAGCTAGAAAATGGAGACGAGGAGGAACGGTTCGCGGCCGTCGTGCGTCCGCCTGACGCGCCTGCGGGCGCCGGCAAATATGTCATTCCTAATAAGCGAAAGAATATGCAGGTGAGCCTCAAGTAAAAAAACCTAATAACCTCTTAAAGGACCCTCCATCATCACCAGCAGCCAAAAGACGTCCACTGCTGAAAAAAGGCCTCCCTCTTGGGATTAGGCATAATCCCACGGGGCATTATGGCAATAATCCCCCACGCTTGGCAAGCGTCTTGGAGATCGCAGTGTAGATGGTAGGTAATCCAATAGCAATACGCTGGAGCCCGTCTTTTGGTTTTTCTTTTGTCCTCTCTTACGGGCACCCAATGGTCCTTCCATTGGATTGGATAGGAGAATGCTATTCTCACTCAGACACCCCCACGGCTGAGGGACACTTACTTAATAAGGATAAATTCTTTACGTGTTGTACGTCGATTGCACCAATCACACTCATACACATTGGTCTGAAGACTGATCACAGTCCACTGCTGAACATAGGCCTCCCTCATGAGGGGGAGACGTGCATTAATACCCACACTTGGCAGGCATCTATCAAATCAAATCATTTATTGTTCACAATAATTATGGGTATCTCAGTATATGTGTAGTTGGATACCAAACTGAAGCTGCTGCTGCCCATCTTTTCCCTTAGTCGCCGCATACTGCACCCAACGGCAAAAGATGGCAGAGTTCTATTCTAACCCGGACACCCCACGGGAATCGCACATCACCTACTTATAAACTTGTAAATAAGCCATAATAAAAAGCGTTTTTTTCCAGACTGGCAAGCTAGTGAAGCCGGCTACCAGCAACGGTGGTTCGACGGGCCCGGCGCCGCCGCGCGGGGGCGGGCCTGGGGCCCAGGGCGCGGCTGGAGCGGGGGGTCCCGGGGCCCCTCCGCCGGGGCCCTCGCCCCCCGCGGCCGTCGCCCCGGCGGCCCCTACAGCCGCGTCCAAAGACACCAAGGAGCGGCTCGCGCCGCGACCTCACCTTACCCCACCAGCCGACCGCCGCCACGACGACCCGGTGCGTACTCATAGCTACGCCATCCTGACAGTAGTACGGTCGTACTACTTTACTTCATTTCAAAACGACATGAAAATTACCTGTTCATGTTGTAGCGGAGAGACTGGTCAATCTGAAAAATCTCGCATCTAGGGCTGATTTTGGATTATTAAGGTTGCGCCCATCGTCAATATATTTCAACAGTTAGCCGGAATAATTTAGTCACTTACGCAGCGCTAGACTGACTTTCATTGCGTGTTAACTACATGCACTTCTTTAATGTCACTGGTATTTCATAGATAATAATGTCCTCCTGACCGATATGGTCATAGATGCCAATCAAATCTATTAAGTCTACGCGGGTGATACTATAATGCACAAGTATTTGGTGCAGACACAAGTGCAGTCTTTATTCCACAATCCGGATGGAAGAACGACGAGACCGAGGATAGTTCAGGCGCACGGTTTTTTTTTATACTACCAAGGTAACAAGCAGGCGTGCGGCCCGCCTGATGGTAAGCAGACACGGTCCTATGTTTTACATGCCCATCCGACGCATGGATATCTTGTTTTGGAGACTTGATTGTCCTAACTTGTAAGAAACAAAACTTGAACTCTACAGAGTCTACTATTTCATAAATGTATGTTTTACAGCCGATGAGCGTGGGTCCAAACACTGGTGGTAAAAGTTACGCGGCGCAGGCGGGCGGCTACCACGTGCCTCCGTTCCCGCCCCATCAGACGCATACGTAAGTTTCAACACAATTCATAAAAAGATTGACCTCTCGCTCACTCTTACGGGATCTGTGAAGTGAAGGGTGAGTGAGGGAGATAGCTGCGAAGTTAAATCGCATCCTTCTCCTATTCTTATCCTATTTCTGTTTTTTTTTTTTTTTTTTTTTTTTATCATCATAATACGTTTAGTAGGTATGTATATTTATCATTTCTATATTATGTTATATATATATATATATATATGTATGGTTATATATGTTATTGTTTTATATATATATATATATATATTTATATGTACTGAATATGTATGACACACCTACCCTTTCATATTCGGTCCTGTACCCCAAGGTTGTCTGGAAGAGATCGCTTTAGCGATAAGACCGCCTTAAATTGTCACACTGCAATTTTACTTTTCCATTTTATGTTGTATCTTCTTTTTTGGTGTACAATAAAGAATATTTGTATTGTATTGTATTGTTAAATTATTAATCATACTACAAAATAACCTATAGAGGTAGCACAGCAGGATTGCCTACTCAATACAGAAAACTAAAGCCGGCATTATTGGTGTTAGATTTCCTTGAGACTCGCCATCGAAAAGTCTTAGCTTGTGGCGGCTTCGTGTGGCGGGTCACCCCCTTCCCTCCAATATGGTTGCGGGGAGTGGTGGCTGCTGCGAGCAGGCAACTCGTGCGCGGGTGCTGCGCGCGGGGGACTGGTCCGACTACTATCCCTTTGGCTTTTTAGTTTGTTGTACTTTCGTCGTCTTTTGTTTTCTTTCTTCTTTGATGTTTTGAACGGCAGGACACACTGTCGCTGATGCTAATCTAATTGTAACATGACAAACATTGTTTAAAAAAAATAAAGTGAAATAATTACAAGACCGCTGAGTTTCTTGCCGGATCTTCCCAGTTGAGGTAATGATGTGATCCCTATTTAAAAAAATAATTAACTGTTCAAAAGTGCTAGCGTTAAGTCTATTTGAAATAAACAAGACTGTTGACAAGATTGTTGTGTGTAACTGCTGTGCTACCGACTGAGGGAATATCATTCGCCCCTATTCCCTCCACCAAAGCAAAACATCTGACACTAGTAATTTGCCTTGTGCTGTTAATAAACTATAGTTTTGTTGATCCCACCACTGTGATGCCTGTCAACCCGGATCTACAGTGGGGATACGCTGTTATGGGCCCGTTGGTGTAGTGGTTAGACACCTGGGCTGCTACCCGATGGGTCGTGGGTTCGATTCCCACCAAGTGTCTGGTGTTATTTATCTATCTAAGTATGTATTTACAAAAAAATATGTATATAAGTATAGTTGTCTAGTTTCCATAGTACAGGCTCTGCCTAGTTTGGGATCAGATGACCGTGTGTGGATTGTCCCAAGATATTATTATATTTATCGCCAGATGAAAAAAAAAAATTGTGCTTATGATGACAGTTTAGTGATCAGGTGGGATCCTATACAACGTGTTATCGAATTAACGCAAAACCTGCAACTAGTTTGTTCAGTATCCAGAGTAGAATTGATTACACTTCTTTTAGGTTAATTTTTACTTTAATATGTCTATTAATTTACTATGCCATGTTTAAATGCCCCCGCACCTGTGGGGTGTCCGTAAGATGCGACAAAGGTAAAGTAAGAAGACTGGCAGCAGCGTCTTTCTATCGGATTACCTACCACTTATACTGCGATCCCCAAGCCGCTTGCCAAGCGTAGCAAATATGGCAACCCCTCCCTTCTCAGGGGGAAGTCTTTCGGCTACTGATAATGAAAAGCCCTGAGCTTTTTACGCTGAAACGGTAAGACACGCATGTGATGAGGGAAGAGTTACAAACAAAAATAATAGTTATGATATTGAAATGACGATATATCTTTAACGATAATTAATTATGGAAATAAATAATAGTCTGCTGGATTCATTTTTTTAGCGTTAGTCAGTCAGAGGTTTTGCGTTGATTTATTCACACGTTGTATAATAATGTATGTATAATATTATGACCGTCAGGCCGCCGGCGGCTGCCACTAAAGTGAACGGCGAACCACTCGCACCACATCCACGACAAGGCTTCCCACCACACCATCACCATGTACGTATATCGGTTTGTCTATTTTAAACACTATGTATTTTTAAAACTATTTATATTAAAATTGTTCCGAGATATACGGTAAAGTTAATGAATAAGCCGCGATAAAGGTCAAAAAGCTCAAAAGGTCTCTAATGACAAAAAACAGAGAACGACTTTTCAATTGTCCTCCGAAGCACGGAGGCGCTCAATTTAAATGTCACAAAACGTTCAATTATCCATGGACTGACCACCGTATATTACGTATCTTTAGCCACCCAAGTGACTATCAAGCTTCAGTTGTCCACTGAACTTTGATGTCAACTGAATGTGTTTTAGTATTGGTATTTATTGGTCACTCAAGTTAGGCCATATCGAATGAATCATTTGACAGTTATTTGATACTTAAGTTGTCAAACAAGATAAGTAATAATACAGGGGCTGATCGTTTGCAGAACAGTGATTACAACTGCCATACAAGTGTCGTTGTCGACGGATACGTCTCGTAGGTTACCATCATTATTTAATCTGTCATTAGTTTATATTGAGACTAATATCAACACTAATTCCGATCACTGTGACACCTGTCAGCCAGGATTTACAGTGGACACCAGTAAAGACACCAAAGTTTAATCCTCGACGAGTCCCGGATAACGCCCAACGCTCTTGGAACCCAAAACAGAGATCAATGGCCCACAAACTATGAAAACTTTACCCCCGGTGTACAGAAATGAGATGTGGCTGGATTTACAGGGAAATATTTATACTTTACAACGACATGTGTCGCATTACTGTGGGTACTGAAAATATTTTTATAACTCTAATATATAATATAACTAATGTAGTTTTTGTACGCAAACATCTATTAACCGGGTCGGATTATGGGCCATAATTTTTAATTGGCAAAACACCCTATCCGATCGCCAGCACTGGATCTACGATTTTTTCGAACCGGGGCAGAAACTTGATAGTGGTGCCCCTCTCTAGCGTAACTCACTTGTTGAATATCTGCAGCAATGCTAATATTCCCCATATAAATCGGACAGGGTTTTTGGCACCCTGTATAGGAGTTAGACTTTAGTATAAATACGTACGTATTGGTCGTAGAACCCACCTCCCCCCGCGGACAATCACAGCCGACCGCCGCGCCATCACGCCCCACCGCCTGAACCCAGGAGACAGGACGAAGTACAGGTCAGTGGCAATCATCGATCTATTATAAACTAGATTAATAATCAAGAACAAAATTACTAAAATTAGCAGTGGCAATAAGCATTTATTTTAAATGTAAAACGTAAGTTCATTTAAAAATATAACTTAGGCACTATACAATAAGGTTCAAAGCATTTACAGATAATTTGAAATGAGAAAATGTTCCCTTACTTTCTGCCCCATTTACAAACGTCTTAAAAATCTGATTATTTTGACTCCCTCAGCCGTTTATCCTTATGTTTGAATATTGAGTACGAGATATTCGATATAACTAGTCACTGATAAGAGTATACAACATTAGTTGGCTTTAAATTTAGTTATAAATCTCTTCCAAAAAATCTCTTAATTAGAATTAACGGTAATTGCCGTTTGTGGCAGTTTGATTTTTATTATTGTGAATGTCATTCGAGTCGTCATGTAGGTACCCCTGCAATGTTAGATATTTTGCCGCCAAGCAGCAGTTTGTAAACATTGCTGTTTCCGCTCTGAAGGGCACTGTAACTAGTGAAATTACCGGACACAAGAGACAGTGAAATGTACCCGTTAATAGACAAGTAACTTGTCTCGTCTATCACTCGGCCTCTCGAAATTTAGTGGGCGCGTCATTGACCTATTGTTATTTACCATCGATATACTATTTAAACAAGATTAGCTGTCACGGCCCGAAAAGTGGTCACGAAAATAGAGAGGCTGTCGCTTATTTCAAATTAGTACGAGCCGACAACAGGATGTATCGAAATTCCTTATTGCGCGTTTATAAACTGTCCAAATAATATAATACTTATCGTAATACTAAAATTGCAGATGGGAAAATTTTTTTTCGTTTCGTTTTCTTATTACTACTAGTTTAAATAATAAATATAAGTAAGATATCATTATAATACGAAATAAAAATTATTTATTTGATATTTTATCCGCTAGAGACTGACAAAATTAATGTTGCCGATAGGCGTGTCGCCACTGTCTATACGAAATTGTTAAACTACACGTCATTACCATAATAAAAAAGTTAGTTCTCATTTTTGCCACCAGCACGGATAAGTTTGTAAGTCAGTACACACACAATGGAAACACACCTGTTTTGAACCTTATTTTATAGTGGTTAAGATTTTCTTTTAAATGAGTACAGTCAAAACAACTACTTTTTTTCGTATAATTTTGGCGGTTTTATTGATTTTTCTTTGTCTCCGATGTAAAGGTTTTATCTGCCAACATTACTGCATACAGAATTAGACTTATTACTACATGTGAAGGCTGCTATTAGTCCGACGTTCCGAATTATTTAAAACTATTTTCTACAATTTCTAGCTACGTGTATAGTTGTGTAAATAAATGTAACCGCGACCACATTTTCGTTTTTTTTTGTTTTTTTTTTGTTCGTGACACCTAATCTAGTTGGTATAGTATATCGATGTTATTTACAGATTAATCATCAACAAAGTGAATTCCAAAATGTAGTAGCAGTTGCTTTTAAGGCATTTAAATATAATATTTAAAGTCATTTAAATATAATTAACAATTTAATTTTACTAGGTAGGTTCATTGTGCATGGAGCCATCCAGGTAGCACCGCAGAGTAAGATTCTGCCGCCGCCGCAGCAATTCGTAAACATTTCTGTGTTCCGGTGTGAAAGGCACTGTAGCTAGTGAAATTACTGGACACAAGAAACTAATATCTTTAGGGTCGGAAACACGCTAGTGATTCTTCTGGTGTTGCTAGCATCCATAGGTAGTGTCCTTGCCACCTCCTTGGTAGTATAAAAATCTCGTCCTCTTCTAACCGTGTTTCAGTATAGGCTCATTTTCATCCATTGTCGTTGTCTCTGTCGTTATGCCGCATTCGGGGAGTCCCCCGAACATGGGCTATCCAAGGAGGTTAGATACACATGGAGGATGCAACACAAAGAATGTCTTGAAGACAAGAAATTTGGCCTTGAATCATTTCAGTTATGTTTTTTGTCTCTTTCATTAGGGTGACCACGACGGATCTAAGTTTAGGATAAATACTTACGGATTACGTATTTAACGAAAAAAAATAAAACGTAAGATAGGAATATATCATATAAAACGTATTTTATAGTAGGTAAGGGCAGCGTTCGGGAAATCGTGTGCTGTCAGTGATAACTTAAAGCACAGAGACTTGGTTGTTTACTGTCGGCTTATTAGAAAACCCGAGCAAGCAATGGAGTTAGCTATGCCTAAGCATATTCATCCATCCTCCATTGTCTGTTCATTTCTGATTTTATCACGTAGCGAAACCTTATAGTTTCCTTATAGTAGTAGAAGAGCCGTATTTGTAGTAGAGTACCCCTATAGCTTTGAAAATATTCAAGTTGAAGTGACAGTGGGCGGGGCACATAGCTGGAAGAACCGATGGCCGTTGGTCAGAAAGTTTCTAGATAACGACCACGAGCCGGAAAGTGGTGTGTAGAATGGCCCCTCACAAGATGGACCGATGTTATCACACGCGTGGCAGGAAGCCGGTGGATGCGTGGCCGAGTGGCGAAAGACCGTTAAGTTTCGACGTCATTGGGGCAGGCCTTTGTCTAGCAGTTGACGTCATTCGCCTGATGAATGCATAGATAGATTTTATAGAAATGAAAAACAACAATATGGTAAATCATTTACTAACATTCATAATATTTATTATACAAGCCAGTCGGTAATGGAGAACATTTTACATGGAAATTTCGCTAGTGTTTGTAAGCATTTAATCACAATCCTAAATTAAAATAATCAAATACACGGATGCGGTAAAAGCGTTTGCCAGGACTGTACATTTCTACGAAATTCTCCTTGAATTCATGTATAATTGTTGTCATATTTCTATAAATGTTGAGTCAGTCTTTACTGATGCCATTTCCTACAAGGAAGCAGAAAATTCTATATTTTATTAAATTAAATTGCACTCATAATTCATGTCTCACATTCATATACTCACACACACGCTCACGCAGAAGCACATATTACTGCAACCATTTTTACATATTTTTTTTTCTTTAAACACAAAACACAAACGAAAAAAAAATAGATAAAAAGAAGGCGCTAACGCTGTTGATATTATTTTAATTCTAGCAGTTTTGTATTTTACTGTCTCGCCTCGCAGTAGGTGTGCGCGCGAACGCTGGAAATCGGTGTGTTGATATTATTTCTAGCAGTAAGTATTTATAATAATAATAAATACACTTCATTGTACCATTGAAATTTTACACCATAAATTACATGTGAATTGAACAATACGTTGATGATGTAAAAAGGTGGCCCTAACGCTAAAAAGCAATTTCTTCCAGATAACCTAAGCAATCTCTTCCTTGTATTTGTATTTCATTATCTCGCAGTAGGTGTGAAAAGTAGTATATTCTCCTCGGGGATAAAGGTGTCTTTGTCTTGGGCGAGCTTGAATCTCTCGTTGTACTCAGGATTCTAGTATGAACTCTATACTCCCTCGCATTCAATTTCATGCCCGTGACGTAAGACACTACTTTATCCCCTTGGTGCATAAACTACTATTACGTCTGTGGTGGCTATGGGTCCTCTTATGAGTGCAAAATATTCTATTTTTGATTTGACTTTAAAACATTAAATACCCATACTTATGTAAAATTACGTACCCTTCCAGACTCAGAAAATCTTAAGTGTTAGTGGTCACCCTACTTATGCAAAATGTTTATTTAAAATTAGATGATTATTAGAGCATAATTGACAGAATAAAATAGGATAACATTTATATATCGCCACACAACACTAAAATTAATCAATATTGACTTTTTATTATGATTCAAAGGTAAAAATGTATGAATACATTAAATACGGTTATTATCGCAAAAATACACTAACCTGTGAAACTTATTGTCCGAATTTGACTTCCAAACACTTCTGCAATTGTCTACAACATGTTACATTGTTTAAATAGCCAATCTAATGAGAATACAGTTTTATTTAATCTTTTAAAAACCCGAAGTAGTAGAAAACATATGACGGAGCGGCCATATTGTGTTCAATGAGAGTTGCCATAATGTTAAAACGGCAGCTACCAACAATCAGGGTAGTGAAGGGCTGGTTTAGGAATATGATTTCTATATAATTTTTTACTGACGTCCATAGACAGTACTCAAGTTGACGTGGATGTAATTTTTCTTATAATTCATGTAAAGTCTGTCAGGCGAACCCCGACGGACGTTGCGAAATCTTGGCTTATCACAATTCTCACAATCGGGATTGGGATTTTTTGTGTTAATCATGGCAATTTTAGTTAAAGTGTGAGAGGGATAAAAAACATAACTAAGGGTGAATGAACCTGTCTTCAATAATTTGTTCTAGGCTAAAAATACATGTATATATAAGATTCTTGGGGCTATCCAATAATGAAATTAGCCACTGTAGCGGTTAGCGCTACAGGTATGAAAAGAAAACAAGGATTTAAAGAAACAAGAGAGTTATATTGAAAAAAAGACAAGATCTCAGAGGTCGCGGGCTCAAGAGGTCAGATCGTGTGGCACCTGGCGGTAGTAGGCCAAGCGAGTCGGTGGTCTCCCGGCAGCAGGCGGGGAGACAGCTAAGCAGGGTGGCAGGCTTGGACGGCTGGATATGTAGCACGAGGGCCGACCAAGACCCGAGGTGTAGCGGGCACTCACGAACAGTAGATTGTACCAATCCTGGTACAAGGACCCCTGAAAAATACAGTGCACAGTGCTTAGCATCATGCATAAGCGTATGGTAGCAGGCAGTGAGAGAATAGGGTGCACTTGATTTTCAGAAGAATGAGGTTAGCAGAGTTTAGGCAAAGAAAACATGTGATTTTGGCAAGATCCAGCTAGGCGACTATGTACATTGGCAGAATGTGCATAGCTGAGTACAAGGCGGCTGTTTATAGGCGGCAACCAAAAAGAATCACATGGTCAGACAGGTAGAACCTTGATGCATTTTGTGGAAATAATGCAGCACATACACACATAACTGTAAGGTAAGCACAGCACCGGTAAATGGAACAAAAGAACCTAGAGGAAAGAAACAATTACGGTATCCGACACGTGGCGATGTGTGGCGATTAAAAAAAACACGTTTCACGATCTGAATCCTTCAGCTCGTACACTGTGGGACAATTTGAGGTTAAGATAAGATTAATTTAGACATTAAGCAAATGAAAAGTTAGAGAAACACATGGCCACGAAAATCAGACAATCTACACAGCTAGACTCACCAATTCTGGGGAAGTTGAAGCGCAAAAAGAGGGAGACCGAAGCCCTAGCCCGGCCTTTTATAGTTACGGTCGATGACCGGAAATATGTTTTTTTTTGTACTAGTGACATTACGTCCAGTAACGTCACTAGCTGAGATAAGTAATCGTTGAGCAGTGTTATCTAGGAAAAAAAACTTTAAGCACCTAAAAATAGATTAAGGGTGTCTGACTATATAAACTATGTATATAATTAAGATAAAGGATTTTACGAGAGCTAATTTATAAAGATAACTAATCACGAACTATCAAGCTTTTACGTTTGTAACTATCGATTTTTGAACGAAATACAGCTGTCAGATGACAGTTCAGTGACATTTTGCTACTGTCACAAATGTCAACACAATGTTTTTCTGCAACCAAAACAAATGTTTTAATTGTTAAATTAGTGAAGATTTCATAAATAACTGTAAGTATTAGTGGTAGAAAAACAAGGTGTTACAGTATCCCCCCCGTTAGCGGAGAATTTTTCCTAGGGAAAATTCCATTAGATTTAAAGAAAACTGACTGGCTCTACTACAGTTTGTACTTAAGAATCAAGGTATATACCCCTTCCATACCCAAGCAAGTACAATAATGCCCTCAAGGTGCATAGGCCCTTAGTAGGAGGCCTATACAAAGAAATCTGTGCCCTCAGACGTGACACAGATCATAGGTGTGCAGGCGACACCAAAGAGTGGCTATTAACCTTTAGTCGGTTAATAACCAAAGGTGAGGACAAATACAGCAGCTGTGTATAGAAGAGTAATAGGCGTTTAAGATAGTTTCAAGGATTTAATGGAGTACAAAAGGTAATAATCAAGGATGAGCCGACAATGTTTAGGAATGAAGTTGGGACACTTGTCACCAAAACTGAGTATTAAAGATTAAGAGAGTTGAGAAGGGATACCGTTCAAGGACAAGATTTACCATATAGAATTTAGAAAGTATTATAATCTAGATTATTATTATTATTATTATTTTTTAAAGTAGAATTTACATGTATAGCAAGATTGCCAAGGAATAGATAACCAAGGAATAATTTATATAATTATTAAGTAGCATAATTATTTATTTTAAAATCTTTTATATGCCAAGAACCTAGATTTTTGTCTTGCATGTCAGTAAGTTCATAGACCAACGGAGACAACTTAGATTTTATGCGACACTTAATAAATTTCGGAGCGAGTTTTTTAGAAAAGCGTTTGTCCTTATCACTCTGAAAATATGTGCGCTTCCACACAATATCGCCAACATTAAAATCTTCCATCTTGCGGCGAAGATTGTAGTGACCACAATTTCTGGAGTGACTTTTTATTAGAGAACTATGCACTTTGTCAAAGATTTTCCTTAGTTTTCCCAAATTTTCCGCATAAGCGTCCCGAGGCGAAAATATACACACATCAAAAGTGTCTAGGGATCAACATATATTTTTGCAATAACTTTTCTCCTGATTGATATTAATTAAAATTTTCTTTAAGGATTCATCAAATAAAGTGTTTTCGTTTGTCACAGTAACGATAAACCAAGTCACCTTTGCATTAATAAAGAAATTTGCCATTTTCCTAATAAAGGGATTTTTGACATTTGAACCACTAACACAAAAGTTCGAAAAAAAGACTGAAATAACAGTTTTCTTTAAAATTTTATTGGGTAACTTAAACAATTAATAATCCGTGTTTCTACCGCGAACACTAACAACACAAGAACATCGGTTTGGCATACTCAAAATGAGTTCATCCAAATCACGCTGTGGAATGGCCGCCCATGTTCGTTGCAACAACAAAAAAAGGTCTTCTTGCGACTGGATACCCTCCATATTCGGCAGAGCTCTTCTTTGTAGCATATCCCATGCATGCTCAATCGGGTTCAAGTCTGGCGACTGAGCAGGCCAGGGCAGGACATTGATGTTAGCTGCGGCGAGAGTCTGTCTTACAACTCTTGCGGTGTGCGGTCGTGCATTATCATGCATTAACTGAAATAAGGGACCGATTTGCACTTGTAGAGGAACGATGACGTCTGATACAATCGTCTCAGCATAAATTTGAGCGTTGAGGTTGCCTCTGATCCAAATCAACTCAGTTCTTCCGCCGATCCAAATACCCGCCCATACCATGATGGTTCCACCACTATAAGGATGGACTTCCTGGCAGGATTTTAATCGCTGTTGGCGTCCAGGGGTTCTCCAGTGTCGTATACGTCTTGTATCCGGTCTCATACCAAAACGAGACTCATCAGAAAAGCACACGAAACGCCATTGTTCTTCTGCCCAATTTCTGTGTTCAAGAGCCCATTGATATCGAATCCTACGATTGTGCATTGCTATAGCTGGTACCCGTAGCGGTCTTCGGGAATGAAGGTTCACTTCATGCAAGCGGTTTCTGACTGTTTGGTCGCTAATTAAGTTCCCTGAAGAGTGATGAAGCCTCACGGCTAACATCATGGCAGTTATTGTTGGAGCTCTTCGAGTTAAGATTTGAATATATCGGTCTTGTCTCCGTGTGGTGCAGCGATACCGTCCTCCATGGCGCTCAGCCACGGTACCAGTGCTTCGGTAACGTGTCCAAAGTCGACTGATAACACTCTGACTTGTATTCAGAGCTAAAGCCACAGTACGTTGCCGGGAACCAGCTTCTATCATTCCCACGGCTCTGAGCATTTCTTCCCTGCTTAAATGACGTCGCCGCTCCATAATAACGTTGGTTTTAATCAGTAGTAGGGAAACAGTAGCACTAATAATGTCTTCAATGCGTTGTATGTTTTTATAGGGAAAATATTGACAGCTGATTTTCATCTTTTACTCGAATTTGATTCACAGTTCCTGATTCAAATTATGAAATGCACCAAAAAGGATCCATATAAATTTATAAAATCATAAATTTATTACAAAGCCACATCTCAATCTCAAGAAATCCGCTTAAAAATGCTTGATCCCTAGACACTTTTGATGTGTGTAAGATCATCAGACTTATCGACGTCGAGATAATGAGAACCACAAGCAACTAGCCTTGAACCAATGTAATTCATAGTTTCGTGTAAAGCAAGCGTGGTGCGTTGACTCTGTTCACGAGTCACGCACGAGTAAAAATGCTGAAAATGGTAGACATATCGAAACTACCCATGATTATATCTCTGCACAACAATAATTGTTGATCAATACAAGGTGTTTTCATCTGAAGAAGTATATGAAACAATCGGCAAGCGTGCTCTATTGACTAATGAAAACGGTTATCGCATGGCCGTATGACAGAAATCTCCCGCACCCCGAATGCGAGCTGTAACGACCAATTCAAATGAGCCTTATCTAATAAAGACAGATAAAATATCGACTGGGGTGTCCTCACTCTCTCGAAATCAATGCGTTCGATGATTACAGTCATCGATATAATATTAAAAGTAGATGAGGTGTTACGGTCCGAAAAGTGACACACAGAAATAGCGCCCTTGTGTCGCTATTTCTTTTCAAGCCACATGCTGCCAAATTTATTTTTGCCGATAGGCGTGTTGCTACTGTCTATATGAAACTGTCAAACTACACGTCATTATCATAATAAAAAATATACACGATTCCGCTACCAGCACATAGGGCCTAGACAAGATGCAATCGCTTCATAGCGATTCTATTTCTTCATTCGCTAACGGTGTCAATTACTTATAATTTGTCACGTGATTTTTCGATGACTTATGTCATTCTCATACATTTTTATACTTTCTATTAGTGATACCACTTGTAGAATGTTAAATTGTCTAGGGGAGCTGATAAGTCCGTAACCCCCGCCATCACATTTTAGATATAAATTTGCTATTGAATGCATCTAGTTCATATATTATATCCATTTCTGTAATGTTGTATGTTGTGTGCGGCAGGAGCTGCGCAAGTTCGGTCAGGAGTTCAAGTTGGTGACGTCCCCGGCGCCCGCGCCGCAGCCGCCGCCGCCCGCGCCCACGACGCAGCCCCCGCACAACCCGCAGCCGCCGCCGCAACCGGTACTTACATTTTACTATACACAAGCCTTTCTTTTTTTTTCGCTGTGGCAAGGTCGGAACGTAGGGCCCCCAGGGTGTTTTCATATAGCGTCGATGAACGCGATTGGGACATAACCGGGCTTCCGCAGGGACAGAGTACCTTTTGAAGGTTTCCTCCCCGTAAAAAGAAGCCTTTTTTGCACGCGGTGGCAACCTTCAAAAGGTCCTGTAGGGGTCAAACGGGGTATGTGGGATTCTTATCCACTATAATCCCCGCGGCTGTCGCATCGGCACCTTTTATTTTTTTGACGCGGGGGAAATCTTCTTAAGATCCCCGGGAGCTGTGAGGCTTGACCGGGGTATTTGGGATCCTTACCCACTAAAACCTCCGCGGATGTCGCATCGGCACATGAGAGGGGGGACCCCAGCGCTCTCCGGTGGGATCTGCACCAGGGGCCCGTTAGTGCCTTGCCTTTGAGCCCGCCGCCGGGAACCTGACACGGTACTCACGGGGACGGGGGTCGCAACCCCGCCGCCGTCCTCCTCGGAGTCGCCGCCGTATTCAACACAAGCCTATGCTTGACTGCCTTGACTTTCATCAGGTGGGACTCCACCTGATGAAAAGCGGTGACAAAGTACACCAGCTTATTAAAATCGTAAACACTCAACACAATATGCATGACCTATGACGTGATTTTACTTTGACGGGCAGGTATTTAAACAAAAATTATGGAAATTCCGTATTTAACCTGTTATGGACGTTGTAGCCTGAAATAAAAGTATTTTTATATCATTATGTTACGTTCCCATGTCCTACAGATGCAACCGGCTCCGGCAGCATCACCCCCCGAGGTGTCAGCGAACGTGGGCGCCGTCTCGGAGCCGCTGCCCAAGCCGCCTCGCGACCCCAAGCCCAAACATCACACTCCGCCAACAACACACAAGGTCACTTTTCATTTTGTTCTCGTGTGCGAACAGACAGACTGACATGTTTATGCACTCAAATGTTTGTTAAAATAACATCCTGAAGGTTTTAGCCAATACACCCTGGTATGCTCGTAACTCCGAAATTCAAGAATATTTTAATATCCCTACAATCCTGGAAGAAGTGAATAAATACTCTGCCAACTACAAAGGACAAACTTACAAAGCATCCTGATCGCTGATCACGCGACCGCTGTTGCCTAACTCCATTAGGAGTAATTACACACATTAGGTTCCTGATTAATTGAGGGTACTATTGGACATTGGTGCTAAATCCCTAAAACGACATTGTTCCTTTCAACGGATCTGATCATAGTCTACGAAGACTGATAAAAAATGTTTGTTCCGGGTGGGAATCGAACCCACTACAATAGTCATAGCGGATCTTTGTGTGTCTGCAGTTAGGTTTGACGAACCATTGCGCAACTACAGTTGTGAGTTGTGAATAAAAAACAGCAACTGTGCAACGTCTTGCAGCCAACTTCAGAGGCACAAAGGTTCTTTTTTCTAGGAGTAGTATTGTTGGCCGCAGATGGCCAAGAGAGCTTCACCGGACAAAAGAGCGAGCGCTTAAAGCGCTCCAGCTAGAAGGGTTTGGGTAGCGACTAGCACAAGGGCACCTCAGGGAGGTACGGCCTTCAGCTTGGGTTGCCGCTGGTCTGGAGACCAAAAAGTGTGACTAACCACTAGACCAACGGGCCTGTCAAAGGTTCCCGGGACCTGTGGGGGTCAATCGGGTTATGTGGGATTCTTACCCACTAAAATCCCCGCGGCTGTCGCATCGGCACATGAGAGGGGAGACCTAGCCTCTGGTGGGATTTGTGCCACTTGGTGTTGACAGCTGTGGGCTCGAAGGCAAGGCCTTTGAGTCCGCCGTCGGGGGGCGCATTGTTAACCCGGGAACTAGACACGGAGCACCGACAAAACGAATCCTGGCCTTATAACTTTCATGCGACTATATTAGTCCATAAGAAATTATGCCAATTTATTATACCTACCTACCTTAACAGTATGCGAAAAAAACAATTATGGCAAAGTATTATCATGCCAAAGAAAAATGTGCCAAAGTATTTATTTTAGGAGTAAAAACATTATGCAAAACTTGGCGGGCCTGTTGGTCTAGTGGTTAGACACCCTGGCTGCTACCCAATAGGTTGTGGCTTTAATTCCCACTTATTATATGTGTTTTATCAATTTAAGTATGTATTTACAAAAAAAAAAAATTTTTGTAAGTATTAGTATCAGGTAGTACAGGCTCTAGTTTGGAATCAGATGACCGTGTGTGTATTGTCGTAGAATATTATTATTAAAAAAAGATGTCCCAGGTAGTATGACCTATATTTAATATATTTGCTTGTATTGTTCTACAGCCAAGTGCAGCGGCGGGAAAGGCGGAGTGCGTCAACACAGAGGAGCGTGTGACGTCATCAACATCCCCACCCACAGCTGCGGCCTCCACCCCGCCCGTGGAGCGAGCGGCCGCCGCCCTCAAGAAGTCCACCCTCAACCCCAACGCGAAGGAGTTCAACCCCGCAGCCAAGCCCTTCACACCACGCAGCCCAAGCACACCCAATCCCAGTCGGTTAGTATTATTATTAAGATTCTGTACCAAAAAGAAAGAAAAAACTGTTAGGGTGCGATTGAAATGTAACTACTTTTACGGATTATATCTCGGTTCATTTTTGATTTTAATTACCCGACGTTTCGAACACTTTACAGCATTCATGGTCACTGGGCTCTATCTCTGTCTGTGACTCCTATACATTTCAGCAACTACCAATGCTATTTTGTTTCAATGGGGATCAAAATCTCAAGTACGGTCGGCCAAGAAAGTCGCTTACCAGTTTTGACAAAACTTCCTATGCAATCAAAATAACATTAAGGTTGAACATTTCTATCAGATGCGACAATTTCAACTAGGAACACAAGTCAGTGTTGACGTTAACGATAAAGAGAGCATTAGTAACTGTGTGAATAATTGCAAGGGAAAATCAACCTTGTTGTTTTATGATGTGCATATGAACTTCAACTGTAGGGTGGTAAACCATATTTTTGGCTGACCGTACACCTTACATGAGTTTCTTCTTCTCATGATTGTGCCGCCAAGCAGCAATGCGGGAGGTTATCGAGCTTAGGAGACTTGTATTATAGTGATAACTAATATATGTTGTGACGAGTGGCAGTGTTGCACTGTAGCTGTCTAAAGGCAGGCAGGTCGCTTTCCATCAGGTACAAGTCTCGTTGCTAATTTATGAATAAAAAAAGTAATGAATTGCAAAATAACTACCACATTTTACATAGTATAGTTAAAGCACTATTTTATTTTATTGGGGACAAAAAACGATTACATAATAAGGTAAGATAACAAACATGGATACTGGAAATAGGTAATTATGCATCCTGCACCGGTGACCACAGAATAAACTAAAATTACTTAAACAGATTTACGTTTTATAGTTATAAATACATAGTGACAATAAGATTTAACAGTATGTTATTGATGTACAGTATTTATTAGGGAGTATGAACTAGAAATTTACCCTTGGGCACTGGGTAAAGAATAGTTCGCTCCCGTCTCCTCCCGTTGGGTGTTCGTAAGAGGCGACTAAGGGGAAAAAAAACAATTCAAAAGAACACTGATTCCACCAAGGATGATTCGTGAGGCTATTGAAATCAAAAAACATCCTATAAAGAAGATGGTTGGGTGTTACCACCGGCTTGGGATCCAGATACTGTAAGATGGACTGCGTAGATGGACCAACAATAATAACTAAGAAGAACTGAGGGTACAACGGCATACTTGTGACATAAGGACGTTCAACATCTCATTCCTCTTTAGTCTTGACAGACGATTGACATGGAAAACTCATATAAAACGCAAACGTGATGAACTGTTGCTCAAATTTAAAAATCTGCACTGGCTCCTCGGCAGGAATTCTGTACTATCAGTCGACAACAAACTACTTATATACAACTCTATTCTGAAGCCTATATGGACCTATGGCGCTGAGATTTGGGGAACCGCCAGCAAAACCAACATACAGATTATTCAACGAGCACAGAACTGTATCTTGCGAACGATATCTAATGCACCCTGGTTCTGCCGCAATGATGAGACCCATGACTATCTTCAGGTCCCAACTGTAGCATCAACAATCGAAAGCCTCAGACAAAAACATGCTCAAAGACTGAGTCACCATGTGAACCTGTTGGCCCTAATTTTGCTGGACACCAACAATCAAATTAAAAGGCTCAAAAGGAAGCATATTCTCTGAAGGAGACAAGGCAGTGGCCTTTTCCCTTCTAAAAACATTAAAGCACACCAAATCTTCTTAAGGTCTTCCGACCGATTGCAGATCTCTATAAAAAAAAAAAAAAACTCATTCCTCCGCGACCATGGGTGCTGCAAAGCATTCGAAACGTCGGGATAGTAAAATCTAAAATAAACCGCGATAAAATCTGTAAAAGTAGTTTGATTTCAATGTTCTTATGACTGTATTCTTATTCTTTCTATGTATTATTCATTTGGTCTGAGCAAAAATGTAATCCTTTATGTATGTACGGTGTCAGGCCGCACACGCCGGGCACGCCGTCGGGCGTGGGCGTGGGCATGGGCGTGGGCGTGGGCGGCGTGGGCATGGGGCTCTCCGGCGTCAGCGTCATGGGCCCCGGCGTCAGCTACGTGCAGGCGCCTCACCCGCCCCCACCTATGGTACGTACACTATACACTACAACATCACTCGCTGCTCGCATTATACCCGGTGTTGCGAAAAGGGTATACCTTAACGGAAGGTAGGTGTGTATAGTAACTATAAGTTAAAATCATGTATATCCCGCGATAAACCTCCGAAATGGAGCGATACATAGAACCCTGACAGACTGTCATTCGAACAACCAACATTAAGCTGCTAATATGTTATTATTTAAACGGAAATATGTCATTATAGCTATCGATGGTAACTATTTGAACATACAGTAAGGGATCGATAGGATATTGGGAGCGGCAGTGAGTCACGAAAAGTTATGTGAAACGTAGGAAAAGTATAAATTTCTTCACAAGTTTCCTTTTGTCAAATACCTCCTAGGTTAGTAAACACAGCAGTGTCAAATATTCTGTCAAAAAGCAAATTCAAAAATATTATTTCAAATAGGCTTAACGCCTAGCACTTTTAAATGGTAAATTTTTTTAAAAGCTATCACAGTTACGCCGTATAGCCGCAGATATCCATTGCAGCTTCACCGGACAATAGACCGGATCACTGTGCGGCCTCGACTGAGAAGATCCGGCAAGAAACTCAGCAGGCTTGTCGTTTTTTCACTTTTTTCAAGCAGTGTTTGTCTTGTTACAATTAGAGCAGCATCAGCGATAGTGTGTCCTGCCGTTCGAAAGATAAAATAAGAGAGAAAAAAAATACGTCGAAGTTACAACAAACTACAAGCAGAAACCTTTAAACGTTACTGGTGCTGTTCTCTGTGTGAAGGGCACCGTCTGATGAAACGACGGTCTCCAGAGACACTTCCGCACTCACAAACTTCTATTAACTTTAATTCCAATTAAATCATTTTCTAAAATCTAATTATATTGACTGTCGAAGCCGTTTGTGATTATTTTTGATCATTGTTTACGAAACAATTGATATCTTTACTCACTATCAGGTTATTAAGTAATAATTGGCTTCGGGTGTCGAAATAATACGATTTCAAAAAATGTATTAATGATAATTGACGTTTGAAGGTGCGGCGGTTAAAGACATATCTCGAGTAAAATACTGTGCAGGCATAGGCCGTAGCTTATCAGCAAGGTAATTAACGCTCTTCCAGTCATTCAAAAATGATGAATTTATTAAAAATTAGAATCCTCGGATAGACACAGGTTTTTTGAGCCAGTTACCGTCTTATTACGAAAAGCAGTGACGAACCTAAGCTTAGGTTCAGGTTTAGGGTTCGTAGTATACTAGACGGCAGGTGCATAGCTGTTTTAAGGTAACTTGAAGGAGCTTAGAAGATAAATTACTTTCCTATCGCAGGTGGCAGCGGTTCCTTACGCAGTAATGGCAGCAGCAGCCGCAGCCGCGCAGCAACCCCCCGCATACCTACCTCACCCCCACTCCGTAAGTACCCATTGTATTTTATAAGCTACCCTTAAAACATAAACCCCCTAAACAGCCGCTCTGTTGAATTGAGAAACCCTAAAATTAAAAATTTTGTAGGATTTTTAAAGTAACGAAAATTTTGATATCCCAAAAACGGACTGACCAAACCATCGATATAATATTTAAACTAGATTAGGTGTTAAGGTGGTCCGGAAAGTGGCACACAGAAATAGCGCCCTCGTGTCGCTATTTCTTTTCAAGCCACAGGCTGACAAAATTATTTTTGCCGATAGGCGTGTCGCTACTGTCTATATGAAACTGTCAAACTACACGTCATTATCATAATAAAACCGTTAGTTCCCGTTTCCGCCACCAGCACAGATGAGTTCACATTTTAGATGTCATTTTGTTAGTGAACGTTTATCTAGTTTATATATTAAATCAATGGACCAAACAGTCAACTATTCTAAGCGAAACGTAACGTTCCAGCCCCCTCAGCTACTACTACTACCATACAGAACGTTAGAAATTAGTAAACACATGTATGACATATCTCTTTGCTAAGTCAGGTGAACAGATATGCCATTCCCATACATTTGTTTCGTACTATAGAATGACTCTGAACTAGACTACGGCCCCTGATATGTGCTGCTACTTGGTTTGATCTTTGGGAAGGGGGTTAAGGTTTCAATAATGAAAGGACCAGGGTTGGGCTTACTGATTTAATATAAGGCGGTGTATAAAAGCACCTCACATTGCGTGATCTTACGGACTAGGACTTTCCTTCGTATGTATACTCTGTTTATCTTCACTAGATCAAAATCGGAACAATAAATGTATGATCACAAAAATGACGGCAGACCGGTGGCCAGCCGAAGACAATTGATATGACATATTGAACCCTACTAATTGTCTTTGTTCTAAGTTTGATCTTGTAGAGGGGTTTAAGTCTGTGCGGATGCAAATCTTTTTCAAATCATGGTTCGTATCACTACGACGCTTCTGTATCACGGTTGAATTCCTACCCACAGTTAATTCTTCTTTTCGTGGAGAAAAGTACCGAGGTATTCATTGCAGTGGTAGGATATACCTTTGGAATTCACGTAGAATTAGGAAGCCGGCCCCAATATTTGGTGGAAAACAGGGCACAACATGTCTCAATGGGAAATTAGTAGTAATAAATTCAAAGAACCAGCGCTCTTGCTGGCTTTTATTGGCAAATAACAACATTTAATCGAATCAGAAATAGTCTACGCTGTTTAGCCTAGTCTAGAACTCTTGCTCTAGCGCTAGCAAGATTGCCAATAGCCTCTCGCAATTCAATGCCGGATGTCCTACCTAAAGGATCATATGGTCTGAGCTCGCGGTTCGTAAGATCACGTATGAGGCATTGCTATAAGACGGTGATGTGTTGCGGACGGCAGATGGAGTTGGGGTGCGATTGCCGGCAGTACGGGCCGCCCATATTCATGGTGCCCGACAAACGGGACCGACCGGAAGCGGTGAGCACACCCCGTGCTAATACACCGACGGACGTGGAATATTTTTTTATTAAAACAAAAAGATAATATTGGTTGACGATCCCTCAATGAGAGGTCAAAGTTCAGTGTTCTGTTGGATCCATAAAATAAGTGCTAAATATTTGTAGCACTTCACAGTAGCAAAGTTTTTTACTTGGTGGTAGGTCTGGGGCAGTCCAAGGACCCAACGCAGTGTCTGATATTCTGCCGCAAAGCAGGAATGTGTAATTATTGCTCTGTTTCAATGTGAAAGGCACTGTAGCTGGTTAAATACCGGGCTCAAGAAACTCGATAACTAATGTCTCAAGTGACGAGTGGCACTGTGTTACAGCTATCTATGGGAATATTGCTTACCGTTAGGTGAACGTCCTGAACCTATTCAGCTTCATCAATAAGTTTTTTTCTTAATTCCGACAGTTGTATCACTCGGGATAACATAATTAGAGCAAGCAGTTGTCTTTATATCAAGGAGGTAAATATTTTCTGATCACGAAAACTATCAGAACATGCTAAATATACTGAGCAGGAAACTTGCTGCCATATCATCACTATCTAAGACTTCTATTGAACTTTGCTCATTCATTGAAAACAATATAGAGATAAAATACAATATACTGTTTTAATTATTATCGATAAAATTATCGATATATATATCAAGCTGCAGCATTACTATTCTGTACTATTGTTACAGTTCAATCTGTTCAGATTCAACAAAAATATTCCACGTTTCGCTGGATTGTAAACGTGCTGTGTTCAGTTGTACCCGCAGTATGTCACAAATAATACGTTTGCTGTGGGCCCTTGCCTCGCTAACCGCCTGGCTACCTGTCCACGAAACGGTCCTACTACCCAATTAACTTTCCATGTTTTTCTGACGTTGCTAACGCTTTTGAGTGTTTTTTTTTTACTTAACAGTACAATTAAGTGTGTTTTCTAAAGTGCCTAAATAGTGTCTCCTATAACTTAGATTAGATAGAAGATAGTACATACATAGAAAAGGAAGGAGTTAGTCAAAGAGAGGAGGCCCTCGAGCATAATATTAATGTTTTTTGTGTGCTTTTGTTTGTATTTATTTTAACGAGTCTAGATCTGTCATACATTTATGATAATGCAGAGAAAATGCTCGCCTTTTCTTTAGAGATTTCACAGTTTATATCCTGGAACGCAATAATGGATTTTTCGAAAAGTGTGCGGACCATATTTATAGAATTTACTAACTAAAGATATATAAATAATATTTCTGAAAACCTTTGCTTTTCGGAAGTTATCTATAGATACGATAACGGTCGACCGTTTAACTCGCGCATCGCCTGCGCGGCAAGAAGGGAGCGAGGGGAGATGTTAGCGGATGGGTGAAAGGGGTGCGCGGAGCAGAGAGCTTACGTCAAATGCGGCAGTGCGCTGGCTGTGCTCGCAGCGCGCGGTTGGTGTTTTTGTTACGGACGCTTGAAGATAAACGCACAAGGTATACGACTGCCAAGATAAATCTCAAGATGAATCGCTCTTCCAGTTCGTTGATGAAGAGATGGACCGATTTATTATTAATTTGCAAGATTCTGACTCCTCAAGCTACACAGACAGTGATGATGATTCAAGCGATATGAATATTAGTGACTAATAGTCCTATAAAATTTTTATCTGTGGTTAAATATTTCCTAAACGGAGTTAATTATTGTTTTATGATTTTGTACCTATGAAGCTATTATAAAATATTTGTAAAACTTAAAAATAAATACTTAAAAAAAAGATACTTATTATTTTATTCTTTACCAACAATGTATATCTCGAGATAAATCTTTGGATTATTGACTCCGTGTGTAGCGTTACCCGCCCCCGCTCCCCTCCCACCGCGCAGGCGACACGCGAGTTAAACGGTCGGCCTATAGGTATGATTTGACACCAAAATATGACAGTAAGTGCATTACTTTCAACTCTGCAAACTCCGCCGCAGTAATGATAATAATATATAGTTGTTTGTTTAGCAAATGTACGGTTGCAGGAAAACAGACGCTGTGCTTACTCATACACTCATGTATAAATCTTATCTTACGAGTACGACCCAGTACCGCATGTTGGACATTTATGATCTAACTGACCCAATGGACTCTAGTTATACGATAGCAAACACAACACTTTCGTTATTCACGGTACTTTGTTAGCAGCTAATAGAAAATAATAGTTAATTTTCATCAAAGAAGTACAAGTCTGCGATATGATATAAAATCTTAACATTAAAGGCCACGGCACACCAAATGCGTAGACGTAAGCGCGCACTTGCACGTGCGCGTACCATTACGTTGTAATGTGTGGAACTTTGGGAATTGAATGGGAATGGAATTGGGAATAGAAAGGAAATTAGTAGGAGTAACTTTGCGAGACAGAAAAAACAAACAAATGGCTTCGCAAACAAAGTAAAGTCGCCGACATTGCCAATAGAATAGCAAGTTTGAAGTGGAAATGGGTTGGCCACATCGCCCTAAAATCGGAGTCGTGGTGTCCGACTGTACTGGAGTGGAGACCCTGGGACAGAAAAAGGCCAGTAAATGCGTTGAAAGGACGACATCTCAAGGGCAAAAACTGGATTTCAAAAGCCGAAAATAGATCGGAATGCAGGAAAATGAAGGAGGGCTACACCAGAATGGTTGAAAGCGGCTTAAGATAAGTGTGGAATTGTATGATGACGTATATGTAACCGGCCGGTTACATAATCATTACGTCACGCAAGCGGTGTGCCGTGTTTCATAAAGTTCCATACATTACAACGTAATGGTATGGTACGTCTAACTATTCGCATTTAGTGTGCCATGATCTTTCGCATGGGACCTGAGTTCATTCACTTTTGTATCATAATGGCATTGAATCTTTCAAGTCACTTTCATTATCAGGGAGTGACCTTTATCAAATGTCGTGTATCCAAATTATATGTATGATAAGAAAGACCGGTCTAGTGCGAGTCGGTCTCGCGCACTGAGGATTCCGTACCTTCTAGGGACTTATAAAAAATTGATTATCTCCCTCATGATTTGATTACTTAAACAAATCTGTAAACTATACATAGAGTATATTTACCTATCATTATTTCTTATTTTTCGCTCCACTAACTTCAGATATAGGGTATTTTTTTTTGACATTTTTTATTATAACTCAAAAACTACTTGAACAAATTAAAAACTTTGAAATTTCGTCAGCCCATTTCGGCCCTTCTAGAAAAGAAAATAAATATATATTTAATTTACAATTAGGTTGGGTAAACAACATTTAAAACTATTCTAAATTTCAAATCGATGGTTTTAGTAGTTGCTGAAATATTATGGCTGTGTGACAGACACACGAAGTCGCCATTAGGGTTTCTTTTTTTACATTTTAGAAATGGAACCAGGAGTCGTATCAATGATACGGGGCCCCGAACTACGGAGGCCCCTAATTACGCATGTGTTAGACAAATTCGTACACTCTTAGACCGTACCTTAATTTGGGCCCCCTACAAATTCTGATAAAGGGCCCCTAGGCAAGCGATGTCACTAATAATTATTGTAATTTATGATTCCGTAATATTTGCACTTAATCTTAAACATAATTACAAAGATTAACATTATCAAACTGATTACATAAACGTATTTACTTCATAAAACTTCTATTGGCCGTAATCCCACCATTTTTACAGACTTATCCCACAACTGTACCGCCAAATTTTCATCTCGCGCTTTCAGACCCATGTACCCTTCTCTACAATCCACGAAATATTTCCCCGTCACTTGGTCACAGTCCTCCGAAATAGCCAGATGTATACTCGTCTGAGCGCCCTCCTGCGGGTTCTTGAAAAACGTATACAACACCAGACTCCTTAGAGTTTCAAACACAGTACTCTTGTAGAAACCCGTGTTTACGTGACCAGGGTGGAGACTGTTCACCACGACTCCCGTGCCCGCCAATCTTCGCGCCAACTCATTACTGAACAAGACATTGCATAGTTTGCTGTTGCAATACGTTTGGATGGACGTATGGGGCTCGATCAAATTTTCAATGCTACCGAATCTATGAAGTGTCGAAGAGACTATCACGACGCGACTCGGCGCGGATTTCTTAAGTATCGGCACTAGTAACAACGTCAATAGAAACGGTCCAAAATGGTTGACCTGCAAGTCCCTGACAATCCCATCTTCAGTTATGTCTCTGTGCACACCGCTCGCGCCAGCATTGTTGATCAATACATCAAGTTTTGCCTCGGTCCTCTTGAATTCTGACACAAAACTTCTCACAGAAGCAAACGAACTTAAATCTAGATGAATACACCTCACGCTGTGATTCTTCGTTCTCTTTATAATTGATTCGACGGCTTTCTTGCCTCTTATTTCGTCTCTACAAGCTATTATCACTTTAGCACCTCGTCTGGCGAGTTCTAAAGCCGTTTCATATCCGATACCACTGTTCCCGCCGGTCACAATAGTCACTTTACCGCTCAGCACACTGTCCGAATAACATTTCCCATTGAACAATTTGTTATACAATTTCAATACCATTAGAGTCAGTATGATCCAAATCAACCACATTGTTATAGTTTTAAATGGGTTTGACTAATACGAATTGGAACAACACAGACACGACTGATGTTATTTGCTAATATAATGCGTTTCCACTTTAATAACTGATAGATTGTTATCGGTATAAAATATAAATTATGTTACTATCTTGTTGCCCGCCCCTGACACTAGTAATTTATATTTATCAGTTTCTACACTTTACGTACTATGTGTAAATCTGTGTGTTGATACTGTGTGATTTGAGTATTAACTATTGTAAAAAAATATTTCTGGTTTCATAACAATATTGTTTTTTAAGGTTCCGTACCTAAAAGGTAAAAAAGAAACCCATAAGTTGTGACTTTGTGTGTCTGTCTGCACACCAACATTTCAGCAACTACTGATGCTATCGATTTGAAATTAAGAATAGTCTTTACCTTCTGTGCGGGAGTCCTACTCGCACTTGTAAGATTTGCGTTATCACGTATCTGCCCTATACCGTTTTATGGTCTAACAATTTAGTAAAGAGTAATGATTATAAGAAATAATTTCTTTATAATCACACAGACAAAATCGCGTGCGAGTCATAGCAATCTTGCAGAACAGCACTGTTTGATAAACGTGTAAACCTACAAGATTTACGTATACAAAGATTATTTTATAAAGGGCAAACCAAGGGCCTATCTTTATAGTGGCGAAAGGGCGTCCGTTGCCATCGTGACGACAATAAGTTGACTGCGTATTCAAATAAAACAATTTTACGTCACTTTCCAGTTGTACTAACGATATGACCAATATTTATCAGTGCTTATGTAAATAGTAATGTAAATGACATTGCAACAAATGTTAACACTTAATAATATGACTAAATACTACTATATATATAATACTTAATATGATGGTAAGCGATGAAACGACCATTAATGGCCACGCACTGTGAATGGTATACTTAAGTGAATATAGGCTGTGGTCTCCTATAAACGCCATCAGCCGCGTCACAATGCTTACTATAGAAATGTACTCAAACTCAAAAATAGTTTATTTCAAATAGGCTTAACGCTAGCACTTCTACCACCGGATCACAACGCGGCCTCAACTGCGAAGATCCGGCAAGAAACTCGTCATTTTATAACTTTTTTTTTAAACAGTGTGTCATGTTACAATTAGATCAGAACCACAGTGTGTCTTGCCGTTCAAAAGATAAAATAAGACAGAAAAAAAAAAACGACGAAAGTACAACAAACTAAAAAGCCAAAGGGATAGTAGTCGGACCAGTCCCCCCAAGCAGCACCCGCGCACGAGTTGACTCGAGCAGCAGCCATCACTCCCCGCAACCATATTGGAGGGGTGACCCGCCACACGAAGCCGCCACAAGCAAAGGCTTTTCGATGGCGAGCATGACCGATCTAAGATCACAGTGGCACACGTCTAACATTTAACTTCTGCTGTTAAGCAGTGCCTCGTCAGGCAAGACACAAAGCACTTTAACATATTATTGATGTCATCAATTAATTGACTAGTGCAGCAACCATCAGTTATCCACCACTTTATATGGTAAGTACTGAGATGTGGTCTCTTTGACACGCTGACGTCGGCGTGTGGACGGCATTCAAACTCTTTGGGCTGTGTCTAGTTATTTCGAACCATTGCATCGTGATCGACGCGACAAACTAGCGGAATTCGTTGTATTCGTTGTGTTGTAGTGACGTTGACACTGTGCCTGGCGTTCAAACTTCGATCGGAACATTTACGCTGAAGTCTGACGTCACGTATAGCATAATAACCATAACCATACTTTCAGTACCAGCATTTTGATCTTGCATCTCTAAATGGTATAAAGAACTGAATATGTTTGTATAGTTATACGGAGCAACGATGGGCGGAGGCGCGGGGGTGGCTGGAGTCGCGGGGGGTGCGGGCCAACCGCAAATGCCTACACAGCCACAGAGGAACTTCAGAAAAGGTAATTACGACAGTACCATCCTGATCCTTGCACAAGAAACCTCCCACCTAGTTATATTTTTTTTTTATACTACCAAGGTAAGGCAAGGTACAAGCAAGCGGCCCGCCTGATGGTAAGCAGTCACCGCAGCCTATAGACGCTAGCAACACCAGAAGAATCACTAGTGCGTTTCCGACCCTTAAGACATTAGATTTTAAGTCTTTGTGTCCGGTAATTTCACCAATTAATAATAATAATATCCTGGGACAATTCACACACGGTCATCTGATCCCAAACTAGGCAGAGCCTGTATTATGGAAACCAGACAACTGATACTAATACATATATACTTTTTTTTTTGTACTTATATAGATAAAACACCCAGACACTTGGTGGGAATCGAACCCACGACCTGTTGGGTAGCAGACAGGGTCACTAACCACTAGACCAACGGGCCCGTCAATAATTAATTATAGTATTATAAATATATATTATTAATTATAATTAATTAATTAATTATTTTTCTCGTGTCCCACTTCTAAGAAGTAGCAATTAGTAATTAGGTTATGTAGTGTTGTGTGTCTTTGTTCCGGACGTAGTTGGCGTGGGGTCAGGCGTACAGGTGGCCGCGGCGACGGGGCAGCCTCTACTGGCTCCGGCGCCGATGCAGCCCTTCATGCCGTACCCCCACCCGCACCCCGGCCCTCACCCCGCACAACCACTACAGTACCAACACATGGTGAGAACTAACCATAGAGTTTATATATTAAGAATAGAGTACGCGTTTGAGAGTACTTAAACAAAGCGTAGGCAGATTTTCTAAGAGGCAGGTGAATTGAACTATTTGAAGTTATATTAGAAGAGTTGGAAAAAAAAAATAGTGGGCGTAGCCGCAAGGATTTTCTAGTATTTTATATTTACTAAAGAATTTAATATACGTGGCAGTTGAAAAGTGATGACAAATTTGAATTAAAAAAATCCCAAACATGCCGCTTTGTGGCCTATTGGTTAACCAGTACATATAGTGATTGCCATCATTAAGAAATAAATACATTTATGTAATGAAACAATTTCGAATTGCATTTTTACCTTTTAAGCAACGTAAGATTTAAAAAAATTAAAAAGGTTTATTCAACTTCACAAATTAATATAGGAATAAGGTTTAAATTTTCATAAAAACATAGAGATACAACTCTCACTATCGTGCGTGTGTCAGGTGCGCATGTACCACCACGGCGGCGGCATGGGCGGCATGGCGGGCATGGGCGGCATGGGCGGCATGGGGGGCGGCGGCGAGGTGGGCGCGGGCGTGGGCTACGCGCCGCAGCCGGCGCCGTCCCCCGCGGCCGGCTCCCCCGCGCTGTACCCCCCGCCGTCCCCCGCACACACGCCGCACCCCCACCAGCACCCGCACCCGCATCCACACCACCACTACCAGCAGCCGCCGTTCCCGGTAACTATACAATATTTTATTTTATTTTATTGTTATCGGAAAACCAACAGCACATGCAATACAATTAAAACATTACAATAGAAACAGATGGCCATTTACAGGTCTTCACAAATAGTAATAAGGTAGAAATACAAACATCGATTTGCTGTGAGATAAACAAAGATAGAAAATATATAGATGTGAACAATAGAAGGAAATACAAAATAAATA
This sequence comes from Furcula furcula, assembly GCA_911728495.1. Classification (NCBI taxonomy): domain Eukaryota; kingdom Metazoa; phylum Arthropoda; class Insecta; order Lepidoptera; family Notodontidae; genus Furcula; species Furcula furcula. The sequence goes on from OU452258.1 coordinate 11,766,331, forward strand.
ATAAAAATACATACTGCGTTAAGAAATAACATCAAAAAACATAGCAACAACTTTTTGTCGTATTGCTTCAGGGCTCGTATTAAAAACATCAATATCTACATGTTTAGATAAATTGTTAAAAGTTGTGCTCGCGCGCAATAGATAAGTGTTTTGCCTATAATTAGTATGAGAAAAAGGTACAGTTAAAGGGATGTGATGACGACGGGAGCCAGCAGGTACACGAATGGATATACGGGAAAGGAGTTCAGAACAGTCAATACAACAATACATAAATATTTATACAATATTTTGACTCACATAATAGGCATGATGACTAATTTTGAAAAAATACTCTATATTGTACCCGTAAGTACAATATAGAGTATTTTTTCAAAATTAGTCTACTATTGCCGAAAATAATCATATTTTTGTATTAAAATTACAATAATAATAGAAATATTTTCAATTTTTAACCGACTTCAAAAAAGGAGGAGGTTCTCAATTCGTCTGTATATATTTAAAATAGAGTTTGAATTTCGTTCCAAAACGATGGCCGGTGCATGGCGCCATGTTGTGACGTCACTACGGCGGTGTAAATAAACTTCTGTCTAGGTATAAAAGTTAAAAGTGAATCATTGTATGAAAGAAAAAGTTGAGATGACAGTTTGACAGTTGTTTATTTACACAGGATTGACGTCATTCACTCTGATCAGTGTTTATTACAAAATGGCGATTAGCTGTATTTGAGTAATTTATTTGCTTAAATATCACGAAAATCTCTCTATTATTATGAAAATGAGATGCATTTTTGGAATCAGTGCAATCTGTTCTAATATTTAAAACCACAGATTTATTGGTATTGTGTTACAGTCATCATGCCTATTATCACCATTAGCGACTAAAAGATGTCCACTACTGAACAAAGACGACCCGGGAGGGGGCTCCCGGGTTGCCATAATTCCCACGCTTGGCAGCCGGCTTGGGGATTTTATTTATTTAAAGGTTTACTAACGATCACTTATACTATTACATTCAAAGATAACAGCATGCAACACAACTCTACTAAGTATAGTGACCACTTAAAAATGAACACAACATTCACAAATTTATGCACTGTCATATTTTAGACAAAAAATATGACAGTAAGCGTATGTACTGAAGGTTAAGGATAACAAAGTAGTGTTGATTTTATGCAATTTTACCTTGTGAGTGTATTTTATTCCGAAATGTTTGCAGTGAGTCAGCGTTTAAGTCAACAATTCCACTATACTATGGTTTTTTTTTACACAGCCTTGGCACAGGCGAATGCTGGCGGGATCGCAGTATAATAATAATAACTGTATGGACCCTTGTATGCTGAGAGTCCGCACATGATGTTAGGTGGTGTTGGTAGTAGTAGTAGTACGCAGAGATGAAGATTGCAAATGAAAGATGTTTATTGTAGACAATGTTGTTGTAGGCGAATCTTGCTCTCAGTACATGTTATTTGATTTGTACTACATCATGATTTCTGATATTTACGCGAATATTACACATTGAAATGAAACTAATTTTACGGATTATATCGCGGTTTATTTTTGATTTTAATTACTCGACGTTTCGAAAACTTTACAGCATTCATGGTCACGGATAATCCATGGTCGGATGGTCGGATGGACGGTCGCGATATAATCCGTAAAATTAGTTTCATTTCAATTTGTACTACATCTTTGATAGATGATATTGTACCACGTTGTTACTGTGCGACTACTGAACGGCTACTACGTAATGTATGTTAATATTTTAATATTAATATGAATTTATTGCTATGCTCGGCGGTGCGCCTCAAATAGGTCGCAGAAAATGTACGGTGGTTGAACCGTACAATAACAATATTTTAGGACAATTCACACACCGTCCTTTTTGTAAATACATACTTGTATAGATAAAACACCCAGACACTTGGTGGGAATCAAACGCACGACTTGTTGGTCAGCGGCCAGTGTGTCTAACCACTAGACCAACAGGTCCGCTGCCAGTATAGGTCGTAATCGCAGTAGTCCAATAGAAAGACGCTGCTGCCCGTCTTCTTGTTTTCCCTTAGTCGCCTCTTACGAACACCTAATGGGAGGAGATGGCTATTCTTATCCGGACACCCCACGGTTAACGGGTGGTTCACATAATGATATCTGATATTTATGCGAACATTACACATTGAAATGAAACGAATTTTACGGATTATATCGCGGTTTATTTTTTATTTTAATTAATATCGCGACGGTTCCAGCTTGGAATCGCGTGATAAATATAATCAATTCCAAAGACAAGCATTGCAACACTGAACATACAACATGTGAGCTCTTTCTGCGTAGATTGAACTAAAAGTAATAATTAGAAGACCTGAGGTCATTCCGCTGGTGACCATGAATGCTGTGAAGTGTTCGAAACGTCGGAATATTAAAATCAAAAATAAACCGCTATATAATCCGTAAAATTAGTTACATTTTAATTATTTTTGTTGTCCGAAAGAGATCGCTTTTGGCAATAAGACCACCATTTGTAGGGGCAAACCTTCAAAAGTCTGTGAGATTCTTACCCACGCCATAAGCTCTGAAGTTGCAAGAGAATCTGCAAGTTGACGTGGCAATGAACAGGCCACATCGCTCAAAGAACCGATAGCCGATGAGGAGGAAAGGTTCTCGAGTGGCTACCACGGACCGGAAGACGCAGCGTAGCTAGGCCTCCCACTAGGTGGACTGACGACATTGTGCGCGTCGCAGGTTGCAAATAAATCGTTGTGGCGTTCCAAGGGTGAGGCCTATGTTTAGCAGTAGAAGTCTTCCGGCTGGTTATAAAAAACCGTGCGGCTGTCGCATCGGCACTTGAGATACCAGGGCTCTACACCAGTAGCCCATGAGTGCCTTGCCTTTGAGCCCACCGCCGGGGGGCGCATTATAGTCCCCGGGAACCAGACGCGGTACTCACGGGGGCGGGGGTCCCAATCCTGCCGCCTCTTCAGAGTCGCCGTCGTATTCAATGGTCGCGCCATTTGTACTTATTTAAGTTATTATATATGTTTTATTTTGGTGTACAAATAAATAGTATTCTGTTCTATATAGAAGTACACACACTGTACAACCGCTATAGTAAGCCTTATCATTTATTGACTCCGTAGCGCAGTGGTTTGGATACCGTGGGGTGCCACAACTTTGTGCAGTTGTTCCTTACTGGCTAGGACAATGTAGGCCCATCACCTGATTGTCTGTAAAGTATGATGATCCATGCGTCGGATGGGCATGTAAAACGTCGGTCCTGCTCCTAACATCACCCCAGTCGTCGTCTGTCTTCCGTCCCATCCGATTGTGAGAGATAAGAGAAGAAAGTGCACTTGTGTCTACGCAAACACTTTGGCACTATAATAGCTCCTCCGTAGATGGCTAGATCTTGTGAATGATTGGCCGCTGTTAACATTATTTTTATATAAGGTTACACACTACACATTAATCTTAGATTTATCGTCAACTAAATTTCTTAGATAGTATCTTGTGTATCACTATAAAATATTAATATTTGTTACTCATACTCTGTTATTGTCCTCGGTGGGCAGACGGTAATGGAGTACGCGCATCGTCAGGTGTTGTGTCCACTGATGGGCCCGGGCGGGGCGGCGGGGCACCACCACCACCACCACCACCTGGCGTACCTGAATCACGCGCCGCCCACCGCCTCGCCGCCACAACCACACCCGCACTCGCTACAGGTACCCTAACTACCCACTCACTTTGTTACAATACCGAAAATTCACTGTGACTTTGTAACAATACCGAAAATTCATTGTGACTTTGTAACATTACAGACTCTTTTACTGTGGTTTATTAATAATAATAATATCTTGGGACAATCCACACACGGTCATCTGATCCAACATCTGATCCCAAACTAGGCAGAGCCTGTACTATGGAAACCAGACAACTGATACTAATACTTATATACATTTATTTTTCTTGTAAATACATACTTAAATAGAATATTTTTTTTTTTATACTACCAAGGTGGCAAGCAAGCGTACGGCCCGCCTGATGGTAAGCAGCCACCGTAGCCTATAGACGCTAGCAACACCAGAAGAATCACTACCGCGTTGCCGACCCTTAAGACATTAGTTGTTAAATCTTTGTGTCCTGTAATTTCACCAGCTACAGTGCCCTTCACGCCGGAACACAGCAATGTTTACACACTGCTGCTTGGCGGCAGAATATCTGACACTGCGGTGGTACCTACCTGGACGGTTCCTTGCACAAGGAACCTACCACCTAGTATTAATACCGTCATCGTCGGTACTTGACAATGACTATAGCGTTGCGCTATTTGAATGGGTGATGTTGGTACACTAATGACTAGACTGTAACATTCCCGATACATGGCAGTCTCACATAATGTTGGTAATGTTACCAAGACACAATGTAACATTTCTCTGACTTTGTAACACTTTTGATACTTGACTGTGGCTTTGTAACACTGTTGACTTGACTGTGTTATATTTTCGATACTAAACCGTGTCTTAACTTAACATTGACTGAGAGTTGGTACTACTATCGAAACTCACTTGACACTAACTTTGTTAAACTATTGACACTGTGACTGACTATGTAACACTACAAAAACTTGAGTGATTTTGGATAAACCACTTTGGAGTAATCAGGCACTGGATTCCACATTATGTTGAAGTGAATTTTGCGCATATTTATCCATTACTTGGCTATAGACATTACTAATGTGGTTATTGTTATCCAGCAGGTGCTATTGCCCCCGCAGCACGGGTCTTCAGGCGGGTCAACGACCCCGGGCGTCGGGGGGCACCCGTAACGCGGCCGTCGAGGACCTGCCCCTCCCCCGCGCCCACCCGCCACCCGCCCGCCGTGCTAGGCGCCCGCGCCGCCCACTCTACCCATTCGACCAACTTGGCCAATTTGGCCCACTCGGCCAACATTGTCCACACGGCCAACACGACCATCGCAGCACGTGAGCGATCCCTATACATATAGTAGTAGTGTAGCTCTATACGTTCTTTGTCAATGAACTAACTTATGCTAACGTATTTCTTGGGGATATTTCGTTTATCGCATTGAGTGTACAGTTCGTGTACACGTTACAAGGTATAAAGATATGTGAATATTATGTTCAATGTTCTGTTTTAAGATTTAACAGGTTTTGTCTGCTCTAAATTTAGTACCTTTTCAAATGTGACAAGTTGTATTTTTTTTTTAAATATTAGTGTAAGTCTGCCATGCGACTGAATCTGCAAACAAAACGTGTGAGAATCTAAATGATTGGAACGATTGGTATTATACGTCTATTATTATAGTTTTTACTGTATAGATAAATATATAAAAAATATATTTGCATACAAATATCCCCTTGTATATTATTAGCGTTTAGTTAGTCATACACACTAAGCGCTAAGAGTGTAATATACTCATCTCTGTATAGGATTTGTCTACATGTTCATGTACAGTGAAAGGGCAAGATTAATACTCTTTATGCACTTCAAATTATCGTCGTGGATGGATATACCAAGTGAATATGACATGGTGACATTATATGACATCACAGGTAGTACTGGTGGTCACAACAAAAATACAAGTGAAAAAAGTATTTATTACCTTAGATTTGCAATGTTTATTTCGCTAATCTCATAACAACCACAACAAATAACTTGGTTTAGAATACTTGAAAATGTTCAGCAACAGTTGGGGTAGCTTCAAATTATTTTTTTAATATCATATCTCGTTATTGACTTCTTAGGCGGAACAGGAACTAGTTCTGCAAAAGCTTTTAAAGACTTATATGACCTATGGTTTGATGAAGAAGGAAATAAAACACAATATTTGAGAACTCTAGAAAAAGAAGGAATAGGTCTAGCTAGTGTATCCAGTATCTTGCATGGTGCAGGAGCTAATGCTGCAAAGGCTTTTAAAGACTTGTATGACCTGTGGTTTGATAAGCAAGGAAATAAAACTCAATATTTAAATCTCTAAAAAAAGAAAAAGTAAATCTAGCTGATGTGCCCTGTATTTTAAGTAAAGCAGGAGCTAAAGCTCCCAAAGCGTTTAATGACTTATATGATCTATGGTTTGATAAGCAAGGAAATGAAACACAATACTTAAAAACCATAAAAAAAGAAAAAAATAAATCTAACTAATATGTCCAGTATTTTGCACGGAGTAGGAGCGAATGGTGCAAAGGCTTTTAAAGACTTGTATGACCTGTGGTTTGATAAACAAGGAAATAAAACACAATATTTAAAAACTCTAGAAGAAAGAGGAGTAAATCTTATTAATATGTTTAGTGTTTTATCTGGAGCAGGAGTTAACGCTACAAAAGCTTTTAAAGACTTATACGATCTGTGGTTTGATATGCAAGGAAATAAAAAACAGTATTTAAAACATTTTACTGAAAAAAGGAATAAGGAAAGGAATTTTACTAGAAATTACTACTATCTTAAAAAAAATCCACAAATCATGTTTTAATGAAAGGAATTATTTAAATCACGTGATGTTTTTTAGCAACTTTTTAACCCCTCCCCCCTCCTGGTGATATGTGGTGAGGTTTTAAACTATTACTATTACTGGCCTCGGAATAGCATGTATATGGGGGTGTCAATTAATGTCGTTAAGTCATATTAACTTCGGATATCATCTCTTTTACGCAAACATTGGTCCCGGAGACCTAATCACGTTGAACGTGATCGTTATATTTACCATTAAAAGGTGACGTAACATAAGAATTTTAGTGAATAATTTGAAGAATGTAAAGAAGTATTAATTTTGTCTAATGTGTAAGCGATAGTTGGCGATGGTTCTGCAACGAAGTGGCGCGTTTCTAACGAGTTATTAAATGCGTTGTGATTTACATAACTGTGGGTTATAACTGTGACATTACAATTGTTTTTTAATTTTCTTAATATTTCTCTTGCAATTTCTCTTTAAGATACTCGTGTCGACTCTTTTTTTCTGAGCTATGTTGTTGTCGATTCCATATTGTGACAGTTATAACCAACAGTACTGTATAACGTGCACAGCATTTGATAGTAGTTTTTGTATAATTATTAATAGTATCTAAATAAACTTGCGTTTGCGTGAGGAGCATCTGTTATTGGATGCGTAATTGCGTGCAATTGTATCGACAGCATTCCATAACGTGCGCGGAACGAGGTTCCGACGCACTGTACCTGTGGATACATACTCTCGTGCTTATGCCCCTTTGGCGTAACCGAATAACATGTAAAAATAATATATATATGTATACATAAATATTATATTAATATGTAGTGATAACTTTCAAGTCGATTTGGAAAACTAGTATATAATACAGTATAGCTTATACACTGTTATTTTTGTCACTTTAATTGTTGCGAGTGACTGCAATCCTGGATCTATAGCAATAAGAAATATGATTCAAAGTTCCTTGCAACATTATTTGCTGAAAAATTAAATAATCTTTTTCGAAAACCCAATAGGTAATGTATCTTCATTACACCAATTCAAACAGAATATGAAAAAATGTTATCTTCAGTATTGGTTAGCTGGTTTTAATCCCTAAAATAATTTAAACCATTGTGGTTATGAAATCAAGGTTCAAATAGGAATTGGTGCAGATGAAACTGTCTCATTGTTTTATCTAGCCTTTGTGAATTAAAATTACTCTAATTTAACTATGTAGATTGTATTATATAGATTGTAATATTTATTTTAATTAAAAATGGGGCACAGGATTGCTTTTATGTAGGGCTTTGCTACCGCTAATTGGGAGTACTATGGTGGCGACCCGTGCTTACATGTTTTAAAATTTTACCATGTGTGACTCGAGGGTGAATACTGCTTAATGTATTTCTCTAAGAACGTGAACGAACGTCAACGTAAAGTAATAACTGTATGCCTTCTTTTCTAATTCGATATGTTCATTGCAATAATTGGTGTATGAAATTGATGTTTTTTTTATCTATTTTATATTCATTGTGTAATTTTCGCGACCTTACTCTTAGGAATATTTTGTGCGTACCAACGGTGGGCAACTCCATTCTTTAATACTTTTTATAAAGGCAAAGACCTAACTATTGGAATTTTTTAAGTCAAAAAAATGAGACTTAAAATTATGAATTAATTTCATAATTGGCAACACCAAAATAATCTTCCGAAATCCGTTTGACTTGCGTGCGCAGTCTGCCTAGCACGGCGGGGTAAATGAGGATAACAATATTATTATATTCCTATTATATGAAGTTTGTTTGTTTGTGTGTAAGGATAGCGTGTCCTGTTCGGACCGAGTGTGGTCTGCCCGAGTCGAAATCGGCGGCAGATATGTGTATTATAATTAGATAACCCACTCTTTACGACTTATCGATAGCTATCATGAGGATTTTGATAATATAACCCGTTAATTTTTTTTCTTGTAAATGTTTACCCTTATAATGTTATTTCTTTCTTCATCAGCCGAGCATAGATCTACTCATAAACGAGCATGCCTATGTTATGCAAAAACTACGAACGATTGCTAAAATATATTTTAAAAAAAATACTTTATTTACGAAAGAAAAAACAATGGTTTGTCAAAATCCTCTCGATGTGTCGGCCATCTTTGTTTTCTTGTTAAATTAATGGTGTTGATCGGCGTCGCGCGACCGTGCGGCGCGTACGTTAACGCGTATTTATTTAGGTGTTAGTTTTATTATTGTCTGTGTACTCTGCGCGATTAGATTACCCAGCACTTAGTGTCAATTAAAATTATCTACTCTTGTCTAAATCTGCAGTCGTGAGATAGCTCAACTGAGGTAATGTGAAGCAAATCTATATCCAACTATTTTTAATATGGATTTTTTGCATATTCACTTTTCAGAAGAATTTTCAATTGATTCCTTCGCTTCCTTTGTAAATGGTCCTTCGCTTCCTAAGTAAATGGTCCTTCGAACTACCCTTCCTTTGAAATAAACTTGTTTTATATTTTTGTCTCCATTAGTTCGCGCATATATCAAAGGGTTTCGTAAAATAATTCTTTTTCGCTGTGAGAAAGCGCGCTGACATGAAACTCGGTACCTTATGAAGCATCTAGTGCAGATCATGTCGGGAATCAACCCACCTCTGACGTTGTCAACAGACGGCCGTAAACACATCTTTAGTGTTTTTTTATGTATATCTTGTATAATGTTCTATGGACTTAAGTTTTTAGTTTAAAATTTTTCAAAAACAAATTTGCCATTATGATTTTCTTCTTCCGTATTCCGAATTCCCTTCCGTTCTGATGTATTTTGTTTTGCACTATATCCTTACAGAGATTTGAATGATAAATGCCCTTACATTAGTTTTATTTCAAAATTATGCTTAGGAAGTACACAAGGGAATGAATACATAGTAGAATTTGTCCTTTTTATAGGTTAATTATGAGGAATTAACGTTATGATAACATAATTTGTAATAGATATGAATCGTTATGTATTTTTTTTTTATTGCCTTAACTTCAATATTTATGAAAGCCAAGCATATTAGACGAATTGACTCGTTCGTTTTCTTCTATAATTCTGAAAAATCTCCGAAATTATTTAAAAAAGTATCTACTACAAAGGAATCTTACGCAATAGCATTGCGTCTGGCTTTCATAATAAAACGCGAATCACACTTGTCGCATTAGAAGGAATTATTACAGAATGCGTGATCACGCAAGTAGGTTTGACAATAAAGATATAAAAATTGATAGATAATAGCATGTAAGAACGTTATGATTCGTATGTTTGTGACAACTGTAATTTCCTTTACTTTGACAGTGTTGTCAAAGGAAACCGTTTAGCTAATATTTTCTGATCGAAACCATCTATTCCTATGAAAAAATGTGACCACAATCGCTCCGTAGTTTAAGGCGTACCACAATCGAAAGGAGTGAAAGGTTGGTCACAAAAGATATTTGCACAACTGATTCGTTTAATAATGATGTAAAAAATAATATATCGATAAAAGCCTAAGTTTAAATAAATATGTACTGATAAGTTTGTTAGCTCAATTGAGGATTGTAAAATGCTTGACTGGATTTATATGTAGTGTAATGTGTGGGGACAAGGGGAGCTTAGTCCATGACCTCCGCGCGGTGCTCCCTGGGTAGCGCCAATTGTGGACGAAGACATTCACATTCTTTTTAACCTACTTCAAAAAGGAGGAGGTTTTCTATTCGTCGCGTATTTTTTTTAAATAGGTATTATCCAATTGAACGCAGACGAACTAACCGTTATATCGACATGGTGATATAAACGAGCAAAATTATGTATTTTTACAATTTCATTGGAAACATATTCGTGAAATGGACGAAAATATTACAAGTATATTTGGCTCTCAATAAGTTTTACAATTTGGTACATAACATAAAACTACAGCTGCATATGTACGATTTTTGTAAATTTCAAAAAAAATAATAGAAAATAGACATTATTTATAAACGGACAGATCGCGTTATAAAAGTTATATAAAATCTTTAAGTCCATGGAAAATAAATAGCTGTAAATATGTAAATAGAAATTATTTAGAAAGGAAATTACTAGTCCTTTCCCAATAAACGGCTTCTATTCGTGTCTAATTTGTGATGTATAAAAAGTTTTCAATAATGTTACATACAAAAAAAATCACAAAAAAAAGTGCGGAAAGGGCCTACTGGACCCGTACCACGTTCGTGACCCTAGACATGGTTAAATCTAGTTATCCCTCGAGAACGTGGTATGGAGTCTCGCGTATACTGTTTTTTCTTTTCTTTATTTCTGATTTCTTGTTTTAATTTAAATTTTTATCGCGTGAGTGAGTCCACTGCGTAAATTTGTTGCTAAATGAGAGTATGATAAAAAAAATATGTATGTGCGTGTGTTAACTGTTGTGCGCCATATAAATATTATCGATATATTTTGTTTTGTGCGATGCGTCACAACACTGGTGGCGCGGACGTTATGTTTTAACTAGAAATATGTACTCTTCTTTTATATCCTGGTAAAGAAAATTTTACGTGCTCACATAAGAAGTCGAGTTCCTTTGGCCATCGTATTTATATTATACGGTTGTGGTACATTTTTATAAGATACCTTTTGTTAACAGAATGATATATAATGCAACGATGTACCCGGAGCTGAAATGTACTATAATGTATGTATATTATAAATTGCTTACGCACACTACTGTAGCATTTAGATTGCAACACGAATGGACCACTTAGCCAGATAAATGACTGGCCAAATTGTCTTCGTTGCAAACGTAACAAACACATTAAAACTTGAGTAAATAGCCACTGATAACACTTATCGATTAAATTAAAATCTTTGTGCCTTTGGCATTGGTCAATATGAAAACGACTGTTTAGATCATACAATATATAAACTTGATCTTTTATTGATGAGACGTTCTTAAGAAAAGGCATCAATATTTATCTGAATTCGATCTATAATTCATTTACACAACTATCGTAGATTAAAAGAGATTAAGCATTTAATATCCAATTATTTTTTAATTGTACTTCAAAGTCAGGGTAACTTGTTAATTCAGGCATGTTAAATCCAAATCACAGAAATATCCTATCATGATTATTTTAATTATCTAATGAAGTGGATACCTGACGTGGAAAGTTATTAAACATATTATATATGCATTACATATGAAATATAGGTCTCTAAGCGAGCAGCTCGTTCAGTTTTATACCTCGGACAAGGCATTCTCAATAAATGTAAATAATGACCGACTATGAGCGTCGGCGCGGATTCATGTACAGTCACAAGCATAAATATATTACCATGGACAGTTCGCCAAAAATATCTAATTTCATGATTCATTCATTAATTTCTGATCTCGACATGACGGCAAAAATATGTGATCATTTATAAAAGCATATACATGTAGCAGCAGATATATCTGACATCAAAGTAACACCAAAACTATCTGCCAACACATGCGATGCAAAAATATAGAATGCCGCATTGACTTCAAAAATATGAGCCACATAATAGAATGCAAAAATATCTGACATTTCTTGCGTTATAAACATCACGCTGACGCTGACAGCATAAACATCTGACAAAATGTTTCGAGCCATATTAAAAAAAAAAAAAAAAATCTTCTATATCGGAATAACTTCCGCTCATTTTGCAAAAAGATGTGATGTAGCACTGGCTGCATAAATATCTGACACCTGACATTAATAATTTGAGTTATTTTATTATTAATAAGTTCATTTGTATATAATTACTATGATTTTATTTACTATACTCGCACAATTTTCAAGAAGTGTCGCTGTGTCGCTATTACGTAAACGTAAATGATAAGTACGGTAGGTAGCGAGAACTAATCAAAGTGAACAAATATCGAAATACCCACTAAATGAAACGTTATAGTTAAATTCTTGTTATTGTATGTGTGTGTGATGTGTGTGTGTTTGTGTTCTTATTATTGTTGTTGTTGGCCTGTTGATGTAGTGGTTAGACACCCTATCTTCTGACTGGGTTCGATTCTCACCAAGTGTCTGGGTGTTTTATCTATATAAGTATGTATTTACAAAAAAAAAGTATATTAAGTATTAGTATCAGTTGTCTGGTATATCCATAGTATTCCATAACACAGGCTCTGCCTAGTTTGGGATCAGATGACCGACCAAAATCCACATGGATTTTCCCATAATATTATTATTATTTACCACGTAGAAGCCAATCCACAAAACCTAGAGCACAGGCGTAAAGTAGCTAGCCTCTCGGTATTCTACAGGATGCATTTTGGAGAGTGTGCGCAGGAATTGCATGACTTGATTCCACCATTCCCCTTCTATCATCGGACGTCGAGACGCACTGCGCATGCACACCCTTATGTGGTGAAAGTACCTTCAGTCCGGACTAAACGATTTACCTCTTCGTTTATAATAAGGATTGGAACAGTTTGCCTGCGTCGGTTTTCCCTCCAGATTATAATATGGGTGTCTTCAAGGCTAGAGTGAATAAGTGTGCTTTACCATCTTCGATTGCGTGGCCACTTTCCATCAGGTGGGTCTGCAGTCGAACACTAGCTTATGTTGAATAAAAAAAGTAAAAAATAATAATATTTTTCTCCTAGTGTGAATTAATAAATCTTCCATTTATATTGATTAAAATGGATCTTTTTTTTTAATAAAGAAAATTATTACTTGATTGCTTATTATTTCCTTTATTGAGATTCTAATTCTGAACCTATACCTAATCCCTATCTAAATCACAAATATTTTTAAATCGGTTCTGTTAGTTTCTGAAAATTGCGCGAGTATAGTAAATAAAAAAAATATACATACAAATGAACTTATTATTAATAAAGAACAGAGCAAAATAACTCAAATTATTAGGGTCAGGTGTCAGATATTTATGCTGCCAGTGCTACATCACATGTTTTTGCAAAATGAGCGGAACTTATTGCGATATAGAAGAAAAATGACTCGAAACATTTTGTCAGATGTTTATGCTGCCAGTGCTACATCACATGTTTTTGAAAAATGAGCGGAACTTATTGCGATATAGAAGAAAAATTACTTTAAACATTTTGTCAGATGTTTATGCTGCCAGTGCTACATCACATGTTTTTGCAAAATGAGCGGAACTTATTGCGATATAGAAGAAAAATGACTCGAAACATTTTGTCAGATGTTTATGCTGTAAGCGTCAGCGTGATGTTTATAACGCAAGACAATTTTTTTTTTATCTTAATGCTGTACCTTGTGGTAACACCATATAAATTACAATCTTGCCTAAAGACTAATCAGTAATATTAATTTGATCTAAACGAATAAATTAAAATAGTTTAAGAATGTGTCCAATGGCACTTTTCTTATTGTCTCTATTAAGGCGAAGACACTTTGTTATTGTGTTCTACACTGCACTACACTGCACTAATTTAATATTTAAACTAACTCAAAAGGTTTTGTCCTTTTCATAACGCAAGACATGCCAGATATTTTTGCATTCTAATAGGTGGCTCATATTTTTGCATCGCATGTGTTGTCAGATAGTTTTGGTGTTCCTTTGATGTCAGATATATCTGCTGCTACATGTATATGCTTTTATAAATGATCACATATTTTTGCCGTCATGTTGAGATCAGAAATTAATGAATGAATCATGAAATCAGATATTTTTGGCGAACTGTCTATGGTAATATATTTATGCTTGTGACTGTACCCATTGTATGTATAGAATAAATTCTATAAAATTTGCCTTATTGATGTGTGTGTCGCCCCCTACCGGGCGTTGTGTGAAAGATAATGTTACCAACATGTAAACTTGCCGCCTGAGATTTTATTAAAATATTTATTTGGGCTGGAAACACCGAACATTTTCACAATTAGATTTTAATAAATTTTGTAATAAAATCTCACGCCGCCAAGTGTAAATTTTGTAAAGACTGAAGGGAAATATATGTGGAGTTAAGCAGAGATGATTGTAAAGTGAAATTGGTTTTATAGGAATGAAGATATGGAGCTTTGAAACTCTTGTATTGTATTTTGTATAATGATTTACATGAATCAGTAGAATGGTTTAAAAATATCTGTAACTTTGGACGCGGGTATAATCTTTGCCTTGTCTAAAAAATTCAGTTTCTTTATATTATTATGTATGTAGATAACCTCAAAACATCAAAACTGGCTGCTGATTCATGTCAAAATGTACGATATGCTTTGCAATCCGCTTGGGAGTATTGATTTGTGAATAAAAGTGCTTTTATTTGTGAGCCCGGCAACGGGTGAATCAACTGGATTGTGCCAAATTGGTATGGCATCGTTTATCGTTCGTTGATGGACACGCAACACCTGTGTCGACGAATATTTTTCAATAAAAAAAGTAAAAAAAAACGTGTTTTGAACACAACAGTCTGGTGTTTTATTTTTGATCCAGTTATTAAATCAAAGAAAAAGAAACAATAAAAGCTTATATTTATATTTTATAAATACAACATACAATCTATAGCGGTTACAAGTGGTTCAATAATTTTGTTATGATACACAGAATACAGACCAACTGTGATACACACAACATGGTTGATACGTCATTCACCATAGCCATGTTCGCTTAGTTTAATAGAGACGTTATTTAATTCATTATTCACTTTAAGTGAACTTTTGCGTAACATGACGCAGTTACGTTCTATTGGTGCTGTCAAAAAGAAAATAAAAGGTTGGACGCTCTATAAACGAACGCAGAAAGTAAAAAGGACAACACTTTTAAAATATTGATAAATTACACAGGAATGATTTTTTAAAGATGTCACCACAATATGTTATATACAATATGGTCATGATGTGAACAATATACATTACGCTTAATACCAGCCCTTGTTTTTGTCCCACTATTGGGTACGGGCCTACCCTCAAGATGTAGGTGCTTAGGCCATAGTCCACCACGCTGGCCAAGTGCGGGTTGGCGGGCACACGTCGTTCGAAATCCCTCACCGAAAGCTAGTAGCAATCGCACAAAGACGATCCGCATATTACGCTTAGACATAAATATTTAAATACATACGTCGAGTTACAGAATTTTTGCCATGAACTAAATAAAATAAAAATAAATGAAAAAGACAAAAGTACTTTTGTATTACATTTTTTTTTCCATTAGCTGAGCGGAGCAAAAATTATTAATGTGATTTCTATTGTGTATTTATATCAGTTTTGGCTTGCTCTGTAGCCTTTACGGCTTCTAATATGGGAAGCTTAAGGCTAGTTTCGCTAAGCACTGAAACAAGCCACAACTTTTAGTCAACATTACGCAATTTTTTTTTTATATTTTCCACTGGACTAAGTGAAAGTCTGAACCGGTCATACAATATCTACACTTTAGACCTCTAATAATGTCCATAAAAAACAACACAGAATAGTTCTCTACACGTTCTTAATGTGGCGAGTATGCGTTCTATGCAGGCCCTGCATCGCCGACTTCACTTCGTCGAAGAATGAGGAGGAGTTATGTATTGTGGTGCCACCCAGCACGATTCTGACGCCAGGGTACGTCTGGTTCATTTGATGAACGCACAGCGCCTCTTCGTACGTAGCTCCTCCCACCATGAACACAATGATGTCCTGTGGCCGCCTGCCGTAAGCGCCGTCGTCACCTCCCAGTGTAGGGTACAGATTTTCACGCAACTTGCCCTTGATAAGGTCTTCTAGCGTATCTTTTAGGAGCGGCGTGTGTTGTGTGTAGATATTTTCGACACCATTTAGACCCTGCAATTAGGGCGATGGATTACAGAGTTGGTAAAATTAAGTACCAATGTTTTACAAATAAATAATTTGATTTAATGATTGATTGACGGCACGATTAACTTTCATCCACGTCATTTTTTGCTGTGACGACAGATTGTCAAGACAAAGTAAACTGCTAAAGTACGAGCGCCGAGCAGGAAGAATTTGGTACGTTGACCTGTCATTACCTGTCTCCGTCGCTCATGCGTGGGATGTGTTTCGTCACTCTGTGCGAGCGTGACGCAATGTATTTTGCCCGAGAGCAAAAGAGACAGGTAATAGCAGGTTAACGTACCAAATTCTTCCTGCTCGGCGATCGTAATTTAGCACTTCAGCCGTGACGGCAAATTGTATGTCGATATTACGACTATCTATCGTGGCCACGATTAAAATATCGTGTCGTCGTTTACACGTGTTTAGCCGTGAACCGATAAAATGTCGTTGTACTTTTTAATAATTAATATCGTTACCTTAAACAGTCGTTTAGTGATTTTGACGGCGTCCTGCAGTCCGAAGAGGTCGCTCTGCCTCGCGTGTGCTCCGCCATACTCCAGCACGTTGACTACAGCCTTCATCAGGTGGTCGGGGGTCGATCGTGCCTTCAACGCCTCTACGAGAGAGCCCAGCGCGTTGTTTGCGTGCTTCTCGTATCGTAGCGCGTACAACGACACTAACTTGGCTAGCTCCTGCGGTCGGACCTTCTCGTTCGATATCAGGCTCTTCAGACGCTGGGGATAATAAAACTATGTAGCCATCTGTGTACTATACAGGGTGTTAATAAGGATTAGGAGGGTATTATTCGGTGTATCAATACAATAGGCATGATGACTGCAACGCAATACCAATAAATCTGTGGTTTTAAATATTAGAACTGATTGCACTGATTCCAAAAATGCATCTAATTTTCATAATAATAGAGAGATTTTCGTGATATTTAAGCTAATAAATTACTTAAATACAGCTAATCGCCATTTTTAACCGACTTCAAAAAAGGAGGAGGTTCTCAATTCGTCTGTATATATATTTTTTTTTTTATGTATGTTCGCGCATAACTGGCAATTATTAACCGATTTGAAAAAATCTTTCTTCCATCCATTCTTCAATCCATTGATTGGGTCCCATAAAAAAAATATTGCTTAGTAATAAGTAGTTCCTAAAAAAACAAGAATGGTGACTGCGCACTGAGAGCTGCAAGAAAGCCTATATAGATGACGTTTTAGTCGCTCGGACTCGCTCGGTCGGACAAAAATGGTCATAACTCTGGCAAATATTTACCAATTTCAATGATTCTTTTTTTATTCGAAAGAAGAAACCACTGTATTGAATCTGTATGAATTCTATTACAACCGGATAAGAACTTCCTGGAGGACCATGAACGATGTGGAGGAATTTATCTAGGAAAAACTATAAAACTGATGTTCTCCATTACATTGCTCTGACAATTATGAACCGATTTCGATGATTCTTTTTTTATTCGAGAGAGTAAACTACTATGATGTTTCCATGCAAATTTCATTACGACCGGATATTTTTTTCTGAAGAAACATGAATTATGTAAAACTATGTAGACGATAATGTGATCATAACCTACCTAGATAATTTTACGGTTTTCGATGGTTCAATCTTTATATATGAAAATATCACTAAAAAGTTTAAAATAAAATCTTTTTTAAAAAAAATTGAACCGACTTCAATATCACTGAAAAGTATAAAATAATTTAAATATTATTGAAGTTGGTGCCAAATATACACAGCAGGTACGCTAACACCAACTTCAATAATATTTAAATTATTTTATACTTTTCAGTGATATTGAAGTCGGTTCAATTTAAAAAAAAAAAGATTTTATGTAATAAACGCTGACCAGAGTGAATGACGTCAATCCGGTGTAAATAAACAACTGTCAAACTGTCATCTCAACTTTTTCTTTCATTCAATCATCGATATACTATACCAACTAGATTAGCTGTCACGAACAAAATGACATCGAAAATGTGGTCGCGGTTAAATTTACTTACATAACTATACACGTAGCTAGAAATTGTAGAAAATAGTTTTAAATAATTCGGAACGTCGGACTAATAGCAGCCTTCACATGTAGTAATAAAGTCTAATTCTGTATGCAGTAATGTTGGCACATAAAACCTTTACATCGGAGACAAAGAAAAATCAATAAAACCGCCAAAATTATACGAAAAAAAGTAGTTGTTTTGACTGAAACAAAAATGTACTCATTTAAAAGAAAATCTTAACCACTATAAAATAAGGTTCAAAACAGGTGTGTTTCCATTGTGTGTGTACTGACTTACAAACTTATCCGTGCTGGTGGCAAAAATGAGAACTAACTTTTTTATTATGGTAATGACGTGTAGTTTAACAGTTTCGTATAGAAAGTGGCGACACGCCTATCGGCAACATTAATTTTGTCAGTCTCTAGCGGAGAAAATATCAAATAAATAATTTTTAATTCGTATTATAATGATATCTTACTTATATTTATTATTTAAACTAGTAGTAATAAGAAAACGAAACGAAAAAAAAATTCCCCATCTGCAATTTTAGTATTACGATAAGTATTATATTATTTGGACAGTTTATAAACGCGCAATAAGGAATTTCGATACATCCTGTTGTCGGCTCGTACTAATTTGAAATAAGCGACAGCCTCTCTATTTTCGTGACCACTTTTCGGGCCGTGACAGCTAATCTTGTTTAGATAGTATATCGATGCATTCAATGATTCACTTTTATACCTACAGATAGATGTTTATTTACACCTTAGTGACGTCACAAAATGGCGCCATGCACCGGCCATCGTTTAGGAACGAAATTCAAACTCTATTTTAAAAATTGAAAATATTGCTATTAATTGTAAATTTAATACAAAAATATGATTATTTTCGGCTATAGTAGACCCGTAAGTACATTATAGAGTATTTTTTCAAAATTAGTCATCATGCCTATTATGTGTATGGAACTCATTTGTTGAATATCTCATTATTTTTTCTAATTTGTATCAGCAACACAAACCCGATCTTGTATCATCATCAGACGTTCACTGCTGAGCCAAGGCCTCCCACTTAGACCGTCACAATGACAGAAAGTTAGTCATTTGCATGCACCGGTTGCCTGTCCACCTATAGGCCGACCGTTTAACTCGCGTATCGCCTGCGCGGTAAGAAGGGAGCGGGGGCGGGTAACGCTACACACGGAGTCAATAATCCAAAGACTTATCTCGAGATAGACATTGTTGGTAAAGAATAACATAATAAGTATCTTTTTTTTAAGTATTTATTTTTAAGTTTTACAAATATTTTATAATAGCTTCATAGGTACCAAATCATAAAACAATAATTAACTCCGTTTAATAAATATTTAACCACAGATAAAAATTTTATAGGACTATTCGTCACTAATATTCATATCGATTCATGATCTTGTTTTCTGGCTTTAAAAAAGGAATATACATTGTATGCTATTTGTTTAGCTTGCTTGTTAATTTTGTTCGCAAAACTGGAAGAGCGATTCATCTTGAGATTTATCTTGGCAGTCGTATACCTTGTGCGTTTATTTTCAAGCGTCCGTAACAAAAACACCAACCGCGCGCTGCGAGCACAGCCGCACATGACGTAAGCTCTCTGCTCCGCGCACCCCTTTCACCCATCCGCTAACATCCTTCCTCGCTCCCTTCTACCCCCTCAGGCGATACGCGTTTTAAATGGTCGGCCTATAGTGGGAAGAAGACAGCGTAAGCGCTGCGTCTTCCGGTTCGTGGTCGCCACTCGAGGACCTTTCTTTCCCATCGGTTATCGGTTCTTCGAGCGATATGGCCTGCTCACTGCTTCGCCAACTTGCTTCTAAGTGGTTGTCCATAGGGTGACTTGAGCCCAGCGCGGGCGCGGCGGGTGGCCACAGTGACGCGCGGGCTGTTGGAGCGCTAAAACTTATTTCAGGTGTCGCAAACCATAGTTCAATCCTGAGATGGGAGGCGTTGAACACAAGAGATGGTGTGCTGGGTAAACAAAATAACTAAAAACAGTTAAATAAATAAAGATATTTTTTTATTTAGGTATAATAAGAATTTAAATAGTAGCCAAAAAAGGTATATTGTAAAAAGAAATACTTCAGACGCTCGTACGCCGAGCGACAAGACCGAAATGGTTTGAAACCCCCGCCAACCGCGCGATCGGTCGCTTGTTGACTAGGCCCGTAGTGTGGCCAGAACGCGCGGATAGGAACGCTTGAAAAGTACGCCCGCTAACTCGCTCAAACCGGTCGCGCTAGGCTCCTGCCTATGTCACTTCAGTGTGGACACAAACGGCGATTTCATATGTTTGATATTTCGCGCCCGTCGTCGCCACCGCGCTAGGCCTGCAGTATGGACAACCACTAAGATCTATGTCGGTGACCTTGGTTCTTCGGCGACAATAAATAAAATTAATAAGTGCTAATGTAATAATACACACCTAAAAACTCTCGGTAATGGCCGAAAGAGACGAAATACAAACGAAGACACCCCTCTTAGGCTCAATCCATACCAAGATGGCAGCGGCCGGCAGCGCACTTTCAGTGTGAAAGAATTTTAAACTTTATCTACAAGACGTAACAGAGCACTATCGCTTGAAAAGCGCAATGCGCTGCCGGCCGCTGCCATCTTAGTGTGAATTGAGCCTTACTATCTTACCTGCAAATGTTTGGAGTGATCGCTCTGGCATGAGATCTCCTGCTCCAGCTCGGAGACCTCCAACAGGTTGTGGCGAGTGACGCAAGCAGATAGTTCCCCCACCACCGTCACATGCTTGGTCACCGTGCCCGACATTTTCTGTAATTTAATCACACAACTTGACGCGCACCTACTCAATAGATCGTGGGTACGACTCCCACCTCGCGTGCAGTGTTTATCTATTTCAGTACGTATTTACAATAAATTACCAGTCAAGTGCGAGTTGGACTCGCGCACCGTGGGTTCCATACCATCTTTTTACCTATTAAAGTTATTTTACTATTCATGTAACACCTCAGATAGCAAAAAAAAACAAACCGCAAAACTAAGTTTGTTTGTCGAGGTTATTTTAGGGTTACTAAAAAACTGTACTATTTAGAAAGATCATTTTATTTTTTCTGGTTGGGTAAGTAAGATCTAAAACTATTCCAAGTTTCAAATCGATAGCATCAGTGGTTCCTGAAATATATAGGTTTGTGACAGACAGACAGACAGACGAAGTCAGACCATAAGGGTTCCTTTTTAACCTTTTAGGTATGAAACCCTAAAAAGTATAAAGGTATTAGAAATAGTTGTCTGCTTACTATAGTTCAGGCTCTGCTTCATCATCATCATCATTATCATAAGGGGTCGTCCATTAATCACGTGATGTTTTTTAGCAACCCTCCCCCCCTCCTGGTGACCCCCCCCCCTACCCAAAATCACGTGTATTTTTTTATACAAACTATATTGAAGTTTTCGGAATATTATCTTTAAATACAGGTAACTGATTAAATGTTGAAGGGGTCGTAACCAGCAACGGTGAGTCAAGGCCACGTGCCGCTGTTTGGTTTAGAAATCGTGCATTCAACGAAAAATAAATACACGAGATGTCTCACTATACCCCTCCCCCCCCCCCCTCCTGGTGATATTTCGTGATTTTTTCGGAACCCCCCCCCCCCCTTTCGAGCCTCACGTGATTAATGGAGGACCCCTAAGCAGCTGAAAGATGTCCACTTCTAAACAAAGGGAATGGAGGTGATGCCATAATCTTCACGCTTGGCAGGCGTCTTGGAGATCGCAGTATAGGTCGTAAGTAATCCAATAGGAGGATGCTGCTGCCCGTCTTCTTGTTTTCCCTTAGTCGCCTCTTACGGACACCCAACGGGAGGTGATAGGAAGGTGCTCTTCTCGATATTATAACTAGGTACCTAGTAGGTACATTGTGCAAAGGACCGTCAAACAAGTAAGACGTTCAGTTCACCAGGGGGACCTAGTACGGGTTCTGATAGTTAACGAGCTCGATCAGTCAGTTTTCTACCATGCATTTTACTAGTTTCTGATATCTGATGGTAAGCGACACGCTCGCCTACAACAGCTGCATTGTACTGCCCCTCGTCACCCGAGACATTTGTTATTAAGTTTCTTGTGTTCGGTAATATCACCAGATACACTGCCCTTCACACCGGAACACAGCAATGTTTACACACTGCTGCTTGGCGGCAGAATATCTGACACTGCGGTGGTGCCTACCTGGACGGTCCCTTACGCAAGGGACACATCACATTAGTCATTCCAGACTTCACAAAAACACACATGCAGAAGTATTTGATGGCACAATATTACTCGTAGGTACATAGGTAGTGTATAAATTATAGCAGTCTCCATGGCACGAAGCCGCTTGCTTTGGAATGGAAACCATAGGTCGCGGGATCAAATTCCAGGCAATGCAGGTCTGATTGACTGGAAAGTAACATGATTCAAAGTCAAAAATCTTTATTTTCAAATAGGCTTAACGCTAGCACTTTTGAATGGTCAATTTTTAAAAGCTACCACCGGATTCATGCATGGGATGGACATTTAAAAATTCGATCCTGTCGCAGTTCTCGGTCGTTCTGTCTTCCGTCCCATCGTATTGTGAGAATAAAAAGGAAGAGCTTAATATTTGAGCACTATATCACTCACGTAGATGGCTGATCTTGTGAAAGATTGGCCGCTGTGGTGACCATGAACATTGCGCTTGTTGTGGATACTTTTAAGTGAAGTTATCCTGATATTTTTGTCCATGGTGGGTATAACAATAAAATGACGCATCTTTCTTTTCAACACTATGCAAAATTTACGATGTGTATAGAGCAAGCTGTAAGGAATCGAATGTTGAACAATTGTTACCAATCAATGATTTATTCATACCTTAAACAACGGATACTGCTCAACAAAATTCTTCATATCCGCGATGCTCTCGACCTTCTGGTGGCTCTTGGCTTTCTTCTGGAACTCATCCATCAGCGACTTCATGGTCTGACCGATCTCGCCGAAGTTCGAGTAGAGATTCTGAAAGAGAGCTGGCACTGTTCTCAAAGCCTAGGGTTTATTTTATATTTGAATGAATAAGCAGTAACACTTTGTTGCCATGAAGAAACTAAAAAATACCAATTCGATAGCAAATTAATCAGTTAGAAAATTAAAAATAGGTATGATTTAAAATCTTTTAATAATAATAATAATATCTTGGGACAATTCACACACTGTCATCTGATCCCAAACTAGGCAGAGCCTGTACTATGGAAACCAGACAACTGATACCAATACTTATATACATTTTTTTTACTTGTTTCAAACGCGAAATATGGTAACAACACTTGATAATTTAAATGGTTGTAACTAAAACCATTTCCTGATTTAAAAAGCGTGTTATAGAATACTATCTATCTACCGTCTAGATTGTTGTTGTCGATTGTATCGAATTGTTTTATATATTTACCTATTTGTTTAGGATTTTTTTGTTGTATATATGTAGCTTTAATATGTTTTAATATTATTCATTGTATCCATTTTTTTTTTATTTATTCCCACACACTGCGTGTTATTTCCTTGCTTTATGTTTCTCTTCTGGGCCTACTTGAAGAGATTTCTTATGAAATAAGTAGTGACTTTGTACTTTTATTATCCTAAGGTTTATTTTCCCTGTCCTGTATTTGTGTGTACATAAATTGTTAAATGAATAAAACGGATACGCGTTTTATTTCAATGGATCCTAGCATTTTATTTATATCATAAATAGCCGGCCCGCGCTACTCCGGCTACACTACTTTTACGTTTAACAATATAAAAAATTGTATACAACGTGTTACAAAATACCCCGTAAAAAATATAATTAATTATCAAAGCCAAAAATGTTGTCATCCCTAGTAAGGTTAGGTCTTTTAAAAATTTTGTCGTTCCGCGAATTAGGTAGAAATGTAGGTACCTACATTCTGCGTAGTTTACTTTATAATTTTACTGAAATAGGGTTTGCACATCAGTGAAAATAATAATAAATTTTTATTAATTTTTACGGCTAGTTTTGTAACACCGTGTATAATATATAATATACCTTTCTAACAGTGATAATATACCTTTCTAGCAGTGATAATATACCTTTCTAACAGTGATAGTATACCTTTCTAACAGTGATAATAAATATAACTTACCTTAGCGTAGAACTCGTCCTGTTCAGAGGAGAGTACCACCTCCTTGAAGTCCTTCGCCACTTCGGGCAGGTGCGCCAGGCTCACGCGGTTGTTGTTGATTGTAAGCAACTCGTGCACCATAGCTTGATACGTCCACTGGAAATAACTGATCATTATTATCAAGAGTACTTACGACTATTAACGAAATGTGCTCTATAGTTTTCATTTTTCTCGATTCTACTATAGCTCTCCTATCGTCAGACGACGAGACGCAACCACTTTTATACAGGGTGTCCCAGAAATGGGGTATCAAGCCGGCAATGACGCATTGTGTAACCCACAAGCAATCAATTTGTGAAAGAAAATAATAAAAAAGTCAACAGTTTTAGTGCAGCGGGTAAAACATTTTTTTCGTTATTTAGCCGAAAATGCATGAATTTCATAATAAACCGGGTACGCTATCAATAAAAAGCAGTCTTTCCATAGGAGTAGGCACGAGACACAGGGTTGCTTAGAAACGGTTTTAAGACGATACAAATATATTTTTTATGTAATTCAAAATATCAATTTTTGCAGTATTTGACATCTTTTTCGGGGTTTTTACTATCAATACTATACATACCCTTTGGCTTAATATACCCTTTCCGGGACACCCAGTATAATGAACGTCTCACAAATCTTATCGCCTTTGTGCGATTGTTTCTAGCTGGGTGAAGGAAAACATCGTAAGGAAACCTGCATGTCTGAGAAAGTCTAACTAGCTCGAATGACGTGTGAAGTCCGCCAACCCGCACTTGGTCAGCGTGGTGGACTATAGCCTAAGCCCCTTCATCATGCGAGGAGGCCCGTGCCCAGTGGGACAAAAAGAAGGGCTGGTATTATCGGATGGAGTGTGACAGTCAGTGTCCGTTTCGACTGCTTGGCCACTGTGTCGTAGAAAAAAAACGAGTGCATTTTTTTCGAAATCGTATCAGCGATTAGCAAAAATAATGAGACCTCTACTTAGCCCCGTTTACCTATGAGCTCTGCGTGGCCGCTCGGTTCTCCATTGGTCGACCGCGCGGCCATGGCATTTAAGTCCCGTAGGTCGAAAGTTCAGACATTTAGGGGTTTTTTATACTTTCTGCAATTTCTTCGAAATCGTATCAGCGATTAGCAAAAATAATGAGACCTCTACTTAGCCCCATTTACCTATGAGCTCTGCGTGGCCGCTCGGTTTTCCATTGGTCGACCGCGCGGCCATGGCATTTAAGTCCCGTAGGTCGAAAGTTCAGACATTTAGGGGTTTTTTATACTTTCTGCATTTTCTTCGAAATCGTATCAGCGATTAGCAAAAATAATGAGACCTCTACTTAGCCCCGTTTACCTATGAGCTCTGCGTGGCCGCTCGGTTCTCCATTGGTCGACCGCGCGGCCATGGCATTTAAGTCCCGTAGGTCGAAAGTTCAGACATTTAGGGGTTTTTTATACTTTCTGCAATTTCTTCGAAATCGTATCAGCGATTAGCAAAAATAATGAGACCTCTACTTAGCCCCGTTTACCTATGAGCTCTGCGTGGCCGCTCGGTTCTCCATTGGTCGACCGCGCGGCCATGGCATTTAAGTCCCGTAGGTCGAAAGTTCAGACATTTAGGGGTTTTTTATACTTTCTGCATTTTCTTCGAAATCGTATCAGCGATTAGCAAAAATAATGAGACCTCTACTTAGCCCCGTTTATGAGAGCTGCGCGGCCACGGTTATGCCTTCATAACTCTCTGAATGTTGGGTCTGCGAATTTCCGACCTTCATCGTTAGTGTTTAGCAAATCCTTCGTAATATTGACGTAACCGTTTTTTTTTTCGACACTGGCCGAGCAGTCGAAACGGACACTGACAGTAATACTTTCATTATAATACCTGACTCAGCAGCGGAGTGACCGGATCGTCTCTTCTATCAATGATCAGTAACTGTGGCGTCGGAATCTCTCCATTGAACGGTATATTGTTATCAATGAGTACAGCCTCGCGTCGCAGCAGGTCTCGTACGCGCTCCGCTAGCCTCGCGCAGGGCTCCGACGCCGCCTCGTACCGGACCACGGCGCGTCGCTTTAGGGATAGCAGTAACGCGAGCAGACCCTGAGCACAGCGCTGGAGACTCTGCTGGTTCCACTGGCGACCTGGCATCGGGATATACTAGCTGTAGACTCCGTGGTGTATCAAGAAACAGCTTGTGTTTGTTTTAATTACATGCTAATCACCTTTCCTTTTTGGTCTAGTGGGGAAACCTTCAAAAAGTCCTCGGGATACTGTGGGGAGTCAACCGGGGTATTTGGGATTCTTATCCACTAGAAGCCCCGCGGCTGTCGCAGCTGCAAATGTGGGAGAAAACTGGGTTCTCCGGTGGGATCTGCGACAGGTGTCTTGCCTTTGAGCCCGCCGCCGGAGACCGCATTGTGGGCCCCCAGGAACCTCACGGTGCTCACGGTCTCGTCGCCATTATGTTTTGAGACGCCGCTATACTCGTTGAACGTCTAGGCCCACACTCCAAACGTCCAGTGACTCCGGATGTTGCCGTAAACATACCAATCACTTTTTTTTTTGGTCTCGCGGGGGAAACCTTCAATAGGTGGGGATCGACCGGGGTATGTAGGATTCTTACCCACTAAAACCCCCGCGGTTGTCGGCACATGAGTGGGGAAACCTGAGCTCTCCCATCCGAGATCTGCATCAGGGGTTCATCAGTGCCTTGCCTTTGAGCATTGTATACATTGTAGCTCTTTAGGAACTGGTGCTTTTGAACACGGGGCTTGCAATTCCGCTGCCGCCGTCCTCCTCGGGGTCGCTTCCATACTCAATGGACATCCACCCGCCACCCCAAATGTCAAGCAACTCCGAAGATTAGCTGTTCACGCGTGGCTGAACATGCCAGTCACCTGGATCAGCCTGAATGTTTACTAGGTGGTAGGTTCCTTGTGCAAGGAACCGTCCAGGAAGGTACCACCGCAGTGTCAGATATTCTGCCGCCAAGCAACAGTGTGTAAGCATTGCTGTGTTCCGGCGTGAAGGGCACTGTAGCTGGTGAAATTACCGGACACAAAGACTTAAAATCTAATGTCTTAAGGGTTGGCAACGCGCTAGTAATTCTTCTGGTGTTGCTAGCGTCTAAAGGCTGCGGTGACTGCTTACCATCAGGCGGGCCGCACGCTTGCTTGCCACCTAGGTAGTATAAAAAAAAAAAAAAAAAATTGTCTAACCAGTAAGGAATTACACAAAGT
Organism: Furcula furcula; assembly: GCA_911728495.1. NCBI lineage: Eukaryota > Metazoa > Arthropoda > Insecta > Lepidoptera > Notodontidae > Furcula > Furcula furcula. The sequence continues at coordinate 11,793,955 of OU452258.1, forward strand.
AGTTGGCTCTCAGAATGATTTGGACCAACCTATGTTTAGCAAAGGTAGCTGTTTCCCTCTATGCCATGGAGACTACACTAATAAGTATATTGTTAGTACCGTGTAAACAGCCAACAATGTTGAAGGAGAACAGGTGTCTGTCCACAGCCAAGTAGTCTGCAAACACCTCTTGCACCTCCCTCACTGTCTCTTGCTCATCACATTCTGCTAACGTCTTGATATCAGCCTTAGAAATAACATTGCTGAAATCTGAAAAACGTATACACACATGTTAATAAATGTATTTTCTTTCTTCTATATTTCTTATGTTTTTTAATCACAGCGCAAAAGGTATCAGTATTAATCTGTCTGTTGGTGACATCTTTATCGAATGGTAGGAATTTATTTCAGTTTCCTTTGAAGAATCTTATGATATTGATTTCTTGTGTCAAGGAATTTTTTTAATGTATGTTAGGTAAGAACTTTGAAACATGATTAAATTATTGCCCGACTGCCCCAGAAGGAGAGTTTTTCGAGAGTATGTATGTATGTAAGTAGGTATGTATTCTATGTATGTCTATTTCATTGGCACAGCCTACAGGTAAAACGGATTGATGGATTTTGACTTATAACATGTGTCTATTCCATATCCGTTGCATTTGCTAGATATTTAATTGCTTTGCAATACAATTTGTCTAAAGTTATTATTTTATAAGGTGGGTTCCGCGAAATCAGAATGTCTCGAAGCACAGTTTGAAAATTGTTGGTTTCTTTGTTTATGTTTTATTTTTTGGGATAGCGGATAGGGTACAGATTCGTTGAGTTGTGGGAGTGACATAGGCTATATATTTTATCAAAAAAGTTAATACGCTATCGCCATTTTGTATTTTTTTTCCAAAAACATTAATATGGGTATCAAATGAAAAGTCTTAACGAGACGAGTCGAAATGAATATACATGTGTATATGTCTTATGTATGTATAATGATGTCTGCCAACCCGCACTTGGCCAGCTTGGTGGACTATGGCCAAAGCCCCTTCATATTGATTTGTGAACGTTATTATTATTATTTTTTTGTTTTGTTGCTTTCTTTTTTTTTATTATTATGTTGTTTCTGCCATTACATTAGATTTCTATTCGGTATTGTAATATTCTTAGATTTATGTGTTGTAGTTTTGTTATGTTATCTCTTGTATGCAACCGGCAGGTGGAGTTAATTTTATAGGTTTTTTGTTTGGTATTTGTTGCATTATATATATATATATATATATATATTTATTTTTTGTATATTTTAATATATTAGTAGTACTTATTTTGGGTCTAAATGACTGATTTATACAATAGCGATAACAGCGTTAATAGTGAATATTTATCCTTTTCTTCTTCAGAGTCTTGCACTAGTGACGATAGCTTCAGTAGTATACCTCCACTTTCAGATTGCTTGAAGACCATTTTTTCTGAGGTTCCTAAAAATTTCAATGTTCTCCATATTAACGCGCAGAGTTTACCGGCTCATTATCATGATATTTTGGCATCGATTGTTCAAAAAAATATTCACGCTATACTGGTGTCTGAATCTTGGCTAAAACCTTGTCTTCTATCTACGTCCTATTCTCTACCTGGTTTTATTCTTATTCGGAATGATCGCATTGGTAGTAGGGGTGGTGGTGTTGCAATTTATCTTCGCGCTAATATACCTTTTTCTATTTTAAGCAAATCTCCACAACCGCCGTCTGCAAATGCTGGTGAGCATCTTCTTATCGAAGTACGTCTCTCTCATTCTAAAATTCTTCTTGGAGTCTACTACAGTCCATCTTTAAGTAACAATTACTTTTCATCTTTTGAAAAACTTTTGGATGATATCACTCCTTCATATGATCACTCCATCATTATGGGCGATTTCAATAAATGCCTTCTCAAAAAAGATTCTCGTTCATCCACTTTGGAATCAATCGTAACATCTAGCAACATGCAAATTCTTCCTCTTAGCGCTACTCATCATTTTCCAAATTCCACTCCTTCACTTCTGGATTTGATGATTATATCCTCCTCTCAACGTGTTGCTAAATACGGCCAGTGTCCTGCTGACGCTTTTTCAAACCATGATCTCATATACCTGTCCTATAAAGTTCGTCCTCCTAAGTTAAAGCCTAAAATTATTCTACAGCGCAACTTTAGTGGTATGGATCGTGACGCGTTTCTTGATGATGTCAGGAAGATTGACTGGTCTCCTGTTTCAAATGCACAAACTGTGGATGAACAGATTTATCTGTTTAATTCAATTATTATTGATTTATATGACGTTCATGCACCTCTTCGTGAAATTAAAATCAAACATCTTCCATCACCATGGCTTACAGATAGAGTTAAATCTATTATGCATAAGAAAGCTATAGCTAAATCTAGATATAAGATGCGTCCTACTGACATTAATAAAGAAAAATATGTCTTGGCACGAAATCGCTGCAATACTGTGTGTAGGAATGCATTGCGCCGTCATGTTCATGATTCTGTTAAGGAGGAGGACCCAGCTAAAGTCTGGAAGTTCCTTCGGTCTTTGGGTATTGGTAAATCACGACAAGATTCCATTTCAAAAAATATAAATCTCGATTCTCTCAACATACATTTTTCGTCCGCATCCGATATGGATAACTCGGATAAACTTAATACTTTAAATCACCTTTCTGCATTACCTACACCCGGCCATCCCCTTTTTGTGTTTGATCGATTTACTGAAAGTGATGTTAAGAGAGCCGTTCTATCAATAACTTCAAACGCCATCGGTTGTGATACTTTAAGTCGAAACATGTTGGTGCCCATCCTTGATTTCATTCTTCCTGTCCTTTGTACCATTCTTAACAATTCTATCTTAAGTAGTGTATTCCCTGCAGTCTGGAGAGATGCTCAAATAATACCTTTACCTAAAATACCAAACCCTAAGTCCTATTCAGAATATCGTCCTATTTCCATCCTTCCCTTTTTATCTAAAGTGTTAGAGCGTCTTGTCCACAGGCAGCTTAGTCTCTATCTCTCTAAATATAACCTCTTAAATCCTTTCCAATCTGGCTTCCGCCCTGGGCACAGCACGGTTACTGCGCTAGTTAACATTTCAGATGATCTACGGTTTGGTATGGAGAACGGTCAGTTAACTGTGCTAACATTGCTAGATTTTAGCAATGCTTTTAATACCGTAAATTTTGATATACTACTTGCTTTACTTCGCTCAATTAACATATATCCATCAGTAATAGATTGGTTTCGCAGTTATCTGCATGGTCGTCGGCAGCGTGTTCGTCTGGAAGAGTCTTTCTCTACCTGGTGTAACACTTCTGCTGGCGTTCCACAAGGCGGCGTTTTATCTCCCTTATTATTTGCAATTTTCATAAACACCATATCTCAGCATCTTACTTCTTCCTACCACATATATGCAGACGATCTTCAAATTTATTCCCAGGCCTCACTTACTAATTTGGATATAGCTATAGAAGCTGTAAATCTTGATCTGTGTCGTATTGCTAATTGGAGCAAATCTTATGGACTAAAAGTTAACCCAGTTAAAACACAAGTCATTATCAGTGGCGTGCAGTCCATATAGGCAAAAAGTGTTTGCCTACCCTGTGATTTTCCCAATCAGACATATCAATATAAAGTGTGCATAGTAATATTTCGTTTTCAATTATTTCACCATTGTAAATAAACAAAAGCACGCATAATGTTTGAAATCAATCACCTATGCGCGACGAACTTAACATAAATGCACTGTACTATACCTATCTACTCATAAATGTAAAGATAGATTTTGCGCGCGGGCCACGCAAAGACACGATACGGCGTTGCCTCAATTTTCACACATTCAAACAGATTTCTTGCACACAGACTCACACCGATACACGCACCCATAAATAATCTGACATGTATAATAGAAGAAATAGCACGCACACAGACAAAGGACAGAGACACAGAGAGACACTGCCTACCAAAAGTGACATTTCAATATAGTTTAGTCCCGATAGATATTTATGTTACGACATGAATGCTAATTTTACGCGCTTAGACATTGCAGCCGCAGATCATTTTGTTAGGTGTTCGGAAGCGAATCACGAGACGAGAGTTCGTATCCTCTTAGAATCGAAATTTCTTTTTGTAATGTTTTTTAAATTATTTAATAGAATATAAAGCGGTGCGGGTATATAATAAGGAACGAAAAAGAAAAGAGGACGTGTGAGCACGTAGGTCGTACTTTACGAAAGATAATAATTTAGCTATTATATCTAAAGCTGTAGTGCACAAAGGGGGTGAGTTGTATTAATTCAAAACAAACAAATCGTAATTGCTTTTCCTTTGTCTTCCAGACTAAGGATATGCCCCTTTCTGGATTTGTATAACCAAAAGAGAAAGTTATCTTATATCCTGAGAGACGTAGCTGGCCGGGATTTTGGTTTTGGAAGAGTTCAAACAATAAAAAAACTCTCCTGGCGTCCACACTTATTATAGTTTAATTTATACATGTTGTAGCTTAGCCGTAAACATACATATATTTCTACTGTTGCGTGTTGTAATGTGTTTTAATCATCTTAGTACGTATCTACAAGACAAGTAACTCACAGTCATATTGATAGGTAGGTATGTTTATTTCTCTTCGACTATCCAAATAGGATTATATTTTTCGATAGTAGGTATGTTTATTTTTTGAACACGGTCTGCGGCATATTAAATTAAAATACATGGCTGCATGGATTTTAATTTAATATACTTAGGTACTTCCTACATAATCGTAAGATTCGTTTTAGTTATGGGAGTGAAATAGAATATATTTAGGAATATTTGAGCAATAATGCAATAATGAGTCAACTAAAATATAAATAATTCTGTGTTAACGCCATCTATCTCTTGTTATAGGCCCAGGCGACGTTTAAAAAAATGCCCATGTAGGTAATTCAGCTCAGTAAGTTAGTAAAGCTCCATCTAACAAAAAAAATCTTAATGCAGTTTGTCGCCTAGGCCTATAACAAGAGATAGATGGCGTTAACACAGAATTATTTATATTTTTGTTGACTCATTATTGCATAGCAGTGCTCATTTATTCAAAAAAACATCAGTAAGTACAAATAAATAGACTTACTTATGTTACAGTGTCAATACGTACAAACAAAAAGACTGTTACCCTACGACTCTAGAGATCTAAGAAATTTGCTTTTTTTGCCTACCCTGATCAAAAAGTCTGTGCACGCCACTGGTCATTATTATAGGTAGCTCTCGGATGATCTCTAAGGTGAATTACCAGACACTTCCGCAAATTAATTTTGGCGGTATTGCTATTCCTTATAGTGATTCCGTCAAGAATCTTGGTGTTATAATGGACCGGTGTTTTAATTGGGGCCCACAGTTGGATGCCATTAGTCGCAGAATGTTTGCTTCGGCAGCCTCTTTAAAAAGGCTTCGTAATTTTCTACCCACTGCCACTAAAGTTGCGCTTGCACAATCACTTCTTCTCCGTATACTAGATTATGCTGACGTTTGTTATCTGGACGTGACAGAGGATAAATTGAATAAGCTAGAGCGATTGCAAAATTTGTCCATTAGGTTTATATTTGGCTTGCGTAAATTTGACCATATTTCCCAATTCCGTGCAAAACTCAAATGGTTACCTATTCGTCTCCGACGACATCTTCACATTTTATCTCTTCTCTATAATATATTGTTTAACCCGTCCACCCCCTCTTATCTCAGGGAACGTTTCGATTATTTGTCGAATTCTAGCACCTAGTCTTAGGTCCTCGGAAAACCTTTGTCTTACGATGCCCTTACATAGCAGTTCCTTCTATGACAAATCCTTCACGGTGCAGGCGGTTCGCCTGTGGAATTCCTTGCCCGTTTCTATAAGGCGTGCTTCGTCACTGCCAATTTTCAAAGATCTAGTGAAGAAGTTTTATTTGGCGTAATAAGTTAATCGGTATTTGTGTAATTTTCTTGTTATATTAGTACGTACTGATTTATGTATGTTTATAATAGTATTATTTGATGTATGTTTATATATTATACTCATATGAATATATATTATTATAGTTTACAAAATATGTGTTTTTATGTGTCTTTGTGTTAATGTTACCTATTCATGTCGAGTGCGCGCACCCTCTGCTCTTTGTAACTTCTTTATTTTCCTCTCCATCCAAAGGTTGCCTGGAAGAGATCGCTTTTAGCGATAAGGCCGCCCATTGTTGCATTTTTTATTAATTTGTGTCTTATTCTTTTTGTATCTGTTTGTTTGTGCGCAATAAAGAATTGTCTATCTATCTATATTGAAGGGAGGCCCGTGCCCAACAGTGGGACAAAAACAAGGGCTGGTATTATTATGTATAAAGAAATTGAAGGTCATTTTGATTGTTCACAGTTGGGCTTTTTAACCGGCTTCAAAAAGAAGGTTCTCTATTCGACGCGTATGTATGTAATATTAATAAAAATGCGTAATATTAATATGTGTTAGTCTAGTTGTCTAGTTAGTTGTGATCCGGTGGTAGCTAGACCTTTCAAAAGTGCTAGCGTTAAGCCTATTTGAAATAAACTATTTTTGAGTTTGAGTTTATGTGGGCTTCTAGACAAATTTACCGTGAGTGTATCTATGTATGTAGGTTTGTCCGCGGATTTCTCAGAAACTACAAGTCCGATTTCGAAAATTCTTTTTGCAATAGTTAGAGTATTTTTCAACTTAGGGTAGAGTACAAGTTTCGTCAAAATCGGTCCAGTAGTTTAAGAGATATAAACTTTTTATGTTTTCAGTAAGTTACTGTAATGTAGACGTTCGAGTTGCGTGATAGTGCTGATACCTATTTTGCTAAAATAAAAGTCAATAAAAAGTGTTAAATAAACTATTTAAAAAAAAATAAAAACCGACTTCAAAGTAAATTATCTAAAAAGCATAAAATAACGTAAATATATTGAAGTCGGTGTCAGCTAGTATAAGTGTTGTGTGTTTAGGTAATAGTAAATTATAACAAAGAAGTACTACATAGATATCAGCAAAATTCCTGCCTATAACCAGAACCACCTAAAATAATATAACAATGTTATTTGTTGAAGATTGCACTTACATATAAAGTACACTCCATACTTAGGGTGTCTTAGCTCTTTACACAGCAAAGAAATGTTCTCAGATGTTGGCCGCAGAAACACGATGCACTTCATATGCTTCATATTGTCCCATTTGGAGTGGCTGTCAATCCTCTCAAATAAGTAAACTTCTTTTTGCAATATTTCAGACTGGCTAAACACCATACTGACTATACTTGTCTGAAAAATAATAATGTAAAGAACTTGGTTTTCTATTAATACATCACAGTGGCGTGCACAGAGGGTAGGCAAAGAAACGTATTTGGCTTGTTTAACTTATTATATGTACATATGAGTATACCATTTTAATTAACCATGAGTTAGCAGATTATATAGACATATTAATTTGCATTTAAAAACTGTAATAAGATTATTCAGAACGATTGATTGGATTGATTGATGGGCTCGTTGGTCTAGTGGTCAGACACCCTGCCTGCTAACCGATGGGTCGTGGGTTCGATTCCCGCCAAGTGTCTGGGTGTTGTTTATCTATATAAGTATGTATTTACAAAAAAAAAAGTATATAAGTATTAGTATCAGTTGTCTGGTTTCCATAGTACAGGCTCTGCCTAGTTTGGGATCGGATGACCGTGTGCGGATTGTCCCAAGATATTATTATTATTTATTATTTAGAAGGTCCATACACACAAAAAGACTATGCCTAATATTTTGTACTGACATGGTATTAATGTGATATTTTTAAATCTAAATGGATACGTCTGTAATGTAAGTTCATTTAAAGATATTTGTGGTGACACACTAACAAATAGCTTAGAGTACAGATAACTCGCAGATATTTTTGCCTTCTTCCTGTGCGTGACACTGATACATCATAGGCGTTATCTCTGCGTTAAGAATTACATCCAATTGATTTAAAATAACTTACATAAAGGTTACATTAAAGTCACTTAATAAACGCTAATGTGTGACCGTATAGGGTGCAAATACAACAGTTTATTAACAATACAGCTAGTGCAAAATACGCGCTTTGTCGTGGAGTTGCGGAAACCAGCCCGCTATACCAATAACAATACAGCCATGTCAGAGTTATCACTGTGCCAGCAGCAATAGCAACCAACGATGGAACAACAGCCACGACCACAGGGATCACCTATAGACCATTGGCAATGTTAATCAACCTCAGGAACACAAGGCTGTCAGTGACCCCTTCGAGAGCTCTGGCAATCTTATTTGAAATTAAATGAAAAATAATGAAATAGTGAGGTTACTTGAAATGAAATGAAAAATAATGGAATTAATGATTGCCTGGCTTGGCTACAAACTTCTATAATGTGAAACTCTGATCTGACTGATCTAGTTATAAGTTGATGTCCCCATACTCTTGAATAAATAAATAACGTCCGTTTCAGTCAATCAGTTTCCAATTTTAAATAGCATTTATTTTAACACACAAAACTAATGACTACACGGTATATAATAAGCAATTACAGTGGTACAATTTATATTCTTATAAGACAGTGTTGAATCAAGAATCAATAGGCTTCAATGTTGTATAGCATTAATTTTAACTCCCACAACTTCAGTGTACACCAGGTCAAACATGCGGGCCGAATCAATTTTGTTAACAGCCTGATTATGTGGCCTGCAAGCGTGTTTATAACCATTATGAATATGAGCATGCTGCAACATGTCCATGCACATATCACAACCGTTTTCAACAACCAATGTAAGTTGATGTTTGTCCTTTTTATTGGAAATTTAATAAATATACATGTCCTTCATAAGTACTTCCACTTCCACTTTAAGTTATGGCCCCCATCGTTCACCGATGATTCTGCCAACGACAAGTTTGTAAAAGAACGAAGTTATAATGGTACTTAACCGGTAAAAGTATTGATTAATCGGTAAAATATTTTTTAAAGATATAATCTGTATCTATGCTGTTCTTCCGTTTTCACTTGGGTAGGTATTCTATTCACATATATCTATATTATTTAATTAGAAAGTTTCTAAGCTAAAAGTAGAGATAGAGTCTGTGGATCAATAATATGCGATTTCAGGATATAGTATAACAAAAAGTTCTACATCCGTCCGTCAGAGTCAATTACTGCCTGAGGTTTAGTGATGTTAGTTATTGGCGCCAATGTGAAGTCTGTCCGTCAGTCAGTAAAGGTGTTCAACAATATTCGTACCATGACTCTACATGGGAAATATTTATAACAAATTTTAATATAAAAGGAATCAAGGATGAAGCTAAAGTCTAATATTATTTAAACTTATAAATTGATAAAGGACTCTAATAAAGTGAGTATGTGCCAAAGATAATAGATAAGGAATATTCACGGGACGGGGGATATCATCAGGCAAAAGATTATATAGTGGAACCTTTAATCTAGGGCACGAGAAAAACATATGTTCCAGGGAACCCTCGGCCAATCCACATTCGCACAGAGAGTGGTCCCGTATCCGAATCTTTGCCAGGAAAACAGGCGTGCAGACAAATCCTAATCGAAGTCTAATTATTATAGATGTTGCCAGTTTATTAATGTTTTTATGTTTATAAAACCAAGGTTTTACCGGAATTGAGGGTTGAATGGAACCATAGTACTTACCTTTATTTTGTCGAGAGCATTGTAAATGATTATCCCAAGATTTTAAAAGAGCTGGCTTAACGAGTGAGCGAAGGTCCCGAGCCAAACAGTAGTTGTGGGTAGAGCAACCAGACTCAGCTGCGGCTTTAGCGCAAGTATCGACAGTTTCGTTTCCGTCTATGCCTGAGTGGCTAGGGATCCAGGCCAAGACAACTTCGATATTCGCACAATGGCATCTATATAAAGCTTCTCTTATTTTAAGAATCAAAGGACAATTATCTCGTGATCTAAATGGGACTTTAAGAATATCTTGTAGGCAACTTAGAGAGTCAGATAGTATTAAAGCTTTATTGAGCTTATGGGACTCTACATATAAGATCGCCTCCAGAAGAGCTATGGCTTCTCCTGTGAACACTGAGCAAATTGAAGGGCACTTAAAAGACAAAATTATTTTGAATTTTGGGATCCAAATGGCTGCACCGACATTTGTACCTTCAGTCAGTTTGGAAGCATCAGTAAAAATCGTTAACCAGCCAGACCAGTTAGTTTCCAAAATACTGGAGAAAGCTTGATTCGCTCCAGGGCAGTACTTGTTAATACCCATATTCAAAACAACTTCAGGTTTGAAAATAAGAGAAGGAAAATCTGTTTCAAACAGCGGATGCCTATATTGTTGGTGGACAGGAGTCGGCACATTTTTGAGAGTACGAAAACTAGTTACAAGCGCTGGGGGGTCTTTATGGTTCCAGTAGTCCGAGGTAGACACAGCCTGGGAGAGGGAATCAAGAAGTGGAGCGATAGGATGAGAGTTAAATTGAGCTAAATTAAATAAAAACCTATCAGACAAATATTGCCTACGCAAAGATAAAGGAGGCTCCAGGCATTCGACCTGCAGGGCATTTATGGGTGAACATTTCATTGCTCCTGTGATAATGCGTAGACATTTTGACTGGATTCTATCCAATCTGGCAATAGCAATTTTATTGCAGGGCTCTAAAAGAAAACTTCCATAGTCAAAATGGCTCAATACGGTAGCATTGTACAAAAGTTTTTGAGTTATAGGATGTGAGCCCCAGCGAACGCCTGAAAGAGCACGCATGATATTTACACTATTCTCACATTTTTTAATTATGTAGTTCAGATGATGAAGTCCGGTCAGTTTCGAGTCCAAAATCATACCTAAAAATTTAGTCTTATCTTGGATAGCGATAGGTTCTTCATTCACAGATAATGTGATCTGTGGGACATTGCGCTTTCTGGAAAAGATTACAGCACTCGATTTTTCAGCAGACAGACTAAGTCCGTGATCATCTAACCACTGGTTTAGGTAAAATAGCGCAGAGTTTAGGCGGGATGTGGCATCGGAAAAGGAAGTGGATTTGGCATAGAGAGCAATATCATCTGCATATTGCAGGATCTTGCAGAAGCAGTTCACTGACGTGTCCAGATCGACAGTGTAAATATTATAAAGGAGAGGACTAAGGACCGAGCCCTGAGGAAGTCCCTTCCAGACCAGGTGTGGAGGAAGAAGGCGATTTTGATGACGGATAGATATAGAACGGCACAAAAGCAAGTTACATATGACATTAATCAACCTCACAGGGATTCTCAGCTGGTGCATTTTTTGCCTGAGAAGAGGAAGCAGAACATTATCATATGCAGACGAGATATCCAGGAAAGCACCAATAACATTTTCATTGGAAGATAATGCAAGGCGGATTTCAGAGGTAAGTATACTAAGGCTATCCAAAGTACCCTTACCTCTTCTGAAACCAAATTGACTATCGGATAGTAATCCCTTATTCTCCAAAATCCACTCTAGACGGTTTTTAATAAGAGTTTCCATTATTTTAGCCAAAACAGAGGATAAGGCAATTGGTCTGTAGGAAGATGCATGATTTGGATTTTTTCCGGGTTTTAAAATGGGAATAATAATTTGAGATTTCCAAGCTTCTGGTATATTGGCGGAGAGAAATACAGCATTAAGAATATTTAGGAGAAATAGCTGGCTAAAGTGAGAAGATTTACGAATGAAGGAATAAGGAATTCCATCCACGCCTGGTGTGGAATCTTGCAATTTATCAAGTGCACAATGAAGCTCAGAGAAGGAAAATACATCATTCATACTGTCAGCTGAACTAGAAGGAGCGGGATCAAGGGTAGGGAAGGAGTCGTGGTTCGGAACAAAAGGGGGGGCTAGTTTGTTACTAAAGTCCTCTATCCAAGTATCAGGGTCATTGGAAGAAACGTTTGTATCTACACAGGATCTACGAAACGCTCTAATTTTTCTCCAAATAACGGAAGGAGAAGTACGAGGGGAGAGGGATTTACAGAAATTTTGCCAACCTATACGCTTCTTTTTAGCAAGAAACCTACAAGTGCGAGCTGAGGATTTTTTCAAGTTTAGATAATTTTCCCAGTTTGTGCTTGCTGCATATTTTCCTTCTGCTCCTTCATAAGTATATTTTTTGTTAAGATTTTTAGTAGGTACTTGTCATCTTTAAGACTAGGTTTTGCGGCCACCTAGTCTACGGTCTTCATTCTATAGGCCAGACTAGTAAGCGATACGTAACTTTTGGCCTACCTGTGACTGAGTTTGACATGCCTGGTCTACACGGACTACTACAATTAGTAATTACAGTGGGCAGAGTTGGGCCAATTATATTCTTATAACACAGTCTGCAGTGTCAGCCACTTGATAGACGCAGTGTTACAAGATATTTTGGTATAAATAAAGGGCGTAACTCACAGTTTCTTTATCCATAAGTATAACTTTCATTCCGGGCCCACTCTCTTCCGTCATCTTGGTTATATACAGTTTCACAGCTTGTATGACGTTCATCTTGAATGTACAAGCAAAATATTATAGTTTCTAGACTGCAATTCACAAATGTAATAATTTATAAATGAATTTGGTTCTGTGATTTGGTTTGTTTTCTATTTGTCAACAATTTGAGCCTGACATTGACACAGGCAAGGCAAGAGTAAGTCAAAGTCAATGTCACTGTCATTAATTGTCAAAACCCATTACATTTCACGCACAGTACGATTTCAAGCTGAATCTGTGTACTACACGCACACGTATTTTACAAAGAAGATTTAAACAAACTATGATAATGTATTTGTCCCAGTAACAAGCATTAGACATATAACTTTCCAATTCAAATTTTCTTAGTTTTACTTGTTGCTAATTTGCCTGCCGCCATCATCGCTACCCTCAGAGTAAGTACCAAAGGAGATATTATCACGTCGATTCCCCTAACAAATTTTTCGTGGCAATTTTGCGGGGTACGGGAGGCGAAGGAAACACACACAGATACAATTTCACCCACACTCTTGCAAATGTCTAATGTAAACTCTTCATGTTTCTATGAACACACCCTATAATAAACTCGCAACACATTCAAAAAGATACGCACACAAATAAAGAATTCATAGTTCCTACACATTTTATTGCACGTCCACAGACGTAAATTGTAGTGATGTGGTGCGTGCAAAATGAACGGGTTCAAAGAATGGAATGTTTTAAAGAATCTAATAATTCAATATGGAGATTATTGTATTCATTTTGTAAATTAAACAAGTAACGCACTTAAATTAGTTTGTATTTTATAAGTACATCATTATATACTTATGTTATCATATCATTTCAAATATTTAGGCCATATATTAATCCCGAGCTCAATGATGATGCAGTACAGCAGATACAGCGGAGTGAGAGCGGAGGGCATTGACAGTGAGAGTAAATATTCTGGCTCACTGGTTTGCACCCTACTCACTGACTTACACTGTTTCGCGCGTACTGCACAGCATTTTATACTTACAGCCTGTGGGGAAATTACACGCAAGGATCCTACGACGGCCTACGTATCCAATACAATAATGTGTTCAGAGTGCTGGTGTGATTGCCTCACTTCCGTAGCGCATCTAGGATGTTCGCGGATGCACACGTAGATTGCTTTTACGCTACTATGCGCAAGAGGTTCAGAACATGATAGTTAGCTGGATTTTGGATACGTAAATCATTGTTGCTCCATTTCCCATGATCTGGTGCGCGATAATTTGCGTATTAAGTATTTGTATACAAAATGTATAATTTGTGCATTATACTGCACAAACGTATGCGTTGATACCGATTTTGATGAAGACGGCGCGGTGCATCGGCGGGTTTTCGACTCCGTCTCTGTGAGCATTGTGACAGGTTCGTACTTACTCTAAATCGCTACCATACCAGTATTAGAGTCGTCCTCTAAGATTAGAGTAAACGGAGTAGATTTATACCACCAGTCCTACCGCATATTAGAATAATCCTTCTACTAAAAAGCATAAAGCCTTACAGAAATTCAAAACAACTTTGATACATTTGAAAAAAAAACATAGAGTTTTCATGAAAAAAGTACAAATAACATCAAACAAAAAGTTTTTGATCGATAATCGATTATTTGACGACGCGTTTACCTTGAAAAGAATAATACGTGACGGATCTAACACAACTGACAGATATTGTTACATCACTAGCAGTTATCTTCAAAAGGTCGGCAGGGTCAGGTGGAACTTTTGACGTTGTAATTTGTAATAAGAATTAAAGATAATTCAAACAAAGAACGTGAAAATGTTCTCGCGATCACTTAAACCCGTCGCTGCTGTGGCCATCCAGAATGGAGCCAAGAACTTCTCCACCACCTCACAGGTAACGATAACGTAGAACTCTCAAACGACCTTGGAGGTGTTAGCCAAAAATTTGCGTTAATTAATGTTAACCATGTTTTTTATAGAGGAACTTCAAAGTCGTGGTCGCTGGTGCCTCTGGTGGCATTGGCCAGCCTCTGTCCCTTCTTCTCAAGCAGAACCCACTCGTGACGCAGCTTGCTCTGTATGATATCGCGCCGGTAACCCCTGGCGTTGCTGTCGACCTTTCGCATATGGACACCCCGCCCCAGGTCAAGGGATACAAAGGACCTGAGCAGCTCGGCGATGCGATCAGCTGTAAGCATTTTAAAAAGTATAAAAACAAAGTTCGCCTTGTTACATAACATAACCTAATTTTTTTCAAGTTCATTGATAGTGGCACTTCAAATATTTCAAGGTTATTGGTGTGTAATGAAGTTCCCTGTTTTTGACATATTCCTTTGTGACCTTGACATTAAAACTACAATTAGAGTCATATTATTTATAGAATAAGAACTTTAAACCTTTGGCAATTTATAATGAGTTATGTATGACTGTAAGATAACATCACAATGTATGTGATACTGGAAAATAAAATATAGTTGTATACCTACATTCATACCATTTAAATCTGTAACCATTTCGTAAAACTACAATCATGAAGTCCCTTGAAGGGTAAGCAGAAAGAATGTGACAAGGTAAACAGAATGTTTAGATTGCCTTAATCACAGATTTTATGGTAGACAAAATTGCAAACAAACATGTGGCCTGCCTGATGGTAAGCAGTTACTGCAGTCTAAAGACATTAGTTATTAAGCCTTTTCTTTCCAGTAATTTCACCAGCTACAGTGCCTTTCACACTGAACACAGTAATGTTTACACATTGCTGCTTGGTAGTTAGCAGAATATCTGTGGTAGGTACCTTCCTGCACTTGCACAAGGAACCTACCACCTAGTTAAACTCACAGTACCAGTGACCTGGGCTCTCCAATCTGCACCAAGAACCCATCAGTCCCTTTGAGTCCGCCGCCGGGGGCGGGGGTCGCAACCCCGGCCGCCACGGAGTAGTCGCCGTATTCAATGAACGTCGAAGTTAGGGCCCACATTCCGAACTTCCAGCGACCCCGAAGGGGTACCATGGAAACCTACATTCACATATCTATGTTCAATACTGTTCCTTGTATACTTAGGCGCGGATGTTGTCGTGATCCCGGCTGGAGTGCCCCGCAAGCCGGGCATGACTCGCGACGACCTGTTCAACACGAACGCGTCCATCGTGCGCGACATCGCCGCTTGCATCGCCCAGAACGCGCCCAAAGCCATCGTAGCCATCATCACCAACCCTGTCAACTCCATGGTGCCCATTGCCTCGGAGGTGCTCAAGAAGGTGTGTATGCATAATTATTACAATGTTTCCAAACTTATTTTGCTGATTGGGTAATTTTTTTTTCTGTAGTACTGAGTTAGAACAAGCAGCAGCAGCCGAGAGACGTCCACTACTGAACAAAGGCCTCCCCCTCCCTTAGAGTGGAGGGGTTGCCATAATCCCCACGATTGGCAGGCGGCTTGGGGATCGCAGTATAGGTGGTAGGTAATCTAATAGAAAGACGCTGCTGTCTTTCTTCTTAAATTAGAACAAATACTATTTAACATACCGACCTTCACTCTGGAACCCACTAATATTTTACACTGCTTGCGGCATATTTGGCACTGCGGTGGCACTGTCTTATAATTATATTCTCTTACTAGCAATTCCCTGCGGCTACGCCCGCAATTTTCTTGTTCCACCCCATTTAACCCCTTTAGGAGTGGAATTTTCAAAAACCCTTTCTCTCTCATTCTTTTTATGATGTAACATCCACTAAGAAATTAGTGGATGCTTATGTCATAGGAAGAACCTACTGTCCAAATTTCAGCTTTCTAGGACCAGCGATTTGGCCTGTGCGTTGATGAATCAGTCAGTCAGTCAGGATAAGTAATTTTATATGTATAGATTAGCCTATCACATAGTTAAATTTTTATTATTCTAATACTACTTCTTATTTGAAAGCATTCAGTGAAAATTGAAGCAGTGATCTCTGAGATATGCAAAATATTATTCAGGCACTCATAGCTTGTTGACTGGCAAACAATCATTCGGTTAGGCATTGTCAGGTAAAGTCTGTTTATTAGTAAAACATTTGAACTGAGCGTTTCTATGCTTCTGAGAGCACGTAAAAAGTCGTAAAGCCGAGTCAGAGGCCTAAGGTAGCCCACACACTGTTAATAATACTGACAATATTATTGACCCTGGGCGGCTAGCCTTAAGATATCATGAAAAGTTGTTCAAGCTGTTCAAGAGTTATTGACACCAGGCTAGCCATTAACTAACCAAATGATATACAAAAAACAACAGTATATTATTCCTCCATATCCTACTTCTTATGTAACAAGTTACTATAACCCAAGATAAAATGTTATCTACATATGAATTGATAAAAAGTTTCTGACATAATAATATCCATCAGCAACACCACCAGACACATACATGAAGTAATTTCTACATGGTTTATCTTTTGCATCTGATAATTGAAGTTACCATTACAATATCAATATAGCAACATGCCAGCTATACAAACACTCACCAGACAGACAGCTAGACACTAATAAACATTGAATAAACTGTTTTGTGTGTGAAGTTGGTAACATTCCTATCTTTATCCTAGTATAAAACAAAGTTGCTGCCGCTGTTTGTACGCTTAGATATTTTAAACTACGCAACAGATTTCATCAATAGATAGTGATTCAAGAGGAAGGTTTAAATATGCAGAATGCGCGGGCGGAGCTGCGCGGGTAAGCTAGTAAAGAATATAATAGATCGATAAATAAGTAAAATGATAATGACACTACCTGCTGAATCATTATTGATTATTATCATTATGTTGTTTAAATTTCAATACAAAATCTGTAGGGAGGAATGAAATTTCACTTGGTCCCTTGCCCCTTCATAGCTTGGCTGAAGGCCGGGCAGGTGTTAAGCAGGTAAAAACCCCAAATAAAGTGTCTTTTGTCTGGTGGAATATCTGGTCTTTTGACCAGATATTTAACGTCTCGGGTGACGAGCGGCAGTGCAATGCAGCTGTCTATAGTCAGGCGTGTCGCTTCTATTATGCGAACTCTCTTCTTATATCGTCACTTAATTTTTACTAAGCATTAAGCAGTGACAGCTGAGTGGGTGAGCGCTTGCTTTGGAAAACAAGGTGCGCAAGTTTCGAACCCTGGTTCGCACCTGTGACTTCTTTAATTAATCATATGCGAATCGTCTTTGTGCGATTGTTACTAGCTATGCCAGTTAAAGTAGTTATTCGTAACTTTTGGAGATACTTGTAACTTATGTGCTTGTTTTATTTTGTTTATAAATACGATTTTTTTGTTGTTATATCAGCCATACTCAACCTTTTTTTCCCTGTGCCACATAGTCTCTTCTGATTTACCCTGCGGGCCACAATTATGCCTAAATTGTATGTTTAATTATAACTACCCTAAGTATATTAAATTACAATAAATCGCATATTTGAAATATAGCATTTATGTATTTAAAAATTCAGGGATTTTCCACTAATAAAACACATTTCCTTACTTAAATAGCGTAGCTAATTCAATAGTAATATGTGTGCTCGCTATTTTATGAGAGTAAGCGAGTGAAATGAACATTTATTCATTCGAACCATAACTCGAACAACAGTTTCTGCATTACTTTTGTACACTTATCAATAAAATACTATTGTTAATCTAAAGATACCATACTAGACTTCGGGCCGCAGGTTGAGTATGGCTGTTATATACTAATCAACTGTTTTGCACTTTTATAAAATCAAGTAAGTATACTATTAGGCACTATAGGTAATTTCGTAGCTACTTATAAGATTTTATTTTCTGTTGTATATGACCATTTGATGCCAGAATAAAGGAAAACAAATACACCATGTCAGCATTCCTCAATGCCTAGAGGCTGAACAATACAATTACTATTGGAATGGTCTACCAGGCGGGAGTGTACGACCCGGCTCGCGTGCTCGGAGTCACGACCCTGGACGTAGTGCGGGCAGCTGCCTTCATCGGAGAGATCAACGGTGTGGACCCTCGCACCGTCACCATCCCGGTGATCGGCGGCCATTCGGGCGTCACCATCATTCCGCTGCTCAGTCAGAGCAAGCCTGCTGTTAAGCTCAGCGACCAAGGCAAGATCGACGCCCTCACTAAGAGGATTCAGGAGGCTGGTACTGAGGTAAGTGACTTTTTTATGTGGTGGAAACTATCATATGGTCCCCGGGATGTGTGGGGCACGACCGGGGTATGGGGATTCTTACCCACTAAAACACCCGTGGCTGTCGCATCGGCACATGAGAGCGAACGCTCGGGCTCTCCGGTGGGATACGCACCAGCCCCTCAGTGCCTTGCCTTTGAGCCCGCCGCCAGGGGGCATTATAGCGCCCTGGAAACATGTCACGGTGCTCACGGGGACGGGGGTCGCAACCCTACCGCTGTCCTCCTATGAGTCCCTGACATACTCAATAGACCGGCGAGCATAGGCCCCCCTTTCATGTGCCGATGCGACATCCGCGGGGGTTTCAGTTGGTGAACCACTTACTCTGTTTGGGTAAACAGAGTAAGTGGTTCACCAACTGAAACCGTGGAGGGTTCCACATGGTCCCGAGGACCTTTAGACGATTTCCACATCAAAAACAGAGGAATGGTAAGCCGATGGGGAACAGGAAAAGGCCCCCAGGATCCCTATGAATTGGCTTACAGTTGTTTCCCACCTTCGGAGTCACTACCATACTTAGTAGATGTCTAGAGACCACACTCTAAACGTCCATCAACCCTTAAGAATGCTGAGCTGAGGGTTTTATAGCGATTGTATTTCCTTACGCTTTCTTCTATTCGCTATAATTTGCCTTGTGATTTTACTATGTGTTATCTCATACATTTTTATACTTTCTATTACCGGTAACGCTTGTAGAATGTAACATTGTCTCTAGTCCCTCTATCTATATCATCCTAATGGAGGCTACAATTGCCAATCTGTATTAGTGTTGTCTATAATAAATGTATTGTCGCTCAGGTGGTGAAGGCCAAGGCTGGCGGCGGCTCAGCCACGCTATCCATGGCGTATGCCGGCGCGAGACTCACCGGCTCCGTGCTCAAAGGACTTAAGGTACCCCATCAATTTCAAAATATCTTTTACTAGGGCAGGGCACTTCCATAACACGAGGGGGATATTGTCATCTTTTTTACAACGACCACCGGATCACAACGCGGCCTCTACTGGTAAGATCCAGCAAGAAACTCAGAGAGCGTATTGGTTTAATAGGTACTCATTTTTTTTTAAACTCAATTTATTATTAATTCGTACGCTTTATAGTCAAGATGCAGATTGCGGTCAGTTATTCGGAATAACTTATTTCGTCATTTAAAAACAGGTTTTATGCAATTACTTTTATTATTACCTCATTACTTCCCAAAATTGGATCTATCTAGCGACACTATCGGATCGTTTAATAATACAAGATGTTCGATTCCTGGATAGGAATATGGATTTTTCAATAATCTATAATAGATCCAACTGTTTATTTTCTTTTTGACAGCACCAATAGAACGTAACTGCGTCATGTTACGCAAAAGTTTAAAACTTTTAAACGAACTTTTAAAAGTGAACTTCACTTTAAGTGAACTTTTGCGTAACATGACGTAGTTACGTTCTATTGGTGCTGTCAAAAAGAAAATAAACGGTTGGATCTATTATAGTGATGCAGATTTAATTATTTATAGTCTTTTATAGTCGGAATTATTTATAGTCGGATTTGACCATCCACACCCTCTTGAAAAATTCACCTGTACAGTGAAAATTGGATCTTGGATCTTCTCATTGGGGGTTTTGATCCGGTGGTACTTGTAAAACATTTGACATATTGTTATAAAAATATTTTGAGTATGAAATTTGACCATTTATTGTCATCATCCAGGGCGAGTCGAACGTGATTGAGTGTGCGTACGTCAAGTCCGACGTAACTGAGTCCCCATACTTCGCCACCCCCGTGGAGTTGGGCCCCAACGGCGTCAAGAAGAACCTCGGCTACGGTCAACTGAACGACTACGAGAAGCAGCTCCTCAAGGCCGCCATCCCTGAACTCCTCAAGAACATCAAGACCGGGGAAGCCTTCGTCACCAAGTAAATTAAAAAAATGCAAGTTGCGTTGGGCCGGGCGCTGTATGCCACATCTGTATTGTAATGTAGAATATATGTAGTGATGTATTTAAGATATCGCCTGTACGCATCAGTGGCGCGCTATAATGGCCTCTCTGACGTCCGTCTCATTCCTTCGCTGCTTCGAAAAAAGTATTGTCAGCCATAAACTGGAAAATGTATTGTATGAAGGACTTTGTCGTGCAGTGGGATAGACCAAGCTAATAATAATGAAGGAATAGTTATTGTCGCCGAATTTGACGAAATAAGGTAGAGCAAAAAACGAAGAGACTAACGTCATACCAGCCATGATAGTGTGTCGCAAGTATAGGTAATTTTTTTTAATGCATCACCTGGTTATTTTGTCGGATTGCGTGTTTTATGGTTCCGTGTCATTCTTTGAAGATTTTAATGAGTAAATGCAATCGACAAAGTATGAAACGAGTCTGTGATTGCATTACAAAGAACATAATATAACAGTCTTGAAACGCGTAATCCATCTAGGAATGTAAGAATAAGTGGTAGAAGTACTTTAAACAGTCTTAAAGTAATGCTATTTATTTGAATAGTTGACTTCATTGTACAAGATGTTAGTTGGCGCGCCTGGCCATTATGAACCATATTAGTCATTTGAACATGTAAATATTTATTTATGTATCAGTTTACTGTTATAGAGCATTTTTTATTATATCTCGAAAAATCTCGTAATACAGCCTTGATAACAAACAGTTCAAATGTGAACCAAAGTCTATGACGAACGATAGCATGTAAATAATGTGATATGTGGTGTGAATGTCCGTTGTGTTGGTAATAAATCAATTCCAAAAACATTTGCTTATAATATCTACCCCATAACTCCCTATCACAAGTTATATTCAAATTTTTTTTAAATGGATGTAATATTTAAGGGATCTCTAGGTCAGGAATGAACCCCTACTTGCTAGACAAACGAAAAAAAAAATAAAAAAAATATAGTACATATATCCAATACTTGGAACATAGACATTAGTCTTCGGGCATATTCCAGACATCATGGCTATCGTCCTTTTTTTCTCGCTACGTTATAGGTCCCCCCCCCCCCCCCACCCCACCGGGAATTGTGGGGTTCAAACGGGGTATGTGGGATTCTTACCATCTTAAACTTCCACGCACATGAGACACATGAGAGGGGAAACGTGGGCTCTCCTATGGCATCTGCACTAGGAACCCCTCAATGCCTTGCTTTTGAGCCCGGCGCAGGGGGGCGCATTATAGCCCCCCGGAAACCTGACACGGTGCTCATAGGGACGGGGGTCGCAATCCCGTCACCGCCGTACTCGATGGAAGATCAATGCTTAAGAAAACATTTCTCTCAATGAAAAATATTCCTTTTTTTCAAAGCCTTTTTTGGTAGAGTAGTTATTGCTAGTGTGGTAATCGCGATGTCTGGGTTCGATTCCCAGGTTAGGTAAACGTCTACCAGGAAATATCAGCAGTAGCTTGAAGCTAAAAATTATAGTATACTAGCTGACCCGCGCAGCTCCGACCGCGCTTTTATTACGTTTTGCTCGTCTCTCTTTCCCTCCCACTTCGGTCCTCGTCACGTCATCACTCCCCCTCTTTCTCTCCCCGTTGTCCCTTCTCTGAACCCTCTCCTTCTCTCTTCTCCCAACTTGCTCCACCTAACTCCCCCGAACCCTCACCCCATCACCCCCTCCTCAAATCCCCTCTCAGTCTCTCTCCTCTCTTGCTCTCCTCCTCCTCTCATGTCCTCTCGTTCTATATATCCTCGTCAATCATGTTATCAGCGGCATAAAATATACTTTATGAACTATTCTCAGGTTACCCGATATGCACACAAACTTTCATAATATCGATCGGTTCACCCATCTAGTTTATGAACTTGTCTTATGTTGCTTAACCTTAACCTATCGGCATGAAATATACTTTACGACCTACTCTCAGACCACCCGATATGCACACAAAATTTCATACAAATCGGTTCACCCATCTATTTACTGACCTTGCCTTATGTTGCTTAACCATAATTTACCGAGATAAAAAGTATCCTATGTCCGTTTCCTGGTTCTATGCTACCTCCCCACCAATTTTCAGCCAAATCGGTTCAGCCGTTCTTGATTTATAAATAGTGTAACTAACACGACTTTTTTTATAATTATGTAAAAATATTAAAGTTCTTTAGTGATTGTATGTTCAATTTCACCGATAGATGGCGCTGTTCATAATGTAAATCACGCTAACATCGTAAATCACTGTCTAATGATATTCGATACTGAAAATTCTAAGATTTCAGCATCTTTTATTCTTGCGACTGTTATACAATACCTACACACTACCTGGACTTGGGGAGTTTCATTAAAATTTCATGAAACCAAAGAACTTAGAAGTTTAGAACAATACAGAAATCTAATGAAAATGTCCTGGGTGTACCGGACCGGCTTACCCCTTACAAAAATTTACCCTTCGCCACTGCCATATCTTATGCAAACTAAATGTCTGCCCAGTCCCTAATGTATATAGCGTAATAATAGATATCTTAATGATTAACTGATCAGTTTATAATTACCCTATTCACATACAAAGGAAATTACGTGGTAATATGTGCAAGTAATGTTTCACTGCTTAGCCCCTATGAAACTTAGCGTGATGTTTTATATACCAACTTATACCCCTGCTTCTACATAACACATCAGTGAAAGTCCTATCAGAATCCATCCACGGGTTTTCAAATGATACCTGGACGAACAGAACGACAGACAGACAATAATTCCAAAAAAAATTGTTTTGGCCTCTATGTCGATAGTATAGTATCCCCACATAGAAATTTTGGAAAAATATTCAATGTACAGAAAAAGTGCTCTTTGAGTTTTATTATAGTATAGATTTGCCATGTACATATAATTGGGACCCCACATAATTGGTGATTCGTGTATGTATCATCAACTCTGCCGACCCCTTCAACAAATAGGGTGTGATGCCACAATTAAATAAAATGAATGACCCCCTCATTTTGTAACAACAAAATAGTTAACAAAAACGCACAATTTACCCAAACACCAACAATTTCTAATTCCGCAACAGAATCAAGGAATAATCCTTAGTTAAAGAAATGGCGACGTGATCTCCGGGTAAAGTCGCCGTTTGAACGAAGCACTATGGTCGCCGTACAACTCCTGAAGGCTGCCACAGCAACAGTTCTTGAAGACTGAAGATGCAAGCACTATAAACTAGCAACAATGCCAAATGATGGCATAGCAGATTTTAATAATAACTGTAAATTGGATAACTATTAGCTCTAGCAGTCCGTACGTCATCGCATGTGAGATACGGCTCTTGTTGCCTTATACTTATTCAATCCACAGATATCTAAACTGCCTCATAAGTACTTTGCCGTAACTTTTTTGTACCTTTAATTATTGTTGTAATGATGGCTATGTGCATACAATATCGTCTTGTTTTATTTTTTATTAGGAAAAATATTAGTTTTATTGTTTTTTACTAGTAAGTTCTGAATTTAGTGACTGGTTATTTTTTTTTTTTTTTTACTTAGTGCGCATGTAGAGAGCGCGTATTTATTGTTATTTTAAGTAAGGATGTGTCTAATTATATGTAGTATATCTATGATATTTATACTCAGATAGGATTAGGAAATATTTATTGATTATAGAAGAATAAATAGCATTTGATTTAGGGAGTTTTGTCGGTACTATGCGTTTCAACTAAGAATGTGGCCGCCATCTTGCCATTTCAAATATATAATTACTAAAAATTATGTTTTAACAAAAATAGACAGCAAAATAAGACATTACAATAAATAATCAAAACCGAGGCGAATTTTTCATTTAGTGTTTACTCTGCTGCCGGTACAAAAATCGTAAAAAACCAGTGAAGTTCCGTAGTCGCGATCATCATGGCAGCCACATTCTTAGTTGAAACGCATAGTACATTGCTTTGGGAATAAGTCGTGGTGTCCGCACCGCAGTACTCAGACAGCTACACACACAGAGCCAGCGAGCTGGGATTCTAGTACGGTAGTCAATCAAACTGTCAGTTTTCTACCATACATTTTACTAGTTTTTGATAGTTACCGCTAGGGGCGCTGTTGTGAAATGTATGGAAAAAACTGACAGTTCAATCGAGTTCGAGTAACTATCGAACCCCGTAATAGACCCCCAGTACCAGGAGATTCTATCCAGCCTTTTAAATGTAGTGATAGATAATTCTGCTGTCTGCTGGATCCATCCGCATACTCTACCGTGCCACTACTGGCCGTAACTGCTGCACAAGACCTATCTATCCGTGGTTCTATTCTTAGCACGGTCGCTTTAGCAGAAATAGCTACATTACGTACATTCAACATTTTGCTAGATCTGGAGGGCTAACTGCGTCTAGATTCAGCATTTTTAACTTAGTTGGGGAGGAGGCTTGATCTCAACGAATGTAGTCGCAACCATAAGCTCAGGGATTGATTTTTCCGTTTGTTGTCCGTAGTACCAGACCACGGACAAAAAAAAATTGTCCGTGGTACCGAGGACAACAAACGGATTTTTCTACATATTTTCCCTTTCTTTTAACTAAAGTTAGTTAGCTAGTTGACATGGGAACAGTTAAGCCTATGGGCTAGTCACTAATATAATGAAATATATGTCCTAGACTTATAAAATATTGGATTGACCAATATTCCCTGCATAGTATTTTTGGCTTGCTTATATTACCTATGTATTTATTACAACAACATTCTTTTTTATATTGTAAGCATGTAAATAGACTGATATCCAAATATAATTTTCAATAAAACTTCACTAATAATATGTTGTTGTATTAGTTGTCCTATACACTCATTTAATTAACGGTTCCAATTGCAGAAAGCTTGAAAATTATAAGTACTTACAGAAAACTGCTGAAAGCTTTCAGCAGCTTTTCGTAAGAAATATTACTGTTAACCGAACTGACTCTCATACAGGTAAAGCTCGCTTTTTGTCTACACTATCAATAAATTAACTAAAAACCTTGCAAAACTTTTATAATAGGTATATATTTGTTTTTTACATATTAAATCCAAAAAAATCTGTACACTTTAGCTGCGCAATAACTAAGTCCAATATTTCACAACATTATTATAAATTCGAATATGAGTGCCGTTCTCAAATATTTCTATGTATATCTCCACCATGAGAAGCACAAGGTACGCAGAGAACACAGTGACTCCAGTCCACGCACGAGTTTTAGGGGTGCAGTTAATGTTTCTTGGTCTTCTATTCATTGTAAACAAGACAGATATTCTGTTAGAACAGTTTTGGCATTCACTCAAGGCAGCAGCATATTTTTAGATCAATTGTAGGTATCTACATAAGTACATGATGTATTTAGGAAGATTTAATATAACCGTAGAGTACAATGGGACCACAAGAACGAGTTCTCCCTCGTGGTTTCATTGATGGGACCATCGATATACTGTCTAAACAGTACACAAATAACAATGGGATAAAATAATATGGGACCACTAGAAAATACCTAACTCATTTAAATTGCAGGTTTTACTTTCAGATGCTTTCTTACTAAAATAGTGCATTCGGGTGGTTATTCAATTAACGAATATATGTCGAGCAAATACTCTGTCCCAAGAGAGACGGTTTGAAGGGTACCTCGGAGAGAAAAATTGTCCGTGGTACCACTGACTGGTGGTCCCACGGACATTTAACCAATGTGCTTACCCCGCACTGTACGTGTTTTAAGTCGGCTTACGCAAGATCAATTATCCTAAGTTGATTCAAGCGTTCGTGACTACGACCGTAAGTTTGTAGTTTGTCCATACGTACACGGCGACACCTCAACCTGAAGTAGACTAGTTAGACTTTGAACTATTAGAAGTTGTACGCTGCAAATCGTGCGAGGGTGCGATATGTTATTTCTCCCCAGTCACCGCGTGAGGTCGGCAGCCTTCGCCCTTCCCTTTCCAATAACTCTCTGTATTGTATACTTGCTGACCTGTGCAGCTCCGCCTGCGCTTTTATTTTCTACATTAACAAAGCTCCAATTTCCAGTTACTTCATTCTTTTTCTTTCACCACCTCTCTCCCTCCCTCTGTTCTCTCCTCCATCTGTCCATCTCTCACTCTTAAAAAAATTATAATTCTATGCTCTCTCTCTTCCCCCTCCCACCTCGCTCCCCGTCACTCGCCGTTCTTGTCCTCCCTCGAACCCTGCCCCTTTCTTAACCTCCCTCCCACCTTGCTCACCATCACACCACCTTATGTCTCGCCACCTCTCTCACACACCCCCCCCTCCCGTTCTCTCAACTCCTCTCTCCTTCTCTCAACTACTCTCCCCACAAGTATTTCCTATTTATTATAAGTTTAGACAGTTTTACCTGCGGCTTCAAACGCAGCAGGTAATTTTCACGTTATTCTCATAAAATCAAACTCTTACATAACACGATTCATCTCTCCCAATCCAACCCCGTCCGATCAGCCGACCCGACTCGATCGATAATTATTCGTATCTATAAACTTTACACAAATTATGTCTAAATCATCCGCGCACGTAATTTAGCGCGTTACCCTTTAATATTGATGCCCCATCCCATAGTACGAGGGATGCCTTTTAAGTTTTGTCGTTTGAAGAAAAAAACAACTAGAACCATAAAGTACTTTTTATATTTTATTTCTATGTGGGGCATAGAAATTTTGGAAAAATATTCAATGTACAGACAGTGCTACCGTTAGTTATCGTTATATAGGGTGTCGAACTTGATGTAGCCGTGTGTACACCGTTTTTCATCAAAAAATCTATACTTATAATAAAACTGTAACAGGTCCAATTCTGTACATTGAAGATATTTTGAAAATTATTTTTGGAGGGCATTCTATAACCGATACTGAGGCCGAAAATGTAATTTTTTTCATTTTTGTCTGTCTGTCTGTCTGTCTGTCTGTCTGTCTGTCTGTATCACGGCTGAGCATCACGCCTAAACTACTGAATGGATTCAAATGAAACTTGGCATGATTTGAGATCTTACTACGAGGTAGGATATAGGATACTTTTTATCCCGTAATCTAGCACGGTTCTTTTGGGAGAGGGGATTAAAGTCAAAATGGGTATTTGGTTATACGCTTGGTCAGATTTTATCAATTTTTCTTTATAATATAATAAATATTAGTAAGGGAACACTCATAGAGAGTTGTTATCAAGGTTTTGTAATCGATCGGGTTAAGCAACGTTAGGTAAGGTCATTAAATAGATGGGTGACCGTTTAACGCCATTTGAACTAAACGGGTCCGTGCTTCGGAGAGCAAGTAAAAAGTGGGTCCCAGTTTTTAAACGACTATAAATAAGGAGGTTATGTATTCGGTGCGAATGTCTGTTATTAAAAGTTTAGTTACCGTAAAAATTGCGCAGGCGGAGCTGCGTGGGTCAGCTAGTGAATAATAAATGTATAAACGCAATTGTGATATGGTTGAAGGTGGCCAGCGCAAGACAATTGGTACTCCAGTGCAGAGGCGTAGCTGCCCTTGGGCTCTATTCACACCAAGATGGCAGCGGCCAGAAGAGGCGCGACGCGGCCGGCAGCGGCGTGAAGCAGCTGAGCGCGGCTGCCGGCGCCACGGGCAGCTGCGCGCCACCTCGCGCCTTGAGTCTAGTTCGTACATTCTACAAGAAAACTCCGCCCAAGAAGCCGCGGGTGGCCGCTTACGGCCGCGCTGAAACGCGAGTCGCCGCGCGACTGCTCGGCCTATTTGAGTTTTTCAAGCGATACTGGTCTTTTAGGTATTGTAGATGAAGTTTAAAATTCTTTCAGAATGAAAGTGCGCGCCGCGCCGCTCCCATCTTGGTGTGAATTGACCCTTAGGCGGGCCTTGTATCAAAATTTGTTGGGGCCCAAATGAAGTACGGACTTTCTTTCTTACGAAATTTTGTTTACGCGTTCGGGGCCTCTGTAGCCCGGGGGCCCCGTATCACTGGAGGCCAAATAGGGCATCACGCCTACGTTCAAACATATTTTGTTAAATTTTTGATCTTGTAAAGAGAAACCGGCTAACATATGAAGTGGTCGAATTTATTTTATCGAAATGAAACACAATAAGATAGATTTGCATCTTATTTATTGATTTGTCCTCCCAAAACTTTGTTTTCGCTTATGTTCGGACTTACAAGGATTATTCTTTTCATCGGCTACTTACATTACATTACAACTTTTATAAAGAAATCACAATGTGTACGGCGCCGCCGCCGCCGCCTCGCGACCCACACACACGCTCAAAGTAAATTTAATCAGTCGTTTTTTTACACATAACTCGAAAACATTTACAAAAACTGTCGCGCGCCAGTCGAACGCTGCTAGGAGGGGGCCATGACGGCCGCCCTCTATTTCCTTACAAATAATTAAGTGAAGCATTGTCGCTGAACAGTGTCTGAAGCAGGTTGAGCCGCGTGCGGCCTGACGACTGCGGCCGCGGTCGGCGGCGCCCCGCGTAGCCCGCTCCTACCTAGGCGTGGGGGCCCCTCGGCCTGACCACCTAACTAATATACCGAAACAAATCTCTAATTTAAAGTCTTAGCTAACCTGTATAATTACAAATGCATATACATAATAACCGTACACTTTTACATATGTATATAATTTATATTATTTATAAACTACTCCGTTAACGTTCGCTATATGTATAATAAAGAGTTTTAGACAGCTCCAGGGTCGAGTGCAGTTCGATTTGATGATTATTTCGGAAACTGTTCCGGACTTCGCTGCAGCGGACCGATATACACAAACTTTACACAAACGATACGAGCGAATGCTATTTACAATACGAACGACAAACGAGAGAAATGATAAATTGAACTACGCGAACCTAATCCTATGTCTAATGAATGAAGCGACAGCGAAATCCGAAGCGAAGCGATTAAAAAAATATCTTATACTATGACAGAGTCGCCGTAGAGACACAGTCGGGCAAATGGGTGTGCGTGACGCTTAACCACGCGCACTAACTGGTTCCGACGGCTCGAGCGAGGAATCTGCGAAATGCATGCCGGGCCGGGTCGACCGCTCTAGTTTATACACAATATACAAGAACCTAAGTGTTAGCTAAGTAATGGACGAAGTCGCGCGGATACCCTAGCCTTGTGGCGCGTCGGAGTGGCGATGGAAGACTGGATTAAAAATTACATTTCATGTTCACTTCCGTATAGTTTCAATAATCGAAAATGTTTGCGTGTCTGCCACTTAAAATTAAATTATCTGAGGTAATTTTGCATCACGGCAGTGCTACTGATTACGTTTGATTTTTATGTTCTTATCCATCGCAATATTACGACCTTAAACGGTGACCGATCAACTAGACCAATCTACGTCGATCATCGTTTAAAGTCCAACGAGATTTTAACTACAAAAAAAAAGAGAAATAAAAACTTGAACAACTAAATAAATAACAATTCATAATCGTATTCTCACTAATCGATAGCGATTTTTTTTTTCTTCATAAGCGTATCGAGTTCCAACTAGAGAATTGTTGAAGTGTCGCGTGGGAACCGGGCGCGGCAGATTCCTCCGCGGGGGGACACTTGAAGCTTCCCACAACACTTACTGATGCACCCACAAACGTCAATTAACGTTAATTATCGTTAAGCTATTTTGACTCCCGTACTCGTATATGCTTATGTTCCAATATTGATAACAAGTATCAAATTGCTTCGAGTGTCTCACTAACCTAGATTAATGATCATTAACATTAATTCACGTTTGTGGGTGCGGCAGTTAAACTGTATTAAATCACTGTATTACAACATAAGATCACTAATATACAATTTTAGTACCATCGTTTATATTACACAAATGTAGATCTAGCTTAAGGTGTATTCACAGAAGCGACACGGCCGAGATCAGACGAAAAACCTGATATAATGTCCCAGAGATAGTTTCGATGATCGGACCGACGGCCGGAGATGGTGGATTAACGTTAATATATTTTCGTTCATGAATCACTGACATTATATGTCGCGGTTAGAATCACAGTACCTACGATACGTTTAGCATTAGCGATTTCTTAGCGGACCTGCGTTTTGATAACTCGCTTCATTCGATCTTCTTATATGCAGCTATGTCTATATGCGATTCTCATATCAAAATTGTTCATTTGATTAACTAAATTCCTGTCACTAAAACTGTGGGTTTTGGAATTCAATCTCTATATCAAGCTTTTGATAAGCGAATAAATAGTCTATACTAAAAGTATCGCGTATGCTGTGGCTCTTACTAGCGCACTCATAGTCCGTTAATGAGTCATTATCTCATTTCATTATACATTATGTAATGAAATCCTGCCGCACCCAAGTCTGCTATTGAATCAATGCCTCATCATTTAATTATCAGTTTAAAACCTTGGAATAATGACTCCTTAACGAACTCTGAGAATAGCAGTAACAAGATAATGATTATCCAAGTGAGGCAGTTAAGAATGAATTGGATGTAAACAAAAAGGATCCAAGAGAGTCTCTGTCATTATTTAACAATAACAAGCGACGGGAACTGGATCTCTTTTGCGTAATAACGTCCAATTATAAGGTAGTAGTAGTTCGCGCACTGCCGGAGATCGTTCAGGAAGCAGTAGCAGTCGTCAGTGACTGCTAGCCGGCGGAGTGAGGTCGCGCGAGGCGGCGGCGTCAGTCCTCGTCGGACAGCGGCTCGTACTGCGCTGACATGAGCGGCGCGGGCTCAGGCGCCGCGGGGCCCTGCGCCGAGCCCGGGACCCCCGGACCCCCGGGACCCCCCGCACCACCGGCGCCTGACGTCGTCACCGTACCGCCTGCGAGAAATGATTGCACTGTTAGTCTATTATTATGCAGGCGATAAGATAAGAGATAGGAGATTGGCTCTCAACGTTGCAATCGCGTGCAGCGGCCGTCTTTAAGTAATTGAACGGTAATCAAGATAGGTCATAGTGTTTAGATGGCTACAGCAATAGGGAATGTGACGAAGAGATAGGAGGGAAGAGCGGTGAAGTGGAAGAAGGCAAAAAGAAGGAAGGGGAGGGGAAGGAAATAAGAAAGAGGAGAAGGAAATGTTCAGCCACTGTGCTTGCCCTAGCCCTTACTCTGTTGCTGACGTGTGGAAGACTTATCTAAAGTGCGACACGATTGCGCCAGCTCAAAGCTGTGTATAAATAAGCATCTGGTGACGGCAAGGCTATTTCCTGACCCCCCTGTGTTTCGTTACTACACACATCAAAAGTGTCTAGGGATCAACATATATATTTGCAATAACTTTTCTCCTGATTGATATTAATTAAAATTTTCTTTAAGGATTCATCAAATAAAGTGTTTTCGTTTGTCACAGTAACGATAAACCAAGTCACCTTTGCATTAATAAAGAAATTTGCCATTTTCCTAATAAAGGGATTTTTGACATTTGAACCACTAACACAAAAGTTCGAAAAAAAGACTGAAATAACAGTTTTCTTTAAAATTTTATTGGGTAACTTAAACAATTAATAATCCGTGTTTCTACCGCGAACACTAACAACACAAGAACATCGGTTTGGCATACTCAAAATGAGTTCATCCAAATCACGCTGTGGAATGGCCGCCCATGTTCGTTGCAACAACAAAAAAAGGTCTTCTTGCGACTGGATACCCTCCATATTCGGCAGAGCTCTTCTCTGTAGCATATCCCATGCATGCTCAATCGGGTTCAAGTCTGGCGACTGAGCAGGCCAGGGCAGGACATTGATGTTAGCTGCGGCGAGAGTCTGTCTTACAACTCTTGCGGTGTGCGGTCGTGCATTATCATGCATTAACTGAAATAAGGGACCGATTTGCACTTGTAGAGGAACGATGACGTCTGATACAATCGTCTCAGCATAAATTTGAGCGTTGAGGTTGCCTCTGATCCAAATCAACTCAGTTCTTCCGCCGATCCAAATACCCGCCCATACCATGATGGTTCCACCACTATAAGGATGGACTTCCTGGCAGGATTTTAATCGCTGTTGGCGTCCAGGGGTTCTCCAGTGTCGTATACGTCTTGTATCCGGTCTCATACCAAAACGAGACTCATCAGAAAAGCACACGAAACGCCATTGTTCTTCTGCCCAATTTCTGTGTTCAAGAGCCCATTGATATCGAATCCTACGATTGTGCATTGCTATAGGTGGTACCCGTAGCGGTCTTCGGGAATGAAGGTTCACTTCATGCAAGCGGTTTCTGACTGTTTGGTCGCTAATTAAGTTCCCTGAAGAGTGATGAAGGCTAACATCATGGCAGTTATTGTTGGAGCTCTTCGAGTTAAGATTTGAATATATCGGTCTTGTCTCCGTGTGGTGCAGCGATACCGTCCTCCATGGCGCTCAGCCACGGTACCAGTGCTTCGGTAACGTGTCCAAAGTCGACTGATAACACTCTGACTTGTATTCAGAGCTAAAGCCACAGTACGTTGCCGGGAACCAGCTTCTATCATTCCCACGGCTCTGAGCATTTCTTCCCTGCTTAAATGACGTCGCCGCTCCATAATAACGTTGGTTTTAATCAGTAGTAGGGAAACAGTAGCACTAATAATGTCTTCAATGCGTTGTATGTTTTTATAGGGAAAATATTGACAGCTGATTTTCATCTTTTACTCGAATTTGATTCACAGTTCCTGATTCAAATTATGAAATGCACCAAAAAGGATCCATATAAATTAATAAAATCATAAATTTATTACAAAGCCACATCTCAATCTCAAGAAATCCGCTTAAAAATGCTTGATCCCTAGACACTTTTGATGTGTGTAGATCAAAAACAGGACAGTAAATGTATGAACACAGGAGTGACATGTCTTTAGCTAGTAGGGTTAAATATTACTTAATGAAACTTGATTGAACTTAATGAAAAATGCAGATTATGATCTTGCAAATAAAGTGCATATGTCTCGCAAGAGCGTCGCAGAGCCACATAATATGAATGCGACAAAATAGACAAAGAAGAAGTAGGAAAATAAAACAATTATATCTCACCATCTGTAGCGGGTGTGGCCACGTTGAGTGCGGAGTAGGGGTACGCATACGCGGTGGGGAAGGCGAGGGGCTTGGCTCGCTCGTCGGCGTCGCTCCGCATCACCTCCACGATGCGGTTGGTGACGTAGTCGAAAGCCGTCAGCACGCCACCACCGCCCACGCCTCCGCCGCCCACGCCCACGCCCACACCGCCCACGCCCACTCCGCCGCCCACGCACCCGTAACGACGGTTGCTGCTGCTCCTGCACATATACACGAAGCTTTAATAACTTTATTAACATTACTGGCACTTTAGTCTATGGTGACGCTTTACTACCCTTTTGTTTATGGTACGTACACTATGGCTTCGGAGTCGCTAGACGTTTAGGGTGCGAGCCCTAGGACGTCCATCGAGTACAGCGCCGACTCATAAGAGGACGGTGGGGTTGCAAACCCCATCCCCATGAGAAGCGTGTCAGGTTCCCGGGGGGCTATAAGACCCCCTCCCTGAGGGTTCCCGGTGCAGATCCTACCGGAGTGCAATCCCCGCGGGGGTTTTGGTAGTAAGAATATACCCCAGCCCCTTAAGCTCCCGGGGACCTATTAAGGTTTCCATTGAAGTTAGGATGTTCTATAAATACAAATAGCGTTTAAACTTTACTAGTGCGATTCAGGAATGTTCGCGTGACGTCATCTTTACTACAACGCCATCTTGCCATATGTACCTACCTAGTAATCACTACAGCATTATAGTAGATACGCTTAAGTCAGTGGCGGTTCGAGAGGGGTAATGAAAATCTCAAACTCTCATGATTACAAAATTAACAGCGAGAAAAATCATGGTGATTTATGTATCGCTGCTTCCCTCGCTAGCATGTTTAAATATTTCGAGTAGGTACCTGTTAGCAGGGTGGGATTCAGGCGGCGACACGGGCTCGAGGTAGGGCGCGTGCTTGGGGGCGTCGCGACGCTTCCACTCCTCGCCCGCGCCCGCCCCCGCCCCCGCCCCCGCGTAGTTCTCACCCACGAACCTGCTGCTACTGCGTGAACAACCATATGTTTGTTAGATTCTACTACAGCTGAACATACTACCTATACCTAGAGAATAAAGCTTCCCTCT
Organism: Furcula furcula; assembly: GCA_911728495.1. Classification (NCBI taxonomy): domain Eukaryota; kingdom Metazoa; phylum Arthropoda; class Insecta; order Lepidoptera; family Notodontidae; genus Furcula; species Furcula furcula. The sequence continues at coordinate 11,828,571 of OU452258.1, forward strand.
GATATGGTTGAGCGGAGTGATGGCTCCTGCTCGAGTCAACTCGGGTCCATTGGTCAAGTGGTTAGACACCCTGGCTGCTACTCGATGAGTCGTGGGTTCTATTCCTACTAAGTGTGTATTAAAGTATGTATTTACAAAAAAAATGTATATAAGTATTAGTATCAGTTAAAGGATTAAAGGACACAGTGGCTCCCGCGGTAATGATGCCGCGGACGAGCTCGCCAGAAGAGGATCAGCCATGGATGCTGTAGGACCTGAACCTATAGTGCCAATCCCCTTCGGACACTTACGCACCCTGGTAAGACAGCGCACTAGGGCGAAACACAACGACCACTGGACGAATCATGGTGAGTGCAGACAGGCCAAAGAGGCGCTTCCAGTCATAGATTGTCGCCTCACCAAGCAGCTGCTTCGACTACCAAAACAACGGTTACGCATAGTCACGGCAGCCATTACCAGACATGGTTCATTTAACAAACACCTTTTCACTATAGGAGTTACAGACAGTCCTCTGTGCAGAGCGTGCATGGAGGAGGAGGAAACGGCGGCCCACGTGCTACTGAGATGCCCGGAGGTCGCTGCATACAGGGCTAAGTACTTCGGAAACCCGAGTACTCTCCAAGAGATGGTCAGTGGCATCAAGCGCTTGCTGGCCTTTCTCGAGGAGTTAGGGTGGATTGAATAAACCCATTCCCACCCACACGCAAAATACGCGCTTTGTCGTGGAGTTGCGGAAACCAGCCCGCTATACCAATACCAATAGTATCAGTTGTCTGGTTTCCATAGCACAGACTCTGCCTAGTTTGGGATTAGATGACCATGTGTAGATTAAAGATATTATTATTATTATTGACTCGTAAGCGGGTGCTGCGCAGTGTCCTGAAGCAAGCAGCTGTGTTCCGGTGTGAAGGGCACTGTAGCTGGTGAAAGGTGAAATTGCAATACACAAAACTTAAATAACTAATGCCTCAGGTGCCTACCATTAGACGAACGTATTGCTCGCTTCGTCACTATAAAGACTTACCTATGTATAGAGGTGGTGGGGCTGCAGAAGTCTCGTGTAATGATATTGTTCGCCAGCACTCCCAGCTTGATGCTGGTAGTGTGTGCGGCGTGGGCTTCTTCCCGCTCCCTCTCCCGCTCTCGCTCCCTCTCCCTCTCCCGCTCCCGCTCGCGGTCTGAGGGCGCGGGACCTCTTTCCACCCGCTCTTGTTGTAGGGGTGCGTTTGTCCCACCGTTGTCGTTTTCTCTTATGTTCTGCGGGTAGAATTGGGAATACATTTTATGTTTCAATATACAGGGTGGAATTTTAACCCCACCCGGAGGGAATGTACTCTTACTGGAGGTACAAATTTTATTCAAAGGATACATTCCTTTTTTTTTAAAAAAGACAAATCTGCATTCAAGATTTTCGAAAACTTGCCACACTCGATAATCGAACCCGCTAAAGTCCGAAAAAATAACATTCTGTACGTTTATGACGTCAATCGATAGGGTAAATCATATGGATCAAATCTCTCTAACAAACATGGTAAATTAAAAAGGAGGAAATCCATAAATTCTTTATTGTCTTGATCCATAATGACGAAAAAAATATTGTTAATAAGGTACTAACGTATGAATGTATAAGTTTACATTTTCATGATTTTCCATTCATTTAGTTTTCCATTGGTATAAAAAAAAAATCAATTTCACGGCGTAGGAATAAGTAGTTGTATAGTGTACGTACAGTGACCGGGAACCGCTGGTCCGAGCTCTGGCTAATTTGATGCGTGATAATGGCATCGATAAGCGAAGCGGCAGTCAGGGTGCCCTCAGCGGGCCGCGGCCGCCCATCAGCAGCGCCCACGCCCACGCCCACTGCACCGCCCACGCCCACGCCCACCGCACCGCCCACGCCCACGCCCACGCCCGCGGCCGCTACCACACTCGCGCCCACCGATACTGGCACCCGGCTAGACAACAACATCAAAATTCAAATCTTCACCTATCTTCATTTCTTACAGTGACATCGTTTTTAAAACTACCACTGGAACGTAAGGTGCCTCCAATAAGAGGTAAAATAGAGGTAAAGAGTCGCTATCGCTACAATAAATAAGCTAAGACTATAAACTTGTATTACCTACTAGATGTTTTCAAAATATAGTATGTACTATCGCGGACACGAACGGTGTACCAGTTTTGGATCAAAATCGTTTGAACGACGTTACGTGCGCCTACCCCGTCCGCACGTATTTTGGGCCGGCTCTTGCAAGCGATTATCGTCATAAAGGTGATACAACCGCTTGTGACCGCGAGAGTACCTACGTCACTCCTACTCTTAGAACGACATTACGGCCACAGGACGGGCTAAAGAAATATAAATACTTCTTCTTCTTCTATAAACACACATACAATCGACAAATCAATAACTGATATCATCACAAGGGCCAAATTGAAAACTACCGCGGGGTTTCGACGTCGCGATCTTGCGATGAGCTGCGAGCGGTTTCTTGAGGATCGGAAAACTAAATTCCAAAAATAGGGGGATGGGAAAACAGATGGGAGGGGAGGCCTTTTCCCAGCTATGGGATTTTAGGCTGATAGATAACATAAGACATATACTCGTGATATTATTACATTTATTATTTATAAAAATTTTAACAGCCCTTGTTTTAGTCCCAATGTTGGGCACGCGCCTACCGTCAAGATGAGGGGCTTAGTCCACCAAATTGGCCAAGTGCGGGTTGGCAGATTTCATTCGAAAGCTAGTTAGGTTTTCTCAGTTATGCAGGTTTCCTCACGATGTTTTCCTTGACCGAAGCTGGTAACAACTCATCAGACGCCGAAAACACGTCCACTACTGAACAAAGGCCTCTCCCTTAAAGGGGAGGGGTTGCCATAATTCCCACGCTTGGCAGGCGTCTTGGGATCGCAGTATAGGTGACAAATAAATCCAAAAGAAAGACGCTGCTGCCCGTCTTCCTGTTCTCGCTTAGTCGCCCCTTACGACACCCAACGAGAGGAGATGGGGGGATGCAATTCTAACCCGGTACCCCCGGGAACAATTGCACATGATTAATTAAAGTATGTAGAGGTGCAAGCCGGGTTTCGAACCTGCGCACCTTGTTTGCTAGGAAATCGCTCACCCGCTGAGCTGTCACATTATTAATCTAGTAATACATAGATTGGTTACAATAATATAATATATTCTGCGACAATTCACACTCGGCCATCTGATCTAGGCAGAGCCTGTACTATGGGAACTAGACAACTTATACTTATATACTTTTTTTTCGTAAATACATATTTATATAGATAAAACACCCAGACACTTGGTTGGGAATCTAACCCACGACCTATTGGGTAGCCGGCCAGGGTCTCTGACCACTACACCAACAGGGCCGTAAAATAAAAAATGTTCTTGCGTTGAGTCCCTCCGCGCGGAAGAAGTGAAACTTCATTCTCGCTCTGTCTCTTTCTACAGTCAGTCAGTCGGTCGGTCACACACTCACACTCTCACTCACTCACACTCACTCACTGTCACTCACTCACTCACTCAGTGACGGCGTCACATGAGCGCTTTCATAACCTTAAGAGCGCTTTCATAACCAATTTAACGCTTAACGTTTAATTCTTCACATTTAACGCTTAACGTCTAACGCGTTAAGTGATAACATTTTTGGAAGTCGCATAAGAAGTTTCACTTAAAAAAAACCATATAAACAGACACAACATATAACATTTTATGAACAGACTTACTTGTCTTTCCTCTCTATATGGTGCGGTGTCTGTGCTCGGGGCTTGCTTTGTGTGGGCATCATCCGACGGTCGTCGTTCTGTAACAAATTCACAAATTTTAATATTATTTATTACTAGCTGCCCCGCGCAGCTCTGCCCGCGCTTTTATTACATTTTGCTCCCCTATTCTCCCACCTCCCTTGATTTATTTCTTTCTCCATCTCTCTCTCTTATAAGAAAAATCTAATTCTATGCTCTCTCTCCCCCTTCCCGTTACCCTCTCCCTCTTTTCCTGTCCCCATTTTCACCTCTCTGAGCCTCCTCTCCCCCCTCTCTTTTCTCCTATCTTATTCCCCCGCACTGCCCCCTTGCTCCACCAAACTCTCCCTAACCCTCACCCCTTCCTCTAATCCCCTCTCCCTATCTCTCCTCTCTTGCACCCTCCTCCCGTTCTATATACCCTGGACCATCTTTTACTTGCACCTCGAAGCACGGAGATAATCAGTTTAAATGCCACTAAATGACCACCCATCTATGTAAGGTCATTACCTAAAGTTGCTTAACCTAGCGGCATGAAAAATAGATGTAGGCCGACTCTCAAACCTACCCGATATGCACACAAAATTTCATACAGATCGGTTCAGCCGTTTCGGAGGAGTTTGGCAACAAACACCTCGTCACGAAATTTAAAATATTAGATTACTAGGGACCGTCCAGTTAGGTCCCAGGTCCCATGGTGTCCGAGTAAAATTAACACCCTCTCCTCCCGTTGAGTGTCCGTTGGAGGCAACTAAGGGAGAGCAAGAAGATGGGCAGCGTCTTTCTATTGGATTACCTACCACCTGGCATGACGGGCCTGTTGCTCTAGCTAGTCTCTAGTGGTTAGACACCCTGGCCGCTACAAAAGTAAGTAAAGTAGTGAAAGTGGTGGTTACCATGGACATGGGCATGTGCAGGCGTTCGTGTATGATCTGCGAGGGCTGCGGTTGGTGCTGAGGCTGATGCTGCTGTTGATGCTGCTGTTGTTGATGCTGATGCTGTTGTTGCTGATGCTGTTGTTGCTGTTGATGTTGTTGCTGTTGTTGCTGATGCTGTTGTTGCTGTTGGTGTTGTTGTTGTTGTTGGTGTTGTTGTTGTTGGTGTTGTTGTTGTTGGTGTTGTTGTTGTTGGTGTTGTTGGTGTTGCTGATGCTGTTGCTGTTGATGCTGCTGCTGTTGATGTTGCTGATGTTGCTGCTCCAGTGAGTGGCGGTCCTGCATCGCCTGCACCGCTCGCTCTCTATTCGGGAATAATACATTGTTTTTATACCAAGGTGGCAAGCATTTGACTGTGTTTCAGAAACTATCTGAAATAGTAGATTTAACATTTTGTTATTTTTCTTCCTAATTCTCCGATGACGTCACATGCAAGTAAACAATGTCAGGGATTCTTAGCAAACTATTTTAACCTGTGTGACGGCTAGTGACGTCATTAGACAATTACCCATTTATAGAGCGATTGCGATCACGTGACCAAATTCAAGAAAACGCGTATATTAATTCGAGTTTTACCGAAACATTCTACTTTACTTTTCAGATTTTATTACAAAATACTTTTTACTATTTTAGGATTACATCAACCTGTACCATATTTTTAATACAGTTTAATACCGTATTTACATTTTTGTAACAAGGTTTTTTATAACAACTTGGTAAACATACGTTTCTCGCCGTTGCATCGCCGCTATCTGTCTGTCCCTGTCCATATATTGAGTCTGTTGCACTCTTCTGTCCATTATTTGCTGAAATACAAATATTACATTAGAATTCTTTGAACACACTATCGTTAAATAGATGAACAGAAGTAAGTATACATACTTGAAATTGAGGCATTTGTTGGAATTTCGGATGCATCGTCAGTCTGCAAAGAAACAAATAATTCAAATGGCAGTCCTTAAAAGATTATTAACCTAAAGAATTCTAATTATGGAAAATAAAATGTCCAAGCTGCAAAAGAAACGTACATCCCAGTTGAGATCGGATCGGAAATCGGAGAGACTTGAATTTTGGTGGCGTATAAGGCTGCCTGTCCACCGGAGCGGAGTGAGGCAGCGGAGCGGAGAAACGGAGAAATATTAACCAATAAGATTGCACTAAGATTTTGGAGCGAAGTTTTTGTGCAATCTTATTGGTTAATATTTTTCCGTTTCTCCGCTCCGCTGCCTCGCTCCGCTCCGGTGGACAGGCAGCCTTAAGGACTGTGGTGTGGGTAGGTTGATTGACCACGAGGTACCACCAGTGTCAGTAATACTACCGTCAAACAATAATGTGTAACCATTGCTGTGTTCCGGTGTGAAGGGCACTGTGACGTCAGCTCAAGAGACTCAATCTAATGTCTCGGGAGACAAGCCGCATGCAGTACAGCCTGTTTGTAAAGCAAGCAATTTACCGCGTAGCCATGGATGCTACAAAACAAAGAGTGTAAGAAGCAGAGATCAGAATAGGTAGAGTGTATTTACTTAAATTTCGAGGAATGAAGTATGATAGAGTGAATAATTCCTTCCTCTAAAAGCCCGGAATAATTATAATGACGTTTTAAATCCCGGGATTTAAAAATCACGAATTTATATATTATGTATTGATATTTATTTATCGTTACAAATTATTGATTTAAATAATTATTTTAACACTTTTTAGAGTTCTGTATAAAAACTGTGTCAAGTGTTTTGTTTTAAATAGGTAAAATAAAAATAAGTTTACTGGTTTAGGCTGCCTGTCCACCGGAGCGGAGCGAGGCAGCGGAGCGGAGAAACGGTGAAATATTAACAAATAAAATTGCACAAAATCTCCGCTCCTCTTTTTTGTGCAACCTTATTGGTTAATATTTCACCGTTTCTCCGCTCCGCTGCCTCGCTCCGCTCCGGTGGACAGGCAGCCTTATGGTTATGCTTTTTATTTATGAAATCAATTATTTATAAAGTTCAATAAATAATTAAAATGTCATTATAATTAGTTCGGCATCATGGAGGAGGTATTATCCACTTTATGTTACTTCCTTCCTCGAAGTTAAATAAATATATTCTACCAATTGCGCTCTCTGGTAATAAGTAAGAGTCGGGGTGTTACCTGATATCGTGTGAGGAGTGATGCTGCGGCTTGGGCTCAGGCTTGGTGTCGGCAGCCCGAGGCACCGGTAGTGCGGTAGCAGCCGACGCCACGTCCACCAACGATGAGAACGCCTCGTGACCTGCACAACAGTATTGTCAAGTACAAATTGGTATATCAATATGTTTCATTATACAACCGAAACGTAGAATCTCGCTTATATTGAAAGGTTTACTTATAGTGAGTGGTGGATGATATCAATAAATTCAGATGTGAGAAATGAATGTTTCTCTTTTTAATTTCTTATTATAAGGTTATCTTAAGGTGGAGCCTTAAATAAATTAAATTTAATAAAAACTCACAGTAGCAAAATTGATCATAACTGGTTTTTCAATATTTTATCATAATCCAGGCGCGGATTTAACATAAGATTTGAAATAGGGGGGTCCATGTAGAAATATAAAACTAAACTATCTATTTTGGTTAAGAAATGGAATGTACACAGGCGGGACTAACTCATTTTTTTTTTAATTACATAATCTTATTTTTATGTTTCATAATAGAATCGCAATGCGGTCATACCTGGCGGCGGATGTTGCTGATGCTGTTGATGCTGGTGCTGATGCTGCGGGTGCGGGTGGTGGGGGAGCGCGTGCGCATAGTGCGGCGTGTGCCGCTGTATGACGGACACAGCATCGCGGGGGTCCCGGGGGTCCCGCCGGTACTGGGGCGAGGCGGCCCTCTCACGGTCCCGTCTTGCAGCCCCGTGCATCTGCTGCGACGTGATGAAGTCCGCCATGATGATCTGACGCTGCTCCAACCCGTACGGACTGCGAGCGTAACCCGCGCCAGTACCGCCCGTCTGTACATACACAATTTTATCTTGAGTATACTTTGCTATACGGTGGGTCCCGTGTGTAAGGTGGATCGTCCTTGTGGGTAATGTAGCTATATCGGCCAGCAGCTATATTACTGGCCGATATAGAGTTTGAATTCGTTATGAATGTTATCAAACAGAATAGAATTAAATAATGGAGTAGACTGAAGACGTAGCCTCTTAACGTCTTACCAGCTTTAATTTGTATCGAATTGTGAATTTCTTATATGTATTAGACTAAACAGGGGGTTCACAACATTTTTTACATGATGAGGCCCATCACCTGATTGTCTATAAAGTATGTAAAGAATAATAACGTTGTAATATTAACTCACTGGTGAAAATGAAGGAGATTGCGGCCGCGGCTGATTCGTCGCCGCTCCGTAGTACGCGCCTCCCGGACTTCTCCGCTTGTAAAACTCCAACGCTCGCTTGTCGGGCATGTGGTGGGTCCCATGCACGGGGGTCCCAGCCGTTATCGACCCCGTCTTCGGCTCCGGGGGGGTCCGTAGCGGCTCGAACCTCGACTCCACGGGGGTGCCCAGGGTTATCGAGCCTTTGGGATTCGGTGCGGACTTGGCGAGGAGATTGGGTCTCGGAGGCGCCGCGACTGGTTTCGGTTTGTTATTGTAATGGTTCGGTGACTCCCGGTCTGGATGCGCTCGGTACGCGTACTCAGGCGAGTTTCGGTACACCTGTTCCAATGTTCCGTAATTTATTATATCAAGCTTGTGCTTATCTATAAATGTATATAAAAATAAATGTTTGTCTGTCTGTATGTCCTTTATAGAATCGTAAACTATGCATTTGATGTTATGATCTTCAGCAAAGTGTTGTGCATGAGCCCAAGAAGGCTTCTGAGTAAAAACAGCGCGAGCGGAGCTGCACGGGTCAGCTAGTATAGGATAAAAAAATAAGCTGGTCTGCTTTGTCACCCTGGATTCCATCGCCAGTTTTCATCAGATGGGATTGAAGTCAAGTACTAGTTTATATAGAATAAGATTAATATTCTGGAAAAAGAAGACAAGAGCCATCATGCTAGAAGAATGACAAAGTCCACTGAGTTCCCTGCCGGATCATTTCAGAGGAGACCGTGTTGCGATCCAGTGGTAATTATAAAATCTAATGGCACTGTGTATCTTCATGAGGCAAATGCAAATAAGGATTAGAATTCAATAATAATAATAATATAACTAACTATTAACTAGGTGTAATAATACTTCTTTTTGTTTGTCATACTCTGTATTTTCTCACTTCGTATTTTCTAACTTCATATATTCTAGACTTTGAAATTATTCTATTTAATTTAGTCAGCTGTTTGGTTTGAATCTATAAGTATTATTTTATTATATTTATTTTTTAGTTCTCACGATTTCTATTGCAATATTGTTGTATATCCGTGAATACCTGTAAATAGCTGTATATTACTATTGTATTACTACTCTATTATATTAGCTGTAGGTCTTCCTAAATATAAATAAATAAATATTCTGGGACGATCTTCACGCGGTCATCTGATCCCAAACTAGGCAGAACGTGTACAATGGACATTCGACAATAGACAACACTTATATACTTTTTATTTTGTAAATACATACATTGTAATTAAATAGATAAATAACATCCAGACTCTCTCTAGGTGGGAATGAAACTCATGACCTATTGGGCCCCTCGGATATTGAAGGGCATAATTGAAACGTACCTATGATTTTCTATTTGAATGTTTGCACTGCCTGCTTTCACTCAGGAAGAACAAGGGTGTACAAAGAGACTGTATATTTTTGCGTTTTCAGCTGATGTTGAATCGTGGTAAAGGTATTATTGTCTTACCAGTTTGTTGGGATGCGGAAACGGCTGCTCGTGTCGGCGTTTAACACTGAGGTCTAATAGCGGCTCGTGTCGCGGCTCAATGTGTAGCAGCATGACGTCAGCGTCGGGCGCGGAGGCGGGCGCGGGAGCGGGAGCGGGAGCGGGCTGCGCGAGGGCCGTGATGGTGGCGCCGCGTTGAGGGGAGCCCGCGCCCGCTCCGCCTATATGCGAGCTGTTGACTACGCTCAGTGTTGCTAGCGCTTCCCGCCCCTCGCGAGGGTCCCGCCCGCTCGCACACGACGATGATACCTGACGACAACACTTGACGATGTCAATGACCGCTTATAACTATATCCTAGCTGCCTTTTTAGCCTCCGAAGAAGTAGGAAACCGCTTGCTTTGCAAACCGGAGTGCGAATCCCGCTGGGAGCAACAATTTTGTGTAGTTTTTTCTTACAAGCTAGGATAATACAGGCCGATCACCTGATTGTCTGTAAAGTAAGATGATCCATGCGTCGGATGGGCATGTAAAAAGTCAGTCCTGGGCCTGATCACTCCCCTGTCGTTTTTCCGTCCCATCAGATTGTGAAAGTCAAAGAGAAGAGAGAGTGCACTGGTGTCGGTGCAAGCACTTGTGCACTATAATATCTGCCGCGTAAATGGCTGACCTTGGAAAGATTGGCCGATGTCGTAGACAGAATATAACAAGACATCTAGCTAGCGTGCCGCCGATAAGGACAGAAAATAACGGAAAATAATCATTCGTACACTTAACACACGTTATGGATATTTATTAAAATGCGCCTATTATGTAGTATAAACGATATTTCATAACGCAATTCAATTTAAAACTCCAAAGCTAGGTCGTGAACTAGAAAATTTCATGAGTACTCGAAGAAAACGCACCGTAGGTGCGCCAGATTTTGAACACACGGTAAGGGACAAAAAATCATATGCTCTGTTTCTTTCTATCACATATAATATATATAAATGCATCCTTTTCTTGAGTGAATGAGAAAGAAAGTGCCAGCTCTCTATTGTTTTCTTTCTCTAAGGCCGATGTAGTCGTATCGGCTTCCTATCCGATATAGTCCTCCTGGACATTATAACTATACCCTGTTTTACTTTACCACATCAAATTTGGTACAATATATGTATGTCATATTAAACCCTACCCATTGTCTTTCGCTGGCCACAGATAACGACAATTGCAATTGCAAAGACAATTGGTCGCTGCAGTTGCCGAAATTTTAAAGCAGATCGCAAGTGGATCACAGTTTTAACGGTCAACTGTTCATTTCAATTATTTTATATTTCTCATCGTCATGAGGTTTTCTCATAGCAGAAATTTTTTTTTGTTAAATTTCATTAACGTCAATGGATTACCACCTTAAGAAGATACAAAGGGCAAATGTGTTAACAGTTACCTTTCAATAACAGTAATAATAATTAAACAATCTAAGGCCAGTGCAAAACATAAACTACAAAGAACATTATGTTAATAAAGAAGTCTAACCTTAATTTGATGAGGCTTGAGGCTAGGATGCTGCGATTGCGTTTCTCTCGTGAGACTAATCTCTATCAGGTTAAGCACCACATCACGCACTGTTTGCGGCGCCGCATGCCGCTGCGGGGCCGTGACCACGCCCGATGACGTCACAACGCCCGATGACGTCACAACGCCGGATGACGTCACAACGCCAGACGACGTCACAACGCCCGATGACGTAACAATGCCCGCCAGCGAGCTCGCAACGCTAGTGATGCCCGCGGGACTGGACGCCGGCGCTGACGATACCGACGTCGGTATTGACGTCGGGGGTAATATCTGTAGAACGAGACGTTACTATATTTGTACGACAAACTGTCATAATATTATCAGTGATCCAATGGGCCAGTAATGGCCTGTACCCAGGCCGCTAAAGGATTTTGGGTTCGATTCCAACATTTGTGTTGATGAACATTTTCTAGGTGGTAGGTTCCTTGTGCAAGGAACCGTCCAGGTAGGTACCACCGCAGTGTCAGATATTCTGCCGTTAAGCAGCAGTGTGGAAGCATTGCTGTGTTCCGGCATGAAGGGCACTGTAGCTGGTGAAATTACCGGACACAAAGACCTAAAATCTTATGTCTTAAGGGTCGGCAACGCGCTAGTGATTCTTCTGGTATTGCTAGCGTCTATAGGCTGCGGTGACTGCTTACCATCAGGCGGGCTGCACGCTTGCTTGCCACCTTGGTAGTATAAAAAAAAAACAAAAAAAAAACCTCTTCTTGAGTAATAAATAATACCTAGATAATCATAAAATATAATACTCTTTATTTATCATATTTTTTTTTATTTATCGTCATCATAATCAGGGCCACCACCACCACCTCTATTAGCAGTATTATTATCATCTTACTTGACATAAGATAGAGACGTCAATAACGTAGTTTATAGCTCTGTCACTTTCCATCGAGAAAGTAAGGTAAAAATAATATTACTATTAGAGGTGATGGAACAGGCCCATAGGACATAGGTTTCCCCAAGGCACGCCACTAAGCAAGATCTTTGGCTGTCCCATTCCAGTAACACTAACTACTATTATACAAGTCCATCAAATGTAAACCGCAAATAAATACCTTCGCAGCGGGCGCGTCATTCTCCTCGTCCGCTGTCTCTGTGGCGGACGAGTCATATTCGTCCCGGCGGTGTCTCCGAGGCGCTACGGCGTCAGTGCGGGGCCCCGGAGCGGGGGCTGCGGGTGGGCTCAGCGGCCGGGGGGCCGACCCCCGCGCGGGGGACCCCCCGCTCGCCGTGTCCGTGTCCGCCGAGCTCAGCGCAGACTCCTCGCTAGAACTGCACCGCGCTTGCGATACCGACCGCTCGCCCACTAACGAGTCTAGTTGGAGCTTTTTCCTGTTAGAAAATGGGGAACTATAATACGTATAATTAGTAATACTACTAGGTAGGTACACTAGGTGATTGTCCACTTGTACAAATGATCGTATAAACTGTTCCAACGCAGTGTCAGATAAGCCGTGCGTAGTTATTGCTGCGTTCGGCACTGTAGAAATTATTAAGCTCACATTACTGTAGAAAGCAACAATACAACGCATCTGTGCATCAGACGAACAAAAACATCACTAATTTCGAACTATAACGATGAACTATGATCATAGGATTATTTAGAACTCGGGATCTAGAGCGCGTTCGCGCGGTCAAAGAAAGTCAAAAATCACTATTGCCTTTGTATGCCCCAGTATATATCTTGGATACGATCAAATAACAAGCGTCAGAGAATTAAAACATGTTTCATTTTGTAATTAAAATAAATAATACCAGCCCTTGTTTATGTCCCACTGCTGGGCACGGGCCCTCAAGATGATAGGCTTAGGCCATAGTCCACCACGCTGGCCAAGTGCGGGTTGGCGGACTTCACACGTCATTCGAGAGCTAGTTAGGCTTTCTCAGACATGCAGGTGTCCTCACGTTTTCCTTCACCGAAAGTTAGTAACAATCGCACAAAGACGATTCGCACATGATTCATTGAAGTAATCAGAGGTGCGAGCCGGGGTTAGAACCTGCGCACCTTGTTTCCAAGGCAAGCGCTCAGCCACTGAGCTGTTACCGCGGTAATCATCATCATCATTCATCATGATTTTGTAATTATTTCTTACCTATAGGTGAAGTAAAAGGCCTTCAGGCTGGCGGGGGTCCGTTCGCTGACGGCTGCTATCCGGTCCCACGCGGTGCCGTGATCCCTCAGTAGAGTACGAAATCGCGCCACCTCCTCCTCGGAGGGTTCCGGGGCGGACCCGCCCTCGCCCACCGTCTCTAACCGACGGGTTATCCGTTTGAAGCAAGCTAAACAACACTTGCTTAGTTCGCTTGGAATTTCTGCAACAAGAAGAAAGAAATTCGGGGTTAGGGAAGTGATTTTCTTCTTAATATAACCTAATCCCATATAAGCTAGACCTTAATCCCATTTAATAGTTAGTGTGTGTTACGCATAGGAGAGCAATAAATTACTAAAATCACAAAGAAAAATCCCTGTGTAAAGTTATGTTCATAGCTAGGGCATAATCGGAAAGAGGTTTTTTAACACTCTGTATTGAAAGAGTGTTAAAAAACCCCTGTCCGATTCGTAAGGACAATATTCGCATCTATAGTAAAATATTTATGAAATATTCAACAAATGAGTTATATACATATGAATGTACTGCGATACCAAATAATACTTTTATACTATTTATTTATATTATTACTATTTATACACTCTGTATCAAAAAAGTATTAGTCCGTAGAAGGCAGCATTAAGCAATACTTTACTAAGTATTGCTAAATTATCATTTACATACAAAAAAGAGGACAACGAACTAATTACTTAAAAACATGCACCTTTTTCTCCCCACAAACAAACTGCTTTGGTTTTATTAATAGAGTAAAATGGGGAATAGTCATGTTCGAAATACAATAAAAACCTGCACATCAATAACATAATAATTATTACGATAAACTCACCAAACTCCTCCATTAGCGGCCTCTTCACCTCCAACGAGAGGTCGTGCCATCTGGGCGGTAAATGCCTCAACCGTTTCGCCCTAACCCTTGGCCCGGGACACGTGGGTACCGGACACCGGGTATACCGCGACCGGACACATCGACAGTGACAAGGCTCGCAAACCCTCGCGCCCACCGCGTCCTCCTTCAGCCCGTAGTGGATAGCCCGCGACCGGGATACAGTCCGCGTCGCCCCGGGCATACTACACACGGCGCAGTTTGAAGACGTCGTGGTTACAGTAGTGGTGGTTATTGTAGTCACCGAGGAGGGTGTGCCGATACGATCCGTTACCGCTGTTGACAAGGATTAATTATAAAATTAATGTGTGAATCGGTATCTTAGTAGCTAAAGAACCCGCTTGGTACACCGGTCCGTGCCTTGGCTAGGCTTTATCAATATGATTTCCAATTCTTTACTAATCGAAGATTAACCTTTCGTTAAGGGCTTTCGTTAAGAAAACTCATGCTAAACCCCATAAATTATTTGAACGGTGTATCTGATCCGCTAATTCGCAATTGGCTCGCGTGTGGCCTTCTATTAATGAGGAGGGAAGTATATCCTTGCCCAGCTGTGGTACAAGGTATACAACAGAACATGGAGCGCAGTTCACGCCAACCTTGTGAATTGGCTGATAGAAACGCTAGACCGAAAAATAAGAATGACAATGAGTAGCAGAACAGGCTATTATCTATACATATAAAATTACTTGTCCTGACTGACTGACTGATTCATCATCGCACAGGCCAAACCGCTAGACCTAGAAAGCGGAAATTTGGACAGTAGGTTCTTCTTATGGCGTAAGCATCCAGTAAGAAAGGATTTTAGAAAATTCGACTCCAAAAGGGGTTAAATGGGGTGTTTTCTTTTGTACGAAACTTTTTATTGTATGGTTCGATTGACTTCAAATTTTTCAAAAGATTCTCTAAATAAAATAAATCAATACGTGTTTCGCGAATTTTCAAAAACAACCTTTGAGGGTGTGTTAGGGGTTGGTAAAATCTGTAAAAAAATTAGCGGGCGAAGCCGCAGGAAATTGCTAGTAATTATTGTGTGAAATGATGTACCTGGTTAAGTACCTGAAAACTGAAAGGACCCGTTCAAAAAGACTTTAAAAGACTGATATTTTGATAGTTTAAGAAATTACTGGGTCTTAAGAAAGTTTGAGACTTAATTATTAATTTATCAGTACAATACAACTTAGTACAGCATCAGGGTCGCTTAACATCAGGCATACATCTCACTCGTCGTCATTGACTGTTTTAAACATAACACCAATGATATATAAGCCGGACATTACGCACAAACATTACAACAGAATCACCTATCCTAAAACATATCCATCCATAAGCGCGATATATGCCCTAGAATCATGAGCACCTAATCCATTCTATTTAGTCATTAAAATCTAGTTTCAGGCATGTGCATTATTCAGGCCGGTTGCATATTAACAAGAGGATGTACAACTGAGCCGGACTGATCTGTAAATCACGTCGGACTAGCTCGTGCAATATTCAGAGGCCCGCGTTGGGCGCCAATTCACTACGCAAAACAGATTAGCACGGATTTAGTTGCGATAACGTTGCTTTGTTTATGTTATATATGCAGGCAGTACAAGTACTGGCTGCATCTTATTTCCGTATAATTACTGTGGCTTTTTAATGTTTTAAGCCCTAAGTCATAATTATAAAGGATTTTATATCGTACTATCACGAACGCTGTACCAGTTTTCAATCAAAATCTTTGAAACGACGTTACATGTTTGGGTAAACACGTCGTATTTAGGGCAGAATCTTAATGGTAGTCATCCCAAAATGTCTCACACACCGCACATGAAAACTGCATCAATTTTATATTGTCTGTCTGTCTGTCCGTCCAGCGTGCGAGTAACTACCGGATGTTGATAAAATGTGGCATAGTGATAACTCATAGCATGAACCATGTACTTTATATCCCCACCAATAAAGTTTCTGTTACATAGGGCATCAATGTTATGTATATTATTTTCAGATTTTGAATGTTCGCGAGAGCGGTCAATGAATAGTAAGTACTAAAAATATCTAATTGGATAAGACTGTACTCAATAGACAAAACACGAAAAAAAAAATGTGTATGTTCGCCCATAACTCTGGCAATTATGAACCTATTGGAAAAAATATTTCTTCTATGCATTCTTTAATCCGTTGATTGGGTTCCATAATAAAAATTATTGCTTACGAATAAGGAGTTCCTGAAAAAACAAGAATGAAGACCGCGCAGGAAACCTACAGGAATGCCTATAAGATGACGTTTTTGTCGCTTTTTAAGGACAAAAATGGTCATAACTCTGGCAAATATTTATCAATTATAATGATTCTTTTTTTATTCGAAAGAAAGAACCACTGTAATGAATCTGTATGAATTTTATCACAACCAGATAAGAATTTCCTGGACGACCATGAACGATGTGGACGAATTTATCTGGTAAAAATCATAAAACTGATGTTCTCCATTACATTACTTTGACAAATATGAACCAATTTCGATGATTCTTTTTTGATTCGAGAGAGTAAACTACTATGATGATTCCATGCAAATTTCATTACAACCGGATAAATTGTTTCTAAAGAAACATGAATTATGTAAAACTATGTAGACGATAATTTGATCATAATCTACCTAGATCATTTTACCGTCTTCGATGGTTCAATCTTTTAGTATGAAAATATCACTTAAAAGTATAATATAAAATATTTTAAAAAAAGATCAAGAAGTTGGTGTTGGCGTACCTGCTGTGTATATTTGGCACCAACTTCAATAATATTTAAATTATTTTATACTTTTCAGTGTTATTGAAGTCGGTTCGATTTATTTTTTTAAATATTTTATAAATTATATTATTTTCTATCTTTTCAACGTGTTCTGCTATCGGTACCACCTAACAGTAAACTGCAACAGAGCAAGTTAATTATTAGCCATTGTACGGACGAGCCTCGCACAGATTGTGCTAACTAGCAGCGAACGATAATCGGAATCAAGAAAGAACTATAACGAATAATACTGGAATAATAGTGTATTAATAGTGGTATATTTGCTTGTTTTATTAAGGGATAGATTATAATAGACCCGTGCGTATATATCTTAAATTCGAGTAAGTATTTTTATTTAGTACTCAACCACATTTTGTAAGAGTTGTAAGACTTACACGATTTCTATAAAATGCCCGTCAATAATAACCTATACATCGTATTCTAAACTATTTTAAAGATATCCTTTTCTACATTCGAATTCGACGACTTCAACATCCTCAGAAAACAGATAAGTCTGTCAGACTTCCTATCTGTTCTGAGACTGAGCGAGACTAACTAATTTAGCACTTCTTTTAGCAGAAGTCCGCCGGGCACACCCTGCGCAATCAGCCGAAGATAGAGATAGAAGATCTTACCGATTGACCAATGTTTCTTTTACCACACGAAATATGTTCGACACACGCGTTACTAAATACGCCGTTATCGTGAATACAAAGTTTTGACTATGTAATGTTCAATACAGCCCGTCTATCGCTAATTAGCCGAGATCCCCTAGCAAACCAGACTACGTTTAACTAGCGAAGATACTCGACGTTGCCACCACATCGCTCCCAAGAATAATAAGTAACGTTCTGGAAATGTCATGAAGTTCTACAGAAAAATCACATTATACAAATCAAGAACATTTAGAAAATTGTCTCTAAATTTCGCCACATCTATTCGTGTTGCCAAAGACATAGATAAACTTGTGGTAACGGAAATATTGGTCAATCAGCGAGATATTTAAGGATATTCCTGGGTGCGCTCAGCGAACAAAGTCAAAGCCAAACACTTGACACATTAATACGAATATACAGTGAACGGATGAAAGTAATGTCATCAAATATAGCTCAGAACCTATTTAAATGGTTCTCAAATGAAAATAACGCATATACAAAGCCGTTTATTAGTCGTAGTCGTAACAAAATAAATACTATTGCGCTTGTATGAAGTTACGACACTCCATTTAGATAAAAGATTTCGTATAAACCTCATTCGACTTATCTTGATTAGAGTATTGTGTTATGGTCTTGTAGATATGGCCTATCCAGTATTTTAACATCCCTGAGGTACTGCACTGTCGATTAATCTCAACCAATTACTGATATTTGTACAGGAGCTAATTGGATCCAGACTCAGCGTTTCATTCCTTTTAAACGTTTATTTGATATTTTGATGAGCACTTAAAGGAAACTCTGAAATCGCGTTCTACGTAATTATCATTAAATAAATGAATTTAATTAATAAATTATTAAACGTTTCTATCAAAAATGTACCTAGCACCAGGTTTGTATTTTTGAAGAATTGGCGCCCAACATGGGACCTCTATCCACTGTTCCAGGCTTATGAAAAATTATATATATCTAATGTCGTTAGAGTCGGCAACGCACTGGTGATTATTTTCGTGTTACTAGCGACCACAGGCTGAGCTTACCACCAGGCTTGTTTGCCACCTAGGTGGTATAAAAGAATAAATAGTAAATTGGCGCCCAACATGGGACCCCTATCCGACAGCTCAAGTATTGGTGGCTAGGCCGCGGCATGGATGTCACTCGTGTTTGCGTACAAATGTGCGGCGTAGCGTGAGATTTTAACGAGCTCAGCTATCCGACTGTGTTTATTCCACGCAAACACTAGTGGAGACATCTTGCAGATTAAATGGACGTATGTTGATTTTAATACGATTGACTCAATTTAATTTATCGTTTCGCTCTAAAAGGAGAGATAAGAGGAAGTACATATTTAGTTTTAAAATGTACATTTTTTAGATATTTATGTTAAAAATAAGAGCATATATCAGAAAGTTTTACTAACGCAACAGAAAAAATTAACAGAATGAACGTATCATAATGAAAATGGTTCACGAGTTCAATTATTGTTATCGCACAGAGAAAATTTTAAGGAATCATTCTGTTATATATATATGTGAATTATCACCAATGATACCAGCGTATAGTTCAATTATTGTTTCAATTAATAATAATTACTATTAGGTAAATATAAATTTACCTCACGAGAACATACTACTTATACATTAAACAATATAGTTATTTGAAAGATTGCACCAATATGAGAATCATGACTCGTTAAATAGTCAGGTCTCATAGACCTTTTAATCTGTTAATCTTACAAAAGCGACTCGGTCCGTTGTACCTGGCTCGATTTACAATTCTGTGTGTGAGCGTTGGAAGGTTTAACCCTGTCAGCCCTGCGGATTGTGTATCAGACATGTTGGTACAGGATTAACACTTCTCGATGGCTTAACAGTAACAGTAATTAGAAAGTAAAAATATTAATAATATAATATTTGGTGTAGGTGGGCCCTCAGTCCAGGTAGGTTACAACACAGGTATGCCAGATATTCTGTCACAGTCAAGCAAAAATGTGTGGTGTACACATTTTATTTCAATATGAAGGGAACTCATAGTTCAGACATCATTGGCTCAAGATTCTTAATAATCTCTTAAGAGACAAGTGGCATTGCCATTAAGCTGTCCGTAGGTCAGCAACTCGCTTTCCAATAGGCGAACATACAGCTCACTATGTTGTAGTAAAAAAAAAATACCGATCAAGTGCGAGTCGGACTCCCGCACCGAGGGTTCTACCATACCATCTTTGGACGTATTAAAGTAATTTTACTATTCATGTAACACCTCAGGTAGCAAAAAAAAACAAACTGCAAAACTAAGTTTGTGTGTAGTGGTTTTTTTAGAATTACATACTAAAAAACTGTACAACTTAGAAAGATCATTTTATTTTTCCCGTAAAATATAGATCACATGTATTAATCATAATTATTTCACAAACTTTGGAGATAAGGGGGGGGTCGGTATTTTTTTTGACATTTTTTATTATCAGCCAAAAACTACGTGACATAAACCAAAATAAAAATGAATATTGCGATGTGCAAATGAAGCCCTTTCATATGATACCCCACTCGATATAGTAGTCTCACTTTGAAATTTTGATGACCCATTTCGACCCCCATTATAAAAAAAGTAATAGAAAAATAATATTTTTTTATATGCACTGGGGTTGGGTAAGTAAGATCTAAAACTATTCCAAGTTTCAAATCGATTGTATCAGTGGTTCCTGAAATATATACAGGTGTGACAGACAGACAGACAGACGAAGTCAGACCATAAGGGTTCCTTTTTTACCTTTTAGGTATGGAACCGTAAAAATGTATAAAAAGGGGGGGAATAGTAATAATTGTGATTTTTAACTCTACTTGGAATAACTAATAAATATTATATCGGCATAGGCTAAGACGAGTTCTGATAGCAAACAATCTCAATTTAACATAAAAATATTTTTTTATCTTTTCCCCTTACCCATGAGATTCAGGAGAATAAGTTAAACAAGACGTATTGTCAACCGAGCGGATGAAATCCGACGGTTTTTAACTATTCGACAAATCCCAAGAGGATCGCTTCAAGCTATGTAATATGAACAAACATTTATTGTTGTTTTATTTGTCTTTCTTTCACGCAGCAATGGATAGTTCATTAATTCTCTTATATCGAATAAATTCAACAGTAAAATAAATAATGATAAGAAGACGAAATTCATTTATAATAACCGGCTGAACCGGTTTATCGTGTCCGATCATTGAACCAGCTTCCATATTTAGAAAGTAATGCGCATTTAAATCATCTATTCGTTTGGTGCCTATAAAGCTATGTACAGACAGTCAAAAAAATTGTCAAAGACTAACCTTTTGCTTTGGGGGAAAAAATATTAAAAAGATAGTTTGAATAAATTAAACATTACAATGTTATAATGATTTTACGAACGTCAGCATTAAGTATGAAATGTATGTAAAAACTTCTTTCTAAATATTATAACAAAGTCCATTTCAAACATTATCTTTTGTGATATTAATATTCAAAATTTTAAAAAGATGTCTCGCCGAAGCTGTGTTGCCAGTATCAAGGGAGTTTTAAGTGGATTAACGGTTAGCGGAGTCACAGTCGAACCAGAGAATAGTCGCCAAGCCGCGGCGCCAAGGGAACAGTCACAATTGCACTTAATATTTCAGTTTGTGGGAACGCTTGTCTCGAGACAATGACGCTGAGTAGTATAAAGCCCCTATATCAATGTTTAACAACATGTAAGTATATCAGATAATAACACAAACATATTAAAGAATCACAGGAATTGTAATAAGGTCACAAAGTTAAGCAAATAATCCATCATCGGAAATTAAGAAAACTTTATTTCCGAAACTTCTCCCCGTGGAGGAATGTATCTTAAACACAACCCTATGGCTAGATATTCAATCAGTTAAAGTAACTTTTCATTATTTATATAAAAACAAAACTCTGTCTGTCTATTTTCCAGACGAATGCATATATTTTAATGCTATTATTTTTACATAAAGGTTGGTTTAATTGGGAAGGTTTTCAACGATACAATCCATCTATCTACATATATTACTAGCGACATCATCATCTGAAGTAGCAAGAGCCACGTGCGAATCGTGCGATCTCGTAATTTTAAATCGACAGACCGACCGACTTCCCCAACACACTTGTTTGTTTTCTTTATGAAAAAAAAAATGTTCTGAAGTAGTTATAATATCTCTAAACAAATAAAGTAATCACCGCGTCTATATAAACGAGCGGCGCTATTTCCCGCGCGGCAGTCGAGCTTCGACCGCGGTTTGAGCATGTTGTCTCTATACCGCGCGTGGTTAGGGCCGAGCCCGTGCGTCGCCCGGCCCGCGCCTCCTCCCGGAGCCCACAGACCTGTACCGCGACGAGCCAGGGCGCCGTCCCCCCCTTCATCACCACCACCACCGTCACCTTCCTCTACCACGTCCAGCGAGCTCGACGTAGAGCGCATCGAAGCCCCAGACCCACCGAAACGAAATACCAACACAGTTCTAGACATCGCATGCTGCGACGGCCCTGTCCGGTTCAGCCGAGTCTTGAACGTCGCATGGCAGGAGTCGTCGCCTGATCGCGACTGGCAGTGCCGACACCGAAAGACCCAGCGCGCGACTTTACACTACTATCCATGTAAAACGTGCGGCTCTAAGTTCCCTTCGTACTACTTCGTGCATAAGCACCGGAAGCGGTGCCATGCTGAAGAGGGCTCTGTGATCTTGGAAGAGGTGCAGCCGGAGCCGTCCACGTCGGCCGCTAAGTGAACGACGCAGCAACAATGTTGCACAGTAGTGAATTCGTACATATCAGTATTATTAAAGTGATCTCGGACGAGCTTATCGCGTGGCGTAGGTTAAATGTGTTTCGGTTTGATTGTAAAGTTGTTATAATAAATGTTTTAAGGTACGTGCCGTTTTTAATTTATGAACATAACGTAGCATCATTGTTATTTGTCCGACTGCTCCAGAAGAAGAGCTATGTTTTTGCTTTAGAGTTTAAACTAATTAGTTTCCAATTTCGTTTTTATTAAATACACACTGCAATGTAAACGATTGAATTAACAATCTTAAGTGCTTAATTATAGATAATTAATTTTGCAGCTAAACCATGTACTAGTATCCTCTTGAAGTATCTTCAAAACTAACCAATTAATCGTTTAAGCATCCTTTAGCAGTACTGAAAGTTATTTATGTCCATAAAATAAATACCTACATCTTTTACGCACCTAGTATCTAATTAAGTTATTAATAAACTTGAAAAGATTTTTTAATCGGGTATAGAAAGACAGTTAAAACAGTGTCTGAAGAACAGCAAAATTAATTATAATCTGTATAGCCAACATTGCACTTCCGCTATCGATACAGATTTGTAGTAAACTCTATTGAAAAATATACAACGTGTTCATGTAAAAAAAATCCCAAATTCCCAACTTAATTTTATTTTTAAAAATTAATCTAGCACACCATTATTTATTTCCATAATTAATAATCGTCGATAATGAGTATTTTTGAACACCATAACTATTCTGTAATAACCCTCTTACCGCCTCCGTATTCACTGGACCAACTGTGCATTTAGTTAGATGATTACCTGCCGAACCTACAAACGCCAATTATAGTTAATGATTATTAATACATTTTTTGAAGCCAATTAAAACTTAAATACGCAGATAGTGAGTAGAGATATCAGTTATCTCGTGTTCTAAAATCGAATATAATTATAAACAGTTCCGACAGACGAAATAAGTAGATTTTAAAAACTGACTTAATAAGAATTAAAGTTAATTGGCGTTTGTGAGTGCGGCACTTACACTCGGCATTATAAGATAAAAGAAAAGTTTTAAAATTAACCTATAAAAAGGTAGCAAATAATTCTGCTCTCGATGTTGAAAGAAATAGTTTCAGGGTTTGCGTTAATTCTTTAACATGTACTATGCGTTTCATCTAAGAATGTGGCCGCCATCTTGCCATTTCAAATATATAATTACTAAAAATGATGTTTTAACAAAAATAGATAGCAAAATAAGACATTACATCAAATAATCAAAACCGAGGCGAATTTTTCATTTTATGTTTACTCTGCTGCCCATACAAAAATCGTAAAAAACGAGTGAAGTTCCGCAGTATGGCGGACACATTCTTAGTTGAAACGCATAGTATAGTTTTTTTTTCGAAAGTAGGTACTGTAAAAATCTTGATACGAACACCAGTGTCTGTAAAGACTAACATAATCCAAATGGGTGGTATTGAACCCTGGTGGTTACCGGGCCCAATTTATAGCCACCAGCAATAGAAAGAGTCAACATACCTGCTTCGGGCGTCGGCGGTGGTTGTGTGGGCGTGGGCGGCTGGGCTGGTTGCGGCGTGGGCGGTGCGCTGCCAATACTCGGCGTCAACGTCGCCGCCGTCGCACACGCCGTCGATGACGTCACTGACGCCGACGTCGTCGGCGGCGATGACTCGCTCGTCGTTGACGCCGTCTGCTAGATCATTGACGGATTACGACCGAGAGAATAGCGGGTCTTATTCATTATAACCGATCATAATTTGGGATAGAATGTAGTAAATATGCTGTGATAAACTTTTTTGGTTTATTAAGTGTTTATTCCAGTCGTTCTTCTAAAATAATATGCTTGTAACAAACTGGACCATTGCCTGCCGATTTGATGATGTTTTATTGCACTGCCGCTCGGTATTTTAGTAAGACAAGCAAACTAAAAGCCGTTGCCTGCCGTGCGTGCGGTGCGTCCGGCGCGTGCCAATGGACGCGTACCTTTAAAGTTTCTTAAGCCCGGTCACACGCAAGTGACACGTCTCTTGAGCCCGATAAAAAAACTTTAGTCACAACGACACTTCAATGTGTCTGCAGCTTATGGCGCAAGCACCTGCACTCTTCGTCTCTTGCACTAGGACTTGCACTTGCACTTTGAAAATTGACTGATATAGAATCTTGAAAATAATTGATATTTTACTGAAGTTGACTTTGGTTATAATAAAGAAGTTGGTTAAAAAGGACACTTATCTTTACATTACACTATATAAAGTACACTGTTCCTGACCTGCAGGTCTTTGCTATATCGTGTATGACAACACCCAGCAATAAGTGCAAGACCCATCACCATGAATGGCGATCTTGTGTTTGACAATCTTACCGTGACAGCGGTGATGGTGATGATGGTGACGTCTGCACTGCTGACCATCACCACGTCGGAGGCGGGCGGCGTCGGCGCCGCCGCGGGGCTGTCAGCCACGCTGAGCGACGACGACGTCGACGTTGCCGGGGCTGGGGGTGCCGACGACGCTAGAGGCGGTGACGGCGGTAGCGGCGGCGTCGGTATTAACTCCGTGCTGGCGGGAGGAAACGATCAGTTATATAGTGCCAAGCATCGATCTAATATATCAACTAGATAAACTGTCACTAACAAAATGACACCTAAAATGTGGTCGTGGGGGTCGCCGACTTATCTGTGCTGGTGGCGGAAACGTGAACTAACGGTTCTATTATGATAATGACGTGTAGTTTGACAGTTTCATATAGACAGTAGCGACACTACTAACGGCAAAAATAATTGTGTCAACCTGTGGCTTGAAAAGAAATAGCGACACAAGGGTGCTATTTCTGTGTGCCTCTTTTGAAACCGTAACACCTAATCCAGTTTAAATATTATATCGATGGGGAGAAACGATTAGATTTATATTAAAAACAGTAATGGATGTACAGAGGCTTCGAGTGCAAACGATCATCTGTTCAGCTAAATTTATTTTGATGTTTACTAAGGAGATATATACCGTACAAAATAGCACAACACGTGCGCCTAAACCCAAAACATGTCTCATATACGTAACCGCAATTCCACCGGAAGATAAGCGATGATGCTATCGTTCTAACAAGTGAAAAACGCAAAAGTTTATTAAAAATAGATAAGATTGAAGCGCAGCATATAGTTAGAAACGGATATCTCTCAGCCGAGAGGAAAGTGACAGCGGTGGCCAGGGTTTAACTCGTATTCAACCCTACCAATTGTCTTTGGCCAAGTTCCAATCTGCCATCAGCCCATCACTCCTGTATTCAAACATTTATTGCTACGATTTTAATCTTGTAAATAAAAACGGGGTATGGGCAGTGGTTAAAAACACTGCACAAATGTATTATTGACGGCGGTCTTCTTAAAGGTGCTTCTTTACTCGTACTATTCAAATTATCGAGTAGGCAAACTCTCGCTATGTCCATATCTCTTAAAAATGACTACATATTAACTATTAATTATAATTCAACTTAATAAATCCAGCACTAATTATGAAACCAAAACGCAATCACAGCGTAGGCCAGCCGAGGGTGGAGCGGGGTGGCACGGCAAACATAATTAGCTGAATTCGGCTCTCTTTTAATTACCCGCGCTCACCCCCCAGGTGGTAGTGATCATAGCCAAACTAGGTGATGAAAAATTTAATGAACTACCACTACACAGCACCAGTATATTATAATGGTTATTACCGAACAAAAGTTATTATTATTAGTTATTACTGATGACTCTTTAATATTATTTATGCTCTCTTACACTTCCACACTCATTCACTTTCGCGCACACACCACAGAAGTATATTTTTGTTTTTCTTAATTTTATTTTGTAAAGGTATAACATGCCATAATGTATCCAATATTAGTCTACTTTAGTTACTAATTAGCATGCTTTTTTTCTTGATAGCCTCGATACAGGCGATGCCTAGTGAGGTTATCATTGCCATGCAAAATGTTTGTAAACTTTTGGACTGCTAATAAAAATATTTCTTATAAATTAAATCTCACTCATACGATTTGAACTATAAAAACTTGTCTGCCTGTCACTTAGTGCCCGACTAAACGTCTAATTATTTTATGAGGTTCTCAACCACTCTAACGTGATATTGGAACCCTTCAATAGTCTTTCCATTTTACCGTGATCCAATTTAAATTACGGTTTTATGACGAACGGTAAGAAAGTAAATACAGAAATATTCTGATTTCATATTTTATCATAACCTACATAATTATGTCTCACAACGAAGCATCGTAAGTTAAAATCGTCGTTTGCTTTAGTAGCGAACCTGTTGTCAGAGTTATTCAAGCTCTGACTTTGCCTTACTTCTGTCTAGATGAGACAACAACCGAGACATTTTTTTTACGTGCCCTCCGAAGCGCAGAGACGCTAAGTTATATTCAAATGGCACTAAACGGTAACGCATCTATGAACGGCACTGGACTTACAGTGCCTCACAACTGAATATGAGCGCCCACAGCAAAAAAATTGCCTTTTGGCCGCCAATATTTATACACATACGCTCCAGAAATATACTGTCCTTCTGGCATCGATATAATATATAAACTAGATAAACATTCACCAACGTGGTCGCGGAGGTTGCAAACTTATCTGTGCTGGTGGCGGAAACGTGAACTAACGATTTTATAATGATAATGACTTATAGTTTGACAGTTTCATATAGACAGTAGCGACACTCCTATCGGCAAAAATAAATTTGTCTGGATGTGGCTTGTAAAGAAATAGCTACACAAGGGTGCTATCTCTCGCTACCACTTTTTGAACCGTACACCAAATCTAGTTTATATATTATATCGATGCTTTCTGGGGATAAAACGTCGGCACATTTGTTAAGGTTTATTTAAAAACTGCTTCAGCTTCAAAGCATTTCTCTGTACTGAACAAATAATAGCTAATATTTCGCCACTAGCTAACAGGGCAGGTTGGTATTTGAACATCATTAAAATTCGGACAATTAATACCGAACTGCATGGGGTGGTAATTACCCGCGGGGTGGCGCGGCCCGCTCGGCAAACACCGGGTCGGCGCGGGTAAACCCGACAATCAAATTAATCTCATCCCCGGATTCTGTATGGAACGCGATTCACGCGATGTTTTTTTTAAATATTTATTGTTTTTTTTTTTGCACTATACATATTGCGTTACGTTTTATGCTACAATGAACGGTGATATCGATATTAAAAAAGGAGGCGGTTCTCAACTGGTCGTGTATGGATTTTTATAGGATATACGCATAATATCGATCCATCGATACCAGATACTCAGGACCAGACCCTCGATACAATGTAACATTCTTCAAGCGTTAACACGAATAGAAAGTATAATAATTGCGATCGTATCTTGTCTAGGGCCTCAGGTTCGTTTCGAATGGAGGCGTGATATTACAACAGAGTTTGAAGCACAGATAGTGGTTTGAAGCTATCTCGTAGGATAATTCAGAAACTAAGCGTCAGTCGACTATGTATTTCAAAGAGGACCAACGCCTACTAAAGGCGTCCATTGAAAAAGCTAGTAACAATAATTGTAGTAATTATTTATTACATACATGCAACGTTATTTCGTTTATATTTTACCATACTGTATTACAAGTATACTCTTACTAAGACGGGGGGAGGTATTATACGCTAATAATGGCCTTATAGAGCTTAAGTGCTTAAATTCTTTTAGTCAAGGCAATATTTTATTAAATAAATCACTCATTCATTCATTCATATCACAATCCTTCCTTCTTCACATTTACTG
This sequence comes from Furcula furcula, assembly GCA_911728495.1. Lineage (NCBI taxonomy): Eukaryota > Metazoa > Arthropoda > Insecta > Lepidoptera > Notodontidae > Furcula > Furcula furcula. The sequence continues at coordinate 11,856,595 of OU452258.1, forward strand.
TACTTTTGTTTTCTGTACTTCACTATATACATACCACCATAATTCTTGCTTTATTAAAAATCAAACGATTGCCGACAGACCCCTGATTTTTTTGCCACCACCTCACGTACCCCGGCTGTGTATTTCATTTTCACGATTGGTAGATGTTTTTAATTAAGGCAATTAGAAAGATGGCTTGGTACTGTGTTTGCGTAAAAATCTAAACAAGCTATGTCGGGAGAAACGATGGCGATAGTGATGCGAATGTTGGTTTTAACGATATCGATAATTTTGTTCTTGATTTTCACGACTAGGTATTCAAATTATTATTGGATAGATATAGGATGTTTAATAATATGGTCGAATTCTTATTGTAGAATGTTTTTAGAGATTAACGTATAGATGAAAGGCAGAAACTAAATTCTTAACTCATTATTTATAACACACGTTAGAAATACTTCCAAAATCACGCAGGCTTAAATCACGCCTTTAAAACAAAACTGAAAGCTGTAATAGTAGCTTTTTAAAAAAAAATACCGGTCAAGTCCTTTTTTACCTTTTAGGTATGGAACCTTAAAAAGGAACCCTTATGGTCTGACTTCGTCCTGTCTGTCTGTCACACCTATATATTTCAGGAACCACTGATGTTATCGATTTGAAACTTGGAATAGTTTTAGATCTTACTTACCCAACCTCATCGCATATGAAAAAAATATATTTTTTCTTTAACTTTTTTATATAATGGGGGTCGAAATAGGACATCAAAATTTTAAAGTGAGACTACTATATCGAGTGGGGTATCATATGAAAGGGTTTCATTTGCACATCTCAACAGATTTTTATTTTGCCTTAGGTGACATAGTTTTTGCCAAAAATGACAAAAAAATACCGCCCCCCCCCTTTTCTCCGAAGTTTGTGGAGGGAAAAATCTGAAATAATTATGGATAATGCATATCTATCTATCTTTTACAAGAAAAATAAAATGATCTATCTAAGTAGTACAGTTTTTTACTAATCCTAAAAAAACCTCGTCAGTTAAACTTAGTTTTGCGGTTTGGTTTTTTTGCTATCTGAGATGTTACATGAATAGTAAAATTAGTTTAATACGTCCAAAGATGGTATGGAACCCTCGGTGCGCGAGTCCGACTCGCACTTGACCGGTATTTTTTACCTTTTATGTATGGAACCCTAAAAATGACCGTTAAGCATATTTAAAATAAATTATTTTGAATTTGAAAGTTTTATATACTTACTTAACTGTTTTCTCTTGGAGAAGATGAAACATTATTTTTTCTCTTAAAGGACATTAGACAATCTCTAAGATTGCTATCCTTATACGCAGAGTACACAATTAATAATTGAAACCAATAAATAAATAAAAAATAGATAAATTATCGATACATTTGTAGGGCGCGGGCGGCCCGGTATGGTGATTGGATCCTGGCCTGATTCCCGCGGGACTCTTGTACAAATAATCACCGGAGTGATTGTCAACACACGCACGCAATACACACACGTCATTATTACATATTTTTCTTTATAACGTTATCGAAAGATCCCATTCTACCCTACCCTGCGCCTGCCCCTAGAGAGGTTTGTAGAAAAAATATAGCAAGGTTATTCATTTATTATGTCCTATTGTTTAATGTTAAATTGGTACGGTTCTTTTTATCCGTGGCACGTGACGGGACAAGCTTGACGTTCGCCTGATGGTAAGCGACACGCCTCCCTATAAACAGCTGCACTGCACTGCCGCTTGTTATACGAAACATAAGTTATCAAGTCTATTTAGCTTGGTAATTTTACCATCTACTTTACTCCGGAACACAGAAATATTTACAACTAGCTGACCCACGCAGCTCCGCCCGCGCTGTGTTTACGTTAACTAAACTTTCACTAATATACATTCGCATAGAATACAAAACCTCCTTTTTTAAAGTCGGTTAAAAACTTAGACCCACTTTGTACTTGCCCTCCGAAGCACGGAGACGTTTAGTTCAAATGGCGTCAAACGGTCACCCATCTATTTAATGACCTTACCTAACGTTGCTTAACCTGATCTATTTCCAAACATCGTTAACAACTGTCTATGAGTGTTCCCTTACAAATATTTATTATAATTATAATGAAAAATTGTTAAAATCGGAGCAAGCGTATAACCAAGTACACATTTTGACTTTAGTCCCCTCTCCCAAGGGAACCGTGCCGAATGTCGGGATAAAAAGTATCCTATCTCCTACCTCGGAGTATTAACTCAAATCATGCCAAGTTTCGTTTCAATCCATCCAGTAGTTTCGGCGTGATGCTCAGCCGAGATACAGACAGACAGACAGACAAAAAAAAAAAAAAACATTTTTGGCTTTAGTACCGGTTATAGAATGCCCTCCAAACATAATTTTCAAAATATCTTCAATGTACAGAATTGGACCTGTTACAGTTTTATTATAAGTATAGATCTGCTGCTTGGTAGCAGAACAGAACCAATTAGTTATTTATAAAAAAAAAAACAATATAGGTATCAAGTAAACTCATACATTCGATACCCCATAACGACACAAGTTTTGTGTATGTATGTATTATGTTATATGCAACTACAATTTCAGTCCATTTCATTTGCAGGCGGGATTTTCGCGCTTTTATAATAACCACTCTACACATATTTTACTTGTAGTAACACACAACTTGTGTTTACTTCCACCCAATAAGAGACCATGCAATAATTAACTTATTACTTTTTACACCGACTGTCATCCGCACACGCCTGTATCTACGCTTGGCTATGTATGTAGGTGTATGTGTGTGTTAACTAGCGCAGCAGCCAACAATCTGCCACTACTTGCGCATCAGCCCTAAAACTGACTTTATTTTGACGGAATCAAACTAGACTAGAATTTTGAATCATGCCAGTAGATAAGGGGACGCTGAATGTTAAGGGAATAAAGGACCCTTATTCGTCGACCGTGTTTTGGTAACAACAGTTTATGTTGGCCGCATCCATGACAACGCTACCGCATAAGAATCGGTGACCTGGTCGCCGGTTGAAACCAGAGAGAAGTATCGGAACTGGTCGCGGCGACCAGTTCCGATACGTCTCTCTGGTCTCACAAACGTGAGTTAAAAAGTCGAACAGAATAAAATAATAATTTAATCTCGTAAGTATATTAAAACTTCCGTGGCGTGTTACAAGACGGAAAAGAAATAAAACGGTATGAATTTTAAACGATTAATCCCGTCGATGAAATATTGAGTTGTTCTCGTTCGTTGTCTGAACCTCATAAAAGTGAGTGGCGGTGCAAACAGCGCTGCACAGGGACGGATTAAAGAAGTCGCTCGGTCGGTTCATGAGAAACTGGCCGTTGGTTAGGTTATAAGTGAATTTACATAAGGAACGAAAAAATGCCACATTTATTGAAAAACTAATCTTTGATATAAATATAACATACCTAATTTCCTTGTAAATATTATAATTTTTAACTAATCTAATATAGAAGTAAGAAGCATCACCCCTTTTCATTTAGCTTGCATCGGGTGACCAGCCACCGTAGGCCACAGTCGGCGCGTTTGTGGTGTCGAATACACGTAAAAGTTGGTTGTGTTTTGTAAACGACCTGTTATGAGCAATTTTTACTTGTGAGGATAAACTACCTATTTGTTAAATTTGATGTGACACACTTGCAGCAACCTTCAAAATTTAAGCAGGATAACAAAAATTGTGATGATAATTAGTTTGATTCAATTAACTGCCTTTCTTATACTGACAGCAAACTGATCTAAAATATTTAGAATTTCGATTTAGGTTTGGTTTAATTTCGCCCGTTAAAAAAGCGGAAGATGATCACATTGAATACGACCCTGTGCTACAACTACCGCACAGGGGCGGTGCTCGAATCTTTGCTTAAACAATACGTCTTTTTGCGTGCTATATCTGGATCGCTCTATGGAAATTAGATTTTAGTAATAGCGTAATATATTTTTTTTTATAATTACCGTTAATTACATAATTCATGCGGATTTGGTAAAAAAACTAATTAAAAGACATGAAACTAGTTATTGCTTAAATGGGTGAGCATAATCAGACTGTTCTACTAATAAACATGCTGAACATGAGAGAAAGATAGAATAATATAGTATTACTATTGTTGAATATACCTAATGAAAAAAACGAACGAATGAATTTTGACCGCGAGTGACGGAGACCTATCACATCTTTATCACATCATTCAGAATGCCGGTCTGTAATATAACAATTTCTCGTCCGGTCTACTCTAGCAGCTTACACACTATGTACAGTCGTGGCAAAAAGTTCAAGGAACGTTCTCAACAAAAACGGAACCGCGTCTTTTCCGAGGCATCGGTGAATAATTCATTGGGTTGGGAGCCGGTGTTGACACTAGGTAATTAAAAAGCCGGCTCCCCGGTATTGCCGGATCTCTGTATTGATATTGTAGGAAAAATTATGATAGTTCCGTCCGGCGGTTGAGTGGTTTTTTGTGCGAGTGTACTTTTGTGGATGGTATTTGGTATTTTTATGTTAAAAGATTGGGCTGACAGATATATTGAAGTGAAAATAAATGTTTTATTGAATACTAGAAGTCACTCGCAACTCTGTTATAATGGAAGAAAGTAGTACCAACTTGTGTCATTGACTTAGGTCACTTGACATCAATGCAAAAAAATCTCCACTAATGACTATAAATCTAAAAAAATGCATGCTTGGTCTAGACCAATGGAATTTGCCTTGGCAAATTAGTATATTTTAATTGCCAATTCCCAGTAAATCCACAATGTCATTCAACCATATCTTACTGGCTAATTTAAACGCATGATGATAGATTTTATAGAACTCTGTTCTATTTGTTTTATTCGATGAATCACCACTCTAAAGCCAAATGAGCCAAGTAGCGCATTGATGAACTCTTCGAATAAATATTACGTAATTCCTAATGAATGATTCACATACAGAAATAACATTAGTTGTTACATGCATCTAAACAACCGGGCTGAAATTTTCTTACAAATTAAATAACTTTGTATGAGAAAATGCCGTAAATGTTTTAATCTTTGTGGGAGCTCTTGCTTTCTTTCTTTACTCTTTCGAAGGAAGTTACTCTCTGTAGTATTTGAACCCGCAAATTCCGGTTTTCAAAACAAGCGGTTCCCTATGCACTACCAAGGCTATGCGAGAGATGGCGCTTTAGTAAAGATTCAACGTCACATGTTTTTTTTATTCAAACTAGTGACGAGACAAGCGCTTACCATCAGGGGAACAAGACGTTCGCCTGAGAAGACGTTCTACGACACGCCTGTGTATATGTAGATAGCTGCATCGAACTGCCGCTCGTCACCCGAGACATTGTTAATTAAGTCTCTTGTGTCCGGTAACTGCACCAGCTAAGGTGCCCTTCACGCTGGAACACAGCAATGTTTACACACTGCTGCTTGGCGGAAAATAACTGACACTGCGGTGAATCCTACGGGGCCCCAAGTCTGCTAATTTACTAAGGCTTCAATTGAGTATGTCGATAGTGAGTCACCTTGATGCAGGCGCGGTGGCAGCCAACGATTTTGGGGGGTCATATTTGACGATCCCGTTGGTCTTGTACCTAGACTTGGTTACGGTTAACCGCTACCCAATTTTGCCGTGTACGAATATGGATTTGGGGGTCATGACCCCTAAGACCCACCCTCTCGGACCGCCACTGCCTTGATGGTTGTAGACATTTGGTAGTCTACTAATGTTATAAGACCAGTGGCGTGTCAGTATTTACTGAACTGTGCCCCAAGGCTGCTTATTTTAATAAAATTACATACAATTTCCGTTCCAATACCGAATTTGTCACAATGTAATGGAGTTTCAATAGTGTGTCGCTGGAATAGCAATTGTATGTTATATTATTAAAATAATAATTAACAGACTTATGGCCCAGGACCGTCCCTTGTCCCTGTCCCCAGGACACAAGGTACCTATCACCTAGTAAACGTATGACACATAAAATATACATAGCCTCGCTACATCAACCAATGGGAGCTTCGAACGCCTCACTCCATAGATATAATATTTAAACTAGATTAGGTGTTACGGCCCGAAAAGTGGCACAGAAATAGCGCCCGAGACGGTTGTGTCGATATTTCCCTTCAGCCCCAGGCTGACAAAATTATTTTTGTCGATTGGAGCGTCTCTACTGTCTATAGGGAACTGTCAAGCTACACGTCACTATCATAATAATAAGATTTAGTTCTCGTTTCCGCCACCAGCAAAGATAAGTTCACGACCAAATTTTAAATGTAATTTTGTTAGTGAATGTTTATCTAGTTTCAATATAATATCGATGCCTTACTTCGGTCGGTGGAGCCTCCCTTTACTTCACCAGCCCTACAATGTCTTACCTTTGGGGGTGTGCAGGTGCCGCTGGAGGCACGGGTATGCAGGTGGGGTCGGGAGGCGCGTCTTCTAGACTCGCGTCCTTCGCCTCGCCAGTCGTCCGTGCCGTTGTACCTGTCGTAAACACCAAGATCGTGATTTCTGCTCCTCACGGATCTTTATAATAATAATTTATTTATTGACTATGCCCATAGATATAAACTAACATACGTCATGAGTATAAAAATAAAACTTTAATGTTTAGTTTTACATTCAATTACACGCAAAACTGCTGACGTGTCGCGTGCGGTGTTTGGGTATCCGATCTCGGAATTTTCGGATAACGACATCCCTCGGCCAAAACTATTCATTACTGGCCATCGAAAAGTCTTTGCTTGTGGCGGCTTCGTGTGGCGAGTCACCCCCTTCCCTCCAATATGGTTGCGGGGAGTGATGGCTGCTGCGAGCAGGCCACTCGTGCGCGGGTGCTGCGCGCGGGGGACTGGTCCGACTACTATCCCTTTGGCCTTTTAGTTTGTTGTACTTTCGTCGTATTTTTTTTTTTCTGTCTTATTTGATCTGTCTATTTTGAACGGCAAGACACACTGTCGCTCTGATCTAATTGTAACATGACACACTGTTTAAAAAAAAAGTGATAAGAATGACAAGCCTGCTGAGTTTCTTGCCGGATCTTCTCAGTTGAGGCCACGTTGTGATCAGGTGGTAGCTTTTTAAAAAAAAAACATGACCTTTCAAAAGTGCTAGCGTTAAGCCTATTTGAAATAAACTATTTTTGAGTTTTAAAGTTTTGACTGGTAAAATTAAAATTTACGCTGTGGCGGGACTCCAACCATCAGGATGAACTTGGTCTTCATTGTAGAGTGTGTACGTGACTCTACAATGTCCTCAACCTTCGTAGAGTAGTGCATCCTTTTTGTCTAGCTAGGGAAACCTACAATAGATCCCCGTTGGACCAGCGTTGGTCAATCCGGCTATATGGGATTCTTACCCACTGAAACCACCGTAGCTGTCGCATCGGCACATGAGACACCATGGCCCTCCGGTGGGATCTACACCAGAAGCCACTCATTGCCTTGCCTTTGAGCCCGCCGCCGGGTGGCGCATTATTTCCTCTCGGGAACCAAAGACGGTGCTCATGGGAACGGTGGTCCCAACCCCGCCGCCATCCTCCTCGGAGTCACCGCTGTACTCAATAGACGTCCTAGGTCTCACACGACTAATGTCCAGCGATTCCTAGTGCAGCCTAGACACATACAGCAGCGTCGCCGGTATAGCCGGACGTCCAGTCGGTACGATGCCTCACTATGGCGGTTCGCTGTCTTCCCCTTCCTCCTTTCCACCTGCCTCGCTCCTCCTCCTTACCATTAAGCAAATAAAGTCAGCGCTTTACTAAAATATCGTTCAGTGGTGAGCACTCACCCTGCGAGCGCTGCAGCCGCGTAGTGACGCCTTGCGTCAGCTCAGCGTCAGGCGGCGGCCGCGCTGGCTGCCGAGCAGAACGCCTTTGTCGAGGTTTACGTAGCAATTGTTTGTAGTTCTCCGCCTTTTTCGACAGGTAGTAGAACCTGCAAACGACCAAATCTCTCAATATCTTAATTAACACACAACTCTCTCTCTCTCTCTCACTCTCCGTGTCTCTCTCACTCTCTGTGTCTCAGTCACGCCATGTTATACTAGCAGGAATTTGGTTTTCTAACCACTAAAACACACACACAAATCCACGTTTCCTCGTTTTTTTTGTCTGAATGCGCGCACACAGCGCAGTGCCATAAATAAAAAATTTAAAAAAACACACACACACACACTTCAAACTCGCGCCGCCGTCTGCGACAAGTATTGTTAAGATCCCCCAGAACCAATGTCGGCCCCATTGGATGAAGATATTGCACCAATATCTCTGACAACCATATACTACACTATCAATCAGACACCGGTCTCGCCGACAAGGTCGTAGGGTCATACGTATGCGACCTTAACGACGAGCATAATCCCACTGAGTTTCTTGCCGGCTCTTATCAGTGAGGGCGCGCTGTGAACCAGTGGTAGAATCAGCCCTCTCTACACGACAGACCAAGTCAAGGCCGTGCCGCCCTGAGGTGCCCATGAGGTCGTCGCTCCCCTGCCTTTCTGGCTGGAGTGCTATGAACGCTCGCCCTTTTGCCCGGTGAAGCTGTAATGGCCATCTGCGGCCAACAACGACTGTCAAAGTACCTTAACCACATTGTAACCCGTAAAATTAGTTCCATTTAATTGTGTAAAATTCGCGTAAATGTCAAAAGTCATTATTCATACATTACCTAACACAATCTCTGACGTTTTTCCTGTGCAGAAAGGAAGCTATTTGTCCGAAGTTCTTGGGATGCTGAAGGTACTTTTCTTTGAACATTTCCCTCTCGCCTTGCGACCAAACGTTGCGGAGTTGAAGCTCTTTATGTTCCGCCTCCATGTCCATACACCTCCCTATGGCAATGACAAACCAAGTAAATCTTATATCGTCATCAGTAGAGAGAAGTCCACTGCTGGTCAAAGGCCTACCCCCCCCCCCCCCGTCTGAGGAGTTGCCATAGTCCTCACGCTTGGCAGACGTCTTGGGGATCGCAGTATTGGTGGTAGTTAATGCAATAGAAAGACGCTGCTGCCCGTCTTTGTTTTCCATTAGATTAGAGGAGATTAGTGACTACTATTATATATATATTGACGGGCCCGTTGGTCTAGTGGTCAGACACCCTGCCTGCTAACCGATGGGTCGTGGGTTCGATTCCCGCCAAGTGTCTGGGTGTTGTTTATCTATTTAAGTATGTATTTACAAAAAAAAAAGTATATAAGTATTAGTATCAGTTGTCTGGTTTCCATAGTACAGGCTCTGCCTAGTTTGGGATCGGACAACCGTGTGTGGATTGTCCCAAGATATTATTATTATTATTATTCTTACCCGGACACCCCACAGGAAATTCTTATATAGTAGATGTATTTACTTGGTAGGTTACTTTGGTAGGACCCACCATGCAGTGGCAGATATTCTGCTGCCAAGCAGCGTGTGTAAACGTTGTCGTGTTCCGGTGTGATGGGCACTGTAGCTGGTAAAATTACCATGTTTAAGAATCTAACCGGTTCACTCAGAGTCTGGTAACCAAGCATTATTTCTTCAGTGTAGTTTTCAATACAAAATCTATACTTAGGGATGGGCTAATGACCCATTAACGGAATAAGCCTGGCAATGCTGAGCAGCTACTCTTAAGCAAGTCTAGAAGTATATAGATTTGTGATTATCTTTATATTCCATTTTCATTAAAGGACTTCAAAGGAAATTCTCAATTTCTTAATCATATCACATTCTCTTTATAGACAAGCCTCTGTTCTCCATAGTCGTGATAGCTGAGAGGGTTAAGTTACGTTTACTATGGCGGTAAGCTGCGGTTCCGTGGATCATACACATCTCTAGTACTAAAGTCTAATTTTCTTAGATTTAATATATTAAAAGATCCGAATCGATAATAAAATATATGTAAGCTGTATTAAAATTGACACTAAATTAGTTTTAAAACGTACATACGTTTTTTGTCCTACATCTTTGTCATTAGAACATGACTGTCTTTTTCTTAGTTGCAACTCTGAAGCCATAAATCACAGAACATAATTCAGATATACAAAAAATATAGTTGGTTGCTTAGATGAAGAATACAGGTGAGATGGTTAAAATTAAAATTTTGAGTGTTATAAAAACATAATCTATCGTGTAGATTCCCTGGATTTGTGTAGTGTAGTTGGAATTACAACAGCCCGTATTTTATTGTTGTAAAAATCACTTTGGGTTTAGGAAATATTTACTTAACCCTTTCACTGCAAACGAATTAGCTTGTAAATGTGCCCTTGAAAATAAGCAAGAGTCATCCTCTTTAATACTTAAGACTAGAACAGAACTTTTCATGAGGTCAATTGTAACTCCGTCGCTTTCTATTGAGAAAGTAATATTTCAATAATAGGTGGTGGTAGGGCCCCTGACCTCTGACTATATAACAATAATCAGAGACAACACACGGTTATCTAATACTAAATTAGGAAATACTGACGGGAAATTGACAAATATAGGTACGTAATGTATACACTTTTGTATGTCGAATGTACTCCCGCGGTCACAAACGGTGTATCAACTTTAGGACGATAAATGCTTACATGCACGAGCCGGCCTTAAATATGTGCATAACGTCGTTCGATTTTGATTGGAAACTGGTACAGCGTTTATGTCCGCGATAGTACTCTCGCGGTCACAAGCGGTGTAACACCTTTAGGACGATAATCGCTTGCACGACCCGGGACATAACACATGCGGACGGGGTTAGCGCACGTAACGTCGTTCAAACGATTTTGATTGTAAACTGGTACACCTTTCATGTCCGCGATAGTACATGTATTGTTATACATTTATTGCATCCCACAGTGTATAACTACGTGTTAAGTAGACATAAACGTGTCACTGTGGGCGGACCCTGCTTGACACAACAAAATATTCCTAGGTTAGGGTTTATCAAACACAAGACAAACAGACAAGCGTTAACGATGTAGCCAAAACAAAAGGGTTATTAAATGAAAATGTTAAAGTGAGAGGATATTAAAGGTGAAAGATCGTGCAATAAAAATAAAAAATCAAACAATAAATAAAAAGAGTTGTACTATACCTAAGTACTTACGGTTGGTGTCTACGTAGACGGGCGTGGCATCGGTCGGGTCCCTTAGTAGCGGGGGTACCACGGTTAGAGACCTCATCTTCTTATCCTCATGCTCCTGCTCATGAAGGCCATCGGCTATCTCTTCAAGTTCCGCTTCGGACTTGACCCGGGCTCCGAGCCGGTTAAACCGCTCCCGTTCTTCGCGCTGCTTCCTGAGCTCCGGGAAGACCTGGTGATGGAATATTCTTATTTATCTTAGTGACCAGACAAGACGTTTGCCTGATGGTAAGCGATACGCTTGCCGATACATTTTGGAGTGTACGCGGAATTACATGCCTTGATTCTACCATCCCCTTTCTATCTACTGCTACTTTGCTTCACCATTCGTGATTGCATCGCCGCTTTTCAACAGGTGGGTTCCAGTCAAACAACAGCTTATATAGAGCTAGCTTATAATGACACAAGGAAAAACACCCCATAACGGGTCAGAGCCAAGAAGCTATAGGGGAAGGGTGAAGCAAAGGTCTCATATCACTATCCCGTTGTCTGTGATTCGAACTCTCTTTCTAAAGGCTTTTTTTACCCACAGCGCCCGATCCGTGCCGCCGATGCAACCCTATATCCCATCTTGAGAACGAATAGTTAGATCGGATCGCAACGATCTTTACACTGGCTCCGATCCGTTTTTTACATAACCGTTTATTTATTTATTTATTTTTATTTTATTTTATTAAGAAACAAACGGTCATACAAAAAAATTTGGAGCTTAAATCTATTTTAACAATCAGACCTATAGTTTCCTTAATTGATAAACTAAATGTTGTACAAAAAAGAACTAAACACACATTCATTATTGTTAATTTCTAAAGACTAAAAATGAGACATACTACTGCAGCATGAACAAAAAATCAAATATAAATTCTTACTAACGGATTTACATAAAGGCTTTTTTCAAGGATGGAACATTAGAACAAAATATATCTATATCAGCCAATTTATCGCTCTCATTAAATAATCTACATGCACGCTTTACAAACGTATTCTTAGAATAACATGTTCTACTTCTAGGAATATAGAATAAATCTTTCTTACGACATCTACGCTCATGTCCACGGGGCACTCTAAGGGAGATCGTTTGTAGTAGTGTAGGGGCATCAAAGATATTATGGATAAGTTTGTAAAGAAAAACAGAATCTACGCAGTCACGACGAGCCTCCAAAGACTTAAGCTTATAATGTTTTAATGAATTATCATAATTAGAATAAGTACTACCTATTCTGAAGTCCAGTGTTTTAACAAACTTTTTCTGAATTTTCTCAATTCTATCAATATGACATTTATAATACGGTTTCCAAACAACGCATGCAAACTCAAGACGACTGAGTACAAAGCTGTTAAATAAAATTTGGTATGTTAGAGGATTTTTAAACGGTTTCCCAACACGCAAAATGAATCCTAATTGTTTATAAGATTTTTCTAGGATATAATCAATATGGGGCGCAAAGGTAAGTTTAGAGTCCATAATTACACCAAGGTCACGAATTTGTGTTACTCTATTCAAAGATTCACCATTTTTATTCTACTTCAAGATCTCACCGTCTCAATTGTATGAGACGGTCGCGTGAAAAAATATACAAACGGTGTTCTAAAAGAAAGCACACATGATTACCGATGAGCCAAAGTGAAACGTGAAGGTTCGGAAGAAGAGCAAAGAGAAGATGAAGACGAGGATGTATCTTTATTGATGAATACAAAAATAAATCTGGGTCCATGATATTTACAGTTAGTAACACTTAGTTGAAAATTTGCAAAATCATTTTTACTACTTTCGAATGGGCGAGGATCACACGATCTCTGTCACCGGAGATTGCATGAGCGTCGTGCGATCACTTGAATCCTTTGCGCTCTACCGCAGCCAGTGAGAAAGCATACACGGGCAGCCAATGGTTACAGAGAATGCATGCGTTCAGATCGCATCAGCTGTACCGATCGGGCGCTGTGGGTAAAGGCCATAGGACCTTGCCAGGATCAGAAAGAGATTTCGGACCACATACAACGAGATAGCCGTTTCAGATCTTTGCTACACGTAAGTAATCGGTGTGTTTTCTCCACTTTTACCGCCATAGCTTCACGGTCACAACCGTGTCTACATAATAGGGACGAATGATGGTATCTCAACCATTCATACAGTGACTTTTCGTAGTGGCAACGCGATTCGAAGATGGCGTTATTACACTCGATCTTCTGTAAGTTACTTCCCCATTCGGGTATTTTTGATGTCATCATCATGACCAGCCGAAATACGTCCACCGCTAAACAAAGGCCTCTCCCACAGAAGGGAGGGATTGCCGTAATCGCCACGCTTGGCAGGCGTCTTGGAGATTACCCGGACACCCCACGGGTGATTTTTGATGTGCCCTATTTCTATTTAAAACATATTATGTACAGAAGCGGTGGAGACCATGAAAATTTCTCCTCAATAATGTCAACATGGTGCTTTCTGTCCCAAGGAGGACGATAACGCGGTCATTGAGAGGGTGAAGGGGGTAGTGTGCATTCTCTGCTCCCCCGGGACGTGCTCTGTCGAGCATCCGGCGCTGGAGACTTTGGCTAGCTCCAAATGGAGCGCCCAGAGTCTTCATAACATTCACGAAGGATACTGGGAAGGTTCCCACATAAGCCAACCTTCGCCTCTTTGGAGTCCTGGTATCCTGAAGGTATACTGTCACCTTGAAGGTGCAGGTGTCCCCGACAGCAAAAAACGGTCTTGCTGATTAGCCAATTTTTCTATAATAATACAGTATGGTAGGCATAGGTAAAGAATAGAAACATGAAGCGACGTTGGGCAATACGATAGGCAATATGTATACAGTATTTGGCACAAACCTTCTCAAAGAATTCCCTGTTCCGCGCGTCCTTAGCTTTCCTCTTCTGGCCCTGTTCTATCCGTTCTACTCGTCGGAGCCACTCCGCCGCCCGCCGACTGTACGCCTCCGCTAATGCATCCTCTCGCTGCAAATTAAAAAAAAACTCGTATTACTGAAATTTTCATTAGTGACAATTTCCCCTCGCCTTCTCATCTCATAGTATGGATAAATAACAAATAGACACTTTAAAGGGCGGTAGTAGATCCTTTTGCATTTGATTTTGCAACATACATTAGAGTAAGAAAGGATCACGGCTGGCTGAAGCCACAGAGGTCTAACTAACGCCTTTGAAGTTTACACAAAACTCGATATACTGGTAATATTATCGGTTAAGGCTATAGTCTCCTATTAACGCCATTGGCCGCCTAAAGCTCTCGATGCTTAGGCTGTGGTCTAATAGAAACGCAATCGGCCGCCTACAGCGTCAAGCTTACTATAGAAACTAAGTAAGTAACTAAGTAAGAAAGTACTATAGAAATGTACAGTTGTGGTCTCTTTGATACGCTGACGTCGCCGTGTGGACGTCGTAGGCGGCTTCAAATGCTTTGCGCCACGTCTCTAGTTATTACGAACCATTACAGCGTGACCGTCAACGACGTGAACGTGTCGACTACTGTTGTGGACGAGACGTTCTTGTTCGCTGCTGAGATGTAGGACCGTTAACGCTGTGCCTGGCGTTCAGACGTCAATTGGAACATTTACGCTGAAGTCTGACTTCACATTTAATAGGACTTCACATCTTATTGCGCGAGTCTTACCCTTAATGCTCCCATAGACAGGCTACGTTGCGCTGACAAGTACAATGATTGACAGGACAACTGCATTGTAGCTCAAGAAATTACAGGGCTCAGGAGTCTTAATGTCTCAAGTAACGAGCAGCAGTGTAACTTTGTCTATAAGCAGACATGGCCCTTTATCCCTAAACTTAATATTTAACAGCCATTAAAGAATACATATTATCAATAACATCGTAGCTGATGTAATTACCTCAGGATACTAATAACTATGGTGATGCGTGACGCTTACAATCAAGCGAAGGTCGATCTTTTTAAAATAAAAATCTACACTCACCTTCTCAGCCTCGAGTTTGATCTTCCTTATGTGTTCCGCGAGCCGTTTCCTGAAGCTGCGGTGCCTCCTGATGTTTTCGTGGTAGAGCTCGGTGTCCTGTGGCTGGTTGTATAACGGGTACAGCACGGGCGGGCCCAGGTGAGACAGGAGCGCATGCGCCGCAGTGGCCTGTATAAACACATAGAACAGCTTTGTAACAAACTATACCGTACAGCAGAAGTGAGAACGCCCGCTAAAAACGACTGGCGCAGCCCAGCTAGGATACTATCTCCATCTTACACAACATCAGCAATATTTTGAGTTCGTTAATGAATCATTATCTCGTCAACATTTATTCCCGTCCTTATTCAATTAATAACTTGTTAAACCTTTTCTAGGTACTACAATAAAAGACAGGGCACAGAGAGAACAACTCCTAATTAACTGGAGCTGCCCAACGGGGATACTAATCCACCAACTGCCAAGTAACACTATTTGTGAGAGTCGGAAGACCATAACCAAGTCTCCAGTACGAAAGGTTGTCTATGAGAAGCCGTTGTTCTGGCGACAGATACACGTACCTGCGGTGCTGTGGCACCGCCGTTCTTTGATGGAGCCTCATATTTCATTACTTCTTTAGAACGGATATCATATCGTCAGCAACTCGCAATTGATGCTGATTGCTTGATTCTTTTGCTTGTTTCTCACCTTAGTGGTATAAAGAAACACTACTTGTCAGTTCTATGTCTAGGCTTGCACGCATATGAGGTGAATATGTACGAACAACACAAGAAGGGAAGGGGGCATCTAATGCTTAGAGAACAAGAAGTAGTAGTCACCTTTTTCCTGTTGTCTGCGTAGACGCACTGCGCAAGGCTGCGGTGTCGCGTGGGCAGTTCATCGGGTTCCTCGGCTCGCGCCGGCTTCGACGCTGTCTGCTCGAGGTCTTCTTGCTTCTTCTTAAGCTTCTGCAGCGTCGATTCCGCCAGCGCCATCTCTCGGTCCACCTACAACAACCAACGAGCTTAAAGAGAGATCTTCCTAGTCCTTCAATAGTTGTACACAAATTGATTACAATATTAATAACACTACCCCGTCAATGTCTCACTGCTGGGAAAAGGTCTCCTCTACACATCGACATGAGAGATGAGAGGAGCCATTACGCGGGCCATGTGCGGATATATGGGTTCATAGCTTTTGATAGAGAATCTATGTAATAGCACTTTTTTCTACTCAATATATGCATCACGGCAATACCACATAAAGTTATTGGGTGGACGCAACACAAGGAAACGGACCCTGTGTCAGAAGCATGGCTGTGCCAGGAGCAAAACGGATGGACATTCCGCAAGCAAAACTTAAACAGAGATTTAAGAACCCCAGTCCTATCACTGATCTGATCATTTATTGAATCATCATCATCACCGGCAGCTTTCTGCCAGTGATGACGACTTTACATCCACTGATGGAAAAGGCCTCCTCTTAGAAGGGACGAGTTGTGCTATTCTTACCCGGTAACCCTACAGGTTACAACAAATCAATAGCACCCTACTATATCCTCCCGTTGCGTGTCGTAGGAGGCGACTAAGAGAAAACAAGGAGATACCTTCTATTAGGTGCTTCTACAATCAAACTACTGGCTTTCTCCTAATGTGTTATAAATTATGTTGATTTTTTTAAATTCTTTAAAGGAATGTGTGAGGCATGTTTTGCAACTTGCATTGCTTTACAATAATTCTTGCTCATTTAAAGATAACTTTATCATTAAATAGCAACTTACCTTTGATATTTGTTGTAATAAGTCATCCTTGGTGGTTCTAAAGCTCTGGTCTTCAATCGTGGGCTCTGATGGAGGGTTGGGAGATAGGACTTCAACTGTATTGTATGTGTTCATCGGCTCCTGGAAACAAGTAAACGAATATGTTTAAAAAAGATATTTTGCTGCTGCAGCTGGTGAAATTATCGGGCAAAAGAAATAACTATTATATGGGGTGCTGAGCAGCAATGGAGTGCGGTTTTTCATGGGCAGGTATGTCGCTTACCATCAGATGAACGTCGTGCTTGTTTTGTCACCAAGTTGCTTAAACAATCATGCCACAATTATCATGAATCACCATAGTTAATAAACATTAGGCTTAATTGTTACAAGATTTTCTTGGGCAGAGTTAGGTATGAATGGGCTGAACAGACACAGGATTAGCACCTGATGGAATGTGACATGTATGGCCTTAGGTATTTGCACCGCGCTGACGTTTATCACATAATTTTTGCTACTATGTCGCATAATATCTGATAATGCGATGGTATCTGTGCATTAATTTACAAAGAACTTTTTTTTTTTGCTGTCGGAGAGAATACCTTCAAAAGGTCTCCGTAGAGGAGAGACTGGGTTATGAGGGATTTTTAGCCATTAAAACTCCGGTGGCCTTTATTGACGCTGTATCCTCCGTTCGGACCTTAACTGATTCTTTCCAGCGCCGGACGCCCGATAGAACACATCCCGGGGGAAACAGAAGCACATGCTCCCCCTAGCACCCCCGCAGTGCACTCTACGACACACGGCTTACCTCGTGGTCACCCGCCTTAGGGTAAGGACACAAAGAGCCCCCAACCTGTGCGTCTACGACCTATGTTGAACGAGGGGCCTACCAGCCTACCACCTACTCCACCTAGTAAAGTTGTAGGCTGTTGTACCCGAATTCGCCTCTGTTCTAGTTCTCAAACATAGACCATCACTTGTTCCTTTCAATCGCCCCATGTATTCTTAAAGAGAAGTGTATGCATACTAACCCTGGTGTCAACCCTGAGCGGCTGGTGGTGCGGCACCGAGGTCCTGTCGGCGGTGAGCCTGATCTTCTTGAAGGGCGGCGGGTCTGCGGGCGGGGGGTGGTGTGCTGCCGGCGCGGGGGGAGGTAGGTAAGCGGCGCCCAGCATGGAGACGCGCGCGCCGCCGCCGCGGTACTCGCCAGCGCCCACCGCGCCCGCGCCCACAGCGCCCACACCGCCCACTGCGCCCACCGCACCTCCGCCGCGCACGTAACTGCTGTCCCTGAAACCGCGACCACAATGTTTAACACCTCATGCTTTTGATGGTCTTTGCGTGTTGACGTGAATAATTATATTATCCTGCATATCACTTTTTTTTGTATTCGAGGGGGAAACGTACAAAAGGTCCTCGGGATCTGTGGGGATCAACCTGGGTATGTGGGATTCTTACCCACTAAAGGTGCGCGTCCATTGGCAGGCGCCGGACGCACCCGCACGCACGGCACGCAACGGATTTTAGTTTGCTTTGTATGATTTTACATAGCGCTGCGTCCATTATCCGCGCCGGCATGTTCCGATGCGGGCCGTCAAAATCATAGAAATCAAACTAAAATCCGTTGCGTGCCGAGCGTGCGAGGCGTCCGGCGCGTGCCAATGGACGCGCACCTTTAAACCGCCTCGGCTGTCGCATCGGCACATGATCAGATAATAACACCTTAGCAACTCTAACAGGAGTTATATTATTTCATAGATTACTTGTCTCTCATAAATTTTATCTGATACTTGTTTTCGATAGTTTCTGCTAGAGGCGCTTTTAAGAAAATGTTTAGTACTAAACTAAAAATATGAAATTAAAATATTTAGTTAAGTATAAACTGGTATTTATCTTTCTACAGATGACTATGAAAATAAGTACGAGACGGACGTGAGTCAGACAGACCGATAACCTCAATAGATGAAAATGTTAGACCACAAATATAGCTTGGCCTAGTTAACGTCTATATTAAAACGACCGCTGCTCAGATTTATTTAACCAAAACTCCAGACCCTTCAAAAACAATTAATAAACAGGTGGATATTTTAAATTCCGTATCAAACGCACGATCTAGCAAAATTGCGGAAACTTAAGATATCCGAATTTTAAAATACATCGGGAACTAACTTAAGTAGTTCTGTATAATGTGACGGGCCTGTTGGTCTAGTGGTTAGATACCCTGGCTGCTACCTAATAGGTCGTGGGTTCGATTCCCACCAAGTGTCTGGGTATTATGTATCTATTTAAGTATGTATTTACAAAAAAATGTATATATGTATTAGTATCAGTTGCCTGGTTTCCATAGAAGTTTCCTAGTTTGGGAGCAGATGACCGTGTGTGAATTGTCCCAGGTTATTATTATTATTAATGCATAAGCCCACATGTTTATATGCATGGTAGTCATGTAAAAACTATGTACCCTTTATATTTTTTTAAATTTAATAAAATACTCGTTTAACCCTAAAGACGAATTAGGAACCTCCTCTCCTTATCGAAATTATTTTATAAATATATTTTTAAACGGATAGAAAGTTTTCGACAAGCATAAAAGAATTAATAAAAACGATGGTCACTGTTTATTGTTATTTTGTTACATAGTCGCGATTTGATTTCTTGTTACATTTTAACAATTTGGTAACAATAGATGTGACGCTCTGTACGATTGGCTGGCTGGGTGGATAAAACCTTGGATGAAACAGATTTACAATGGCAGAAATGTCAACGACCTCTGCGAACAAGTGTTTCGCATGCAACCCAACAGAGGGCAGTCGTAGCACCATAACTAATGCTATATCAACAACAACCCAACTGATGAAATAATGTTATAATAAATTAGCATTACGATTTTTTTAAGCAACCTAATGTCGAGTTATCTAGGACGTTCATCTGTTGGTACGCGACACCTACCACTCATCACCCGAGATATATTTTTTTAAGTCTTTGAGCCCTGTAATATCACCAAGTATAGGGCCCTTCAAACCGGGAGAATTTCTAGTATTATTTAACTAACTAGACTGTCCTTTACCTATGTGATGGGAGCCACAACCTACTAAAATGATGTAGTACATAGTTTTAATATAAATAAATGTAAGCAGGGATTTCGCCTTCATTTGTGTCTTCTACCAGAATCGTTTTGTACAATAGGTAGTGTTCTGAAGAGTTTCACCAACCGCCAGTTTATAAAGCTTCGCCATCGGCAAACCCTAAGATATTACATACTTAATACGCTTCCCGCACTCTGCGGTTTCTAAAAAAATGTCGAGCGTTTCTCAGAATGGGGTTTTTAAAAATGGAATGTAAAAGTTTTTACAGAGTCCGTATGAGTTATGCGTTCGGCGTTGCTAGCGTTCACAGGGTACGGTACGGACCACCACGTACATTTTTGCTACCTTAGTGGTATAAAAAAATATGCAGAACAGATCTCGAAAAGTACGTATTATATAGTTACAAGAATATATGTATTAGATAATATAAAGGAGAGGCAAAAGAGCAATAAGGTCGAGTACCTTATGCTCTTTTGTCCTATCTCATACTACCCATCTCAGACAATTCAACCTAAGTTACCCAGTACATAATGAATATGTAAAAGTAAAAAAAATACCTTTCAAGTGCGAGTCGGTCTCGCGCACCAAGGGTTCCTTGGTGCGCGAGACCGACTCGCACCAACCATCTTTGGACGTATTAAAGTAATTTTACTTTTAAGTCAAGTTTGTCTGTCGAGGTTTTTTTAGGATTACTAAAAAAACTGTAATATTTGGAAAGATCATTTAATTTTTCCTGTAAAATATAGATAGACATGGATTACCCATAATTATTTCAGATTTTTCCCTCTACAAACTTCGGAGATGGGGGGGGGGTGCGTTATTTTTTTTGACATTTTGGATTATCAGCCAAAAACTACATGACATAAACCAAAATAAAAATCCCTTTCATATGATACCCCACTCGATATAGTACTCACTTCGAAATTTTGATGACACATTTCGACCCCCATTATAAAAAAAGTAAAAGAAAAAAAATATATTTTCATTTGCGATGAGGTTGGGTAAGTAAGATCGAAAATCATCCCAAGTTTCAAATTGATAGCATCAGTGGGTCCTGAAATATATAGGTGTGACAGACAGACAGACAGACAAAGTCAGACCATAAGGGGTTTTTCCCTTTTAGGTATGGAACCCTATAAATTACCCCTAACCGATACTGCCATAGTTGCCAAGCATGGACAAAAAATCGGAAGCATTTATTTTAACCTCTAAGTATACAAAATTTTAAATTAATTAATGCTACGGCTGGCCATAAGTTCAGTACGCTGACGATATTATCGTCCACAAGTGCTTACGCAGACACAGATGCACTCTCTATTTCTTTACACTAACTATCCGATGGGACTGGTATAAAACCCAGGCACGAGAGACCGGATATGTAGGTTACTGACGAATGCAACTCATACCTTGCCAAAGGCAGACCAAAGCCACTAACTAGTTGATATTAAATAAACATACGTCTGCTATCTAAAACATACCTACTCACTATATCGATTTCCCTTTCCGGTTATAAAAAAAATTGCTATCTTCATTCATTAGTTACTACATTTTCGGGCCAGCTAGATATACCTTTGTCGAATAAATTAATTGTTATTAATATTTTACCGATATTTATGTAAACAACTACATAATTATTTATTATATTACTGGCAGACATTACGTGTCAGTTTGATTGACTTCTGAATTGTTTTTATTTTAAAACTAAGCCAAGTTATAACTTATCTTTGGAAAGAACTTCAGAACAACCGAGTCCTGTTCTAGAACATGGATTCTCTATTACAGTCTTCGAAATTATCCTATTAGATATCGGTATCGGACGCCCGCCGATCCGATATTCGTTAGACAAATCTTCTTCATATTATGTCGACATAATAGAAACACTGGTATTTTAATTGACTTTGCAGGGCTGATTGTTCAGGGTGCGCATAGTAAAGGTGTTAAAAAAACCACTGTCCTTGGCTAGAAGAATATTGGCGTTGCTAGCACAAATCAGATTTTTTTTATCAGAAATTCAACAGATGACTTAAATATGTCTGATTGTAGAGCGACACCCTGAGTGATCGGACAAAGATTTATTCATTCTGTATATAACGCCGAGGAGGATTCCAGGAAGCTCTTTCTGCGAACTCCAAGAGTACGAGAATCAAGTATATAATGTAGGTAGGTAATATGTCGCATCCAATATCAGACGCCGATGAAAGGTATGGTATGTACAAATTCTAAACATTTTAATTTCTTCTTTTGAGAGTTTCCGCAATATCCGATTATCAGTATCGGACGCTGGCTCTGATCTTAACATGGAATACTGTGTAAATGTGTCGTATCCTAAACATTTCAATGAAATTTCGCCTGGAAATTCTCATATAACAATTTATTTAAAAATAAAATTAGTAGTATGTCTCTGCTGACCGTGCTAATCGCAAAACGAATTAATAATTGGCTATGTCTGTATTTTGACCCTTATTTATTATAATCGTATTTATTTGTGTTGTATATCGAACTCCAGAAGGAATTTTTAAACCTACTAAGGGCTTAAAGCATAATTTTACAGGAAAGCGTAAAAAAAAACCTAAACTATGTCGGCCGGCCAGCCTATTTCCTATTTTTTTTTTCTTATTTACTTGCATATAATAAGCCAATTGTGCATTGACCATATAAAATCTAGTGTCAGAGACTTGCTAGATATCGATGCTTAAGTAAGTAAGTATATCTGTAGTAGTAGAGTATTTGTGAGCTTTCACCGCTAATGGTTTTTTTATTGACTACTTGAAAAGTTACTAGATTACGCAATCAAAAGATTTTTGGTAAATAGTGTCCCTTACTAGGACAGCCACATGGATAGTTATTAAATAATATCACCTGTGTATCACTGGCAATAGTGGCAATACACACAATATCACAAAAAGAATTGTATAAATCAGGACGTTTATACTCGTATAAGTTTCTTGGTATCCCTGTAAGCAAGTTGTTCGAATCCTGAGATACAAATACCTACTATTGATTCGTGTATATACAAAGTTATCTGTATATTTATAAAAATAAACTTTCTACAAAATTAGTGATGTTGAGTGATGCAATGGTATTTAGAAATGTGAAAATACTGGTAGGTATTATTAGTATTATCTGTGGCCGATCGCATGGCGAGACGCAGCGAAAGGCCAAGGTTGCGCGGAGCACGGGGGGAGAGAGTTACCTAACTGTAGAGCGCTCTAGGGCTGACACGCGCTGATATAAAATAAAAACGCGCGTTCATACTATTCTGGTGTTTCTATCATACGATAGGGCAATCCGTGTCTTCAAATCGATTATATTTGAAAGGAAACTTACAAAAATTTAGTAGAGAATCATTAGATAAGTAGATACGAAAAAAATCATTCTAATTAACTATTTCCTTAGTCAATATGACACAAATATTATTTCTATACTCTGTCCATTTTATTATTGTTTTTTTGACAGCTGACGCTCATAAAGTTTCGTATTATTAAAGTTACAAAATTCACAGAAATAATATTGTACTTCATGGACGCGTACCGCACTTTAGTGAGTTGCCACACATATCGATTACTATGATTGTGCCACAGATTACAAATAATCGATAGAAATAAATGCGTTTTCATTACTTTCGTCTTGTTTACATTAACTTTCATTCATTTTATTTTGAGGGCCTCATGCATAATATAACAAAGAGAGACAACAAATTTTTAAGGTTGAAACATTAACATGAGTCGTCAGAATCAAAAAAATATTTAATCGAATGTACATTTTTCGATATCGATTATTTCGTTTACTTACTATGTTCACGTTCCTATAAACTTCAAACGTCAAGCTGTCAAAAAACCAATAACCAATAATAAAATGGACAAAGTATAAACTTCGGTTCTGACATGCTGCCAACCAAGCCTGAAACACAACTCTTTATTTTTAGGGAGATCGTGTTTACGTTAAAGTAACAATCTATAACACAAATCAAAACACAATAAACTTATCTAATCAGCATAGTTCTAAAAAAAGAACACGTAGAAACAGTGTGCTCATAATCATCTACATGGATTGGGTGCCAGCCCTACAAGCGGTCTCGCGTTCTCAATGTTTATTTTTTTATTATTATTCGTGGCGCTTCGTCCGCTCACCACGTGGTCGCCAACGTGGCGCGCTAAATACGGACGCGTTCGAGTTATGTCGCGTACAAAATACAGTACCGCGTATCGCGCGCTTACGTCATCGCGATGGATGCGTTCTCGGTAAAATTTGACAATAATCGATTGTTCTAAACCTACCAATCGGCTGTGCGCATGGAATGTGTTAAGGTTATATAGGTATGTGGGTACGGGTACGGCGAAACCAAGTTATGCTAGCCTGTTCTAATTTCTTTTGAATCTGTTTTTGATCTATTAAAGAAAAACAGGTTATAGATAATAAATATCTCTACACAGACTAAAAAAATTATGGTCCTTGAAAGATTATACAGATTTTCATCAAATATAGCTAAGAACCGTCTCGATTAAACCAGCTTTCAAATAAAAAAATCGCATTCAAATCCGTCCACTCGTTAGAGAGCTACGATCTCACAAATAGACAGACAGACAATACCCCTCGTTTTTGGTCAGGCGGAGGATAAAAAGGATTTCATTTAGATACTGACTGATAGGAGTATGATAAACTTAGCTATTTTAATCAAAAATAAATTATTTTTATAACGTAGGTAGTAATTAATAAATTATATTTTATAAAATACTTCAGTAAAAAAAAATACAGTTTATGGTGAGTTCTATTAATCTGTGTATTTATTTGTATTTTGTCCTTTTTTCTACTAACCGGTAACATTGGTCCGGTTCCGCCGCGCGAAGATTCTGCAATAAATCCTCACACACGCGGTGCCTATATAGACACTTGTACTCGTGTTATAAAAAAAAAAAAAAAAGGTATACGTTGGCGCAGTCGATACGAGATAACACGTCGCCCGCCGCACCGCGCCAACTCTGCATCGCGTGATGATTGTTTTAGTTTGTTCGGTAAAAAATAGAATTCGCAGGAGGTGGAACCAATGTGAATTCTCCCACGTTATTATTAGATAGCTCTATGATGAACCGCTGACTGCATACGGACCTTCGCTCATCACTTTGGCTGCCAGTACCTCCTACAGTACCTATCCATTCCTGCGTTGTTTATAAGCTAGCGCGCATCCATCCACAACGGCATCTTCACTTACCAGGTGGGATTGTGATTAAGCAATAGACTATAATGGAGAGGTTTAAATCTAGTATTTTTATTTTATTTATGCAGGTTTCCTCACAATGTTTTCCTTCACCGAAAATAAATCTAGTATTGAATTACCATACTCGGATAAAATTAAAAGGTTCCTAATTTATGGTCGAAAATAGCTCAATTAAAGCAGTAATAAGAAAACAGTAAAGTTTAAATGGTAGAGGACGGGTCACGACTGCCGAATGCACTTAACTGCCAAAAACCGCCTTACAGTAGATTCCTTTAGAAGGGCGAAAATTTATATAGAAAGAATCTGTGGAAAGCCATGGAGGAGATCATTGCTATGTAGTGCAGGATATTAAGTTAACCTTGAAACAGTCAGGTGAAGGTAGACTTCACTTGAGTATATGAAAAAAATACCCATGCGTGGGATAGGCCTTTGGTATTTTAAAATTCAGTCCTACGCTCGTCTCTCTCTCTCCCTCTCCCCTGTCGTGTCAGTCATCCATTCCATGGGATTTCTAAAGTAAATTATGACAGTGCACCTACCTACAACTGCCCGAGCACTTGAGGGTTATATAAAATATCTCTGCTGTCGGTTAATAACGAAGATGACGACGTTAGGAACAGTTCTCACAGTTAATAAATATTCTATCCTCACTAATTCCATAACCTATATGTATTTAAAGCACCTCAGCACTAATATTTTTATATATGCATAATGTGTTGTTGATATATTATTTATTGTTTATCTACTTTTTATTATTACTTTGCACTATACTGCAGTTTTATTTTAGTATAGCTCCTTTTACAAAGGTTGTCTGGAAGAGATCGCTTTGAGCGATAAGACCGCCTTTGCTCACATTAAGTTATGTAACTGTTTCATGTATTGTTCAACAAAATGTGTGCAATAAAGTATTAATCTATCTATCTATCTCAGTAAAACACAGGTGTTCTTGCCACCAAATATATAATACGATAGCCTGTTACGTTTTGAATGCAAACAGATGCCACTTACTCGTTTATTTCTGACGCATCATAACCAACCCTGCTGGATCACATCCAAATATTTATTTTTTTACTAAAATGCCAGGTCCACTTGACCGATTTCACCTATGAGATGCAATTTTTGTAATAGAGGTTGCCAGACTTCACGAATCTTAGGGATTTGCCCGGATTTCAACAAATCCGAAAATCAGAGGATTGTTATTGAATTCTTTGCTAAAGGAATATATATATATATTTTTATTGTATATATATTTGTATATATATTTTTACTGATGTTCCCATTAATATAACGAAAACTCTGAATTCGTCGTCCATTTCCGCTGAAATTTTATTAAAAGAAAACATACCAGAGTGTGGCACAGCCTTTCAATTCTGTTTTGTTACTGCTAATGATATTATAAATACTTTCAAACAGCTTAATCTGAAAAAGACAGCTGATATATGGGGACTTTCTGTACAAGTAATAGCATCAATAATTGAAGTAATTGCCCCTCAATTAGCAGTGATATTTAATAGCTGTGTTATGAGTGGAGAGTTTCCTGACCTTATGAAGCACAGCAAAATTGTACCTATATTTAAGTCTGGCAGTACCGCTGAGCCTACGAATTTCAGGCCTATTTCGGTGTTGCCAGCCTTAAGTAAAATTTATGAAAAACTTATATTAAATCAAATATTAGATCATTTTAATAAAAACAATTTTATTCATGATAAACAGTTCGGCTTTAGAAAAAATCGATCAACTACTGACGCGGGAGTCGAATTATTAAAATATATTTACCAGGCTTGGGAGGAATCACATGATGCTCTTGGTGTATTCTGTGATTTATCCAAAGCTTTTGATTGCGTAGATCACGACACGATGGTCAGGAAATTACGCCACTATGGTTTGAGGAACAGAGCTTTAGACCTTCTGACTTCATATTTGAATAATAGAATTCAGAAGGTTGATATAAATGGTAAGAGATCCCCAGGATCTGTGGTTTCCTTAGGCGTCCCTCAAGGTTCAATATTAGGCCCATTTCTGTTTTTAATATACATTAATGATTTACCCTACTTCGTGGGGGATAAACTTAATGTTGTATTGTTCGCGGATGATACCTCTCTTTTATTTAAAGTTAAGCGTAAACTCCATGATTATGACGAAGTGAACAACGTCCTCTCTAAAGTCGTCCACTGGTTCAATATTAACAATTTAAAACTGAATGAGAGCAAAACTAAGTGTATAAAATTTGTAACACCTAATGTAAGACCGGTGGCTACCAATGTGGAAATTAATGGAGCATCGTTGGACCTTGAGGTTTCGACTGTGTTTCTTGGTATAACAATAGACGCTAAGCTACAATGGGGCCCACAAATTGAGAAACTGTCAGGTAGACTAAGTTCCGCGGCTTATGCAGTGAAAAAAATTAGACGCTTAACTGATGTTGAAACCGCTAGAATTGTCTATTTCAGCTATTTCCACAGTATTATGTCTTATGGTATATTACTGTGGGGATCTTCTGCAGAACTTAATGCCATTTTTATTCTGCAGAAAAGAGCTGTGAGAGCCATTTATAATCTGGCTCCTACCGATTCACTTAGAGAAAAATTCAAAGAAATAGATATTCTAACGGTTGTTTCACAATTCATATTTGAAAATTTAGTTTATGTTCAGAAAAATATTGGATCTTTTAAAAAATATAGTGATATTCATGGTGTTAATACCCGGAACAAACACGATCTTGTTTTGCATTCCACGCGTCTCCACAGAACAGGCAAATCTTTTATGGGTCAAAGTATACGCTTCTATAACAAACTGCCACAGGATATCCGAGATCTTCCACTGAATAAATTTAAACCTTTGATAAAAAGCCGATTGTCGAAAAAGGCTTATTATAAAATCTCGGATTACCTAGAGGATAAAGCTGCGTGGGCTTGAACTGCCTGACTCATGCAAGCTTTGAATTTTAAGGCTTACAATTTGTAACACCATATAAAGTGTTGGATAACTGATGGCTGCTGCACTAGTCAATTAATTGATGACATCAATAATATGTTAAAGTGCTTTGTGTCTTGCCTGACGAGGCACTGCTTAACAGCAGAAGTTAAATGTTAGACGTGTGCCACTGTGATATTAGATTGGTCATGCTCGCCATCGAAAGGTCTTTGCTTGTGGCGGCTTCGTGTGGCGGGTCACCCCCTTCCCTCCAATATGGTTGAGGGGAGTGATGGCTGCTGCTCGAGTCAACTCGTGCGCGGGTGCTGCTTGGGGGGACTGGTCCGACTACTATCCCTTTGGCTTTTTAGTTTGTTGTACCTACTTTCGTCGTATTTTATTATTTTTTTTTCCTGTATTATTTGATCTTTTGAACGGCAAGACACACTGTCGCTCTGATCTAACTGTAACATGACACACTGTTTAAAAAAAAAAAGTGATAAAATGACAAGCCCGCTGAGTTTCTTGCCGGATCTTCTCAGTTGAGGCCGCGTTGTGATCCGGTGGTAGCTTTTAAAAAAAAAAAATACATGACCTTTCAAAAGTGCTAGCGTTAAGCCTATTTGAAATAAACTATTTTTGACTTTGACTTTTTTGACTATTCAATAATAATACGAGTTACGGTAACGCGTGCTTGCGGTAACAGTCAGTTTTTTTTTTAGTTTTATATGGCAACATGTGTATATAACAAGTATGTTTATTTTGGGAATCTATTACAAGTAAGTATGTACCCAGACACAATAACCTACTCCAGTAGTTTAATCATATTAATAAATACCGCGCAGATCCGGAATTTTGCTCAGGGAATTTGCATTCATGCGGAATTTTACAAGAATGCAGGTTGTACCGGTTGTACGTTAGGATTATATTGAACAGTTTTGCTCTGGAGAAAGGGGTACTTGTATACATATATGGGGCATACATTGGAGGTCATTATCAAATTTCTACGAAACATAATTACTAATGTTACTATTTCTATCAATAATTATTAATAAATCTACCTATTACTCAAATTAAATCTATGCTTAACTTGGATAAACCCAAACAGTGGGAATATTTATTACAGGATGCTAAATCATTGCAAAACCGTTTTTTTGTAACAATAACGTAACAGAATACCGCTCTTATTTCTTGTGCAGTAAGGATTATTTTACGTTTAATAATACGTTATGAAACCCGAGATATTAAGATGTATTGTGCAAAACATTGTAATTGTTTCCCATGACACGGTGTGCGGCGAAGACGGGTACTACGTCTCTTGCCCCGGATGTGAGGGTTCACACCACACTGTTGCCACGAATTCTGTAATGTATGACTATGGAATAGAGAAAAAGAAACTGTAGCCTATTTAAATAAAAATACGCCTACCTCATTTTTTATCAAGCCATCTAAGTATTTTTTTTTGCACAGATTTTCACGATATTTCGACTAAATAATTTCATTGAGAGGCAAAAGCTCTGTCTTCAAATGTGTAATAATAATGAATCTTCGTTCGGTTCACTAACACATTTTTTTTTACCAGTTATATAAAAGTTACAACAACAAAAGCTCACGGAATATAAGGTAAATGAAGCAGTATTTTCGTTCCCATAATTGAATGAAAATATTTACATGAACGCTGACAACCCTAACACGGACAATGGAGCCGTTTCCTTATCTTGTGGCGATATGCGGTGTTTGCATTGTTTTCTTCGGGTCGTGTACCTACTGGGAGAAAGAAAGACGAGCTGAAACTGTAGGTATTGTCACAAGAAGATTTGAATACATATATATGATACCACGGTAGCTGTTATGTTAAGGTATACAGGGTGGAATTTTGTAATGCCACCTGAAGGGGAATACTAGTACTCTTAATACTGTAGATAGAAAATTTTACTCAAAGAAAACATTCCTTTATTTTTTAAAAGAAAGAAAACTGCATTTGAAGATTTTTTAAAATTCGCTTGCCGCACCCGGTAATCGAATCGACTAAAATCTCTAAAAGTTGCACCCTGTACTTTTATTGCATCGATCGTTAGGGTCAATTATAAGGATGAAATCTCTCTAACAAACTTCATAAATTAAATAAAAGGAAAACAATGAAATCTTAAATTATTTTAATTATTTACAAAAAATGGTAAACTAACTAATTAATTGCTCGAAATGGGCTCCATCTTCTTGGTTACACAAATTTATTCTTCTAACGAATTCATTTCTAGTAACCTTAACGTGTTGTAGTGAATGTTATACGTCATTTTAATGGATAAATGACGTCAATGATAAGTAAACAGATGGATCTTTGTGTAAAAGTGCTTTAACTTGATCCATTGAATTAATAATTTAATATTTCATTGTTTTCCTTTTATTTAATTTATGAAGTTTGTTAGAGAGATTTCATCCTTATAATTGACCCTAACGATCGATGTATGAATGTTTTCTTTGAGTAAAATTTTCTATCTACAGTATTAAGAGTACTTCCCCTTCAGGTGGCATTACAAAATTCCACCCTGTATAATATATATTCTGTTAAAGTCACTTAATTAAATTTTGTTTTACGAACTTAGTGCGGAGACAATCAGGGCCCCAAGTCTACGTGTGTCAATAGTGTATCAGTTGCATAGTTTTACACATTTGGTAGTCTACCAATTTTATAAGACCAGTGGCGTGTCAGTGACGCACCCCGGAATACAGCAAAGTGTAGTATGTTTCCTATCTGGATGGACGTCCCCCTATACATGGAATCTATGACTATCTAGTAGAAACTTTAGTCTAAAAACCAGATACTTGTTGTTGTTGTTGTTGTTGTAGCCTCCGTGGCGCAGTGGGAAACCGCTTGCTTTGTAAACCGGAGGTCGCGGGTTTGAATCCTGCGGGGGGCAACAAATTTGAGTAGTTGTTCCTTACTGGCTAGGACAATGCAGGCCGATCACCTGATTGTCTGTAAACTAAGATGATCCATGCGTCGGATGGGCATGTAAAAAGTCGGTCCTGCGCCTAACCTCTTCCCGGTCGTGTCGGTCTTCCGTCCCATCGGATTATGAGAGGTATTATATAAAGGAAGAGAGAGTGCACTTGTGTCTACGCAAGCGCTTGTGCACTATAATATCTCCTGCGTACATGGCTGATCTTGTGAAAGATTGGCCGCTGTGGTCGTTTCGGCCAGGAGGACATTATTATTTATTATTACTTGTTACTACTAATACGAGCCTAGACTTCTTGTAAAATTAACGTTACGACTTAGATATTTATTAAGAAGTTTCCGTCAAGTCACAAGGAAAATAACGTAGCCGACTTCATGACGGAAAAATGAAGAAATTTTACAACAGCGATAAGTTTATGAATGGCATGCACGCCATCGTGCCGACGCCGACGTCACGCTGCCATTACTGAAACGTGACAAGAAACTTAATTGAACACAAAATGATCACGCGCGACCTCGTGTTTAAGTCACTTCAAATAACCTAATAGGTCTTCATGTGTCAAGCATTTGTATATAGTTGGCATTGCTGCACTTTATGTTCTGAGGTGATTTAATAGGTTCATGTACAACACTATAGCCCGCCGTTTGAATGTGTCGAAAAGCGGGTATTACGTGTACGGGACCAACTACTCGCTTTGAGTATCAAAGACTACTCGTGATACCATTATCAAAGCATCCGCGGCCTTGTCTGGACCGAAAAAGATGTGAAGAATACGTCTTATTAAATAACCTTTCAGGAAGAAGTTTCTGGTTAACGCGTATTTATTTTATTCCGTGTTTATAGCTGACCATACACGTTCAGATAGATATACCTAACTGGTTTGCTTGTACAGTTAAAACTGTATAGATAAACCGGAGCGTGTATGTCGCACAACTGTGCAGTTTTTCCAGCCTATCCCGCTTCATTCATCATGTAAGTACATGCCAAGAATTTTGTAAGATCTAGTCACGAAAATTTAACCCGCCTTATCGTAACAAGATTTTTCTTTTTTTTTCAGATTGGTCAGTGCCGAAACAGTGTAGGCAGTTCGTGTGTAGAAACGATACGAATTCTTGCATAGGCCCGGCCAGAAGTCGCTCTAGGCTGGAGACTGAGGATATCCGTTCCGCTTCTTATGCATCGCGCGTAGACTGTTCTGTTGTAAGCTTTATTGTAGTATTTTACTATACACGACTATTAAATTACTGTCCAGCATTTATACAGTGTCGATGTTTAAAATGAACGCATTGATAAGATAATCATTTTTTGAATTTGAATAATAGTCTACATGAACCATCGATATAATAATTATATAAACTAGATTTGGTGTCACGGTTCAAAAAGTGGTAGCGAGAAATAGCGCCCTTGTGTCGCTATTTCTTTACAAGCCACATCCTGACAAATTTATTTTTGCCGATAGGAGTGTAGCTACTGTCTATATGAAACTGTCAAACTACAAGTCATTATCATTATAAAATCGTTAGTTCACGTTTCCGCCACCAGCACAGATAAGTTTGCAACCTCCGCGACCACATTTTAGATGTCATTTTGTTCGTGAATGTTTATCTAGTTTATATATCGATATATCGATATTATATATCGATGACATGAACTATTTATTATCCTACATCACATCAACTACAAATATATTACCTATCTACGGTATGTCTCGCTCGTGTAAGCTATGCTAACGAATAAAAAAATATTCTGTATCCTGAAAACCTAAATGTTCATTACAATAGATCCTAGAGTTCAAAGTGGACCAACATGCTATCATTGATAGGAAAAAAATTTGACCGTGTACTATATTAATTTAAATAAAAATAATGAACGTAAAAATTTATTACGTAAATGAGAAATAAAATTTTAAATGGGTTTTATAATAAAAAGAAGTGTATTCACTTTCGATAAAAAAAAACGTAATAAAAAGCAATTCAACCTCGAATAAGCTACCTATAACCTTCCACTGACCTTAATAAGTTTTTAATTGACGTAGTGTTGTGTTTAATTACTTTGTAAACAATTTAATATTGTAATGCGGAAAGTGGAACAACATAAAAAGATTAGCATTCGATAAATATATAAGTAAACACCGTCTTCGTGCTGATTTATTTATTTAACTTCATGCACATTAAGTACAAGGTGGACTTAATGCCTTAGGCATTTACTAACAGTCTACCTCTGGGTAGTGAAAAAATATTTTGAGCTAGGTGTTGTAGTGTACTGGTAAATTGTGTAAAGTTGTGGGTAGACAAGTTTATCGTCTCAAGCGGGCACACTACGCAGGCACTGAGTGGGGATGTGAGAAAGACATAAAAGCCCCTCTAGTGTAGGAGGGGAGTTCAGTCGAGTGTTAACCACTGTGCGGGTCAGACGTGGTGTGTGCGTTAACGAGCCGATATAGTGTAGTGTTAATATTAACAAATATAGTGAACTCTACATGGCGACGAGGTGAAAACCGTGAGTAATTATATATTTTTGATAAATAAAAGTGCAATTTAAATTAAAAACAAATAAGTGGCGTGGACGAAATACTTTATTACGTGATAAGTTAATAAAATTAATCATAATAAACTATTTTTGAATAATTGAAAGTGACAAAATAAGTGTTTGATCATATAAGTACATACAATTAGTTTATTCACTTTCTGGAAAAATAATATTCAAGTGATGTGTGTGTGTGTAGAATTGAGTGGCAAAATAAGTATTTGATCATATAATTACATACAATTAAAATCTTTTCACTTTTTGGAAAAATAATATTCAAGTGATAAGTGAACATAATTAAACAAAAACAGAAAAAAAAACAGAAGTGTGAAGTCAAACGATTATCTCAATTCTCAAGTAGCCTCTATCTTGACATGGTCTAAAGATTACCTTTTGGAAATTATATTTTTACATGTAAAAGTGAACATACCTACAAAAAAAAAAAAAAACAGTGAAGTCATGATTATCTCGATTCTCAAGTAGTCTCCTCTATCTTAACGAGGTCAAAGGATGACGACCATTTTGTCATAATATCTTTCGCTTCAGACAGATGATTTAGAATACTTTAGAATAGCTTGGTAAAAAAAAAAAAAAAAAATTACGTGCAAAGGTGCGTACGTACAGTATGCGGGTTTAAACACAAAATCTTTTCTGTAGAATATCAGAACTTTAGTTGTCAGAACCTGGGCTTCTTTATAAAAATACCTTGATACCGAAAAGGAAGCCTAAAAGACTTAAAAAAAAGAGGAAATATTATATATAATAATATATTAACCACAGTTCGTAGTCCCCTTTCCGCAGTTTAAAGAAGCGTTTTGATGCGCTTTCCCAGACAGATAGAATAGCTAATAATTGACTGACCTAAAGGCGTGTAGTTGGTTTTATTATAAGTATGTCCACAACGCCTCTAAAGTTCATAAAAATGGCACCTGTCCTGATACGCGCAGCTAAACCACAAATGTAAACGCTAAATAAAATTTCTATATACTTGCATATTATATTAACAATGAATGTCCCTGGGGCTATTATATCCCAGATTAGATTTTCCCACAAAATTTGCTTAAGGTTGTGAGGTGAACCTAATAAAATGTAATTGCATATATTAATGATTAATGGGTATAGATGAAACATAAATTCAATGATCACTCATAATTGTTATACGAGAAATACTACTTATAAGTAACTAGTCCCAATAGAAGAAATTATTCAGTTATAATGTGTAGGTGTAGAAGGTTAGCAAACCTTATCCTGATCTGTAATGTAAGGGTTGTTTTAAAGTACCTGAGTGCTATTGATTCTAGTATTTAATTTGCAGTACCTAACCTAAATGGTTACTTATATAAAATTTTGCTAAGGACATTCAATAAATTATGTAGGGCGGTGTCAAATTTCTAATGGGTGTTTGAATACCGATATTATATTATTCATTTGCGATGGTTCAAATACCACGCATTAAATTGCGAAGGTACCATACAAAAAGTGGTTCACATTAAATTGTGAACAGGCATTAAATTGCGAATGATGGTTTAAATACCGTGCATTAAATTGCGAGGGTTTAAATACCGTGCATTAAATTGCGAGGGTTTAAAGACCGTGCATTAAATTGCTAGGGTTTAAATACCGTGCATTAAATTGCGAGGGTTTAAATACCGTGCATTAAATTGCGAGGGTTTCAATACCGTGCATTAAATTGCGAGGGTTTAACAAACTTGCATTAAATTGCGCAGTGGTGGGTTTAAATATCGTACGAAAAGTGGTTCACATTGGATTGTGAACGGGCATTCAATTGCAAATGAGGGTTTATATACCTTGCATTAAATCTCAAATGAGTTCAAAATACCGTACAATAAAGTGTATGGTGGAGGCCAATCGGGAGGTAGCAATATCAAGTATTACTGATCCTGATCTGATGGTTACCATGGTAGGACAGAGATTGTTCAAGGACTGTAGTGTCGGTCACGGCATGGGGCATTCATAAGTATATCAAGCGGAAACCTATGCCATAATTGCCAGTATTAAATAAATGCAAAGGAGAAATGTAAAAGGTAAAACCATTTGCATTCTCAGCGACAGTCAGGCAGTACTGAAGGCTCTGAATTCCTTCAGAGTTGCTTCTAAACTGGTCAAAGAACGTGTTACAGGTTTGAACAACTTGGGAAGATAACAATGTCTGCCTTATCTGGGTACCTGGACACGAAGGCGTCAAGGGCAAGGAGAAGGCAGATAGACTAGCGAAGGCCGGCTCTTAGACAACCGAACCATTTGTGGGGTTCCATATGGAATATATCACCAAGCATTATATGCACATGCTAGAAATGAACACATGAAGGAATGGAGGGCAGCGTCAGGCCTAAACCACTCTAAAACATTCTCTAGCACAAGGGGGACTGAGGGTTTAAATTATTAAACCTAAACAGATCACAAATAAGGCACCTAGTAGGTGCACTCACAGGACATTTTGGTACCAACGAGCATCACACAGAATGAGGCTGAACTGGTAACCCCGCATTGAACATCGACGCAGCCTTCGGATCGGACAACAGCACAGCTTCGCCATCGTTCTCTTCTGCAACAACCAGCGAGTCACAAGCCAGCCAGTATCCCGGCGTCATCGGATGACCAACGCATTGCGGCTGCGGATGCAAGCCTGGTCGACCTTCGGCCACAACATGGCACAACACCCCTGCACTATGGCCGGTCCTTGTAAGAAGAGCGCATCCCTCTCACCGGTACGCCTAGCAGCCGTCAGTCATACCCACTGCACACCTCGACTCACTGAAGACGTAGCAGCATCAGCTTCGACTCACTGGAACTGCATCCACTGGTATTGGCACAGCGACTGGAACACAAGGACGAGCTAGCAAATGAAGACGTTCATCGACTTCCAGTCTTCGGGGAGAGTGATGTGGCGACTCGACATGACCGGATGGCGCCACATGTGGTACAGCGATGCGATGAAAAGCAAGCAGCATCACATACAACGCGATACATGACGACACCTCCGATTCCTGAATCTCGCAAGTGAAGTTTCTCAAACGTGGAGAATATATACAACATCCCGACATCAACTGTAGGGGGCTTCGGCCCTGACCGAGCATCACACCTCGCTCGGTCGGAGGATTCTCCCTTTGGTACGTCGTTGCATCGCTAAAATTTTAATGAACCTTCAGTTTCCTTGAACCTCTTTCGGAACTCGGGTGATACTTTAAGGGGAAAAGTTTGTGTGACTAGAAGTTCTAATAATCTTCTCTGTTAATTTTATATAAGTTTAATTTAATAATACTATGTTTTTCGAGTTATTTTCAGAACAATACTAAGTGTTTCGACAGCAAGACTCGCGGAGTAGTTGGGAGGTTTCTTCTCATCGAAGTTAACTGCAAGGGCGTGTTGGCTTAGGCATCTCGGTTCTGATCAGTAGGTAATCTTGATCCGGATGCGTTAGAGTTAGAACTGATTGGCTGTCGTAAGCAGATTTGAATTTGATCTCAACATTTAATGTTAACAGTCTAATTAGTTCCTAGTTTTGGCTTTATTTCACTAGTCCATCAACTCTGTCAAGACTGACCGAGCAAATAAAGCTATGTGAGTATATTCCTCTATGGATCCACACACGGGGAGGCAGTGTCTCGTAGGATGGACGTGCTAGCGATGTCATTGATACGGGTGGCTGACTGACAGCGAAATACGGTGGTCTTATTTGAACTTTTCGGTGGAGGATACAATTGTTATCAATATTACCTATTTAATCGACTGAGTCTATCATAATAATCGATAATTATCCGGGGAGCAGTGGTAGTGAATCTACTGTAAAGATCCAATGCGACCAACAGATATTACGAGTCTTGTTGTTGTTGCCGCTGTACTTTCTTATTACTCGGGAATGTTCTCTGGTGATATTTCATGTAGTGCTGTGGGTTCGTATCACAGGGTCTTACTAGCTTGTGTTATCAAATCATATAATAGTTATGATCAACACTCTTGTGACTTTAGTTCCTAGGCCGTTGGAAAGTCAGAATAGGAAGCTGGTCGGCTAGGGTTGGCTGTAAGGGAAAGAATAAGATTGGTGTACGCGCGGGTGAACTATTTCCCGCGTCGATGGCTGGTCTTGTCCCCACAAGATTGGCCGGATTGGCCGGTGTGGCAGGAGGATATTATTTATTGCTTTATTGCTTTAAACTCAAGCATCGGTGAGTCAACCATGAGTGCAGTTGACCACAGCCGGTACATTTAGAATGTCTGGCGAAATGCTTAAGAGTGCTTCTAACTTCCTTTGAAGAGCACGCCAACTTGCGGGCCAATATATCCTTCCCCGAGTGACCCCGCACTCCTTCTCAATACAAGCCTTATCCTTGAGGTCCCCTGGGACCTGGTGTTTGGTAGAAACTCATTTCAGGGGCACTCCACTAAGCCACGCTGGCAGGAGTAACGAAACGTGCTTTAGATACTCTGAGAATATATAATAAAATAGGTACTTACCTAGTTTAATAAAATGTAATAAATGCTTCTATGTAAAGAATTTAAAAAATATATTATTTCAGAAATGCTATTATGAAGTAGATAGTCTTAAATTTCTAACTAGGTAATTAAATTATAATGAATGTCTAGTTTTGACATTAATATTCTTATAATTATCAAAAAAAAAAAAAAGAGATGTATAAAGGACAGTGTATAATAAGATCAGTTAATGAACATTATTCATTTTATGATAGTTACATACTTGTTATTTTGAGAAACGATTATTAATTTACATTTAAATTAAAAATTAAATTTTCTTTAAAAAGGAAGGGATGTAGTGTACTGGTAAATTGTGTAAAGTTGTGGGTAGACAAGTTTATCGTCTCAAGCGGGCACACTACGCAGGCACTGAGTGGGGATGTGAGAAAGACATAAAAGCCCCTCTAGTGTAGGAGGGGAGTTCAGTCGAGTGTTAACCACTGTGCGGGTCAGACGTGGTGTGTGCGTTAACGAGCCGATATAGTGTAGTGTTAATATTAACAAATATAGTGAACTCTACAGGTGTCAATCAGTGTGAAACAAACTAAAGAACATAGATAATAATATATTATTTAGACATAATTAAATATAAATATATATTTAAACTATGTATATATAAACGATGATGTCCTTCTAAAGGATACGGACAGTTCAAGGACCAGGAAATCAGTCCGCTATATAGGAGATGTACGATTCAAATACTCGTGTACAAAATATATTGGCAAACCGAAAACAGATACATGACCGGAGACAGATCTGGCGAAGCTAACGTTTTACATAATACCCAATCTTTCAGATGCATGAGGCAAAAAATAAATAACCGATACCTTTGTTTGTAGATATACAGAGTGTCCCAGATATCAAGCTGATAATGACGCATTGTGTAACCCACAAGCAATCCATTTGTGAAGTTATTTTTGTCGTTATTTACCCGAAAAATGCATGAATTTCTTATTAAACCGGGTGGGCACGCAATCATTAAAAAACAGTCTCTCCATAGGAGTAGGCACGATGGCACAGCCACCCTTACCCCCTACCCCCTACCCTTTTACTTGATATACCCTTTCCGGGACACCCAGTAGAGAAACTATATAATTTACAAGCTACTTGTAAATATCGCATTAATGATGCATTATTTATCCAATTTCTAAGCAAATATCTCCCATTTAATTCATCATACGTACTTGTTATGACAATTTCGTAAATTTGAGATCATCACGCTATCCTCCTCGAACAGAATTCTGTTTACAGTTTGGCCAATTAGAAGACATTGTTTAACCATGATAATTATACCAAAGTTAGTTTAGAAAACAAATAAATTGATGAAGTCTAACAATGCTAATGAGTTGAACGCACTACCTGTTAAATGTAAATTAAGAAATCACAATCAGTTTGTTTTGTCGGAGTTCATGGCATTGAATGTTAATTAGTAGGTCTATTTTGAAACGCTTTATCACAATATGTTTACTATGTAATTATAGTAATGCTGTTTTTATTTAAATACAATGGAGTGAGGTTATGAAAAGATAGAATACGAGTATATTTTTAGAATCAAATATTGATATAGGGTGAGTGGGGGGAAGACGAAAGTAAGACGAAAGGCGGGGTAAGACAAAAAGTCTCCTATAAGATAAGTAGCATAAAGGAGACTTTTTGTGTTGCCTTTCGTCTTACTTTCATCTTCCCCCCACTCACCCTCCCTTAAAATAAGAAATCTGTGGACTTTTCGTTTAAAATAAGAATACCAATAATAATATTCTATAGCTTTACTGTTATACCTGAAAATCATAGAAATTGTCTAGAATTGGTGTCCGATCTAAATAACATGACATTATACTAGGTTTAACAGCTCAGTGGACGAGCGCTTGCCTTGGAAACAAGGTGCGCAAGTTCATCTTGAGGGGAGGTCCATGCTCAACAGTGGGATAAAACAAAGGCTGGTATTATTATATATATACTAATAACCCGTCAGAGTTAGACACATTGGACCAAGTTCGTTCTATATTTTTTTTAGTTCATTCAAAGGTATGTGGTCCGAAAGTATAGGTCATTAATCCCCATTTTAATTGTGTGATGATTTGATTTTAGTGTCGGCAATTTAATTAATTTTTGATGATATGAAATCGTATGTGTGTTAAACCTTAAAACTAAATGAAACCGGTTTATCAAGGTAAAAACAAATGTGTAGTATTCAACAAGCTGTGCATACCTGTATGACAATGCGGCAGACCCATATCCGGGCTGGTGTAGTCGCAGCTGTGCGGGCGGGTAGGGCTGCGGGGCGTAGGGCGCCGCGGGCGGCCGGGGCTGCGGTGGCGCGACCACAGCCCCCGCCGCCGGCTTGCCGCCGTATGCCAGTGCACCGCCGTGCCCGTGATCCGTCTGCCCGGGCCTGTTGACAATACAAATACTGCTTTACAATTTTGACACTTGAAATTTTCGTGATGATGACGCTTGCGGTCACAAGCGGTGTATCACCTTTAGGACGACAATCACTTGCACGAGCCGGCCCGGGTTAGGCGCACGTGACGTCGCGTCGTTTTATTTTGATTGAAAACTGGTACACCGTTCGTGTCCGCGATAGTACATACATTTTTAATCTTTACATAGTATGAAACTAAGTCGCTTTCCACTATTTCCACGTCTATATGTGTATCCGCTGACGCCTCCTAAACCACGCAACAAATTTTTAACCGGTTTTTTAGCATTTACACTGAAAACTAAAACCAAACAATTATATGTATCTGCGCTCTAGTGTTAAATAAAAAAAATACTTTCATTAGATTACTATTTAATAATTATATTTTATTCTAGTCAGAAACTTGGGTTCACAGTTTGAAGGACGATCGATATCGGTCGCTAACCGAAACCAAACCGATGGTTGAGCTACAGTAGAGTTTAAAGTTAAACATAACATCCGTAGTTCTGCCTTTTTTAACGGCACTTACACATAACACAACGCACCTGGACAGGTGGCTGGACAAACCAAAATCCACCGTGTATATGCTACTAGTACGTCAGAACAAAATTACAACGTCTGGTCTGTCTCTCAGCAATGACGCAGCCGTGCTGTGTACCGAATGACTCCCGTTAAAACACAGTCACTATCTGCAGGATGCAATGCTCGTATGCACTGGCCGATAAGTGCGTTAAGATGTATAGCGCACTAATGTGTATCTCCACTTAAGGGTGGAGCTCTAAATTAGGAGTTATCTTCGCCTAACTAAAACTACTACTACTAACACACACCGTTCTTTTAAGGGCGGCTATTACCGATTTCAGCATACCTATTCATGAACGTCCAAGCCAGATCTTCTATTGTGTAGCAAATTCAGCCCTCATCTTTAGTAGACTTGGGACATCACAAGTTGGCAGGATGTCATTAGCGATATCGTTTGGTTTGGGGGCTTAAAGAAACATAGAGGCTGACCGCCCTACGGCTATTGCCACCCGTACTATAATATATAGTATCGTACTATAATTTTTCCCATTGTGCTATATAATATAGAAAAATAATATACTTAGTACGAAATGTTTTATATTTTCATCGAAAATTCAATCGTAACGTCGGTTAACGAAAAAAATAATAATAAATACGAATGGAAATCAAAATATTAAATAAATAAGGAGAAATAATTGTGTACTATTTTTTTTTCCAAAAGTACTACATAAGTATATGATTATTTTTTTTAAATGAAAAATCCTACTATTTCTTCAAAAAATGTGGCAACCCTACCTACGGCCTCTACCTTAATGGTGAATTGACGTGGTCATCAATGGCGAACAGTATCCTTTATTAAAAAACCTTGGCTCACAGATGCAATTTACCGTGCACATGGTTGAAACCAATTCATTATTAAACTGATACTAATACTTATATACTTTTTTTTTGTAAATACATACTTAAATAGATAAATAACACCCAGACACTTGGTGGGAATCGAACCCACGACTCATCGGTTAGCGGACAGGTCTAACCACTAGACCAACGGGCCCGTCAAATGAATTTGAATTTAAACTACTCCAAAATTCCCAAATTCCATGCAATCAACGCAATTTTAAAAATAAATATTTAAAGAAAACCGATGTATATTTTCGGCATTCATGAATCGTAATAAATTAACTCAAAAATAACAAGTATAAATTATAAAAGCTTAAAAAACCCGACTGCGATCAAACAAAATGGGCTTAAAATACATTGTACATACATAATACATGTGTATATTTCAACTCGTCTCGTTAAGACCTTGCATATTGATGTTTTTGGAAGTAAAAAAATACAAAATGGCGGCTGACAGACGCGATATTAAATTTGAAAAGAAAAAGTATAGCCTATATCACTCCCACAACTCGAAGACGAATTTAACGACATATTATTATAAGTTTAGGCTGTAGACCGTGCCAAAGAAATAGACATACATACTCTTGAAAAACATGGCCCTCTTTCTGGGGCATTTGGGCAAATAATATTTTAATATTTTATTTTAAAATGCGCATTAGCAATCTACAACATCTAATTACATCATTTTTACCGTTACACATAATAATATGTATTGTAAATAAATTATGCGAATGCACGATATAGTTGTGAGTTTGTGACGCAGAGGTCAGTCGTCTGCGAGCGATCGAGATCGCTAACGGAAGTGAAGTTTAAAATGGCATATCACATTTGTATAAGCTATTAATAACATGGCCGGGAAATGTAGTCATTCTGATACTGAGAACTGTGATTTCGTGTCCGGTCTCTCAGCAACAGCCTAAGCCGAGGTTATAGTCTCCCCTCTTCTGACCTTCACAGGTTGGAGCGGTGTGCGCGCTCGCTCATCTTGTTCAGTCAAGCTGATCCCAACAGTAAACTAAGTACGTTATATCTTCATCATCACTATCAGTTCACTATCACTACATATTATAAAACAAAGTCGAGAAAGGTTTATATACATGCATAATATAGTAGAAAAACACTGATAAGTTTAGAGGTTTCTAATGTGATGTAAATAAACACATTTTTTTGCGCTTACATTGCAAACGCTGGCTGAACCCTACGAGATATCAAAATAATGTACTACAATATTGTACACCTTAACAAGGTCTACAAAAAGTGTCAAGTCCGCGATGGTATACAGTATCTCTTAGGATAGATAAACATACATAACTATTTTGTATAATTTAGAAATAGTTAATGGCTTATTTATGATTTTAAACAAAATAATATCGATGTAAAACAGCATCCAATTAAGTATACCTAAATATATTTTTTGCTACCCCTTCGGCTTCCCAGCCGGGGCGGGCTACTGGTTATTTATAAAGTATTTACTATTTGCAATACTAATTAAT
The DNA here is from genome assembly GCA_911728495.1 of Furcula furcula. Classification (NCBI taxonomy): domain Eukaryota; kingdom Metazoa; phylum Arthropoda; class Insecta; order Lepidoptera; family Notodontidae; genus Furcula; species Furcula furcula. The sequence continues at coordinate 11,899,887 of OU452258.1, forward strand.
TACTTACGACTTTTGATATGTATTTTAACTTTCATATGTAATAACTTTGATATAGGTACTTATATTTTAATAAATTCCTATAATAACCTATTTAATATTCATTTAATTGCAAAAAAGGCAAATAGAGAGATTTAAAATAAAATAATAATAGCATTTTCGTAGTCAGTCATGTTACAACACTAATTCAGGTACGTGAGGCATTTATAGAAAACTCAGCATTCATATTGTGAAAGCTAGTCAGTAAAAAATCAATGACGAATTGAACAACAGTCGTTTTTTCACAATTTTAATTCAATTCTAGTGAAAGTTTGATACGAGATAGTTTGCTGAAGCTCTCGACGAAACAATAATAATAATGGTTTTAATTCGTGTGAGAATACAGTCTGTTTGTTGGTCCCATAAGAAAGTTAATTGTAGGGTTACTCTTGATACTAATATTAATACGAATTCAAATTAAACACACGATCACGTGACGTCGACGAAGTCTGTATTGTCAGCACTGGAATTTAAAATTGGATTGAAATTAATTAATTAATTTAAATGAAACATTTTATTGAAACAAAATATTTACAGTTTATTTACAAATATGTACACTTAAACTAGGTAAAAAACTTCCTCGAAGTTGTCGCCGCACTGGGAGGGAAGGGTACCTAAAAGACTGGCGGCATTACCCCTTTGTATGGCCAAGCTTATACGTTGGCAGAAAAAGCTACCAGCCCGGCGGTCTCCTGAGACTTCGATAAGTTTGGATGAAATTTCTTTTACCAAAGCGTGCGTCTCATGAGACCAAGGCCCCATGGTCTCCACCGCAAAGGGCGCAAATATATAGCTCGAACCTAGAGCTGCATACTTGCGTCGCTTTGCATCACTAGCGGCCGCCGCAGCCCCTCCAGCCGCCCTGCAAGTTGCCGGGGTGTGGGACGCAGCAAGTGTGTCGACAATTAATTTAAATTAACATTATTTTCCATAGATCGATAGATTTTTCTTCAATCCAGTTAATACTGGATTGAAGAAAAATCTATCGAGACCGATAAATTATAATCGTGAAGAATTATCGTAAGATATAATATAACATACTATGTTACACCACTGGCAAAATGAGGTTTGCACTCATGTATAAAAGAAAAAAAAATGAAATGTACATGAGCTCAAAAAACTTTTACAATGAATTGGCATTGTGCAGTTTTTATTTACAGTAAAAGTTCGGTTGGTGATAGATAAATAAAATACATTAGCACCTTTCAGCACGTCCTCTACTCATTGGAATATGTACCCACCCGCGTTCCTTTATTTGCGACACAGGCAATGATTTTCATAAAAAATACATTACACTGACACATATTACAATGAACTCCGAATTTATGAGCCAAGGAATTTCTTTTCCCTTGAGTTTCTTTGCCACAATCTAACTTATCATTTGAGAATTTGGGGTGATATCATCGCGTGTTCTTTGAACAGACGTTAATGCGATATATTCTGCGATATTCTACTGTTATTTATACCTTGCTTCGTTTTTGCGTAACATAGATCAGAATTTGCGGTTACATTATTAAGAACAAGTTCTTATATGACCTCGATATTAAATTTATTGGATCCATCGTTCATCGGAACCGAAACGAAATGTTCGTTTGCTGGTGATTCCAGACTACTGCAGTTAAAAAAAATGAGTTTATTTTTCTGGTTTTAAAATATATCAATCCATACCTATTTTGTTAGAAGTAGACATCACTCAGTGAGAAAGCTTTAAAGTAAAACCTTATTTGCATTTTCACTTAAGACTAAAAAGGCATGTGCAAATTCTGTGCCATTACAATTGAAATAACAATTAGGTACAGAAAATGCTACTCCGACAGATGTGGCATGAGTCACGTTGTCATTGTGTGGACCATCAGGTGACTCACTCACCACGGCACCTTACACGGATTGAATCCGAAAATGAATCCGCCATTGAATTACACAGCTATAGTTAGATATTTCGGCAACAGTCCCTTAACTGGCTTACTCAGAGTAAAAGATTTCTTTTGAAATCGAATTCGTGATGCAAATGAAGTTTTATTTATTTCTCCAAGCCGTAATATGTCCCTGCTCGGCACAGTCTCTATGTGATTGAATCACCATCTGTCCATAACCTACGCCATAGTTTACCACGGATTAATAGGCCGCGCACGCTCTAAATAAAATATGTATAGGATATGTATAAATTTCATAAAAACGCTGTAGTTCAAACAGCACCAAATAGCGGAAGAGAAGGAAGTAGAATTAAAGTTGGCTGGAACTTTCTACTAATCGCCAACCATTTGCTTCCGTGTTCTGCCTTTCCATACAACTTCATTAGTCACATGACTGTTAGGATAATTACATTATTTTAATAAAAGAAAATGTAGATACGCACAAAATATCCCATGTCTCATATTTACATCAAACATCCAACTCACACCATAGCCTACCAATGAGTTTTAGTTATTTTTTATGGAGGTTTAGGACAACGCGGGAGTTCTCAAAAACAAGCAGTTATTTTCTGTGTTCAAAACATCGTTCAAAATATCGGCTGTATGTACGCAAAAGTGCTTTTTTATATCGTGGTAATAAAAATAGATTTATTGAGAGATGAAATACATCCACTACTGAAGCACAAAGCCAAAATGGGTGCTACTGGTTCATTTTATAGCCTGTTTTTGTTCCACTTGTGGGGGGCACACTAGTTCTTTTAACAACGTACTTATAAAAATATGTTCGCCAAATACCAGACTCTCTCACCATTATACATTTTTTTTTGCATCGCTGTGGACTAGTTTAATATTATAAACAATAAAACATTCGTAAGCACTTAAGCGTGGTCGCATGGAATAATTAAAAGTATATTCCACCTTATACGAAGGTACCTATAACACACATCTTGCATCGTAGTATGGTGTAGTATGTTAATAATAATTTCTTTATTTCAGGAAATGACACCCATAAAAATTATTGTACAATAATAAAAATAAAATGAAATAATGAGTAAAATTAAACATAAATTAATTATAATTCTATCGCTGGTGTACTCTAATCCAATATTTAATTAATGGATTTTCCACATTTTCAGAGACAGCCATGATGATTTTATTACTGGAGCATCTCATTTTATCCCAAAATGAAGCAATACGAGCTCGGATAATGCCGAAAAATTCGGAGACCCTCGCCGTCGCAAACATGTTTGATGCACTACAGAACCTGGGTAGCTTCATAAGAACCCGGTAAGCATCATTGTACTGAACTCTTAATCAGTTCCAGGTCCTTTTTGTGAAATTACTCCTCAGCTGACAAGTATACATACGCAAACAGTATGTTTTAAAAAGTATATTTTTGACATCTGTGGAGCACTTCGCAAATCTACGGGCCAGCATATTGCTGCGTACGGCGAGTGCCCTTCGTTCCCTCTCGATATCCCCGTCACCTTTAAGGGTTTCTGTCAAGATGTGACCTAAATATTTATTAAAATACTTCACTACGTTTATGCTTGTACCGTTTAAATAAACCCCGGGTATCCTCTCCGGGCCCTGCCCAGACCTAAATACCAACATTACGGTTTTAGTGACATTATATTTCAGTCCATGCGAATTTGCATAATTCTCACAAACGGAAACCAGTCTGCGCAAACCTTTAATTGAGGGACTCAGAAGCACCATATCGTCAGCATAACTTAAATTGTTGAGAACTCGGAGCCCGTTGGCTCGAATCGTAACAAGAAAAAACCGCGCAAAAAAATAGCCCCGGGCTCCGAAGGGTTAATACACGTATTGCCTAAATGGCAACCGATACCTGTCCTTCTGAGCTCCACAATCAAGTCATTGATATAGAGGTTGAACAGATCCGGAGGGGTGAGCCCTCCCTGGCGGACACCACAACAGTTAGTGTATTTAACCTTTAACAAGTACTGAGTAAAAGATTGCTCAGATGATTGATTTGCTCAGAGTCACACAACGAGCTATGGAGAGAGCTATACTCGGAGTTTCTTTGCGCGACAGAATCCGCAATCAGGAGATTCGCCGAAGAACCAACGTCATCGACATAGCTCTCAGAATCTGCAAGTTGAAGTGGCAATGGGCAGGCCACATCGCTCGAAGAACCGATAACCGTTGGGGAAGAAAGGTTCTCGAGTGGCGACCACGAACCGGAAGACGAAGCGTAAGTAGGTCTCCCACTAGGTGGACAGACGACATTGTGCGCGTCGCAGGTAACCGGTGGATGCAAGTTGCCAATTGTCGTTCATTGTGGCGTTCCAAGGGGGAGGCCTATGTTCAGCAGTGGACGTATTCCGGCTGGTGATGATGATGATTGATGATGATGAGTAGATTAAATTATTGTTACTTCTCTAATCAACAGTAATATTTTTCGCTAACTGCCGAAATTAATGGTGGAATAAATAATAATAATATAATAATAATATCCTGGGACAATTCACACACGGTCATCTGATCCCAAACGAGGCAGAGCCTGTACTATGGAAACCAGACAACTGATACTAATACATATATACTTTTTTTTCGTAAATACATACTTATATAGATAAAACACCCAGACACTTGGTGGGAATCGAACCCACGACCTGTTGGGTAGCAGACAGGGTCACTAACCACTACACCAACGGGCCCGTCAAATGGATCCAATGTGTAGTTTTCTTTTTTTTATTGACGATTATTATTCGAATTCGGACAAACAGAAGAAAGAGTATGACGTGTAGCCACGAACGGTGATGGTGTTAAATACATAGGACGATAAAAAAACTACTTTTACTACCGGGAAGTACCCGGGGCCACCTGGCAAGAGTACGGGCTGTACCATTGTTGAAAGCTGGCATTGACGTTAAGTCTATTGTAAGATACTTTGACTTCTGAAAATCAAAGCAAACGACCTAAGGCCTCATTTACGGAGGCGCGGAGCGTCGCGCGTCGCGTGTAGCGTGGCGTCTCGCATCTCTCTCTCACTCCTACAACGCCATATGTTTTTACTCCGTGCGGGCCGCGACGCGTGACGCCCCGCGCCTCCGTAAACAAGGCCTAAGACATTATAAAAATGTATTCAAATAGTCTACCTTTCGTGTGGACGCGCTGTTTTGGAAAACCATGCCATAACGTTATCATTTAATGCAAATTAAATTACTAATTTATCTGAATTACACCAAAAATACCTTTACCATCAATAAAGTTATTATACTAAGTGGCATTTCTAAGAACCAGCTTATATAGCAGTCCTCTTACAAAACACGTCTATAAAAGTTATTTATAACGTTACTTCTGAGAATCTGAGATTTATCAGCAGTGTTACCGCTTTTCTAATAAATGTTTGGCATACTTACAGGGTACCGTGCTTTAATGTATCTTTAAAATATACTAATATTATAAAGTTTTTGAGTTAGGATGTTCGGGGTAGTTTCCGTTACTATTGATCCGATTTTGAAAATTCTTTCACTGTTAGAAAGGTATATTATTCCTGAGTGTTTTCTCCTTCATATACTCTTAATTTCGGTGGACTGTTTATTCTTCGAGTTGATGTTGTTGGGCCGGTGTTAAAGTAGAAACGCAAGATGAGATAATTATGCCATCTATTACTATAGAAAGCACATAATACAAACTACGTGTTAATTGTACAAGTAAGGAAGCCTGAACAAAGCAGTGTTGCTATACATATAATTTTAATTCCAGTTAAACCATAAAAATATGAATTAATGTTGCCAACACTGAGTGCTATAGACTACTTTGTATTTTGGTAAACATAAAAAAAATGTCTGTATAGACAATGTAATATATATATTGAGAATAATGTTTATCTGTATACTTACATACATGTATTAATTTACGTAAGTTTGTACATTGTTAACAATGAGATGTCACCGTTAAACCCCGGGGAACCCGATATGAATGGGTTTAGTTATGTTTATCTCTAACATTCCTTATTGTTAGCCATCGATATACTATACCAACTAGATTTGCTGTCACGACCCGAAAAGTGGTCACGAAAATAAGAGCTACGGAGACGGCTGTCGCTCAATTGTCTGCAATTATTATTGAACTTTATTTTATAGTACGTAAGTTATCTTATTATATGAACATATTATTGTTTTGCGTGTACGTGTATAGTTGTAACCGCGACCACATTTTCGATGTCATTTTGTTCGTGACAGCAAATCTAGTTGGTATAGTATATCGATGTTGTTAGCGCTATTATTTGCCATGTTCTTGAACCCTGATAACGCGGCACGGCTAAGACTCAGCCAATGTAAGACTACTACTGCCACGGGGATGAGGTTGATCATCAGAGCCTATAGAGTTAAATACTGAAAAGTAGGAGCCAAGGGAAACGGGCTCCTTTTAGCGGTAAACAGACAAGATTGAGTTTTAGCGGCATTGAATCTCACAAGATTTACATCGCCCCATTCAGACTGTTGAAGAGAAAGACTCCCACGCTCTGCCATGGCCTCTCTTTCGCACCGAATGATAAGCTTCTTACTGGCGCGAGCACACTGCAGATATCTTTTTACAACAGTATTGTCATCTGCTTACTTATATTCTAGATACCGGTTACTATAAGCAGAACGTTAATACAGCAGAAAGATGGTTGTAGTTTATTTTATCGCTAACGAAAATAACTCCTGACCTGGAATGTGGTATTTCGACAATTCTAATGGACCGTTTGTTGTGAAAGAGGAGGTGTTACGCACTACGCCACGCACTGTTTGCACTCTGAGAGACGCGGTGTTAGTGCTGGGGAGCAAATCCATTGTGACCTGCAGTAATTTCGGACGATTGGTTAAATTGTTACAGAATAAAAACCAGCCCACGTTCATATCTCATTAAAGATGTTCATAATAATTATTAATGCAAGAAGGATGTGCAATAGTATTGGCATTTGGAACCTACTAAAAATTTGCACCTATTTCCCCCACGGTGATTTTGGTAATGTTGGTATACGTGAACACTTCATCCAATATGTTCCCCAAAACAGCAATGTACGTTCCAATGTGAAGGGCAACGTGGCAGGAGAAATTACTGGGCTTTAAAAATGTTCGTAGTGCCACTACCCACACCAACGCGTTCATTACTTCGTGCATTTTTATTTTGTACAACAAAAGCCGGTGAAACCGCGGGCATAGCAACACGTGGACTCGGAGCCGTCGTCGCGGCGTTGTCGTGTCGCCCACGCTACGACGCGTCGAGCTGTGCTGGCGCTGACAACGTGACCTTGACGCGGCGTCATCTTTAGACATCATATTTTTCCAAGTCAAGAGAGGCGGTGCATACCTATAGAATTATGGAAATTACTAACATATCTTCGAGAACCTATTGTTGAAACAATGACAATATATTCATTGATATTATACTAATAATATTATGTTATATCCCTTCTCTTAGTCGTAACACATGTCTCATTCTTTGGTCCCATTTATAAAGGGAGGATTCTCTGACCGAGCGAGATTGTAGAAATCTTCGTGGAAATAATAACTAAAATATTCCTAAGAAAATTACATCAGTTTGACGGATTTGTAGACAGTAGCGTATTGTCAGTTCCAGATAAGTTGGGTAACTAATTATTAAAAACACAGATGTTTGTAGTAGCTAGTTGCCACCCACTTGGATGATTTATGTTATAGGTAAGTATACATAAATATACAGATCGTGTTTCCTTGTATACAGGCAAAGCGTGGACAGAGTTATTTACTTGGACTTAGTCATAAATATAACCATTAATGAGTCACAGATTATCTGGAACTCGCAAAAAACGACTGACTCTTTAAAAAAATATATACCTACTTACCTATATACACGAATTTCGTAGAACCTTCTGCTTACTACCGTGGTAATGACATAAAGAAAACATTATATTCTGCTACATGAACCTTAGAATCACTACTTTTTACGCGATTTAGATTAATAATAATAAACATTTTATTTCAGACTTTTTGTCCATAGTAAAAAACATTATATAATGCTGCATACACACCGACCCAACGAAGCCCAAAGTTTCGTTGGACCTATCGATGGTTACGTTTCGGCCGAAGCCAACTACCAACGATCGTTCATTGGCTTGGTGTACAGACCTGCCCAAGGAACCTAACAAATGTTGTAATGTTTCTAAGTCATCGTTGGTCCTATCTGGACGTTTTGGCGAAACCCAACGATCGTTTGTTGGCGTTCGTTAGACCAGTGTGTACGCAGCATCATACCTAATGGTTGCATAACTCCGTACACATATTTAAGTTACATATACCTACGTCTAACTATCAATATAATGTAAGTATAGCTGTACATAGCTCGAGTAAGTTTTCATTTATAACTCTAATTAACTTGCCGTATCCGTTTGATAACCACTAACCACATTTATTTTATTTACATTCTGAATCTGTATTCTGAGGTCATTGAGATTAAATGTATACATACAAAGTATCTACCTACAATGTGTATCATAATCGTATCTCAACGTTGAGATTGCTGTTAGATCTCTTTTAGCTAGCAAATAGGTACACAGTAAGTAGATTATAACATAAACTACCTACCTAACGCGTACCTAGGTATAATAAAATTCTATAATTAGACGTCCTTTACCGAAAAACAACAAAAAGCTTTACATCCATAATAGCATCTATAAGTATACAATCCCAAGACATCGAAGTCACCTTTCAAGTCAAATGACCTTCGTTCACTAGCAAACAGCCGGCTGGCAACGCAGCGTAACGTAAAACCGACGTCCGTACAAATACAACTACCTACATTATATATAGACATCGGTTCAAACAACGTTATATTATGTGTACACGTGTATTTATAAGCGCGATGACCTGCGCGCCACCCGCCCGCGAGCCCGCCATTACGTGTGACGCATGCATCTGCAAAGCACGCAACAGCATATCCGCCAGTGCAGCGAGAACTGTAAATCACTTTATCGCAAAGCGTTAAGGTTTAAAATTAGACTAAGAATGTTTTTAGGTTAAGCTGCAATCTGCTGTGAAATGTCGAGAAAGCGTTTAGTGTTTTTTTTTAGAGCGGCGCAAGTGCAGCGTTCCGAGTAAACGAAAACAGATACTGTCCGGTCCACGTTTAGAACTCTGTTGATGCGAAATGCAGCTGTCTGTCATTTACTTATTACTTACACCAGCCACTTTTATCAATACTTAGGTTACGGGCCGTATGGACTATTGAGGACTGTTTATCTTAGCTGTTCTTACTTTAGTTATATCTATTTGTTTTAATAAAGCGATCACTCGTTGTGTGAGGTTGTTTATTATGACTTAAGTAGAAATTAATAATAGTGTGTTGTTGAAACTTTTCTCCATACGACGTACCGTCGTTTCGTAATTCCATTTATTGGATGGACTAATAAAAGCAGATAGCAAACGTGTTCACCTTTCTAATTTAAAAATAATGCATGAAGTCGAATATTTTTGGTCCTTTTGACTATTTAAATGTGGGCACTTCCAGTAGAATTGTCAGATTATATTATTATTGGTAGATTGTATTATTTCCTGGATATTTCTCCAACGATCTACAAAGTTTCAGGATCTAATCTAGCATGGTTAAAACTGGCCGGGTTAAAACAGTTAACTCTGACCTGCGTTAAAAAAGGAACTCTTGTGCTATATTTTATGCTACTGTGAGTTGTTTTCCGTAATATCGATGGTTTTTCATGTAATGTAAGGATTTTCGTGTTAAAAATAATGTTTTATTTCAAAATTATAAAATCCTCAAAATTTAATTTAATATTTGGAATTATGGAATAATGAACGAACTTCAACGAACCGTCTAAAGCTAAACGTACGTACCTATTGTACTACAATTAATAATTTAAATTGGAATTCTACATACATACGTATATTTATAAAACCGTAACACTCTTTTAGGTAAGCATATTATTAACCGACTTCAAAAAAGGAGGTACTGTATTCGACGCGTATGTATGTAATATTAATAAAAATGCGTAATATTCATATATGTTAGTCTATGTGGGCTTCTAAACGAATTTACCAAATTTCACGAGTGTATGTATGTATGTATGTATGTATGTATGTATGTATGTAGGTTTGTCCGCGGATTTCTCAGAAACTACAAGTCCGATTTCGAAAATTCTTTTTGCAATAGTTAGAATATCTTTCAACTTAGGGTAGAGTACAAGTTTCATCAAAATCGGTCCAGTAGTTTAAGAGATATAAACTTTTTATGTTTTCAGTAAGTTACTGTAATGTAGACGTTCGAGTTGCGTGATAGTGCTGATACCTATCTTGGTAAAATAAGTCACTAAAAAGTGTAAAATAAACTATTTTTAAAAAAATAAAACCGACTTCAAAGTAAATTATCTAAAAAGCATAAAATAACGAAATATATTATTGAAGTTGGTGCAGAATATACACAGCAGGTACGCTAACACCAACTTCAATAATATTTTCGTTATTTTATGCTTTTTAGATAATTTACTTTGAAGTCGGTTATTATTTTTTTAAAAATAGTTTTTATTCTCTTCTTCGTACTAAGAAACAAACATACACATTTACCTCTTTATACCAGACGCTAGATAACCTAACTTGACTTTGACTATCAATATTTTTTTGTTTAATATTAAAATAATAAACAGAGAGCCGACTGTAGATTAATTGCCCCAAAATTAAGAGCAGAATGCCTCTGAACTTGAAATTTAAATAAAGTACCCATTGAAACAATATTACGCAACCTTTAGAGCAAAATTAGCATATAATAGAATATATTAACTTTGAATACATAACTGTTTCAGTAAATTATTCGCTTATTAATTAAACAAAACAAACCAGTTTAGTTTGGTTTGGTTTTGCTGTCGTAATAACAGGATTGATATACCTAAGTGCCATCGCAATATGCGAATTTCACGACCTTTAACAAGGTTTTTAATAAGTAAGTGACCGCGCAGCTCCAACTGCGCTTTTTTTACGATTACCAAAATAAAAATTAGTAGTAAGTAGTATTAGTATGGTACTCAGGGATTACCTTTCTAACAGTGCAAGAATTTTCAAAATCGGATTAGTACCTATTGGATCTACTTACTGATCCGATTTTGAAAATTATTTCCCCGGAGATTACCACGAACATACGTTAGCAACTCACAAACTTTAGCTCTTCATAACATTAGTAGAGAAAGAAGTATAGATGATAAACAAGTTGCTATCACTTCTCTTAATTTTTTCTTCATAAATGTGGATAACAGTTGGCTATTCTCACAATCCAGTGATTGTTTTTTTTTTTAATTTATGCGTAAATTTCGTGGACGATTTAATAAGAAATAATAATTAAATAAAATCTTTTTTTTTTTAAATTGAACCGACTTCAATACACTGAAAAGTATAAAATAATTTAAATATTATTGAAGTTGGTGTTAGCTTACCGGCTGTGTATATTTGGCACCAACTTCAATAATATTTAAATTATTTTATACGTTTCAGTGAGTGTATTGAAGTCGGTAAAATTTTTTTTTAAAAAGATTTTATTTTATACTTTTTAGTGATATTTTCATATATAAAGATTGAACCATCGAAGACCGTAAAATGATCTAGGTAGGTTATGATCACATTATCGTCTACATAGTTTTACATAATTCATGTTTCTTCAGAAAAAAATATCCGGTCGTAATGAAATTTGCATGGAATCATCATAGTAGTTTACTCTCTCGAATAAAAAAAGAATCATCGAAATCGGTTCATAATTGTCAGAGCAATGTAATGGAGAACATCAGTTTTACCAGATAAATTCCTCCACATCGTTCATGGTCCTCCAGGAAGTTCTTATCCGGTTGTGATAAATTTCATACAGATTCATTAAAGTGGTTTCTTCTTTCGAATAAAAAAAGAATCATTGAAATTGGTAAATATTTGCCAGAGTTATGACAATTTTTGTCCTTAAAAAGCGACATAAAGTCATCTATATAGGCTTTCCTGCGAAGTCACCATTCTTGTTTTTTCAGGAACTACTTATTACTAAGCAATAATTTTTTTATGGGACCCAATCAATGGATTGAAGAATGGATGGAAGAAAGATTTTTTCAAATCGGTTCATAATTGCCAGAGTTATGCGCGAACATACATAAATATATATAATTATATATATATATATACAGACGAATTGAGAACCTCCTCCTTTTTTGAAGTCGGTTAAAAATTACAAGCAGGTACATTTTTTTCTCTATTACAAAATTATACCTAATCATTCAATTTAGATTCAACCTATATAAATGTATGTGTTACATCAGCTGGCCCCTTGGTCAATATAAAACATTAAACTGTAAGGAGATTTAAAAATAATTAGTAGGTATTTTTATAAATAAAAGCTGTTGTTGTGTAAAAAAAATTGAGGCTGCATTGTCGTCTCCGCGTCGAAATAAATGGAGTTTGAGCAAAAACTGGCGGTCGGCACAGTCATCGCAAACAGTTACATGAAGGTTTTCATTTTTGCCTGTTTGCTGGCTCAAAACAGGAAACACAATAGGGTTCACACTCACCACAGAAAAATTTCGAATAATAATGACCACCTCATTATTATTCATAATTTTGGAGTCAGATAGATACAATTTCATCATTATCGTCAGCCGAAAAACGTCCACTGTGCTGAACAAAGGGATCTTCCTTAGAAGGGAGGGATTGCCCACGCTGTAATCCACACACTTGGCAGGCGTCTTAGGGATCGCAGTACAGGAGGTCAGTAAGTCCCCACTGAGTTTCTTGCCGGTTCTTCTCAGTGGGGGCGCGTTGTGAACCGGTGGTAAACTCAGCCCTCTCTTAAGCGACAGCCCAAGCCGAGGCCGTGCCTCCCTGAGGTGCCCTTGAGCTCGTCGCTACTTCTGCCGTTAAGGCTAGAGTGCTTTAAGCGCTCGCCTCCTATTGTCCGGTGAAGCTGTAATGGCCATCTCATCATCATTCCCAAAAAAAAAAGGTGGTCAATAATCCAATAGAAAAACGCTGTTGCCCGTCTTTTTGTTTTCCCTTAGTCGCCTCTTACGGACACCCAACGGGAGGAGATGGGTGGGTGCTATTCTTACCCGGACACCCCACGGATTATACAAACAGTAAAAAGAAATCAGAAGAAGGGAAATCAGGAATACGGTAGCCGCATCCCATATTTCTGATTTCCCTTCGTCGCCTCTTACGATACTCAACGAGAGGAGATGGGTGGGTGCCATTCTTACCTATACATACTTACTTATAAAACGGGAATTCTAAAGACCTAATATTTTCAACCGGTTCTGCCAACCCTGATCGAACGTTTTGAAAGTCAATAGCTTTTGTGCCGTTTTCATGTAGTTAACGGTTCTATGCAAATGCATGCGAAAAACGGTCAGTTGTTTATTCAGGCTGTGTAAACGGACTAACTTCTCCGCTTCAGGTCTAACGTGGTATTTCACAATATTCCTGTTTTGTAATCCTGCTTTGTCATAAGACTAGTCCCGCTGTCTTGAAAAGTCAAAATAATAAGCACTGCCTTTGTACTGGTGCTATCCTAAGGTATATTTTTTCTGTTTTGTGTTTGTGTGTACATAAATATAAATCTGCACGTCATTATTATGGGATGTCAACTGTCATGTTTGACGTGACGCCATGACATTGGTTCGGGTTATTGGTTGACAATGACATATTCAATTGGACAGGTCTCATAATTGGTCGTTTAATGAAAAAGTGGTGAGGTTATGTTGTGTGATGTTTGCGAATTATAATGGATAATCTATGGTGATATTTCCTAGTGAATCAGTGAGGTGTAGCATTGAGTCCAGTGTGAGGTTCCGAAAGAGAGTCTACGTTCAGCTATTCGGGAAACGATCAGTGGATATTGAGAGCTAAGTACTTTGTAGTGCCGACACAGGCTAGTCTGCAGTGTAGTTCGTATTGCGAGTCGTATATCGTTTGGGATCTGGTGAGAGTTACCGTAGCGATCTCGTAGAGAGTAGTTTGTATTGCGAGTAGTCTAGTTTGGGATCAAGTGACAGTCAGAGTGGTGATGAGAGTATTGCGAGTAGCAGTTCGGGATCTTGAGATAGTTGGTGCGGTGATCTCAAAGGGAGTGATTTGTGCTGAGTGATCTAGTTTGGGGTGTCGTGACGGCCGGGTCGCTGGTCTCGTACAGGGTCGCTTGTATTGTATGAGGTCTAACATACCTGTGTGTGTGAAGGGTCATGTCATCATACGAGATGATGACATATTGAGATGCCAGGTTGTCTGGTCCACGCTGTGATATGAGATGACAACTACTAGAAGGGACGTCTTAGCCAGTGATGGTTTGCAGGAGGTCGAACATCACTGTGTGTTTGGGGGTCATGTCATCATACGAGATGATGACATGATGAGGTGCCAGGTTGTCCGGTCCACGCTATCATATAAGATGACAAATAGCTGGTCGAGGGGACGCCTTAGCCAGTGGTGGTTTGCATGAGGTCAAACAGCACTGTGTGTGGAGGATCATGTCATCATACGAGATGAAGATATGACAAGATGTCACGTTATCAGATTCACGCTGTCATATGAGATGATGACTGATCGAAGGGATGCTTTAGTCTGTGTGGGATTATTTGTTGTGTGGTTGTGTCTGTGTGTGTGTGATCCTTAGTGAGGTTCGCTGGGTAAGACTGTTACAGTGGTCACCTTGAGGGACCAGCTGGACAAGATTGTTACAGTAGTGTGTGTCAATGTGTGTATGTGTTAGTGTGTGCTGTGGTCTTTATGTGAGGTTCGTTGGGTAAGACGGTTACAGTGATTGTTACAGTTGACAGATATGGAAACAGGGATCGGTAAGACAGAAGAGAGTCTACAGTGAAGATCGGTGTTGGTGAGCTAATGTACTGCAGCTGTTGGTTTAGATCAGAGTTCCCCAAACTTGTTTGTGTCGTAGGCCACTTGCCATGTTTTTCCGTGTTGGGTAGAGTTGGTTTTTTTTCGCTGAGTTAGACCCTTTGCAGGTTGTCATAGACCCCTAGGGGTCGATATAGACCACTTTGGGAATCACTGGTTTAGATTGTGATAGTTTCCTGTGAGATTTCATGTTGAGTAGTTGTGCGATGAGTTGTCCTCTCTGGCTCGTGTAGTCCATTTATCT
The DNA here is from genome assembly GCA_911728495.1 of Furcula furcula. Classification (NCBI taxonomy): domain Eukaryota; kingdom Metazoa; phylum Arthropoda; class Insecta; order Lepidoptera; family Notodontidae; genus Furcula; species Furcula furcula. Next base: position 11,914,961 of record OU452258.1, read on the forward strand.
AGTGGTTGCAATCTACATTCCGGTGGGTTTGGTTAGAAGGTCGAAATAGGAAGCGGTCGGTCAGGGGTGGCTGTAAGGGGCAGGTGGAGGCCACTCTAGGTAGGTAGGTAGGGCTTTAGTGCCTACTCGAGACTTTATGCCGGTAGTTTCCTTGTGTGTTATTCTGGTGTGCATGGGTGAGATTGTGATTCTGTGTTTTGGCGATCATGTAAAGTTTTAAAAAAAAGAATGTTACACGTGTTCCCGACAAATCTATTGTAAGCACACAGCGACTGCACGGCGTGAAAAATAAATAAATAAAACTATGACAATCTGAGAGGCTATAACGGCTTTCCCTGAAGTTCCCGAGAAAAATATCTCCATGAAACCTTTTCGTAAAATATTTTTAATTTATCTGTTTTTGTTTGAGGAAAATTCACTCTTTAAAAAAGTAATAATAAGATCTGAATTAAAATAAACTACTTCGAGTTAGGGCAAATAGGATTATTGTTTTTTTTTTGCAATATTACAACATAGCGCATTCTCGGCACGGAAAATCTCCAACCTAAAAAGGCCCAACAAAAAAAAGGTAAGATTTACAAAAATATATTACGTTTTTAGAAAACTCCTATACCAAAAACAGAAATCGCAAAAACTACATATTAAAATAATTAACGATATGACTGAGAAATCAATAAATCTTGATTCGTTTAATGAATAATAAACACTTTTAAACAAAAAGTCATGATCAAAGAACTTTAACTATTTAGCGCTGCCTTGTGCACCAATAATTGCAACAGATAACTCTGTGAAGAGATTACCGATAGAAGAGATTACCAAGCGAATACGAACTTGACGAGAATATTAGATACTAATTTAACTGCAGATTGGATGTTTGTTTAAAGTATGTTTTGGAGAGAAAAAAAGAGCAAGCAAGTATACATCATTTGATTTACCCTGCGACCTGACTTACTAATGACAGGCATTTAAGGATTAGGTCCGATCGTAATAAGCTATATGATTAAAAAATTATAATTAGTCAGTCATTTAGAATATCAAAAAATATTGCACACGTATTTTTTCTTTTGTTAATGAAACAAAAGATGACAAAGTATAGTACGTTGCAATTCCGCGTGACGTCACGTCTGTATACAATTTTTACTGAGTCGTGACGTCACAAGCCCCCACTCCCGAACTTTGGCGCTCTATGTCTTTGGCAATTTCTTTTGATTTGTTAAATACCTAATCAATCAATCAAATATCCTTTATTGTGGTACATAGGTGAGAAAAGATGTTACATAAAAATACTAAAATCTGCTAGGATCCGCCATATTGGCATACAATAATAAATTAATGTATCTACAGTTTGTATCCATAGTACCTACTTACTTAGTGAATTAAAATATTTGGGGTGTTCTTCAAAAAGGAGGCACGTTCACCAGTAGACGTGTTCCGGCTGATGATGATGATTAGGCATGAAATATGCCTAATTTCTTGTTGCCATAAAATCATTTTATGTAAGGCTTCAAAAATATTTTAGGTCGGCTTAACACGTGTAACAAGTTTTTGTATAAAATTTTCCTCGCTAAGACCGGTCTAGTCCAGTTAACAGTGTATGGTTTTGATATGTATTCTGTGTTTATGTAGTTATTTCCATGGTGATATCTGGGCTCAAGATCCGACCATACACTTGCGAACTTAAATAACATGTCGTAACATGCTGCATTCAGTATCGATCTATTACAATAGACCGATGGAAGTCAGGATAAGGTTACTAACACAACAACCGAAGCAGGAAGTAATGTTTCGTAATGTAAATCGATTGGTGTGTCATCGACACCATTATGTGTAGTAAGTATAGACTTCGTACCGTATGATTATGTTGCGATTAGTGGGCGATAATTGTCGCTCAACGACAGATTTATGTTTACCTGGTTTTTGTTTATGAGTAGTTTTTGGAGCGTGGTAACACTAAACGAAAATAGGTTGCTTAATATGATACATCTATACTTATAATAAAACTGTAACAGGTCCATTTCTGTACATTGAAGATTTTTTGAAAATTATATTTGGAGGGCATTCTATAACCGATACTGAGGCCGAAAATATTTTTTCTTTAATTTTTGTCTGTCTGTCTGTCTGTATCACGGCTGCGCATCACGCCGAAACTACTGAATGGATTCAAATGAAACTTGGCATGATGTGAGATGTAACTACGAGGTAGGACATAGGATACTTTTTAACCCGTAATCTAGCACGGTTCTTTTGGGAGAGGGGATTAAAGTCAAAATGGGTACTTGGTTATACGCTTGGTCCGATTTTATCAATTTTTCTTTATAATTATAATAAATATTAGTAAGGTAACACTCATAGAGAGTTGTTATCAAGGTTTTGTAATCGATCGGGTTAAGCAACGTTAGGTAAGGTCATTAAATAGATGGGTGACCGTTTAACGCCATTTGAACTAAATGGGTCCGTGCTTCGGAGAGCAAGTAAAAAGTGGGTCCCAGTTTTTAACCGACTGTAAAAAAGGAGGTTATGTATTCGATGCGATTGTCTGTTATTAAAAGTTTAGTTAACGTAAAAATAGCGCAGGCGGAGCTGCGTGGGTCAGCTAGTATAAAATATAGCAATATGCATTTTTAAAGTCCCTGAACCTTGTATTAACACTGAGATAATCTTTATCAACAGTTAAACAATGTTGTGTGAATATTGAAATTCTGTAAGTCTTTTATTAACCGACTTCAAAAAGGAGGTTCTGTATTCGACGGGTATGTATGTAATATTTATAAAAATGCGTAACATTCATATATGTTAGTTTATTTGGATTTTAAACAAATGTACCAAATTTCACGAGTGTACTATGCGTTTCAACTAAGAATGTGTCCGCCATGATGATCGCGACTGCAGCAACTTCACTCGTTTTTTTACGATTTTTGTACAGCCAGCAGAGTAAACACAAAATGAAAAATTCGGCCCGGTTTATATTATTTATTGCAATGTCTTATTTTGCTATCTATTTTTCTTAAAACATCATTTTTAGTAATTATATATCTGGAATGGCAACATGGCGGACACATTCTTAGTTGAAACGCATAGTATTTATGTTTGTATGTATGTAGGTTTGTTCGCGGACTACTCATATTGCAAGAAAATTAGGAACATCACTAAAGTTGAAGACGTGACAGTATAAACCAAAAAGTTAAAATGGAAATGGACGGGCCATATGATGAGAACAACGAAAGAGAAATGGACTAAAAACGGCACAGAATGGTACCCAAGAAAGGGAAAAAGGCAAAGAGGAAAGCAAGTAAGAGATGGGATGATGATTTGCTGAAAGGATGGAGGAGATTTGTACTGGATAGAGAAAAGTAGAGAAAACGATCTAAAAAGCATTAAATAACGAAAATAAACATTCCATATATTTTCGTTATTTAATGCTTTTAGATTTTACGAAGTCGGTTTTTTTCCAAAATAGTTTATTTTCGATTGAAATTGAGTATGCTCATTACAAAAGGAATAATTAACTAAATAAGAGTTGTTCTCAGCCCTGAAGCAGCTCTTTCGGTCAGCCTTTACACAGCTTTTGAACATCTGTTATCCAGTCATTCTACAGACGTGGACTGTATAATTTGGGCCTAAATTAGATTTAGAAGGTATGTATAGTATAAGCGTTTCTACAGCTTTATTATATGACAAAAAAAAATAGTTGCTCAGACGTTAAGGCTTCTTGATTTGCTAAGAACGAAACGAACTCTTTACTCAAAAAGTAATTGAAAAGAAATAAACCTTGTAATATTTACTTACCAGGAGTTGTATAAAATACAAGCACTACTACTAATACGACACCTTTGAAAGGCATAGTATATCCTGAACAATCAACCCTGGAAACTATTTCTAATTGATAGACCAATCTTTCTATTTCGGTATAAATAACCTCATGATATTTATGTTGACATGCAAAGAATAAGTTTAGTCAAATAATAATATTCTGCGACAACCCACACACCCACAAACTAGGCAGAGCCTTTACTATGGAAATCAGGCAACAGATACTAATACTTATTTACCTTTTTTTTTAAATCCATACTTAAATCGATAAATAACACCCACACTTGGTGGGAATCGAACCCACGACCTATTGGGTCAAGGGTCAAAGTGTCTAACTACAGGCCCGTCAAAAAATTCTTCGACCATCATATTTACAAAAATTATATTATTATTAATTTTTTTTTATGTATGTACAATAAAGTGTATAAATAAATAAATAAATAAATTTTGGTATATGCTATAGGATATAAAATTTTGTCTATAAATTAAGTTCATCACAATAAATTTATCGTAGGGTTGAATAATTTTATCGCATGTCTGGGACGCAGCGAGGTATATCCGTGATGACCTCTAGGCGACTGGTGGGTACACTGTACACTTCATACCAGGTCGAATATGTTGGGGTCACCTTTAATTTTAATTATTTTCTGTTTTACGTGAATTTTAAGGTAATATTTGAATGAATATCTGTTTTATAACATTTTAATTGTATATTATTTCATTCCTGTGCCTGAGCCACATTAGCAAACACTCATCACAATATCTCCTCTAATAGGGGATTGTACCCAGAGCCGTAAAAATAATTAGTAAAAAAAACTCATCTACTCCTGTTAGGTGTCGTAAAAGGCGACAAGAATACGGGCAGTAGCGTCTTACCATAGGATTACCTACCACTTATACTGCCCAAAACGCTTGCTAAGCATGGATATAAAAGCCACCAAGGGGAGGCCTTTGTTTAGCAGTGGACATCTTCCAGCTAATATCATGATTATTTAATTCCATAGGCAAGTACAGAATGTTAAGAATTTAGGCACTCTTACTATCGGTCCCAATATACTATAGATCCCTTACTATAAGTTAGAATAGTTACCATCGATAGCTATAATGACATATTTCCGTTTCAATAATAACATATTAGCAGCCTATTGTTGGTTGTTCAAATGACAGTGTCAGGGTTTTAGTTATCGCTCCATTTCGGAGGTTTATCGCGGGATATCCATGACCTGATCGATGATTTTAACTTACAGTTAGGGATCGATAGGATATTGGGACCGGCAGTAAAACTTAACAGCTTTATGGTGTAAACAGAGACACGATGACACGACCTACAAAGCGACCAACAAAATTTAGAACCATTCATGATATGTATACCCGATATTTTTTTCAGAAAACTTAGGCATAGAAAAGCAGAACCTTGTATCATACACAATGAAAGAAAAGTGTGTAAGAAGCTTAATGTTATTAAGACTAAAGACAATGAAATAAATATAGGCCGAATTAGGAAGATGCCAAAATCACCACCGTCTGTAGTAGACCAACCACTGATGTAATAGATACTGACGGGCCCGTTGGTTAGACACCCTGTCCGCTACCCGATGGGTCGTGGGTTCGATTCCCACCAAGTGTCTGGGTGTTATTTATCTATTTAAGTATGTATTTACAAAAAAATGTATATAAGTATTAGTATCAGTTGTCTGGTTTCCATAGTACAGGCTCTGCCTAGTTTGGGATCGGATGACCGTGTGTGGATTGTCCCAAGGTATTATTATTATTATTACTTAGGTATTGAAGGGGCTATCATTATTAATAGGTAGGTACTAACAATTTGATTCTACGTATGACAATTGGAACCCACAGTCATTCTGCTTTATATGTAATCCAGAAAGTACTATGCAAGCGAGAGTAATAGTATGTTGAATCTTGATCAAACTTTCACAATATTAAGATTAAGCCATAAATGAACGTCACTCATAATTATATTCTAATCAGATGAGTATAGGTTAGACACGACATAATGGTCTAGATTGAAGGGACGTCATACCGTTGACTTCGTGCGTCTTCATCATAGTATACCTACCTATCAAGTTAAGTTATTGCAATTGTGTCAATGACCTCCGTTCGACGAATGGAATATCAGCCAGGATACATCAGTAACAAGTGATTTACAAAGAAAACAGATTGCGAAACAAACACTGATAACCTTAAAATACACACAAAATATTCAGATATCACTATTTATTGACTACAACGGATTATTTGATAAACGGTCGCCAGCCGTGATAACGCACACATAGATTAGTGAATGAGGTAATTGTATGTCACATGACTCAGTCGAGTTTATGTACAAACTGAAATTATAACGAATTGTGATGTACAGTAAGTACCTACCTGGTTACGATATCAATCAACACCTCGCCCGTCTGCGTGGACCACACCATAATAAACTATAGCACAACACCACACTTCCACCTGCGCCGAACCATCTCACGGATGGATAAGGACCTCAATATACGTTCCCGAATGATAACGCGGCCAAACAAAAAAAAAACCGGGGGTCCTAAGAAGGTCGAATCTGGTATTTTTTTCTGGTAAAAGCTGGCAACGTCGCGCTTTCGGCTGACGGACGACGCGCGTTCGGCCTGCGCGCCGCTCATTGGCCGAATGCAACGGCGGCCATCACTGTGTGCCGCGAGCTCGCCCAATAACACCGCGTCCCGCACGCCCCGCCCACATCTTGTTGTTCTGTTGAATGGATTTTGCGGCAGTCGTGCTGCAGACATCGAGCGGGGAGTATGTGTTCAATACAACATTGAAAAGAATGATGAGAGTCGCGAGACCCCGAGGATGTGAAACGAAGTGTCAAGTGGCCTCCTCGAAGATAATAAAATCGTTAGGAATTTAGGATCTAGTGCCGCTACCCTGTAATAATGGATAACCCACAACAAATTAATAAAAAAATAAGATTAGAAAAAAGAAACGTGATTGAGATACCAAAATAGTGAATCATATCGTTTTGTGTTTAAATTTTGTTTTGAAGAATAAGTTAATTTTTGCCTTATTTAGTGTTGAACGCATCCCACCTGAGTATATCAGTGAATGACGTTGTGAAGATTAAACTCCTCTACCTGAAACAAAGATAAATATATTTAGTAGATAGCCAACTGATAACAACAAGTTGAGTAACGACATGAGTTTCCAGTATTTTTTACCTAGCATAAAAAAGTGTACAAAACCAAACGTTAATGGTAGGGTTTTTTTCTTTTCTTTTTTTATTTGAAAATTTAATTTTAAAGTTCTTCAGTCTATGCTTCCCAAAAAAAAAAAGCTATTTCAATTATTATTTTTAAATACACTATCCATAAAGGAACTTAAATTTTCGCCCATACCAATGATTTCTGAATGATTATCTCAATGTTTCTTTCTGGTTTGTGTTTAATGTAAAACCAACATTGCAAATCTTATACTTCAAAATCCTATTTAATTTTAGACAACTATTGTCAGTATGGTAAAATTATTGAAGGTTTTTTTTTTTAAGAAAATTAACTGCGATGGTGTTTCTCGCAGTAACTTCTTGTTAACTACGTGATGGATTAAAATAATGACAGTATTTAGGTAGGGCGACTTAAATGGCATATAAGATTTTTTATTTGATAACAATCTGAATTAATGACATATCCGACAACTAATCAATTAATTTTGATAACTGATAAAATAGAATGTTGTTATTGATTGGTGTCCAGCATTAATATAATTCTACCGGTCTAGCAACGTGCACTATTGAAATAACGCTATAAAACTGATAAGATATATTTTTATAAAGATATTGATCAGTGGATTTTTTTTTATTATAACAGTAGAGGCCGATCGATCACCTGTCGGCCTCATAGGTAAAATTAACCATGCTTCATGGGATGGGCATATAAAATTAGGTTCTGGTGCGCTGATCTCTCCGACAAAACCAGCGTTGGCGTATTGATCCTCCGTCCTATCGGATAATGAGAAGGATTGAACTTTGTCTCTCACTTGTGCTCTAAAATCAGATTACTTGGTTACCTTGTTGGCTGATACATTGAAAAATTGGCCGCTGTGACAGTATCGGCCAAGAGGACATTATTATGATAAAACCTGGTAGCTACTTTTATAAACACAAGTGTAGATACTATGACCCTGAGATCTCCGGTTCGATTTCCTGGTGGGGCAGTGTTATCCTGTCAGAATATTCTTAGTGGCAGCCCGGAGTTTAAAACTGATTGCCACAAATGGCAAAAATCTTTATGTAGCTAGCGATATCTACCAACCTGCGGACATCTACGTTGACATACGCGTATGTTATTCTACTATCTTACAGGTTTTTTTTTAAATAGGTAATGTGACAGATATGTTCCTGAAGTGTATAAAAATAATTGCATTGTATCAATTTTATAAAGGCGCCCTTGATCTCACGTAAACAACAAACACAACTACAAAAATTACCTTGATACTCGTTTATCTACAAGTACAATTGTGTACATACGTAGGTGGTTACGGTGTGGGTGTATTAGTAACTGCGGAATGCGAGTTGCAAGATAACGTGCGCGGGCGCTCCATCTCCATTGCGCGCGCACACACACAGACGCAAAGCGAAAGTACGCGTGCACACGCGCACATGACAATATCAGTGTGCGTGCGTATGTCGCGTCGCGTCGATGCAAAACAAACTTTTCCTGTTTAAAGGCGTTGATGTGTACTGGATATACTTACCGTCAAGATTTTTATACAATAATATTCTACTTTCTACAATCTATAGTGTCATAAAATTAAATAAATTAATATGTAATTAATAACAATCAACAAAAAAAGTTACTAAACTAAACTACGCTACTATTAAAATTAGTTCGTTTGTCCCACCTCCATACATCTACATTGATGCAATTTCATTAACACTTATTAAAAAAATCCTTTCCCACTTCACGCCCAAAACCTCCCATAATAATACGATACGATATCATTGCTCCTATACTTATAATCAAATTTCAGAGGGAAAACTAGACAAGTAACGTCCTAAAATGAAATCAGCAGGACAAGCAAGGTCGACCCCAGTATTCCTGGAGGGCCCCGGTAATTAATTGCGTTGAGAGGGCATCCTCCGGAGGTCGGGCGTTGCTTAGCAACCGGTAACCGATATCTACGCTTCGTATCTTCGTATAATCGTGTACTAAACTCACATTGATAAGTATATTGAACGCTAACGAACGAACTTCGACTAGATTTGCAGCTAGCTTGCACGACTTCGTAAAGCAGGCTCCGGCTTACAATGACGAAGTGTGGGCGGAATCGTAAATAATATACTACCTAATTAATTACATTTAAAGAACAGGTTATAATAGCTGTAGGTAAATATAATTCACACAGACAAAAATAAATAAAAAAGCAGGTACCTACTTACTTAAGTATATAATCGAATGGAGATTAAAAAAGAACATTCTTTGGGTAGGTACGTAATTAGGTCCTTCCTTACATAATGTAGGTACTTATACAGAAATGAAGTAGCACATCGCATTAGTGCAAAGTGTAACAACATTACACGACAATAAGAACAGCTGATTTGGTGTGAGTCGCCCAAGGTCCCGGGGTGGCAACCCCCGGTGAAATCTAATTTCGCGCGCACGCCCCGGTCGTCTCGCGCCTCCCGGAATGCCGAATGCTCCCAAACTTGTGGAGCAAAATCGATAAGGGTTTTCTGTGAATTATTATTCCTCGATTAGGTTTTAGCCACGACGGAACGGCACGGCGCGGCGCGGCGCGGCGACGGTTCATGCATTTATCTTTAGAGGATTATGTTTGTGCAAAACGTTTTATGGACCGGTGTATAATACAAAAATTGTGAATAATAATTAATTTAGTAATAATAATAATTAATAAAATAATATATAATAACTGGGTCCCTCGTGTCAGATATAACTTCTCACAATTCAGGTTTAATGCTAATCCATCAACATACTTTATTATTAATTTTATATCGATGTTAAAATCGTTTCCTGTTTGTATGGGCCATTGTGGCTTCAAGTACTATGTATGAGCCCCGTGAGGCCTATTAAGCGTATTAAAGATATTTTAAGAGTAGACTTTGGTTACCAACTTAATCGATAATAGGTAACCTTTAATAGTTGTAAAAACATTAAAATTATATATCGCATACCTAAGTACCTACTTGCGTATGCGATATGCATAACAAGATTGATCGGTCGTGTCGACCGACATTCGTCCCACTGGGCGAGACGAACGTGTAGCTTAATGATAAGGATAACAGTACCTAACTGTGATTGTTGCTTTGATAAAAATACGCACAAGGCGATGTTGCCACTCCGCTTCGTCTGTGCGCTGTTGCCGCTTTCCTTTCCGCTGGGCGGCCATTTGCAATTTAGATGAGAAGAGCTGCTGCTGGCTAGTCAGATTATTTGTTACGCCTTTCGCCACACACTCGAACGAAAGCAATATTTACGTTACAAAGGTGTAAAAAACGGCAGCAGCAGCAGGCCATGACAGGCACTCATCGTCTCCTGGTTAGACACACTGGCCGCTACTCAATTGGTCGTGGATCCGGTATTTAAAGATAGATACCTATGTATTAAAAGTAAGTATTTGTGTCTTGTTACCATAGCACAGGCTCTGCCTAATTTAGGATCAGATGATAATGATATTAAATGGATTGAAGATTTTTTGACGGGAAGAAAATTTCGAGTGAGAGTTGGTGAGCATTTATCTGATCCATATGATGTCCATAGTGGAGTTCCTCAGGGTTCCGTACTTGGACCAACACTGTTTGGAATATTCTTAACAGATTTAAAACATGTTATTAAATCCGAAATGTTTTTGTTCGCCGATGACACTAAAATCATGGCTAATCCGCTAATCAGTCATAACATTATACAAGATGATTTAAATAATATTCTACAATGGACAAAAGATTGGCTCATATCACTAAACACGCACAATTCTGCATATTGGTAACAACAATCCTAAACATACATATTACATAGGACCTCAAAAATTACAGTGTTTCTTCTCAAAATGACCTGGGTGTTACAATAACAGGAAATCTTAAATGGGAAGAGCATTTAATAAAAATAACTAAAAAGGCTAATTCGCTCTTATACATCATTCGGAAGGCGTTTTCTTACATTGACAAAATCTTGTTTATCACATTGTACAAGACATATATAAGGCCCTTATTGGAATATGCTTTTCAAGTTTGGAGTCCGCACTTTCAGAAGGACATCTCTTTGTTGGAAAAAGTACAAAGACGAGCAACAAAAATGGTACCTACTCTCCGAAATAAAGAATATGAGCAGAGATTAGAAGAATTAGGGTTGACATCACTGGAAGCGCGGAGACAACGTGGAGATCTAATAGAGACGTATAAAATCCTGACAGGACACTACAATGTTCCAGAGCTTGATAAAATATTTCTACGAAACAGAAATGTAACATTGAGAGGACATTCACTAAAGCTGTCACGCTCCTTAACCCTAGACACCACTTCCTAGGCAATCGTGTAGTGACAATGTGGAACAGTTTGCCCGAGACAGTAATCAGTGCGCCCTCAGTTAATGCATTTAAAAACAGACTAGATAAACACTTTAAACAAATTAAACACAAGTGAACAGTGATATGCACGCATCAGCTTTGCATTAACAAATAATAATAATAATATTGTTATTGATTAAGTTTCTTGAGCTTTGTTATTTATCCTGTCCAATTTTATGCAATAGATATGCCATTAGCGCACGAAAAGTGAGAAGACACGAAATTCACCCAACTCTGTGAACTAGCAGTAAGTCCCGCGTCGGTAAAATATAACGAACGTGACGTGTGCCTTTGGAAATCAAGTAAAATGCCGTCATGTGTAACTAGAAAATGAACAAAGCACATTACTGCACAAAAGGAAATAGTAAGGATTGTAATTAATTTACTTTTACGGACTATATCGCGTTTATTTTAGATTTTACTTTCCCGATTTTACTTCCGATCTACCTATTTACTTGATCAACACGCAAGAAATATAATAACATAAAGTAAATTAACATAAGTTGTGTGGGGTCAAACAGGACCATTACCTTCCACATTAACATGATAACTCATACCATATTATGAAGTGCTTACAGCTATTTGCTCACGTCATGCTATTCGCGATGAGATCCAATTTCTGACCGACCACCCCGCTACACTTCACAGCGAAGGTATAGATTTACACGAAGCCGTGCGAATACAGACACGCAAGACTTCTACCTACCTACCTACCTACTCCATACCTATTTAATTTTAGTACTTACCTATTTATAATACACAACAAGAAATACAAAGAAGCAAAATGAATACTCCATTACACAAAAATACGATTATACGACGCGCGGGGTTCGAACCCGCCACCTCCGGATTGCAAAGCAAGCGGTTTCCCACTGCGCCACTGAGGCGCCAGAGGAAGTATATTTAATTTCATCAATTAGTCGGCACGACTAATTCTGTAACTTTGCGACCAATTTCGACTAATTAACGAGTAAATCTACGTGCCGGCAGATTTCCACAAGGTGCTTTGATTGTCGAGATATAGTGGTGGCCCTGCCAGAAAGAGTCCTCTCTGGCAGGGCCACCGGGGTACCCCTATAACTTTTAAACCACTGACCGACTAATTCCAATACTTTATGACTAATTTCGACTAATTAACGACTAAATCTGAGCGTAGTTAGATTTTCGTGGGGTGCTTTAGTTGTCGAGATCTAGCGGTGGCCCTGCCAGAAAGAGTCCCCTTGGCAGGGCCACCGCGGTACCCCTATAACTTTTAAACCACGGACCGACTAATTCTCAAATTTTACGACTAATTTCAACTAATTAGCGACTAAATACCTGTTCAATCAGAATTAAGATCAGTCACCGTGGGCTAGCCTCTTTGATTGTTTGAAATTCAGGGAAAATGTTTCTGATGAAATGAAAAAATACTAAATACGTTTCTTATTTTTTCAAAACGTACTTACTCCTAAACATGGCTTTAAAAGCTGCGGATGAAAAGTTGTCTCAGAATAAACTTAATATTTTTTACAGAGGTTTATTATGTAATAGTAATACCTAGGTTTACATAGATGTATAGCCTCAGTGGTGCAGCGGGAAACAGCTTGCTTTGGCAACTGGAGATTCAGGGTTCTAACCCTGCGAGGAGCGACCACTTTGTGTAGTTATCCATACATAGATACACACATAGATAGTCTAAAAAGTAACTAATTCATCCAACGCACCTTGCGGATGAATTAGTTAAGCATTTAACAATATGCGTAACTCGCGAAGAATTGCTTGTAGAACTTAATGAAATAAAAACATTATAAAATACAATAACGGCATAGTAGAGCAATGGTGGATTAATGCCAGGAATAAGTAAAGCGTAAACAAGGAGCCTCTGCCAACAACGATCTTTATATTAACTCTGGCGTAACCAACGTTACTGAAATAAACGTTATTTCGGTCATTGTATATGTGTGTATGAATGAAGCTAATACTTGAATTTCAATAATTACAACATAACATTACACTAGGGCCATGTAGTTGTGTATCAGTATACAATTTTTTTAATCTACTCAAAACAGATTACTATACCTTTCAATCCCCTTTCCCTTTCTAGGTAGTTAAATGATATCATACAAAATCTTTCAGCCAGTACTGGCTGAATATTTAAGGGGGCTTTTTCCTGATTAACATTTCCGGAGACTTGTAAATGGCCTTCCTATCATTATTATAATACACAATTATATCTGTATTAGCTGTAAGTCTTCCAAAAAAAAAAAAATGTGCGTGCGTGGAGTCCCTCCGCGCGGAAGAAGTGAAACTTCATTCATTCTCGCTCTGTCTCTTTTTACAGTCAGTCAGTCGGTCGGTCCCTCACTCACTCACTCATTCACTCGCACTCGCACTCGCGCTCGCACTCACTCACTCACTCACTCACTCAATCATAATGATTCCCACTCACCGGCCGGCCGGCCGGTCGGCCACCCCCGGGTGGACAGTGGGAACTTTTTTAAAAAGTTGTGGCAATGTCCACCCCGGGTGGCCGAGCAGGGGGTGGACGATTGGAATAAACCGATGACATATGGTACTGAGACGTGGTCCCTAACTGTTGGCCTTCTAGATAAGCTCAGAGTCACACAACGAGCTATGGAGAGAGCTATGCTCGGAGTTTCTTTGCGCGACAGAATCCGGAATGAGGAGATTCGCCGAAGAACCAAGGTCACCGACATAGCTCTTAAAATCTGCAAGTTGAAGTGGCAATGGGCAGGCCACATCGCTCGGCGAACCGATAACCGCTAGGGAAGAAAGGTTCTCGAGTGGTGACCACGAACCGGAAGACGCAGCGTAGATAGGCCTCCCACTAGGTGGACAGACGACATTGTGCGCGTAGCAGGTAACCGGTGGATGAAATAGCCAACTGTCGTTCATTGTGGCGTTCGAAGGGTGAGGCCTATGTTCAGCAGTGGACGTCTTCCGGCTGATGATGATGATAATTTATAGCTATGTTTTTCTGTTATATTCTCTTTACTTTCTTTTTTTTATTTTTTTTTTTGTTTTCTAAATATCATAATTGTTGCACTAGCTAACTACCCCACTTTTATGTTTCATTCTCTCTTTTTTCCATCCCAAGGTTGCCTGGAAGAAATTGCGAATAGCGATAAGGCCGCCCTTTGTACATATTTCAGTTTTTAAGTGTTTTTATGTGTTTTATTTTATGTGTAGGTGAGTTTGTGTACAATAAAGAGTATATCTATCTATCTATCTATCCTTTGCGTTTAACATTAACCATGAAACAATTTATTTAGATTAGAGCAGCCAAAATTTAGTTAACTATAGAAATATATTTTAAATACCTACTAAATCTTTCTCTTTTCTTTTGCTTTTAACCGGAACTATAAGGAATAGCGAGAGTACTCAAAGACTAAGGAGTCTCGAGTCGGATTTTGATGAAAACCAAAACTGTACCATTGGACTTAATATCCCTAAGTAGCTAGGATACGAACTCGCTGATTTTGAAAAAATAACATCCGCCTGTATCTTAGAGGTCTGAGGCCTGTATTTAATAGTGGCGCTAGTAAGGATCAAATTCTGGGAAGTAATGAGTCACTACTTAGTTTGAATAGTTTGCCATTTATGTCATATGGCCATCGATATACTGGTATAGTATATCGATGCATATGGCAAACTAATGCCAAAAAGCTGATGTCAGCTTCACAACATTAAATTTCATTACCTATATCAACGTTTTAGTTTGATTTTTTATCGTAGGTAAAAAAAAAGCATAAGGACTTAGGCTATGGGCTACGTGTAGTATGTATCTATGTATAAGCAGGGTAAGTACCTATACATGCATTTTATACATAATACACATTCGATCCGGGTGAACCTAAACGTAGGTCAAAACTGGCATTTGCATGTATGTATGTGTAACACGTGAATACTGATGTTTGTAGCTACAGAACAGACAGACTAATTTGAATGAATGATATTTTTTTACGATTTATGCCGCGCGGAACGGCAACCGCGCGTGGCGCCCGTTCGCACCGTGAGAGCTGGCAACATGGTGCGGCGCCTCGTATCCGTCGGAGCGGCAACGCTCACCGCAAAGCGGCAACGTCGCTTACTGATTCAGCATTTCACATTCAACGGAGATAAGGTCGCTATCGATTAAAGTTGTTCTTGATTGTACTTTTATTTTCAAAGGAATTAAAGGTTACATTAATTTATCTAACTTAATAATTACAGATAATCTATACTTATAATAAAACTGTAACAGGTCCAATTCTGTACATTGAAGATATTTTGAAAATTATATTTGGAGGGGATACTGAAGCCGAAAATGTAATTTTTTTAATTTTTGTCTGTCTGTCTGTATCACGGCTGAGCATCACGCCGAAACTACTGAATGGATTCAAATGAAACTTGGCATGATTTGAGATCTTACTACGAGGTGGGACATAGGATACTTTTTATCCCGTCCCGTATAGCACGGTTCTTTTGGGAGAGGGGATTAAAGTCAAAATGGGTACTTGGTTATACGCTTCGTCAGATTTTAACAATTTTTCTTTATAATATAATAAATATTAGTATGGGAACACTCATAGAGAGTTGTTATCAAGGTTTTGTAATCGATCGGGTTATGCAACGTTAGGTAAGGTCATTAAATAGATGGGTGACCGTTTAACGCCATTCGAACTAAACGGGTCCGTGCTTCGTAGAGCAAGTAAAAAGTGGGTCCCAGTTTTTAACCGACTATAAAAAAGGAGGTTATGTATTCGATGCGAATGTCTGTTATTAAAAATAGCGCAGGCGGAGCTGCGTGGGTCAGCTAGTTACCTAATAAGTTAGTTTAGTGAAAGTTGATAAATAGGTGACATATCCTGGGATAACACATGAGTGCATAAATATGGGAAAGGGCTCATAACTGCGAACTAGCATCGCATCGCAAATATCTGAGAGAAACAAATGAATTTTCAATACAAAAATTCATTTGTTTCTCGCAGATATTTGCGATGCGATGCGAGTTCGCAGATATGTGTGGGAGCCCAAAGCCCTCTGGAATTTTGTGTCTAGTTTCGTCATCCCGTGTCAAGTATTTACATTTTAATGCCCCGAATTCCTACACCTGTTTTCTTTTTTTTTTACGCGCACCTTCATATGGTAGGTCCATGGGAGCTGTGGGGCGCAACCGGTATGTGAGATTCTTACCCACTAAAATCCCCGCGGCTGTCGCATCGGCATATGAGAGTGGACCCCAGGGCTCTACGGTGGGATCTGCACCAGGGGCCCCTAAGTGCCTTTGAGCCCGCTGCCGGGGAGCGCATTATAGCCCCCCGGGAACCAAACACGTTGCTCACGGGGACGGGGGTCGCAACCCCACCGCCGTCGTCCAGCGACTCCGAAGACTTTCTACACCTATGATGACCTAAGTCTGATAGTCCAAATTGCTTAAGTAAGTATGAAGCTGTCAACGCATAGCCGTTGTACTGGTCGGAATCCATAAGTAAGGCGTTGTTTATGGTGTAGGAGTTGTTTTTCCATTCCTGTAGTGCAACAATGTAAATAAGCTGGTAGAAATTGCACTGTGTGGAATAACATGCCTAAACCGGTTTACTAAACCAGGTTTATACAGTCAAAGAAAACAAAGTAAGTATTACGAACGCAGTGTAAAAGGGAAAATACTAGAGATGTGCCGACTAGTCGGTAAAGCCGACTATCCGGCCACTATCGTAGTCGACGATTTGTCGTCGACTATTCGGCAAAGAGCGCCGACTAGCCGGCTTCTCACTTTGTATGTATTTCTCAATAAAATTTATGTAATGGTCGCAACATTGATGTCTTTTGATCTTGAGTCTTCACGTGACCATTGTACGGCAAAACTATCTTCAATATTTTGTTGGACTCTCTGAGATAAACTAACCTCTGATAACACTGAATTTGCGGAGTAGGCACTATTGTAGGTAACTACCTACAATAGTGCCTACTCCGCAAATCCAAGCAGAACTTTGCTTGGATTTGCGACTGGGAGGAATCGTCTTTGATCGCACATCTGATCGTTGACCTTAACTGAGGTATAGGGGTTGGATGTCGGTATTTAATATAGTTGTTCATACTTGTAGTATTTACTGTTTCCCGACCCACCACGAGAAATTAACATTTGGCATTGGTTACACTTGACTTTACGGGAATTAGTGCCCAATTGTTAAAAAAAATATCCACCCACGTTTTTGATTAAATTTTAATTGAGCTCTTTCACTTTAATGAACAATAACTGTACTATCTTTACACAAAACACTGACCCGTACAAAAGCAAAAGTCAAGAAACATCATCATCAACATGGTTCCGACACGCTCGCAGGCGACGGTTACGACTTGCGGGCAAATCAGCCGTAAACGAAGCCTCACGGAAATCCTCGAAGCCGTGATCCGCGACTAATCGGCTAGTCGGCCACATGTCGGCGAGTCATCATCGGCACATCTCTAGAAAATACTTTGTCCTGTTATACAAGTCGATTATTTATAACGATAATAATATCCTCGAGACCGGTACCGCAATAGCGCCTCATCTTTCACAAGATCAGCTAACTACGCAGAAGATAATGTAGTGCACAATAGCTAGCGCGGTAGAATGTACACTGTATCTTCCTTTTGCTCTCACAAGTCTGACACGACCGGGGAAAGATCAGACGTAAGTAAGACAGACTTTTGACGTATGAATCATCTTACTTTTCAAAGAATCAGGGGCTTAGACTATACAGGCTAACCAGGAGGAAAGGGCTATAATAGTAATGTTTATAAATAATAATAATATAGTTTAGTTTATTATGGAGGAAGAATAAAAAAATCGGAGGACCTACCCAAAACTGCACCAATCTGGCACGCAATAGGTATATGTACATAAACCAATGTTTATTTAAAAATTGAATTACAGATATAAAATATTAGTAATTAAATTAGTAAATTGTCCTGGAACAATCCACACACGGTACAACAAAATGGACACAACAAGATAAAAAGTGGAATACGTAGGCAGGCAGACATTCTTGCGAGTATAAGGTCATTGCCGCTTATTCTGTAAACATGTCTGAACCAGCTTCGATAATTTTAAACGGTTATAAATGTCATAAAATTGGGTTGACGACGCGACGCGCAAAACTTTTCCTAGAGGGCGACACCGAAAACTATTAAAGATCAAGGAGGTTGTGTCGTGTTTTGTTTTAATAAGGATAAATAATCCATGTTTTAATTTATCAAGGAATTTGAAATTCTTAACTATCCTGATGTTATTGATAGGAGAATAGAAGAAATAGAAATATTCCTAACTGTCCGATGTTCGTTCGGACTACCAATCTGACAACTTAAAATAAACTATTTTAATCACCTGCAGAAGCAATCAGCCATTACCCAAATCAATGTAAAACGGCGCTTTCATACTTTGACCACACTTTGACTTAATATATTAATCGACTTAATTAAATCGACCATGAAACTGATGTATCTCGTCGTATAATGATCAAGCTGTTTAAAATAACATAGGCTGCATTTAGAGAGGCTACATAGGCTAAACATGATTACTAACTACTGTGTAGTTCTCTTTTCCGATTTCTCAAATTACAGCCTTACTTTTATTGGTAGGTACAACTTCATAAATTTTAAAATACACATGGAAATGATTATTACTCGGTCGCATTGAATGCTTCATCGTCATCATCAGCCGGAAGATGTCCACAGCTGAACCTTTGTTCAGCTGTGCCTCCCCTTTAGTACGCTGTAATTAACGACAGTTAGCCATTTGGTGGTCGCCACTCGAGAACTTTTCACCCCATCGGTTATCGGTTTTTCGAGTGGTGTTGCCTGCTTATGTCACTTCAACTTGCAAACCCAGAGCTATGTAGGTAATACCTGGTACTTCGGCGAATGTCCGACTTGAATGCTTGCGGGTGATTAAATTGGCATCCTGTATAATATAACATCCAGTCAACGAGAGAAACAAATAAAACTATATACTCTCGCGGTCACAAGCGGTGTATCACCTTTAGGACGATAATCGCTTGCACGAGCCGCCCCAAAATACGTGCGGATCGGGTATGCGCACGTAACGTAGTTCAAACGATTTTGATTGAAAACTGGTACACCGTTCGTGTCCGCGATAGTACATGCACTTAATGCCTTGGGTAGGGGAATATACTCCATCCCAAATAAGCTTGAACGCGATTACAAGTTCGTTTGCGGCTCAATAACTACATAACGCATACATTGTCAACTAGGCGCGTCAGCAAAAACCACTTTCTATTACCAACCTTTTTTTGCTGCCGCGTTAACGGTCAACTATACAGCGGGGGTGTTTTATGACTGCATAATAAAGTTGTAATCGACTTCAAGCTTATTTGGTTCGGAGTGTACTTCCTTTGTTAGAAGTCAAGCTATTCAATTATACTATACCAACTGGCCCACCGCAGCGGGCGGATAAGCGTTGGAATTATGGCAACCCCTCTCTTCTAAGAGCTTTTATTCTGCAGTGGACGTGGTCTGATGGATGATAAACTGGCCCACCAATAAATGAAAAAAAAAACATATTATTACATTATAATAAAAAGCGTCGTAGAATTTATGCAGCATATGCAACACAGTTGAATAATGCATTCTGCAACCACTGGATCCGGCCAACATAATTCACTATACGCAAAACACTGTGACCATGTTGCTACTAGGACATTGTCACACTATTTCTAGTAATTTTTGATCAGAATAGTTTGCCATTTTTAGTAATATTTTAACTCAAGAAGAAGCTTAGGTAAACGTATCGTCAATGAATTCAGTCAGTTAGTCCAAATCTATTTTTGTTGTTGTTTATGTTAACATCATTTTTTAACCGACTTCAAAAAAGGAGGAGGTTCTCAATTCGTCTGTATATATATATTTTTTTTTCTATGTATGTTCGCGCATAACTCTGGCAATTATGAACCGATTTGAAAAAATCTTTCTTCCATCCATTTTTTAATCCCTTAATTGGGTCCCATAAAAAAATATTGCTTAGTAATAAGTAGTTCCTGAAAAAACAAGAATGTTGACTGCGCAGGAAAGCTGCAGGAAAGCCTATATAGATGACTTTATGTCGCTTTTAAAGGACAATAAAATCTTTTAAAAAACAAAATTGAACCGACTTCAATATCACTGAAAAGTATAAAATAATTTAAATATTATAGAAGTCGGTTTTAGCGTACCTGCTGTGTATAAGTGACACCAACTTCAATAATATTTAAATTATTTTATACTTTTCAGTGATATTGAAGTCGGTTAATTTTTTTTTTTAAAGATTTTATTTAGTATGTACTTCGTCTTTAGCTCGCGATATATTCGTAGTGTGGTCCGATCAGTCGGTCGCTGACAAACATGGAGCGGGACTGAACAGCGGGAACGATATGTATTAAAAGTACGTAGTACTATTATGTACTTTGTGCTAAATTTGAAAGATTGTACTAGTATGAAGCGCTCAGTATCCGAGCAAGAACACGCCTGCCCACCATAATATGCTCACCATAATAATTAGAATATCTAAGGGTATCCAGAGACAACTCATGTTGGAGCGCATAAAGAACAAGTTTACGCGATACCTGTACTTACGATACTATGGCGTACCTTTGTGGCCTTTTAATTATAATGTAATAATATGTTTTTTTTACTTAAGATACTATGGCGTATACCCTTTCTATCCTTTGATGTATCCAACCTTATTTGTTTTAGGCATGGTTGGATACAATAAGTTAGAGACAAGGAGAAATCTGGCAATGGCATCATATATATATTTAAAATATTTACAGGAAAAATAAACAATCCGGGAGTCCTGCAGTGGATAAAGTTATCTGTTCCTGATAGATACGTGCACGTTCGCAGTACCACGCAGTCGGACTAAATTATTACAGAACATATCATTGACACGAACGTTGCGCACATTAAATCTGGTTGCCGAAAAACTGGATTTTTATGTATATTTTTTAGGTGTTGTTGTTTATATAATAGGTATCTACACTATCGAATTAGGGACTGCCTGTAAAGATAGTTGTATGCGTGATTCAATAAATAATAATAATAAACGAATATTGCCGCACTTACAAAAGATAAACACATAGTGTTAATGTTCACTAATTCGGTTCTTGAAATCGTATTATTTCGTCACACTAATGAAATTAGTACTTCATACTCTACATTAATGAATGGAGACATCGATTATTTCGTAATCAATAATGTAAGGTAAGCACAAACGGATCCAAAACTCAAAATGGAAGATCAATAAAATGGTTAAATGAGAATTAACACTATGTGACGTTTGTGAGTGCGGCGAAAGACTGAAGATGAATGACGTAGTGTTCGTTACATAGGGAAATTAAAATAAACCGTTATATAATCAGTAAGTACATTAATTTCATTTCAGTGAGACAAATAAAACAATCTACCTGAAGCACTAAAAGTATTGTACCTAGTTGGTGTGCCATTAAATACGCGAATACTATTTTTAATCCAATTACAATGTTTTCCAATCCGATTACTAGACCAGACGCTCAGACTGCACTTTGACCTCGGCAGCTTGCGCTGACAAAGGCGCGTTAGCCCGTGGACTAGAAAAGAAAATCAATAAATTACACAGAAATGGAAAAGCGCTCCAATTTTATAAAATGTGTAATTCCAGCAGTGCAAGTAGTAAAAGATTTCTACTTGTACTTATCAAGAGATAATGATATATTTGCAAAAAATTACAAATAGGCACTAATATAGGTGGACAGACGACATTGTGCGCCTCGCAGGCAACCGGTGGATGCAAATAGCCAATTGTCGTTCATTGTGGCGTTCTAAGGGGGAGGCCTATGTTCAGCAGTGGACGTCTTCCGGCTGATGATGATGATGATGACTATACAATATTATCTCAATATTTGAACCTAAATTTTATCATCTTCATATCAGACCTACAAACGAAATATGTTAATTATGTAGCTTGAGTCCAATTTTGCTATAATATATCTATATAAGTTGATATGTATTTACAAAAGTTTACATGAATTAGTATCAGGTTTCTATAGAACAGGCTCTGCCTCGTGCTTGATTGCAGACCCACCTGATGGAAAGCGGCGACGCAATCGAAGATGGTAAAT
Organism: Furcula furcula; assembly: GCA_911728495.1. NCBI lineage: Eukaryota > Metazoa > Arthropoda > Insecta > Lepidoptera > Notodontidae > Furcula > Furcula furcula. Next base: position 11,937,451 of record OU452258.1, read on the forward strand.
CACAGCAGCTTATAGCCTGTTCACTCTAGCTTCGAAGATACCCACATTACAAGCGGGCGGGGAAACCGACGCAGGCAAACTATGCCAGTCCTTTGCCCTTAGCTAGTTTGGGATCGGATGGGCTATTTTGGGATAGTGTGTAGATTGTCGTAGAATATTATTAAGTACTTATATTATATAAACTTAGTTTCAGTGATGTGTGGTCCGCTTGAACTAATATAATTTCACAGAAAGATTTAGATTATAGATAGTTATGGAAGATTAAAAATAATCATGTTGTACAAGCACGCTGTTAACAAATGGAGGACTTATCGAATGTACAGGAAGTTTCACACAGATGTTTTGGTCTCAACAAGCATTATTCAAACGCAAACGCCATCACTATTGTACTCCTGGCTTACAATATTACTTTTAAGATGCACCCTTTGATGCTTGAATTGAAACTCATGCTCGTAAAGAAAGCTTTTCATTTCACCTACTTAACTATGAGTAAATTTTGAAATGACAACGATTTAATATCTATAACAAACTTGATAGTTGTTCCCGTGCAATTTTCGCACATGTCAAAACGACTGGTCGCCCCACACCCATGCACAATGTAATGCAGCTTGAAGATGTAGATCTGTGAGGCGCCGACAATGTGCCGGATGTGCATTGTGTCTGTGAGTTGCGACTCATGCTAACGTAAAAACATTATACGGCGACAGATACATATATCTCTACTTAGGTAACGCAGCCCTCAGTACCGGATGCAGGCTATGATGAATTATTTTATACCTAGACGAATAAAGAACAGAAGACTCCATGCACAGTCCCTTTAGCTCCGATAGTTTCAGTAGTAGGCAATAGTCATTTAAAGTAATTTAACAAAACAGCAAAGCTGACTGATCCTGATTAGTAATTTATAGAAAAACACAAATGTCTTACAAATATTTAACTCGGAAAATATGAATCAAATTATATTTACAACGGTATTACTTACACAGTTGATTACTTTACGCGTGAAAGGTAGCCCTGGCTGGGGATCTACTACCGTATTTTTAAGAAACATTATTGTAATCTTATTTTCGCAAATCTTACTTTCCCAAATAAAAGTAATTTATTTAAAGTACTCAATTCACTGACCTGCGCGGCGGTCAGCGTGCAAGATGCCAAGTCGATATAGGACTGTGGCGTCCAGCGCGGGGTCTAAGGGTTTTGCAATTTAGTACAATACGTCCTGCACGCTGGCCGCAGCGCAGGCACGTGTATGGCCCAACTAACACTGCCATAAGAGCTGGTCGCAGGGTTCCCTGTTCTTTTGACACATACTCGTATTTACGTAAATATAGGGAGGTAGATTATGATTTAGATGACGAAGCCGTGTAAGGAAGGGCAATAGCTTCCTAACAACACAAATCACATACAATCAAGAATAAGGACTGTGTAGCACCGTTGTGAGCACGAAGAAGCACCTATTTCAAAAAATTAAGTAAATCCTTGTAGGTATTTTTAACGTTGTTGCGCGCTGCCTAATGATTCCGCGCGGATGTTTTTATGTCTCGGGCAATTTATTAGCACTACGACGTAATTTACTATGTGATTTTGCACTGAGATTAATTTAAGATAATATCTTCTCGCTTTACGGCTCAAGTAGGCAACGGTCAGGGACGAGCTGTTGGTCAGTCACAGCAATGATTATTAAGATAAAAGAGTGACTTTAATAGCCCCACAGTATACTTCTTTGTTAAATAGGTATTAAGTAAACTCCCCAGTCCCCACCCAGGCTATTTAATAATAATAATAATTATTTATTTATTTAAGGAAAACATACAGCTTTTATAACACATAAATATAGATACATTTAGATTAAAACATTAGCAAAACAGTTTCCACGAATAGGTAGCACAAAGTGAAGACAATAGAACACAAGAGACAGACAAAGATTAGAATTTATGTCATAAAAAAAAAAAGTTAAATAAAAAATAACATAAAATGATATGTATGTGATTATGAATGAAAGACGATATGAATAAATTAAATTAAAATGAGAAAAATAACATTAACATAAATTACTATTTACTTTTCACCAGAGAAATATATTTACTTAGTTTACAGTTAAAAATATCAACATGACAATAACGTTCATTATAAACTTTACATGCTCTGACCAGGAATCAATTGACAGAATAGTTAGTTCTGATGAACAAGATGGAGTTGAAAAAAGAGTTCTGGAGCGAGCACTCAACCTAGGGCACTTAAACGCAATACGTTCAAAAAGATACGGCGAATCCACAAAGTTGTGAACAATCTTATACAGAAAAAATTGATCCCTATACTCCCGGCGTAGCTCCAAAGACGGCAGCTGTAGCAGAAGGTTATTGAATTTAAATTTAATTCTACGAAGGAATCTGTTCTGAACAGATTCAATTTGTTTTTTATAAACTGAATATAAAGGGTTCCATATTATTGATCCATATTCCAAAACGCTTCTCACCAATGCATTATATAAAATAATATAAGTATTTATATTTTTAAAATCGATGCACTGTCTAAGGACAAAACCTAACATTTTATATGCTTTCGATGTAATGTTATTAATATGTGAAGTGAACGAAAGTTCATTATCAAGCAGTATCCCTAAATCCCTAACCTCAGTTACCTTTTTTAAATAAATACCATTAAAGTTATAAGCAAAATTTATTGGGCGTTTCTTACGCGAGAAAGATATAGCATGGCATTTATCAATGTTTAATTTTAAGTTATGATCTGTGCAATATTTATAAAAATTGTTCAGATCATTTTGAAGTAATTCACTATCTTCAACAGATTCTACAATTTTGAATATTTTTGTGTCATCAGCATATAGTAAAATATTTGAGGAAAATAAACTTTTAGCAACAGAATTAATAAAAATATTAAAAAGCAATGGACCAAGGTGTGAGCCCTGAGGAATTCCAGAAGTTATTGGTATAAAACTAGACGTGTAACCCTTTACCGCAACTGCCTGTGTTCTGTCACGCAAATAGGAATCCAGCCATCTAAGTAAGTCACCGTGTATACCGATATTTTCTAGCTTTTTTACGAGCAAATCATGAGAAATTTTATCGAATGCTTTTGAAAAATCCGTATACACGGCATCCACCTGATAACCATTATCCATAGCCTCAATAACCAGGTCCAGAAATTCACACAAGTTGGACTCTGTGGATCGCCCACTAATAAAACCGTGCTGATTAGCTGCAAGCAGCGGTCTGATTGCCGGAAACAGCGAGTCATATATTATTTTCTCGAAAAGTTTTGGTATTGCAGAAAGTTTCGAAATACCGCGGTAGTTAGCAATATTGTGTTTATCGCCATTTTTCAATATAGGGACAATGATTGATTGTTTCCAGACTATTGGCATCAAGCCCGTTTTAATGATAAACAAAATAACAACGAAAGTGGCACTGCAAGTTCTTTACTGCATCGTTTTAGAAAAACAGGATGAATCCCATCAGGACCAGGTCCTTTAGTTAGATCAAAAGTAGATAAGTATTTTTCAACTACATTAACATTTATAGTAACATATTGAATTACACACTCATTATTCGGTACATCAATGTCATTGGCAACAGTTGGACCGGATTCAAAAACAGACTGAAAATATGAGTTGAAAAGATCAGCAATAACCTGACCATCTGAAGCATTAGTATCACCAAGGCAAAGAGTATCGGGAATATCAACATTGTTTCTTTTAGATTTAATATATGTCCAGAAATTTTTAGAACTTTTACATATATTATTTTCAGTACGACTAATGAAATGATCATAACAAACTCCCTCGAGCTCTTTAACCATACGACGCATATCAGAATAATTATCATAATCACTATGCCTATTATACATTTTCCATTTCTTATGCAATCTATTTTTTTTATTAATTAATTTAATTAATTTTCGGGAATACCAAACTGGATACTTATTATTAGTAGATACCCTTGAGGGAACACACTCCTCAATTATGTTATTAACAGTTTCATAAAAAATATTTACCGATTTCTCAACATCAACGCCATCTATTTCCAAATGCTGATACCAATCTATATTACCTAATTTCTCATTTATTTTATTATAGTCTGCTGCAAAAAAGCGCCGTATGGTCCGTAAGGCTGGACGTAAGCTAGTTACCTTAAAATTAACATCAATTGTAATGCAGAGAGATGGGTGATGGGCATCTTCAGGTAATGATAAAGGAGTAATACGCTTAACTGTACAAGGTATATCCGATATAACAAGGTCCAATTCCCTATTACATATTAACATTTCCAATACTATTATATTGTGACCACCCATTAAAGCATAAAAATGTAAATAACTGTGAGGTTAATATATTCCCATAAGGGTTATCAAGAGTCAACGCTAAATGCTGAGAGTCAGGCACAATGGACCACTTAGCATGTGTAATGTTGAAATCACCAACAAGTAAAAATACATCGTTAGGACATTGTAGCTTTAAATCCGAAATATATTCAAAGAATGAATTACTGTTTTGCGGGAAATAACAACAAAATAATCTAAACATACTTGATGCTGGCATTTGATCTAATAAAATGTTAATACATGTAACATCGGCATCAAACAAATGAGGCAAAGGGCATAAATTAAGCATACTCACGTTGAATCCCCGACGAACTGCAATCAAAGTACCCCCTCCCCTTGTGACACCCAACTGACTATAGTCACGATCAGTACGATAAACATGGTATCTCGAATCAAACAACTCAGCGTCATAGATGCCCGGCAAAAGCCACGTCTCGCTTAAACATATAATATCATAATCTGTGTTCAACATATTGCTGTAAAATGTCCCTGTTTTTGATCGTAGGCCGCGAACATTTTGATAAAAAACACTAAAAATCATTGTAGAAAATCATAACCAATATAATACCCATAACTATTACTAATAAAGATTTCACTAAAATAATAATATAAAGTACATATTTACAACACATATTGCGTATCTTTAGCCACCCAAGTGAAGGTGTGGCGGGGATAAGTCCCATTAAAAAAGCTAGAATTAAGGGGGTAACATGCGCCAATGACCTTGAGAATCTGGCCGCTCCGACCGAGAGTTGTCATCGTAGAGGGCGCTACCAGCAAATATGAATATTACATTTGAAAAATCATAGACTAAAAATATGCAGATGTGTCGAATGAAGTTTTGTTAATTTTGCCTATTCCGTTATAGAATGAAATGATGCAGTTTAATAACGATACCTAACCCACTGTTTTATATCTTGATTTATACCTTGGCGTGCCACCTAATTACAATCTGACAACCCAACCTCTTACAATGGTAACGTAGTTGACGTGTTGCATCAGGATACGGATTATTGCATTTCATATTCCAAACTTCTTTCATATTCAAAATCTGTATTCTACGCAAATAAATGATTCTTATTCTTATTCATATCAAAGTTTCAGTCCGTCTATTATAGAATGGTCAATGCCTGACTAGTGAGACTTATACATACTTCTATTCTATTGTTGGTGGTTATTAGGTCCGGTTACAACCGGAACGCACTTCGACCCAGCTGAATACATTGTGCCTGCCATTCGGAATCCATAAACATTCGTACTACTTTTAACTTACAATCACAGCGGATTTTTGTGTGTCTGAAGTTAAATTTGACGAACCATTGCGCAAGTACAGTTGTGAGTTCTGAATACATAAACATAAAAATAGCTACTGTGCAGCGTCTTGCCGTGATTACTGTAAGCGTACTTGAAATGAAACTATGCACAAAGTTCTAAGGTTTCTATTCTGCAAGTCAAAACGAAAGCGTTTAACAGAGCCTTCAAAATAGAGTTTTTTTTTCTAAAAGGGACCTTTTTAACATATTCCAATAAACCTCTAATCTCTCTAACCAATAAACATCCATCTGATGATTGAGCTTTTTGATCCCTGGAAAAATGAACTGAAACCAAATTGATGATTGATTGCGATGTTCGAGTATGACAAAGAGAGTGACTTAAGATGCTGCAATGCATGCCAGTAGCCCTGATGAGATGCTAGCGGTATTATTAAAGAAGCGTGTAACTGTAATGTTTCATATTCTAATGCGTATATTCTCTTTAAGAGCGGCACAAGTACCCGAATCTTGGAAGCTTGCTAGCTGCCAACCTTACTCAAGACCAGATACCCAACGTCGACCCAAGTCGTGCAGACCCAAAAATCAAAAATTATTTTTATTACGACAATTAGTTCCGTGATAAGAATAATAGCGCACCCATCCATCTCCTCCCGTTGGGTGTCCGTAAAAGGCGACTAAGGAAAAACAAGAAGACGAGCAGCAGCGTCTTTTTATTGGATTACCTACCACCTTTCTGCGATCACCAACCGCCTGCCAGGCGTGGGAATTATGGCAACCCCTCCCCTCTAAGGAAGAAAGTGCCTTTTTTCAACAGTGGACGTTTCGGCTGCTGATGATGATGATGAGTTCCATGATCGACTCCGTAATGGTCATCGAACTGAAACTATGATAAGATACTTAACTTTTTCCATAATTAAGTACAGGTAAAAACGACCCAGACCCAAGACAAACAGATTATGTTCACGCACATGAATGTTTGTCCTGTGTGGGAATCGACCCCAAGACCTTAAGGTCAGCGGCCAGGGTAGTAAACTACAAAATCAACGGACCTGTGTTGTTATTCAATATACGTGGCTGCCAAAGGAATCCGTAGCACTGTTTGTTTGAACGCACCAATTCAGTAATAGTCTTTTTTAGTGTAACGTCATATTATATACTATCACGGACACGAACACTATACTATTTTTCAATCAAAATAGTTTTTGGTTGAAAACTGGTATAGCTTTCGTGTCCGCGATCCGGGCGACGACGACGTTCCGGGCGCTTACCCCGCCCGCATGTATTTTGGGCTGGCACGTGGAAGCGATTGTCGTCCTAAAGGTGATACACCGTTCGTGACCGCGAAAGTACGTAACGTAACTTCATCTTGAGTTCTGTACCCATCGCGGGGTTTGAACTACGCGGAGCATTTGTCATTTTATTTTATTTTATTTATTCTTTAGCACACTCAGATATTTAATTTACATTGATTCTATTAAGCAATCTGGTTTTAGAGTAAGTAACATTTTAACGCGGTGGTATTTTTTCTCGTGCCTGCCAACAACACCAACAGTTTATTGTTACGCAACTTAGTTAAGTAACAAGGTATTACCTGATAGTAATCGCAGCACCCACCCATAGAAAAGTCTCTTCCTGTCCCTGTCATCCAAAACTATAATTATAGCCTTTTGGTCCGATAGTTTTTTTGCCAGCTACAGTGATCTTCTACTTATGTTACATAGCGGAAGAAATCTAAGATTAAAGTGGCGCCACCTAGATAGCACACGAGTACCCTTCCAACTTAACCATCCAGATGTCTCAAAAGACGAGCAACTGTCCAATGCAACTGTCCGTAGGTAAGCGTGTCGCTCACCACCAAGCCAACCACCCAGGTACTCGACTCGTTGTTAAGTTGCAAAAACCAACATGATAGAAATAATACCACCGTTCATGTTTGGAAACAAAAAATCATAATGTAAAGGATATCATAATGTATGTCATTTTGTCGACCTACACAGCATTAAATACGGTTTAAATTAGTAAGATCATATATGACTCTGATACGCTTTAAAAGTTAGGCATAATACTCGGCAACGATACTTTCGCATACTCTATGATGAACCAAAAATATGGTATTACTATAAAAATATATTTAATTAAATATAGAAGTATAGAATTCATTTGAAATTATTTATAATGTTATAATTATACCATATGTAACATATCTTAATTAAAAACATGTTCAAAATCATTTAAATTAAATTCGTCTTGTCAAAAAAAAATCGAGCACGTCCACCCTCCATAACAGTCCACGAAAGACTGGTGGAAGGCGATCGCGGGGGCGCTGCAAGGGGAAATGCATCTCGTATGTGGTTTTTCTATAATTTCTTGTAAAACATGAATGAAATTAAGAAATGTAATCAATACAAATTGTAGAATAGGTTATTATGCTTTTTATAGTCCAAGTTTGACGTCTATCCGATGAACGGATATTGAACGCTAACACAATTCATATCCAACGTAGTACATTTTTTAAATACATATTGCTTGAAAACATTGTATTTAAGGGGGTAACAACGGTAAAATTGCAAAAATAGCCTTAGTTTAAAGAGTTCGATGGATCAATCCGCTATTGCATTGGCTATGGAAATTATATGTACTTATACCTCAGATCTTCAGCAAATAGTTTTATTGATTAGATATTGGATTAAGTATAACGTTTTCAAGCAATATGTATTTAAAAAATGTACTATATTGGATATGAATTGCGTTAGCGTTCAACATCCGTTCATCGGATAGACGTCAAACTTGGACTATTAAAAAGCACATAATCTATTCTACAATTTGTATTGATTACATTTCTTAATTTCATACATGTTTTACAAGAAATTATAGAAAAACCACGTACGCTATGCATTTCCCCTTGCAGCGCCCCCGCGATCGCCTTCTATCAGTCCTTCGTGGACTGTTACGGCGGGTGGACGTGCTCGAATTTTTTTTGACAAGACGAAATTAATTTAAATGATTTTGAACATATTTTTAATTAAGATATGTTACAAATGGTATAATTATAACATTATAAATCATTTCAAATGAAATCTATACATGTATATTTAATTAAATATATTTTTATGGTAATACCATATTTTTGGTTCATCATAGAGTATGCGAAAGTATTGTTGCCGAGTATTATGCCTAACTTTTAAAGCGTATCAGAGTCATATGATCTTACTAATTTAAATCGTATTTTATACTGTGTAGGTCAACAAAATGACATACACTATGATATCCTTCCTTTACATTATGATTTTTTTTGTCAAAACATTAACGGTGTTATTATTACTATCATGTTGGTTTTTGCAACTTAGCAACGAGTCGAGTACATGGGTTGGCTTGGTGGTGAGCAACACGCTTATCTACGGACAGTTGCATTGGACAGTTGCTCGTCTTTTGAGACATCTGGATGGTTAAGTTGGAAGGGTACTTGTGTGCTATCTAGGTGGCGCCACTTTAATCTTAGATTTCTTCCGCTGTGTAACATAAGTAGAAGGTCACTGTACCTGGCAAAAAAACTATTGGACCAAAAGGCTATAATTATAGTTTTGGATGACAGGGACAGGAAGAGACTTTTCTATGGGTGGGTGCTTCGATTACTATCAGGTAATACCTTTTTACTTAACTAAGTTGCGTAACAATAAACTGATGGTGTTGTTGGCAGACACGAGAAAAAATACCACCGTATATGGTTTTAGAGTAACTAACATATTAATAATAATATATTAGTTAGTCTACAACCAGATTGTTTATTACAATCAATGTCAAATGCTCCGCGTAGATCAAACCCCGCAAGAGGTACAGAACTCAATATGAAGTTACGTTACGTTCATAATATGACGTTACACTAAAAAAGACTATTACTGAATTCGTGCGTTCAATCAAACAGTGCTACGGATTCCTTTGGCAGCCACGTATATTGAATAACAACACAGGTCAGCTGATTTTGTAGTTTACTACCCTGGCCGCTGCCCTTAAGGTCTTGGGGTCGATTCCCACACAGGAAAAACATTCATGTGCATGAACATAATCTGTTTGTCTTGAGTCTGGGTCATTTTGACCTGTACTTAATGATGTAAAAAGTTAAGTATCTTATCATAGTTTCAGCTCGATGACCATTATGGAGTCGATCGCGGAACTCATCAACATCATCATCAGCAGCCGAAACGTCTACTGTTCAACAAAGGTCCTCTCTCCCTTGGAGGGGAGGGGTTGTCATAATCCCCACGCCTGGCAGGCGGTTGGGAATCACAGTATAGGTGGTAGGTAATCCAATAAAAAGACGCTGCTGCTCGTCTTCTTGTTTTTCCTTAGTCACCTTTTACGGACACCCAATGAGAGGAGATGGATGGGTGCGATAATTCTTATCACGGTACTAATTGTCGCAATAATAATAATTTATGATTTTTGGGTTTGCACGACTTGGGTCGACGTTGGGTATCTGGTCTTGAGTAAGGTTGGATGCTAGCAAGCTTCCAAGATTCGGGTACTTGTGCCGCTCTTAAAGAGAATATACGCATTAGAATAGGAAACACTACAGTTACACGCTTATTTAATAATACCGCTAGTGTCTCATCAGGGCCACTGGCATGCATTGCAGCATCTTAAGTCACTCTCTTTATCAAACTCGAACATCTCAATCAATCATCAATTTGGTTTCAGTTCATTTTTCCAGGGATCAAAAAGCTTAACTATCAGATGGATGTTTATTGGTTAGAGAATTTGGAACTAATTCAGGAAATATGTTAAAAAGGTCCCTTTTTAAGAAAAAAATCTACTTTTTAAGAAAAAAAAAATATATATTTTGAATGCTCTGTTAAACGCTTTTGTTTTGACGTGCAGAACAGAAACTTTGTGCATAGTTTAATTTCAAGTACGCTTACAGTAGTCACGGCGGATCTTTGTGTGTCTGAAGTTGGCTGCAAGACGCTGCGCAGTAGCTATTTTTATGTTTATGTATTCAGTACTCACAACTGTACTTGCGCAATGGTTCGCCAACCCTAACTTCAGACACACAAAAATCCGCTATGACTACTGTAAGTTATAAGTAGTACGAATTCATATGGATTCCGAATGGCAGGCACAATGTATTCAGCTGGGTCGAAGTGCGTTCCGGTTGTAACCGGACCTAACTAATAACCACCAATAATATAATAGAAGTATGTATAAGTCTTACTAGTCAGGTATTGGCCATTCTATAATAGACGAACTGAACCTTTGATATGAAGTTGGGAATATGAAATGCAATAATCCATATCCTGACGCAACACGTCAACTACGTTACCACTGTAAGTTTTTGTTATCAGATTGTAATTAGGTGGCACGCCAAGGTATAAATCAAGATATTAAATATTGGGTTACCGTTCTTAAACTGCATCAGTCTTGTTCTTTTCGTGTCACTATGAAATGACAAAAAGCTTTGAGTTAAAATCGGTTTTTATCATGCATTTAAATAATTCATCAGTCATTTATTTTACGTATACATAATCAACAAAACATTCAAAAGTGATATTATTAAGTATATTTGCAATAGATATAATTTTATTGAAATTTCATTCTATAACGGAATAGGCAAAATTAACAAAACTTAATTTGACACATCTGCATATTTTAGTCTATAATTTTTCAAATGTAATATTCATATTTGCTGGTAGCGCCCTCTACGATGACAACTCTCGGCCGGAGCGGTCAGATTCTCAAAGTCATTGGCGCATGTTACCCCCTTAATCCAATATCTAATCAATAAAACTGTTTGCTGAAGATCTGATGTATAAGTACATATAATTTTCATAGCCAATGCAATAGCGGATTGATCCATCGAACTCTTTAAACTAAGGCTATTTTTGCAATTTTACCGTTGTTACCCCCTTAATACATATATTTGCGTTTGATGCAAAAACGGGGGTTTTACTCATTGGTTTTACTCCTTAAGTAGTTATTAATAAGTTTGATAACATGTTAAGTCGCTATTTAAAATGCAGTTAGTTTGCTTGTTGAAATGATTCAGTATTTATCAAAAACCCGTACCATTACATCAGTTTCCGACAGAAAATCAGTTGCCGTTTGTATGTCTCACTTGGGCATACTACAAGATTTGTTAAATTGCTATAGGTACGTAATATATGTACTTATTTAATTGTAACAGGACAAAGTTTTATTACAACAAACGAGGGCGGAATCACACACGCATCATGTCTGTTCATCAAGTATCAAGTACTAATAAATAATTTTATTATTCCAATAATCTAAATAATATGACATTATAGTCCCACATATCATATCATGTATCCTACTCTACCATCGATATATGTCGCTCATAAACACTGTTTTGAACTCTTAAATTGCCATCTCGACTGTCCATAAAACCAAACTCTGATCATCACTATCGGCAGAAACTAGATAAAATTAAAAGGGCATTGAATTGAATAAACATAGCGCAATAGTTATGACAAAGTTATTTATATTACACTCTTATAATTATGCTACATTTTAATAGACCACATGTTTTAATCATAGCACGCGGTAGCAATTAGTATACTCATACCGATACGGTTCTGCACAACCTTGAAAAAGTATGTAAGTAGGCTTCTATAATTGTCACGTGCAATAGGTATGCACAGTGATAACTTAATTCTCCATTCTCAATGGACTGTGGCATAGTTAAGTACGTACCACATTTTTTTTTTTCAGATCTACGGCAAAAATGTCGGGTGTGAACTTGCCTTATATACGTCCTAATGTCCTTAGCCAAGTTCAACTCATAACCAATGCTTATAACACCATTTTATTTTATGTATCGGGGCCAAATATATAGAACAAACCTGCCCCTCCTGACCTCATGACGGTCATATTGGACGGGGATGCGCCGAACCCTCCCCGACAACCGTATGCTACACTAGCTATCAGACACCGGTCTCGCCGGCGAGGCCGAAGGGTCTACGTATGCGACCTCAACGACGTGCATCACCCCACTGAGTTTCTTGCCGGTTCTTCTTAGTGGGGGCGCGTTGTGAACCGGTGGTAAACTCAGCCCTCTCTTAAGCGACAGCCCAAGCCGAGGCCGTGCCTCCCTGAGGTGCCCTTGAGCTCGTCGCTACTTCTGCCGTTAAGGCTAGTCCGCGTCCTATTGTCCGGTGAAGCTGTAATGGCCATCTGCGGCCAACAGCGTCTAACATTCCCAAAAAAAAAAAGAACAAACCTGCCTGCATCTGAGCACGGCTTGTATTCGGAAAAAATCGCTACAGTCTTCGAATAATGGGAAGAATAATATTTTCTAGACCGGTACAATAAACGTGTGTTATTAAAGAGGAGAATTGACAGCTCTAATGGAACAGGCTATGTTAGGGATCTCTCTTCGTGAAAAAATATTAAATTAACTGGCATAGCCAAAACCTTAACTAAGAAGAAATGGAAGTGGGCGGGTCACATATGCCGTAGACAGGATGAGAGATGGGCAAGAAAGGTACTGGAGTGGAGACCGCGAACGGTTCGCAGAAGCGTCGGCAAACCATTATCCAGATGGTCTGATGACCTAATAATGTTGCGGGGCGAAGCTGGATGGGGCAAGCTCAAGACCGAGGAGGGAAGGCATTGGAGGAGGCTCTTACTCAGCATTGGGTGGCAACAGCACATGGATTCAGCCATAAATTTAGAATTTTTTTCATATAATAATAATATCCCGGGACAATTCACACACGGTCATCTGATCTGATGACGGGCCCGTTGGTCTAGTTGGCAGACACCCTGCCTGCTAACCGATGGGTCGTGGGTTCGATTCCCGCCAAGTGTCTGGGTGTTGTTTATCTATTTAAGTATGTATTTACAAAAAAAAAAAAATAAGTATATAAGTATTAGTATCAGTTGTCTGGTTTCCATAGTACAGGCTCTGCCTAGTTTGGGATCGGATAACCGTGTGTGGATTGTCCCAAGATATTATTATTATTTATTATTATTTATCCCAAACTAGGCAGAGCCTGTACTATGGAAACCAGACAACTGATACTAATACATATATACTTTTTTTTTGTAAATATATATGTCATATGGTTTCAGCAATGAACAGCTAGGTATATGTTTCCAACTGCATCGAAGTCGCATTGCGTTTTATTTTTGCAACTTGCTGCGTTTGGTTTATCTATCAAAATCGCGCGTTTTAGCGACGGCTAATGTTGAGCCACAAAATAATGTCATTTTGTGGTTCAGGCGTGTTGTCAAAATCATATTTTATTTTAGCGACTAATATTGTCGATCACTTACGCTAAACGTGTGCGAAACTTGGCGTTCAGCTGCTCTACCAAGCAAGTTAAATGCGACCAAAAGACTTAATTACCTATCATGTACCTAAAAAACTAAACTCTTCTACAGTGATCTCACAGTGATAGTGCGACGGTGCAAGCTGCGTATGTTAAATTATCGCCAAAAACAGCTAATGTGGGTTTATTTACGTTTATAGGAATATCATACATACGTTACATGTCTCAGATTAGAATTTCGTAAAATCTCATTTCATTCAGGCCTTGACAATGTCCAACCTTGTTCAGCAAAGGAACACGTGTTTGTTTAGAATCGAAGTACATAGGTAAATAGGTACTTCTAATATTAGTTACAATACCAACCCACATTTGTTTGTAGTACTTACTTAGTTTACCAAAACAAAACAACAGTGTACCTTGAGTGTAGTGTACCTGTAACAAAAGGAAAAGTTACTATACGACGATGTATTTTACAAATACGGAATTTATTGGTTTTTATAACCTATGATTTATGATTGAATGTGCGCATTATAATGATTATTATAGACCGGATATTATTATTGTAGATAGATCTACCAAGATAGATACTGATCAGGGTTGCCAGATGTTTGCTAACTCAATTCGCCTAATTTTGCCTACCGAGTAGCCTAAATCGCCTATTATATTTTTTCTTGACAAATAGCCTAATTCGCCTAACATTTTGAGCTAAGTATAAATAAGCCGAAAAAAGAGAACACACTAAAAAAACATGTAACCGTCTCTGTCATACAGCGAATTGAAATGAGTAATTTAAATTGACACAAGCTCACTTTTTCGAGCTTTTGGGCCACTTTGCAGCTCGCTAGTTTAGAACGTATTCGACGCCAGGTGCAAGTTAACTCGACCGGGTAGTAGATATTTTCGGGATTGGAACGTTTCCGAGGTTTGTGAATACAGAACCTAGATTCGTAACGTCTCATTAGACGTCTCATTGCGGCAGTTCTAGACAAGGATAGAGTTTTTTAAGGACAATCCACGCACGGTCATCTAATCTCAAACTAGGCAGAGCCTGTACTATGGAAATCAGACAACTGATTATAATACTTACTTACTTTTTTTGTAAATACATATTTATATACGAAAAATACCCAGACACATAAACCCCAACCTATGGGCTAGCGGCCAGTCTAACTACTAGACCAACAAGCCTGTCAATTGCATAGAAGATAGCAAGTAGCATGGCAAGAACCTGAGGGTTCCGCAGACTTCTTTCCTCAGTGACGAAACAACGTTAGATGTACACATTACGTTTCGTCGAAGCATACAATTATCAAGAAATTATTAAATTTTAAGGTAATCCTGAAGTAGCCTAAAGCGCCCATTCCTTTTTTCTCGGTAGCCTAAATGGCTACTGGTAGCCGATTGGATTTTTTGGTCGCCATTTGACCCCCCAAGGTAGCCTAAATGGCGATAAATCGCCTAATCTGGCAGCCCTGATACTGATAGATACAAATTCGGACGCCTGTTGCCGCCTTGGAAGTAGGTCGAGGCGGCAACGTCGCATAGCGGTAACGGCGCGCACGGGACGGCAACGTCGCTATTGTCGATGCCAGTTCACTACAATACAACAAGACAACAACAACCAGATCGAACGAACCTCACACAATCACACACATTCCGAGTAGTCCCCATTCATTTACATGATGCGAATTTTTATCGTGCATTGCTTAGAATAATAACGCCTAGAAACCGAGAACATGCACGCACAGTGAGGCAAGTAAAACCAAGCCAGAATGGCTCAGTATCGAACATCCCGCGTCAGTCCTTGAGGTCGAGTCGTAGCGCTAGTAGCTCTCGATATTTTATTTTAAAATGATGGTTTTTGATATAAATTAATGTCACAGTACATTGGAAACACTTAAGAAACATTGAAACATAATATTCCCCCTTCAAGTATTAGGTTTAAACTAATATTTTAATGTAAAATAATCGCCAAAGTGAAAACAATAATTCTAAATTTTAACAGACGACATTATATCAAAATGTTGCCAATAAATGGAAAATTGCCACCCAAATTTTTTTTAATAAGAAGAATTTTATTTAATTAATAGCTGATATGCGCACGCTTAAGTTTTCAAATGGCATTAAACGGTCACCCATCTATGTAATGACTTTGCCTAACGTTGTTTAACCCATCGAAATGAAATGTACTTTACGACCTATTCTCATACCTACCAAGTGCATATATTTCTTTTTTTTTTAAATCGGTCGAGCCGTTTCGGAGGAGTGCGACCACAAACAGCGTGACACGTGATTTTTATATAGAATATTTGTTATTTCAGATGTTTATTTTTTAAATTAAAAAGTAATCCTTTACTGTTGGCAATAACAGTAATTTTATGCTAAAAATTAAATAAGACCCCAGGAAGAAGCACTTCCAATTTCCCTAATCTTGGGGAAATTTTGATTCCGCTAACAACATTATTTTTTCACATGTGTGCGTGTCGCAGAGCGTCAGTACGCGTGACTTACGCCTACATCAATGATATTGTGCCTCAAACGAGACAGTTTTTTCGTATGAAACTATCATTCTAGGCGTTATTATTCTAAGGTGCATTGCATTTGATGATAAATAATTGATGTAATTGTTTCGTTTCAATGTCGTTCATTTTGTTTTCTCAAATACCTATTTAGGTACTTCAAAAAAGTAAGTTTCTTAATTCTACTGAACGCGCATAAATCTGGAAATTATAAGCGAATATTAATAATTCTTTCTTGTACCGATAGCCCGATCCACTGAAAGAATCACATAAACAAAATATTATGTACATTACATAAGTAGTTCCTGAAATAAGAAGAATGGCGCGTCATACACCAAAAATGGTCACAACTCTGGCAAATATTTATACACATTTCAATAAAAATAAATTATTGGAGACAACCACTACAATGAATCTGTATGAAATTTATCACAACCGGATAAACACTTCCTGAAGGAACATGAACGTCGTGGGGAATTTATCTGGAAAAACTATAAAATCGATATCCTTCACTACATTACTCCCTAGCATCGCCCCCCCTCCCCTCCCTAGCTACTCTCTTTATCGGGACTAACCCCACCACACATTCCCACCACTGTGACTCCTGTAAGCCAGGATCTACAGTGGTCACCTGTGAACACACCGAGGTTTGATGCTCGGCGAATCCCGGGGAAACGCTAAATTGTCTTGGAACCCTCATCGAATTTAATCAGAAAAGTAAACAGGAGGAGTAGGAAAGACAAATTCCACTTCCCCTTTGGCAAAGCGGGAGACAAACAATACATTTTAAGGCGGTTCAATCGCAGAAAGGAAGACTTACAGACTGACTAACGATTTTGCCCATCTGCAAGGCACCAGGGTTTGTACTAAACTTAAGGTACCCATTTGAGCTTTATACTTGGTTATGATAATAGGCATGGCAGAATTGCTTGAAAACACGGAAATTTTCCTTATACGACACAACTCATTATTTTGTGCCACAAGGTCCGAATAATAAATAGCTCCAATTGATGTGTTTTTCTAAATTATTTTACATGGTATTACGCTTATTTTGCCAGAAACTACACTCCCTAAGTAAATAAGCAGATTTTTCGTACTCATTTCGCCGTGGAACACTGGCACGAATGTAAATTTACTAATTTGGAAATAAAATAACTTACTTTTAAAGTTGCCATGGCCCGTAATAAATTAAAAAACGCAGTGGTCCACCTTAATCCATGTATTCGCAGGACGATCACGGACATTAGGAAAAAAAAAATAAAGCTGACGACCCTTGGAGGACGGATCCCATCTGGCCTGTCACTCGGTCAAAAGATGTTCATTTTATTTTATTTTATTTATTTATTAAGTACAGCATTGTTCACAATATAAATACAATACAAAATTTAAGATGAAGTATCTTAGCCAAAATAGGATACATGAAGTTACATATTAACTAAGTAAGAACAGCGAATAGTGTAGCTAAAGACAGTACGAAAAATAACAATGACAACACAATTATATATATATGAGTATGTATGTAATATATATTTATATGTATATATACCTATATTCTATTTTTCTCCCCATTCCAAATCGTTATATAGGTTAGGTTATATTTTTCTGCATTTTCTGCAGAATCTGGGATTTAAATGCTGATTTCGAAACAGCGTAAATGTCAATATCACTAAATACATTATTGTACGAAGTTATCGAGACAAGAATTTGTTTTTTGCGTATTTAGTTCTACAAGCAGGGGCATGAAAGACTTTGTGCAATATATGACGAGGACGGCGGGTAGGAACATGCAAGTGCAGTGAGGAGATAAGAGAAGGACAATCCACATTAGCATTGGCTATGTCATGTAAAAAGGCCAAATCCAAATAATTCCTATTGTCACTGAGGGTACATAACTTGTAATAATTACATGCGGCGCCATAATTATCAAAACTATTTTTAAACTTAAAATTTAGGTACATAATAAATAGTTTTTGTAAGCGTTCAATTTTATTCTTGTGTACGTGATACGTCATAGTTAGGATTCCAGATAACGCTACCGAACTCCAAAATACTTCGGCCGTATGAATAGTAAACCAACTTCAGACAAGATAGGTCATTGAATGGTTTACAAACGCGCATCAAGAAGCCTAAGTTTTTGTATGCTCGGTCAACAGTGCTGTCAATATGGTTGATAAAATTCATTTTGCTTGTCATTTATAGTGTAAACAAATTCTATAGGTTTGATTTTACGAGTAAAAGTAATTTGTGCACATTTATCGACGTTGACGCTTATATTATTTACTTTAATGATTTCTGATATTTACGCGAATATTACACAATTGAAATGAAACTAATTTTACGGATTATATCCGTAAAATTAGTTTCATTTCAATTATTTACTTTATAGTTATTTGACAGTCTGTATAAATCATCTTGAATTTTTTGATCTACACGTAAGAATATTTTTTTATCATCGGCGTAAAAAAGGCGTCTGGAGTTCGTAAAACAGTTGTCGATGTCAAAAAGAAACGCATTGTAAAAAAGAGGCCCCAAATGGGAGCCCTGTGGCACACCTGACGTAATAGTGACGTAATCGGATTGATAACCTCCCAGAACTACTGCCTGCCTTCTGTTGGATACGTATGACTTGACCCACCTGAATAGATCTCCCTGTATGCCCAGCTTGTATAATTTCGAAAGCAGGATGACATGATACATACATTCATAGGCAACAGATGAAGACAGATGGTAGATTAAACAATCCCGCGATTTTTCCACACTCACGCATCGATAAGAACTCAGTGTTAATATTCTCATGAGTAAATAGTACATTCAGACAAAAAGTATCGAGAATGGATCATTTGTTTATGGTTACTAATTCAATTTTTTGTATTGTTTGTTGGTTTTAAATTGACACAGCTGTTTTGCATTTTGGGCGCGGGGTTTGAGTTAAGGGCTCCCACACATAACAGCGATGCGATGCGATGCGGCGCCGCATCGCAGGAATTTGTATGGAAAATTCATTTGTTTCTCGCAGATATTTGCAATGCGATGCGAATTCGCAGTTATGTGTGGGAGCCCTAAGTAAGTAAGTATACTTACTTACATATTTTATACGATTTTACATTATCTATAACTACAAATTAAGTCGCAACAACTCATTGAAACTAGTATTCTAGTTTTAGAATGGTTAGAATTCTCTAGTGTTTAGTTTTAGAATGGTTGGTTCCAATATTAAAGTAAATACAGATGTATAAACTTAATACATAATATAGGTACATAAACAAAACGCGAAAGGCATGTTTATATGACAGAAATTTAATCCAAACTAATCAAAGGCTAAGGAGGACACAGTGTGTCGGACGACTAAAGGTCGGACTATTAGCGTTTTCTGGCATTTTAATTTTATAGGTTCCATTATGCTTGATAATTAATGCAGCGAAGCTGCGCTGCAGTACAAGGAATAATAATTGTTTTTTACCTTATCTTCCCATATTTTCCGTCAATACTCGAACATCAAACCACAACATGCTAACATACCTCATTATAAAAACAAACATTAGACTCTACTACTAATTATTTAGGTAGATACCCAATTACTTACCTACGTTACAAATATTCGTCTTTGTTTTGTAAAAATAGAAAACATAGTAAATTACATACTCAGCGAAACTGAAAAAGTGCACGGATGTAAAACAAGAACGACTACTGACTAGGTACAGCTAGGTACCATACAAAAGCGGTTTTCAACGCATGCACGGTTTGGCAACGCCGCCGCCGCGCGGTTCTTAGTTTGAGCTGGTCTTGGCTTGGTGGACTAGCTAGGCTAGTGTCTGTCTGGGCTGCCAGTGTTGCTACTTTACTCACTTTTTAGCTAGATGTAGCAACTTTTTGGGACTTGGTGGCTACCAAAAAAATAAATCAGTAGCTAAAAAATTTGGCTACTTTTTCTAGCTACATACTTTAAAATCAAGCTGCCTCGCTGAAACTATACCTATAAATACGCACGATCTTTGCTAAATCTTTGCGCTCGAGTGTGAATGGTCATTACTGGAATAATGGTAATACTCAGTCCTAGTAAAAAAAGTAAGATGAATACGGCGGTATCGGTAAGAGCCAACGAGAATATTTCGGAACTACACTACCCGAACCTTGGACATGAACAGGTCCAGTCCAGGTCCAGTACGTGTTTTGATAGCTTATGGAAACTAACAAACTTTCCTTTTTTTCCATACAATTCACATCAGTGCCTCTAGCGGTAACTATAACAAGACCAAATAGCTAGTAAAATGTACGTGAGAAATTGGCTAGTTTGGTCAATATCGTTAAAAAAAAATTAGGTCTTTATTTTAGCTTATTTTGTATGAAAAATAGACAAAAGTAATTAAATATATGTCTCTTATTTTTTTTCAGTAAGTACATCAAGTACTTTATTACTCTTTAGCTACTTTTAGCCACTTTTTAGGGATTAAAAACCCTAAATATAGCAACTTTATTGATAGTGTATAGCTACGAGATCGAGAGTTACTGAGGTGGCAACACTGACTGTCTGCTTTGCTTGAATGCATGGTGTCAGTCATGGACGGAGACAGTTTTTTTGCCCGTCTGAAGAGGAGGGCAATGTTTATCGAGAGCATGTATGTGAGTCTATTTCTTCGGCACACCGCACAGCCTACAACCTAAACGACTCGTTATATTTTGACTTTTAATATTATGTCGTTAGATTCGCCGAGCTGTATAGGAGTGACATAATATGCTACACGCTGTACATTATAAACGGTACCCAATGTGGCGGCCGCTATTTTTTTTAAACGAAAGCTACCTAGGTATATACGTTTTAATGGTTCAGTCGGGCTTTTTGTACATTTGTTTACATTTAGTTTAAGTATATAAAATTTATTTCAGGAAACCAAGCAACTCGCGGGCTTAAGATGTTATCATTGTTATTTGGAGAAAACTCTTTCAGTGTAAGCAGAGATGGAGATTTGATGCTGATGAATATTAAGAAATAATGTATTATATTTTTATATTTATTTTACAAACATGTGCATTTAATTTTCTATTCACAAACACTCAAGTGAAATGAAGAAAACGGGGATTAAAAAACTTTATTCTAATTAGTTATCAAAAAAAAATATATCAATTGAAAATTTTACATCGGAAAACCATGCATAGGAGAGCTTAACTCATATACTTACTGACTTAATAGAGTTTGCGACTTTAGAGACGCGGTCACTCACTGACACAAATACCGCGAACGAAATATAAAAGCATTTTATTGATTGACTCCTTTACGTGAGGTAAAAACCTTAGATCTTCAATTTAAAGCACACCATCAGATTTACCGTCTCACGAGGATTCCCCAAGGAGATTTTGTAGTTATAAATTGTTTACGAAATAAAGACCGCAAAAGGATTAGGCAATATTTTATTTACTTCCATACTCAAGGTGTTGTCGTAAATATTAATGAAGAATACTAGGTAGCAGTTGATAAGTAATTTATATTATCACTAAGTATATATTATTGATTTCCGACTGTTTCATTAAGTGGGTGATCAGTCTACATAATTTAGAAGTAGACGGACGTCCTAATAACTTAATGGCAAGTAAATGCGTTCGTGATATGTATCTATAAGAAATATTTCTCACTAACATTATTATCCCATTAAAAACTTAAAATGAATCGATTCGACAGTTTACGACAACGCGACACGCCAGTCGCAGTGGGCGGGCGGTCTGTCGGTCGCGAGTCGCAATACGGCCAATCACGACGGTCGAGCGTGCGCACAAACGCGCGATAATAATGCGTCAGTCGCATCGCGCTCCGCTGCGGAGGTGGCGCGTTTTTTTCGTCGCAATCAAACCTTGAAGTGGTCTGTCAAAGATGTCTATCTTCCACCCGGTTCAGTTAATAGATGAAATCAAAAAGCGACCTGGATTGTACAAAGCCGATCATCCCGCAGATCGCGAAGAGAAGTTAGCGTTATGGAAAGAAATAGGATCGGTTATTTACCACGACTGGGATAGTTTTAACAAGGCGACGGCATATGACAGAGGTTGGTACGAATAATCCATTACCAGTGTCAGATGTGATGTCATTGCGAAAATATCTAACATTAAATAAATTTCATAGGTACTAACATAGGTACCTAAAATAGGTTATTATTAAACAGTCCTGTTTTAGATAAAGATTAAATTGCGTAGAAACGTTTGTAAATATCTGCTACTAATGTCATTGTATCTCAGTGTCTGTTCGCTGAGAACCTCCTCCTTTTTTGAAGTCGGTTAAAAAAGGAGGAACGTTGTTGTTATCTATTGATCTAAACAACAACACACAAACACATGCTTACTTACATAAACAAGATTTGCGAGAAACAAATGAATTTTCGATACAAAAATTCACACATCACAGTATTACACAACTAAATCCATTCTGCTGAATTCATTACAAAAAATAGTAATGACTTATAAAATCTACCACAGGGAAGGATTAGCTGTTGATACTTTAATAGTGCATATTAAAATATTCCTAGAACTATTTAGATAACATGTTAAAAATACAAAAATTGGTCTATTGATTTATGACCAATCCGTGTATAAATAAAATAACCCCTAAATCAGCTTTTTCTTTGGTCGGTCGGTTAGGTTTGACCATGGGATTGACCAATGATATTTTATAAAATAAATGCCATTATTAATAAAGTGAGACAACGAAATTCACCCAAATTGGGTGAACTAGCAGTAAGTCTCGCGTCGGTAAAATGTAACGAACGTGACGTGTGCCTTTGAAAATCAAGTTAAAATGCCCTCATGCATATTTAGAAAATTCACAAAGTACTGCATAAAAGTAAATAATAAGCAAGGGATATCATACCGTAACTACGAGTATATGAGATAATATTTTAATTATATGAGACATTTTTTGGCATTAGTAGGAATATTAACATATCTATGGTTTATAATAATTGAGATAGACAAAGTATTTAGCATACTAGATAAGCAGTACTTAACTCCTCATTAAGTTTAATGAATTAAAATTTATTCAAATTAATTACAAAATAATGTCATTTACATCTCGTAAATCACTACATAGGTTTTATAATTGCTAGAGTTTCGTATTGAAACTCTCAGGTAAACAAAAAAACACAACTGACCGTATACGCAGCGACAAAACGTTTGCTTTGCTAGCCGGGTCGCAAGTCGCTGTCGCGGGTTTTTTTTTTTTTGGGAATGATAGACGCTGTTAGCCGCAGATGGCCATTGCAGCTTCACCGGACAATAGGAGGCGAGCGCTTGAAGCGCTCTAGCCTTTACGGCAGAAGTAGCGACGAGCACAAGGGCACCTCAGGGAGGCACGGCCTCGGCTTGGGCTGTCGCTTAAGAGAGGGCTGAGTTTACCACCGGTTCACAACGCGCCCCCACTGAGAAGAACCGGCAAGAAACTCAGTGGGGTGATGCACGTCGTTGCGGTCGCATACGTACGACCCTTCGGCCTCGCCGGCGAGACCGGTGTCTGATAGCTAGTGTAGCATACGGTTGTCGGGGAGGGGTCGGCGCATCCCGGTCCAATAGGACCGTCATGGGGTCAGGAGGGTCGAGCAGTACGTGCCGTGGTCTGCGGCGCGAGTCAGAAAGACTGTCGCGGGTTTAAATACCGTGGGAAGCAACGACTTTGTGTAGATGTTCTGTACTGGCTAGGACAACGCAGGCCAGCTACCTGACTGTCTAGAAAGCAAGATGATCCACATGCGTCGGATGGGAATGTTAAATGTCAGTTTGCGTGTGTCTGGCGTCTCACCGGTCGTGTCATCTTCCATTCCGTCCAATTCCGTCTCATCGGATATTGACAGTATAAACGAAGAGAGAGTGCACTTGTATCTACGCAAACACTATAATTATCTATATTTAATAATATATACACCAAACCACTCATTTAATGTTGCATATCTTAAGGTCTCTACCCACTAAATCCACTAAATCTATGACCGAACTGTATCGGTCCATCTAGCTGTCTGCACCATCTTGTTATAAAAACCCACGGATGCTGGACCTTCAGTCTTAATATTGCCGATCTGCATTAATGTGTTTTTAATAAGCCGTAGAACGTCTTGCAAATCGGACCTATACTGTTATTAACTGTTGAAGAACTTTTCTGTACTATGCGGTTTAGTGGTTGGTGACCTATACTGTAAAAAATATTTCATTTGTTAATGTATGTATAAATTCTTCACTATTTGCTATTAGCTGACTTTTCAATTCCGTTACTTCAAAGTTCTTCAGTTGCAAAGAAAATGGCGATCGCTGAGGGACGCGTACAATCGCGAGTTGCGTTCACGTCGCTCCGGCATCAGGGTCAACAGGCGGGTATACCGCTACTTCAAGAGAATGAGTTTCCTCGGCGGATTCGACGGCACCATAAGTGCGGATGAGGAGTACGTACGGTTTTTACAAATCAACTAAACTAGGATAATTAACAACTTGCATTTCCACTAATCTTATAAATAATTGAAATTATTATTATTGGTTTGTCCTTCCATTTTTCCCGGTTTAAAGCTGTTTGAGTCCGTTCTGCGTCATAAGCAGCTAGATCATCCCGCCATCTCTATCAGGGTCTGCTACACTGCCGTCTAACGAACTAAGAAGTCCTTTTGTACGTTTGATATAACGAGACGATGAGCGGCAAAGTTCTTTCAATTTTATTTTAGAGAAAATGTTAGAACATAATTCCATAAACCTCTCTTTCATTCGCAGAGAGTTAGAAGACAGCATGGTCCTAGACTATCCAGCCGGTACAGAAGAGGACCAGAATGCAGAGCCTGTTAAACTGAAAAAGATGAAAAGAAAGAAGAGAAAACGGGAGCGCAGCGTGGACAGTCACCAGCCACCAGAAGAAATGGAGATGCCGATGTTCCCCGTAGAAATTACTGAAAGCGAAACAGACAGCGATAGATTGTTCCTGCTGTCTTTTCTGCCTGAAATGAGACAGCTGCCGATAAACATAAAGATGTGGGTGAGGGCACAGATAGCGAACGTGATGCAGGAAGCAGTCTCGTGTCACTATAACAATACTAGACCAGGGACTTCAGCGTCAGACAAGACTAGCATCGATGTAAAGAGACAAAGACAAGATAGCACAGAATGACGTGTTCTCTATAACCATAGCAATATTAAGATTGTTAAATTATTAAGTTTAGTTTTGTAATATATTTTATTATACGGTTTTTGCTACGTATACTGCAAAAGAAGTTGCGTTGCAGATTTAAATATGTATAAATATGGTAAGTAAGCACTTGAATAATATTGTACAAAAAAACAACAAGTTTTATGTGAAAGGTTAGTGTTTTATTTATTTATTTACACTTAAGTACAAACACAAAATACAGAACACATAAAAAGGAAACAGAAACATTGTACATATAGGCGGCCTTATCGCTAATAAGCGATTTCTTCCAGGCAACCCATAGGATAAGAAGAAGGAAATATAAATGTAGGTAGTGTTTATAAGAATCAAAGTCTATTTCTGTTTATGCTATAAGTTATCACTATGTAGTGTACCATTGAAACACGTAAGTACAATTTTAATACTGAAAAGTAAAGAAAAATACTACTAACTAAACTACCTGAATTTAATTTTTTTTATATCATCGAGTTTCGATATTAAGTTTTGTAACAACTAATTTATTATGATGATCTAGGAAAATCTACTTTTCAAGGGAACTGACAGCATTGTAAATAGGTTTACGGTTATATTTTTGATGCGCATATGTGATACTCAAGCCGCCTGCCAAGCGTGGGGATTATGGAAACCCCTCCCTTCTAAAGGGGAGGCCTTTGTTCAGCAGTGGACGCATTTCGCTTGCTGATGGATAATGACGATGGAATATTATAACAAAATTGAATTACACATCAAACGAGATTCCTGGGGTGCATCTGTTACATTTTTTCAAACGAATTTATGTAAGTTTTTAATATCGAATTGTTTACTATGTTTAAAACATTGTTATCGTATTAATATTGTAAGTTCATAATGTGAAACGATGCCGCTAATTCAGTAGTTATGAGTTATTAATACATACGTGTTTTCACAAGATGCGGAATAATTTATAGTTGAGTTATACGAGAAGAACCTCTACAAATATTTTCACTTAAGCATGAAACTCATTTTATGAATATGTAATAGACAGCATTAGACTTACTGCCGCACTCACAAACGAATTAACTTTAATTCTAATTAAATCATTTTAAAAATATATTTATTTCGACTGTCTGAGCCGTTTATGATTATTTTCGATTATTGAATACGAGATAATTGATATCTCTACTCACTATCAGCGTATTAAGTATTAATTGGCCACGAGTGTCGAAAAAAATCCGTTTTCGAAAAATGGATTAATGATCATTAACTATAATTGACGTTTGTAGGTTCGGCAGTTAGACATCTGGCACCGTTTTGAAATCGCATACCATATTTTTATACTGCGAGAATGACCAACCACGTTGAAGTATAGATCTGTGTCGTGCAGTTTTCATAAATTTCTATAAAAACTTTATGGGACGCGTTATTTCAATAAATCGCTTATAGTGTAGATGCCGAAATGATGTGACTTTAGCGACAATATTATCCCTTAGCATTTTAAACTCAATGGTTTTTTAAAATAAAGATTTAAGTGCTTAACCGGAGGGTAAACTGTCACAAAATTAATCCATACTTAATGTACTCTCGCTACCTACTTGCATCATGAGGAAGACTTGTAGGTACCTACGCATAAGCATGACTAACACGTAGATATCGACTATATTAATTTGTTTTGAATATTTCCTGTTTATTGTTATGTAGGAATTCTACCAATTTGTGTTATTTATTTAGCCTAACTTAAAGTTACTCACAGAGGATGACATCATTAAAATAATTGTTACCTGAAACAAAATAAATGATTTATTAAATTGCTTCCTATTTATTTTTTGATGAGCAAGGATCAACGCTATAATAATATGGTAAGTACACACATCAAAAGTGTCTAGGGATCAAGCATTTTTAAGCGGATTTCTTGAGATTGAGATATGGCTTTGTAATAAATTTATGATTTTATAAATTTATATGGATCCTTTTTGGTGCATTTCATAATTTGAATCAGGAACTGTGAATCAAATTCGAGTAAAAGATGAAAATCAGCTGTCAATATTTTCCCTATAAAAACATACAACGCATTGAAGACATTATTAGTGCTACTGTTTCCCTACTACTGATTAAAACCAACGTTATTATGGAGCGGCGACGTCATTTAAGCAGGGAAGAAATGCTCAGAGCCGTGGGAATGATAGAAGCTGGTTCCCGGCAACGTACTGTGGCTTTAGCTCTGAATACAAGTCAGAGTGTTATCAGTCGACTTTGGACACGTTACCGAAGCACTGGTACCGTGGCTGAGCGCCATGGAGGACGGTATCGCTGCACCACACGGAGACAAGACCGATATATTCAAATCTTAACTCGAAGAGCTCCAACAATAACTGCCATGATGTTAGCCGTGAGGCTTCATCACTCTTCAGGGAACTTAATTAGCGACCAAACAGTCAGAAACCGCTTGCATGAAGTGAACCTTCATTCCCGAAGACCGCTACGGGTACCACCTATAGCAATGCACAATCGTAGGATTCGATATCAATGGGCTCTTGAACACAGAAATTGGGCAGAAGAACAATGGCGTTTCGTGTGCTTTTCTGATGAGTCTCGTTTTGGTATGAGACCGGATACAAGACGTATACGACACTGGAGAACCCCTGGACGCCAACAGCGATTAAAATCCTGCCAGGAAGTCCATCCTTATAGTGGTGGAACCATCATGGTATGGGCGGGTATTTGGATCGGCGGAAGAACTGAGTTGATTTGGATCAGAGGCAACCTCAACGCTCAAATTTATGCTGAGACGATTGTATCAGACGTCATCGTTCCTCTACAAGTGCAAATCGGTCCCTTATTTCAGTTAATGCATGATAATGCACGACCGCACACCGCAAGAGTTGTAAGACAGACTCTCGCCGCAGCTAACATCAATGTCCTGCCCTGGCCTGCTCAGTCGCCAGACTTGAACCCGATTGAGCATGCATGGGATATGCTACAGAGAAGAGCTCTGCCGAATATGGAGGGTATCCAGTCGCAAGAAGACCTTTTTTTGTTGTTGCAACGAACATGGGCGGCCATTCCACAGCGTGATTTGGATGAACTCATTTTGAGTATGCCAAACCGATGTTCTTGTGTTGTTAGTGTTCGCGGTAGAAACACGGATTATTAATTGTTTAAGTTACCCAATAAAATTTTAAAGAAAACTGTTATTTCAGTCTTTTTTTCGAACTTTTGTGTTAGTGGTTCAAATGTCAAAAATCCCTTTATTAGGAAAATGGCAAATTTCTTTATTAATGCAAAGGTGACTTGGTTTATCGTTACTGTGACAAACGAAAACACTTTATTTGATGAATCCTTAAAGAAAATTTTAATTAATATCAATCAGGAGAAAAGTTATTGCAAAAATATATGTTGATCCCTAGACACTTTTGATGTGTGTATATTTGGTTTTCCTATTTAGTTATATCGCGAGATTAGCAAGCAGAAGCGGCAGTGAACTGGTCATATTTGCCGCAAAACCAAAGGAAGGAACTTCCTTGAGGAAGATTGGTTCTGGAGTGGAGACCACCAACCGGAAAACGTAGCGTAGGACGCCCATGTGACCAGGTGGAGTGACGATATACTTATAGCAGTTGGCAGGGACTGGATGAGGAGAGCCGAAGACCGGGCTCAATGGCGTGTATTGGAGGAGGCCTACCTCCAGCTGTGGACTAATGTAGGCGGTTATATCCACACCCGTCCTGTAAAACCACTTAACATTTTATTCATTCTCGAAAATACTTACAATAAATTTTAATAAATACATACTTACAATAAATGTAGATTAGGCCCATGTGGCATGGTACCCAAAATGCTGGCAGCATTTCCTTGCTGTATGGAAATAGAAACCCGCTGAGCGAGAAAATGGCCAGCTCCGTGTGACGTCGACCAGCCGTTTTGATATTAAATTAAACAAACAATGGGCAGAAGGACCCCATGGACCCAGGGTCTCGACTCCAAAGGGCATAAAATATATTCGGAACCGATGACCCTGTATTTGTGTTTTTTAATTATTTCGGCCGCCCGCGCCTCATCACCAGCTCTCTTACTAGTGTCCTGGACATGCGAAGGAGCCAGTGTGTCAACACAAGTGGCATCCCACACCAGCACCCGACCCATGCTCTAGGGCACGAGATTAATACCGTCTGGCCTCTTGCCATCATCACGCACGATACCTTGCGGCTCCAAAATGGCCGGTACGTTAATGGTGGCAAGAGCCCGACGAATGATGTCGTTTAGGGCTGCATGACGGGAGAAGCGGCCGGTGCTCCTAGCGCAAGAAAGTCCATGGTGTCCCAGCCGGTCGACATCGGTACCATATGGGCATTTATGTGGAGTGCAGACGTCAGCTCCGAGACGCAAAGTTATGGCTATACGAAGTGTGTTAGGGTCGAGGCAGTAGTTAGTTCTCGAAAATAGATCCAGCTAAGCTGGTATGACTACAGGGTTAATTTTTCAAGTAGATGACCTAATCGGAAACTCGTGTAGTTTCCGATTAGGAATAGCGAAATATACTCAAAGGAGTCTCAAACCCGATTTTGATGAACACTAAAATTGCATTATTGGATTTTTGAAAAATACTCCTAGTCAAGAATCAAACCCGGAATTCCGGGAAGTAACGTCAAATAGCAAACTAAAGGAAAGTTTGAAACTGTGTGATGGTCTATTAAAACGGCTGGGCGCTTTGAAGGGATCTGCACCAGGTATCCCTCCGTGCCAGGCCTTTGAGCACGCTGCTAGGTGGCGCATTGTAAGCCCCTGGGAAACTGTCATGGTGCTCACGGTCACAGGGTCGTAACCCCTCCGCTGTCTTCATCGAATTCCTGAGACTCCGATAAAGCATCCCCAACTGCCACAACTAAAAGCGATAACCTAATAAAACTGAATATTTCTTGCAGAAAAGTGAGATCAAGGAGTAAAGAATAAGATAAAATTATTATTCTTTATATGTACACAAAAAAAAATACAATAGAAATATTAACAGAAAAAAAAATGGTTCTTTACACGGCACGTGTTGTGAATTAAAGTTCTTGATAGGAATGATAGCTACTAATGCTACTATCTATGTACATAGGTAACAAATGTCAGTTCTGAGTACATTACATAGAGAAGCGTATTATTAAAAATCTACACGCGTAAAATGACTTCATTAGTTCTGAGTACAAGTTTGATGCGTCGACAACTTTTTGTTTTAATGGAAGCCAATTTTGACAACAAAAAAAAAAAATTACCTACCCATTTTCCTGCCGCATAATCCATACTTTTCAAACTTTTAAACAAAATGCATGCAAGGAAACTTCGTCCAGAGCGCAGTTCCGTGGAAAGTTCGCGCCCTAAATTACGAAGTTCTGGGATTATTCTAAAGTTTTGTAATAATTCTGGTTTCAACGTTTTCGGGTATGCATTAGTGAGATATTCATGTTTTCTTTGCGCTAGTTCTGTGATGAGATTTATAAAAGACTACGATAATTTACAATAAGCAATGTGCCCGTGGGGTGCCGGGTTAGAATTACATTCCCCCATCTCCTCTCGTTGGGTGTCGTAAGAGGCGTCTAAGCGAGAACAAGAAGATGGGCAGCAGAGTCTTTCTTTTTCAGACACCGGTCTCGCCGGCGAGGCCGAAGGGTCGTACGCATGCGACCTCAATGACGTACATCACCCCACTGAGTTTCTTGCCGGTCCTTCTCAGTGGGGGCGCGTTGTGAACCGGTGGTAAACTCAGCCCTATATTAAGCGACAGCCCAAGCCGAGGCCGTGCCTCTCTGAGGTGCCCTTGAGCTCGTCGCTACTTCTGCCGTAAAGGCTAGAGTGCTTTAAGCGCTCGCCTCCTATTGTCCGGTGAAGCTGTAATGGCCACCTGCGGCCAACAGCGTCTATCATTCCCAAAAAAAAAAAAGATTTATCGTCCATCTATACTGCGATCCCCAAGCCATCTGCTAAGCGTGGGGATTATGGCAACCCCTCCCTTCCAAGGGGGAGGCCTTTTTATCAGCAGTGGACGTGTTTCGGCTGCTGCTGATGATGATGATGATGATGAATGTGCCTATCTATCGATGCGGGTTTCGTGAGTTCCATGGCGCAGTAGCAGGTAGCCGATATTGAGGTGATATTATATTGTACCTTTGATTATATATACGTCTAGATACCTATTAGTCTTGTAACGTTACGTTACTGAGCATCGCAGCCTCATAATTCATGTGTGCGTGCAGGTCTCGTTGTACACTCGCGACATCTGTGGTTGTGTGCGTGTTTGGGGATCTCCAGATATAAATATTTTTCCCATAAATAGCGATAGCGTTGTGGGCTATGCATTGATATGTACTGTGTAAATGTGTAATTCCTTTTTTTTGTAAAATATAATGTATAGCTGTTTATTGTCCCAAATAAAATAAAATAGAATACAATATAATAAAATACAATAGAATACAATAAATTAAAATAAAATGCAATAAAATACAATAGAATACAATAAAATAAAATGGCGTGTCCCTTACCATCAGGTCAACGTCTTATTTACCTCATGACCAGGAAGAAAAAATACTTCTAAGTAAGTTACCTATATAAAAGTAATTAATTTATAAAAAGAAAAAAAAATTATTTAATGTTTTGGTCACTATCTACGTATTACGTTTAATTGAATTAATTTTTGCTAAAAGAAAAATTACCCCAGACTTAAGATATATTCCCCTATTATTACCTAGCAACACCAGTCTAGTCGGACAATGTACAAATTGTCGAAAAAAACAATCGAGTTTTTATAATAATCCTTCACAGAATCTTAAGACTTATCAATGGAAAATTAAGATAAGATCTTTATTAATTTTACTTAGTTAATATTTTCACGATTTGATTACACAATTCGGCATGTTTTTTTTTTGCGAGCACAAACCATCGGTACAGTTCAAGTGACACTAAACAACCAAGCTAATTTGATGTTTTGGTGTACCTGATATTGTCAAGTGTTTGAACATCGAACATGCTATCTAGACGTATATTATATAATCAAAGTATTGTACTACATATTACCTTAATGGCCGATCGCTTTACAATTCGAATCCTGCCGATGGTAACCAATAACTTTGTGTATTGTTCCTTACTAGCAAATATAATAGGCTGACCACCTGATTGTCTGAAAGTTATATGATCTTTCATCGGTTATAGGAGTAGGTACCTACCTAAAGAAGAGTGAGTGAACATATCTATGCGCAAGCACTTCTTGCGCACTAAATTTTCTCATTCTCAAAGATTGTCGGACCGATGCGACTTCATCGGTAATTCTGTTTAACCTTCATTGTTAAGGAAGCAATAAGTAATAAAATTCTGATAAGAACAATAATACCTACATTGCAGTATTTGTAAACAAATAAAAATTAGAATAAATCAACACGAACTACGTACAAAATGCGAGCGATTTGCTCACGCGACGTTGCCAAGTCGTGCACGAAACGCAGCCGCGGTGCGGCGGGTCGCTGCGACCCCGCTGCGTCACTTCGCGTCGAACGCGCGCACCGACACCCGCGTTTGTTTAGTCGCAGCCAAGTCGCGCTAGCCCGAAGTGACAATAATTATCATGTCCTCATATTCTCTAGATGTCGAAACGTTCATAAGTGAAGTGAAAAAATACCCAGAAATATGGAACCTACAGAGTGAGGATTACAGGTTCAAGTCCAAAAAGCAACAAGCTTGGTCAGAAATAGCTAGGGTTTTTATTGCAGATTTTGATGATATGCCGGCACTTGAAAAAATGGCCGTTTGTAAGTATAAATGAGACCTACAAAACTAGAATATCCAATCATTTCATCTCAATGCAATAATGAAATGCATTTTTTTTAAATATAGGTTTATGTAAAATCTGTCTGATCACCCGATCCGTCCAATAGGATAGGTACGTAGTAAATACCTATTTTATTGAACATCAAATAAAAGGATGTGTAAAATTTGAGATGATGTAACTTTTTCTATTACAAATGAGGACCTTACCATGCCAGAATCCAAAATTAAATTCTTAAGAAATAACCATGAAATAACTTCCAAATGAATAAACCATGAAATAAAAATATTGTTTGTTTTGTAGGTTGGCATAGTAGCCCATAAAAATATGATACAAATAATCAAATGCCACTATCCATTCTGTTAAAATAAATATACTTACTTAGGTATTGAAGGGGCTATCAGAAGAGGTCGTATACAGTAGGAATACCAAATATTTTACTGATTAAAATACCTACACACGTATAAAAAAATGGGAATGTTACTGTAACGAGACGGAGGGGATTTTTTACTCGCAATGCGAATTTCATTGCGGCAGTGCGGCATTATTATAATAAATAACACACATGACGTACTCGTGGTGCAATGATTATTAATTTCTTACATCTGTTAGGTTATTACTATTTCACATACAAAGTTGCAGAGATTTTTTATATCTACTTTAAACGTACGGTGATTAATGTCGACTGCATTATGTTTACAGTCTGCATATTACGCGCCTTCGATGTCTGTGTTTTGCAACGTTCGCGTAAGTACTTTATTTTTAACTCAATCTATGTAGATTGAGTTAGAGATAAGGTATACAAATAATGCAGGCATTGAAACCTTCAGTTTACAAACAAAAATACAATATTGTAAAGAATAATTAATAGTGATTGCTAAGAGTACATTTTAACCACCTACGAGTAATTATATTGGTAATGCGCCTTTGCAAGCTGATACATAAGGTTAATGATTTTGTTTACGATTGTAGATAAGCATAATTAAATATAAACAGTAATTGTGTACTTACAGATCGTAAGCTATACGGAAAATGGCGTAACATTCGAGACTCTTACGTTCGTCACGTGAAACGAAACTACGGCAAAAGAGGTTATGTGTACGCAAACCATTTAACGTTTCTAAATAACGTATACAAACAGAACAGCCAGTCTGGCAGCGATGTGGATTGCGAAAATGAGGACCATAGCGATGAAGACGATGTTAAACTAACTAGTTTAGGTTTCAAAAACGGAAAATTTGATTTGCTGAACAATGCTAGCGTATGGGGCAGCGATGTGGAAGATTCGCCGTCAACAATAGAGAATTTAAAAAGAAAAAGATGCAGTAAACTAGACAACAACATAGAATACGTTGACACACCTTTCTCTGATGCAACTAGTAGTTACGCTTCGCCAGTGGAAGACGAAGATAGATCTTTCTTTGAATCATTATTGCCAGCGGTTAGAGAATTTAATATAGACCAAAAATTAGAGTTTCGAAGTGAAGTATTACGATTAGTTCAGAATATAAGGTCTTCGGGCGATAAAATTAGCTACATCAAAGTAGATCTCGGTAGAGATAACTTTGATTAGCCCGTTAAAAAATCATATTCTTCCAAATTGTATTGTAAATAAATGTTAACATAATTTATTAAAGCTTTTTATTATGAGACCCAACACCAGTAGATTTACGCATTTCATTCAAAATCCGATTAAAATTTCTCTCAGACTTGTTCATTTAAGATGTGCTTCAAAACAAAAGTGACAATTAACATTGAAAACACCTACAGACAAACTACCAATACAATAGCAAGATAGTAGAGCATGCTGCTTCGGTTAGACTTTCAAATCAAATTCGCTGCCACCGACTCCATAACCAAGTAAGTACGTACGTAATTTATAATAGGAACCATAAACTGGAAACTTGGATTAATCTGTGGTCTATTTTACCTGACTCGTTCTACGAGTGAGTTGAGAAATTTATTTAAAATTTTTGTAAATTTGGAACTCAAAGTTCGACGAGGGGCCATCACCACCTCTATTATCAGTATTATTATCATCTTACTTGACATGAGGTAAAGACGGTGCGGCATTATTATAATAAATAACACACATGACGTACTCGTGGTGCAATGATTATTAATTTCTTACATCTGTTAGGTTATTACTATTTCACATACAAAGTTGCAGAGATTTTTTATATCTACTTTAAACGTACGGTGATTAATGTCGACTGCATTATGTTTACAGTCTGCATATTACGCGCCTTCGATGTCTGTGTTTTGCAACGTTCGCGTAAGTACTTTATTTTTAACTCAATCTATGTAGATTGAGTTAGAGATAAGGTATACAAATAATGCAGGCATTGAAACCTTCAGTTTACAAACAAAAATACAATATTGTAAAGAATAATTAATAGTGATTGCTAAGAGTACATTTTAACCACCTACGAGTAATTATATTGGTAATGCGCCTTTGCAAGCTGATACATAAGGTTAATGATTTTGTTTACGATTGTAGATAAGCATAATTAAATATAAACAGCAATTGTGTACTTACAGATCGTAAGCTATACGGAAAATGTTTGTAGCCCTGTCACTTTCTATCGAGAAAATATGGTGAAAATAATATTGTTATTCCAGGCAGGCATGGTACAGGCCCAGGATTTAAAAGATTCGAATATTGTCAAAATGGACTCAAAATTACGTTGCTTTACGTACATAATAAAGCCGTAAACATATACGTGATAAAAAACCAGGTGTACTATGGAATATGTTTGATAGGCATGTCTGATCTAGATCTTCACTTAGCTAGCAGGCAGTGTTGGCCTTAAATAGACTTCAGCTCTCATGACACGTCGCAAATCAAAGAACACTTGTTTATATTATTGGATTTAACATAGCCATTATTTCTTGACTACTTATTTTATTAAGTATAGCATTTGGTAAGCAAGGTTTAAAACGTACAATCTAAAAAAGGTCTCAGTAAATTAGAGCGACGAAATTGAATTATGCTAAAAATAAACTGATGAATATGCGGAATATCATTTCCAAAATGACTTAATCAACTTTTTCCTTTTTATTGGCGTCGTATTCAGATATTTTTGGGGGTGTGCATAATTCATCTTCTCTATTAATTCTAACTTAACGTTACTCTGTTACAATGAGGATAACTCCTTAGCTTATTTAACTGCTATGTAAAGAAAGCCTGTCTGAAAGGTCTCGCTCTATCAGCTCTATCTAATTATTTTCGATACAACCGTCCGTCCCCATAATTCAGTCTCTGGTCTCTGTATCAGTATTAGGTTAGAAGGCACTGCTATTACCCTGATTCATGTTACACATCATGTTAGAGAAATAAATTATATTTTATGAGATGGACTCCAGCCATAGAATTATAGGTTTAAGTCAATGTACATAATAATGATGCAACACACCACACCCATCAGCTGCTCATTTTCAATGATATTAAGACATCAAATAAAAAAAAAGAATCTCTTGTTACAGTAATCTGTGTAAATAATAACGGAGAGTTGGCAACGTCGCGGCGAAAGTTGTGTTGTGGAGCGGCAATGTGGCGATCGATAGAACGCGGGGACTCGCGCGGCGTGCGGAGGGCAGCTGACCCTTCCGATACAACTACATAATATATAACCTATGTACGTACTCCATCCATCGGATAATTAAACAAATCTGAACGCATAGACATAATATTATGTAATGTACGCTCTACGCAGTTACGTGTCGGGATCTCAGGTCGGGATGAGTGGAACCAAAACTGTTTTTTTTTAAATCTATGAGTGGAACAGGTTATCATGTACATGAACAGTATTCAAAATAACTTGCGATGTCTGAAACCAAAATAATAAGTATCATAATTTTTAATCAATTCATCAAGACACTAAGTAAGTATCGAGTAAGGTATAGAAAGAAATCTTGAACATGAAAATCCGAGTAGCAGTATAATAAAATCTTCAAACCCACGGCAATCCCGCAGTGAACTATTGCATATTCTCAAGATCAACCACAGCATGTTTCAATGATATTTGAATGTCACATTGAGATACAAACAAGTAATACTGAGACAACATCTACCTATGTGCTTATACAAAACCTACTGAATACTGATGTACTATGGTAAGATTGGTAGTCGGAATAGAACCCGTTTTTTTTGGCTCCAACATTCGGGGAAGCGTCTCTACATGCCTGCGAGTTTAAAATAGCCAAGTATTTAACGGAAACAGTTAATTTCTATCTACCGGACATTCCTACTTCGGTTAAAATAATCCGTAGTCGAAACGAGATTATTAACATTTCCAAATCCTCCATTTGCAAGCAGCAAGTGGAAAGACGCATTAAGAATTACTTGATAAGAAGAGTCACGATCCTCAACAGCTCCCTGAGGAGGAGTAGGACAACAAAACCACACCTCTGCTTATCTCATATGCGTAATGTTTGTTAAGGTCAAATAATGCATGTGTGTGAGTGAATATAACGATTTCGTCGCATTACTGAAACCATTAATAGAAAAATCATCTTATCTACATCGAGTAGGTATGCATAATAAACTATTTTTAAAAAAATAGTTTATTTAACACTTTTTAGTGACTTATTTTACCAAGATAGGTATCAGCACTATCACGCAACTCGAACGTCTACATTACAGTAACTTACTGAAAACATAATAAGTTTATATCTCTTAAACTACTGGACCGATTTTGATGAAATTTGTACTCTACCCTAAGTTGAAAGATACTCTAACTATTGCAAAAAGAATTTTTTAAATCGGACTTGTAGTTTCTGAGAAATCCGCGGACAAACCTACATACATACATACATACACTCGTGAAATTTGGTAAATTCGTTTAGAAGCCCACATAGACTAACATATATGAATATTACGCATTTTTATTAATATTACATACATACGCGTCGAATACAGAACCTCCTTTTTTGAAGTCGGTTAAAAACATTGAAATATTATACTATAATATTACGTTACTTGTTAAATAAATACTAGGTTTATGATGTAAAGTGTTAAAAAAGAGAAAAGAGCAATAAATGCGCAGACGATAACTTGATATCCACGAGTGACCTTATTACTCTACTTTGACATTCGACACTCTTAAGGTCTTCGTACGCCATCGCGTATCTATCTATACATATAAAATTACTTGTCCTGACTGACTGACTGATTCATCAACGCACTGGCCAAACCGCTGGACCTAGGAAGCTGAAATTTGGACAGTAGGTTCTTTTTATGACGTAAGCATCCACTAAGAAAGGATTTATGAAAATTCGTCTTCTAAAGGGGTTAAATGGGGTGTTTTATTTTGTATGAAACTTTTTATTGTATGGTTCGATTGACTTGAAATTTACTGAACATATTCTCTAAATAAAATAAATCAATACGTGTTTCGCGAATTTTCAAAAACAACCTTTGGGGGTGTGTTAGGGGTTGGTAAACACTGTAAAAAAATTAGCGGGTGAAGCCGCAGGAAATTGCTAGTCTCGAATAAAAGCAGAGAGAGAGAGAGAGAAAAGCATTGAAATATGAGCTTAATGTTGTGTATACACATTTTTTTATATTAATGAAGAAATAGTGTACAACGTCGAATCGTACACTTTTGACCACCTACGGCCGTTTGCCTTGCCTGGGCGGATTGGACTATTTTTCTTTATGTTCTCGTGGGGGAAACCTTCAATATATTCCTGGGAGTCCGTAAGAGTTCAACCGGGGTATGTAGGATTTTTAGGTCTATAGGTTCGGTAATTCGGAATGGAGTCGATGTTGTGCACGAAGACCTTTATTTATATGCGTACGTTGTTTACCCGTCACCATATACATATAAAAAAGTAAATAGATTTAAGACTATACAGCGGTTATACAGAGTGTAAAAAAACACTCTCCAATCATCACTGATGATGACATCAGTCGGTGACTCGGTGTTGCAATAAGACCAAACGTATATTACACTTTTGTTTAAATATCTCATAAATATTCCTCCTGAAATGTACTAATAATGCAAATATGACTTACAAATGGGACAAGAGGTTATTTTAACACTCCGTATGTACCTGTCTGAAACCCTCTTATAACAAGTATATAAATTACAAAAGCATAAAAAAGCCCGACTGCGAACAAACAAAGTGGATTTAAATTTATTTACAGGTACATACATAATACATATGTTATACATATTTCCACTCGTCTCGTTACGACTTTTCATTTAATCTCCATATTCATGTTTTCGAAAGTAAAAAAAAAGTACAAAATGGCGTTCTTTTTTTTTTTTTGGGGATTGATAGACGCTGTTGGCCGCAGATGGCCATTACAGCTTCACCGGACAATAGGAGGCGAGCGCTTAAAGCGCTCTAGCCTTTACGGCAGAAGTAGCGACGAGCTCAAGGGCACCTCAGGGAGGCACGGCCTCGGCCGCCATATTAACATTTTTGAAAAAATATATAGCCTATGTTACACCCACAACGCAGATGAATCTAATAACATATTATAAGTCAAAATCCATCAAGCCATTTAAGCTGTAGGCCGAGCCAAAGAAATAGACATATTCTCGAAAATCATAGCCCTCCTGGGGCATTCGGGCAAAAAAATCAAGTAATCTTGATAACTGAGTACGGTAGTGCCACCGATCAATTAACTGTAAACCATGGTGCGGTGAAGACAGCTGATTACACCATCAGTTAAAATATTTACATGTTCTTTGCATACAAAGTAAATATAAAAACGAACCGTCCTGTACATCAGGTGTTACTTGAGATAGGTTTTGTTACGAGCAAACATCTGAGACGGCAAACTCTAGTGAAATATTTTAATGTAGCTTTTTTTTTTAAATTGGCAAGTTTTTGTTGCCTGAAGTTAGAAAATACAAGCTTTGTATCCCATAAATATGCCACTAGCGTACGAAAAGTGAAAACACGAAATTAGTCTGTACCTAGTAGATTGCGTGCATGTGGATCATTAAAAACCAATAAGAAGATGAGATCATTTTGATAAACCAAACAACGATTCTAGAATTTTTCTTATGTTAAGCAGTCTTCCCACGCACGCGAGCGTGAGTTTACGGACGCACGAGCTTGAACTAAAAACGTGGTAAGTACATACGTAGAAACTTATAATAAACACGGTACAATTTC
Source organism: Furcula furcula (assembly GCA_911728495.1). NCBI lineage: Eukaryota > Metazoa > Arthropoda > Insecta > Lepidoptera > Notodontidae > Furcula > Furcula furcula. The sequence goes on from OU452258.1 coordinate 11,977,914, forward strand.
GAAGTGATTTAGGAAGCTCCTCGCCGGTGAAAGCAAAAACGACTAAGGCGATGCGACTCATAATAATAATTTATGTAAGTAGATTTTCTTCACCGACTGACTGACCCATGGGCTGTCCCATCCCATTGGCAGTCGTAAGAGCTGACTAAGGGAAACCAGTAAAAATGTCCATCTTCACGTGTAGTGCGATCCCCAAAACGCCTGTCAAGCGTCGGGATTATGGCAACAAAGCGCAGGCCTATGTTCAACTATGGACGAGTTCCGGATGATGATGCTTTCTTTTAATGGGTGCGCGGCGCGAACTTGCTTATTAAAAGCTAAATGCGATGCCAAGTACATTTAATGACGCACTGTGGGAACCCAGCTTTCTTTATGGTTTTTTTCGCTATATTATGTTTTATTAAGTATTAAAGAGATTAATGTAATAAGAGTGTATCCTATACAAAAATGTAAATACTCGTAAGTACATATTTATTTTTACTGTGAATACAAATTAAATGCATTTTTGTTATTTCTCTTTTGTTAATGTTTATCATGCATAAGACCTACAAAGATATTATAAGTAAAAATAGGTAGATAGGTTATAGGCAATCTGATAGCGGCGGAAAAAGGTGAGCTAATTAACTCAAATTGAAGCAGTAGCACACCACCCACGGAAGCACTGACAGTGTGACTTCGTTTGATTTGACTTTTTATTGAATAATCGCATCAAAACAATCGAAAATACTATTACGTAAATTATCCAAATACACAAAACAAATTTTCGAGAAATCAATAAATCACATATCATTCGTTAATATAAATTAATCCTGTGCCACATGTGTGCCACTTTTAATCGCCGCTTGATTAGTAGGTAACTTATCAGTTTCTAAAATTGAGGTATTTGTACAGTAGGTACATACTAGAGATATCACACAGCTAGACATGCAAAAGGCTTAAGAGTTTCGGCGCTAAATCGAGTCTATGTTTGTTCTGTCCATGGTCACATGTAGACAGACAGAGTTTGGGCGCCGGAACTTAAAAACATGTTTATAATTAGCTACCTAGTTGTGACGTAACTACCAGGTACGTGGATCATACATATTTATTACCCAATGGCCAATGGTCTCTACCGGCTTTCAATGTTTACCTGGCCTTTACCTTTACTGTACGGGTCTTAATCATGCCATATCAGATAAACAGTAATCATCACGGCGTTCCTTACAGGGGCCTGGCACAGTCATAGAACTCCGGGCATTGCACGAACGGATGAGTGATGACGCAAACTATGCAGCCAGCAGCGGCCGGCGCGTAACATAATAATAAATAATAATAGCGCGCGGGGCGGCAACATCGCGCACGCGGAACGGCAACGCCGCCGATCGATCGCGAGACACGCTGGTCGGTCTGTCTGTCTGATCCCGAACTTTGTTGACACGTATCATTCATACTTACTATTCTTTACGGGGTCAGTAGAACTGTAACAAGGAGATGCATTTAGCATTGCTAGTTAATTCGGGTTGGGAAAGTATAAGGTATTTGAATGCACATACCTAACAAGTCTACAAGCGTACTAACAATCGAGGTAGGCCAGAGGAAGGTAGGAATATTCCTTGCGTACTTTGATTTCGTATTTAGTGGTTAAAATACGACTAATGGTAGTGTAGGTATTATAATACTTATACAGTTTTAAACAGTGTTGGCACAATAAGGCAAAGGTCTGGTCGGTATACGAGGCCCAATAATCCAGTTGTTCTTATTTCGAGAACTAATCAAAATTTGAAAGTGCTCGTTGTATGCCCGAAACGAACGAATCGAAAAATTTGGCACTAATAGAATGGATTTATCATAACGACTCTTATCATATGATCGACGCAGATTTTTTCTTTCTACAAACTCGATATGCCTTGTTTTTTGAAAAGCTATCACCGGATCACAACGCGGCCTCAACTGAGAAGATCCGGCAAGAAATTCAGCGGGCTTGTCATATTTTCACTTTTTTTAAACAGTGTTGTCATGTTACAATTAGATCAGCATCAGCGACAGTGTGTCTTGCCGTTCAAAAGATCAAATAGGTCTTCCTCGGCAACGATATCCATCCTTCGGTATGCATTGCGTAACAATACCGCCCAATTCCTCTTCAACCTGGCAATCTTCTTTTCCCACATCGATCCTATTACTTTCACAAATTTACTTGAAGTACTTGAATGACTTTTAATTTGTTTTTTAATAAATAAGTATTTGGGTCAGCGGTTTTTATGTCATTCCTTACTAGTAGGTAGTTTAAAGTAATATCTTATATAATTTTTACTTTTGAACCTACTACTTATTGACGAGCCCGTTGGTCTAGTGGTTAGACACCCTGGCTGCTAGTCGATGGGTCGTGGGTTCGATTCCCAGCAAGTGTCTGGGTGTTATTTATCTATTTAAGTATGTTTTTACAAAAAAAAAAAATAGTATCAGTCGTCCGGTTTCCATAGTACAGGCTGTGCCTAGTTTGGGATCGGATGACCATGTGTGGATTTTCCCAAGATATTATTATTGGTACAGGTACAGGAAAAATCTTAACATTAACTGGACTGACAGTAGGAGATTCAAATACTTGCGTTAAGATTGATAATTAAAAAATGCAACCCGCTTAGGATCCTAATTACGTAAATTATTGATATAGGTACATACCTTCTCTAAAACTACAGTAACCCTATCAAAAGCAACTTAAGCAACTAAGTAAAACCAAAGGTCAAACCATGTTATTGGTTTTTAAATATTACCTACCAAATTGCCTACCAATTAATAAGTCATTTTACCTTCTTTTATATGTATGTAGTAAGTACCTGAGTACTTATAGAATTAAAACATTGGCATTACAGCTGGCCAACAAAAACACCGGTCGGCCTACCACAGCACAGGCGTAAACCTATACCTACATGCCGAAGTCACAAAATAATGAGAGTACTCTCATTATTTTGTGCCAAGGTTGCCAGATATCTGCTAACTCAATTCGCCTAATTTTGCCTACCGAGTAGCCTAAATCGCCCAATATATTTTTTCTTGACAAATAGCCTAATTCGCCTAAAATTTTGTATAGTATATTTAGCCGAAAATAGAGAGCACACTGAAATAAAACATGTAACCGTCTCATTCCAACTCGCTGTATGACAGAGTAACTTAAATTGACACAAGCTCGCTTTTTCGAGCTTTCTAGTTTAGAACGTGTTCACATAAAGGTGCAAGTTAACTCGACCGGGTACCTAGTAGATATTTTCGGGATCGGAACGTTTCCGAGGTTTGTGAACACAGACCCTAGATTCGTGACGTCTCATTGTGGCAGTTCCAGGCAAGGATAGGTTTTTTATAAGAACAATCCACACACGGTCATCTAATCTCAAACTAGGCAGAGCCTGTACTATGGAAACCATACAACTGATTAAGTATAATACTTATAACTTACTTACTTTTTTTTGTTAATACATCCTTATACTTATACATAAAATACCCAGACATTTGGTGGGAATCAAACCCATGACCTATTGGCTAGCGGCCAGGCTATCTAACCACTAGACCAACAGGCCTGTCAGTTGCATAGAAGATAGCAAGTAGTATGGAAAGAACCTGAGGATTCTTCAGACTTTTTTCCTCAGTGACAAAATATTATTGGATCTGCATATTACGTTTCATCTAAGCATACAAATAACAAAAAAATATTTAATTTTGAGGTAATCCTGAAGTAGCCTAAAGCCCCCGTTCCTTTTTTCCTAGGTAGCCTAAATGGCTACTGGTAGCCGATTGGATTTTTTGGTCGCCATTTGACCCCCCAAGGTAGCCTAAATGGCGATAAATCGCCTAATCTGGCAGCCCTGTTTTGTGCCGAAGTCATAGATAATACACTACGAAGTTGTCGAAACTTTTACCACAGCTACTTGTGGGAGGTGCTGCAACAAAATCTCAATAAAAAGCGCATTAAACGCATTCACGTAAGATGTTTTTCTCCTTAACGTCCAATTAACAAACGGACGAAATTAAAAACCTGTTCGGTCAGAGATCTGACACACCGTTATTGAATGCTATACCCATACAATATTATAATATATATAGGTGTACAGTACCAAACATACCTTTATTATGTATACGTACACGTTATCCAATTCGCAATGCCAAACAAGTTCGAATTTCGAATATTTACTCGTGTGGCGTGGAGGGATGGCAACGTCGCATTGCGAAGCGGCAACAGCGCAGCGCCATTTCGTTATCCGTCTCGAAGTGATAGGACGAGCGAGTCAGCTGTACTTCAGATCTATGTATGCGTGTGTTTACTACTGCATGCGGACATTACGAGAAATCGGCGTGTGGGTTGGGGATGGGTCTTGGGTCCGGCTTCAGAGTTTAGACAGGATTACTCTTGGATTACTAGAAGATTACAAAAAAGACGAAGTTACGCAAAAAGGATCCAACTCATATTGAGGTAGTGAAAAATCTTAAATATATGGGTTTGAGAGTGTGCTAAAGATCATTTTTGCATAACTAAGTCCGTTTGATTGGATTCTACTGTTATTTAATATCTCCTAGCGAATAATTTATTGAAACATCACTCGATAGGTGCTATTAGAATTTTGAATCTGGAGAATAAAAAAAATAGAGCGATGCTCAGGAATGAAAGAGTTGTGAACAAGTTGTGCAGTGAAACAGTAAATAACCGATTTGGTTTTGCAAGTTTTATTCAGAGTGTCAAGCTTTATTATTATTTATTCGGTCTACGTTCACTAAAATTTTAAACTGTCCTTTTGAAGACGATCGGGTATGGACCCAGGCTACTTTACCAATTTGTATAGATGGTCTGGGTTTCCGCAAAATTTCCCAACTAGCTCTCCCGGCATTGTTGTCCTCAGTAGGTATATAGTAAGGATTTGGATTCTACTGTTATTTAATATCTCCTAGCGAATAATTTATTGAAACATCACTCGATAGGTGCTATTAGAATTTTGAATCTGGAGAATAAAAAAAATAGAGCGATGCTCAGGAATGAAAGAGTTGTGAACAAGTTGTGCAGTGAAACAGTAAATAACCGATTTGGTTTTGCAAGTTTTATTCAGAGTGTCAAGCTTTATTATTATTTATTCGGTCTACGTTCACTAAAATTTTAAACTGTCCTTTTGAAGACGATCGGGTATGGACCCAGGCTACTTTACCAATTTGTATAGATGGTCTGGGTTTCCGCAAAATTTCCCAACTAGCTCTCCCGGCATTGTTGTCCTCAGTAGGTATATAGTAAGGATAAGGATCTGTTTAGGTGATGTATTTGAGTGAGGCCAGAAACATTGGCCAGAAATGCCTGGCTGTTGGCTTGCCCGGGTTCCGACCCTCCAATCTTAGCTCATTCTCAGACAGTGGGATAAGCCACTTTGTAATTCTATTTGGCAATCACTTTTATCATCTAGCACTAACGATTCGGATCGTGCGCGGTTGCTAGCTGTTTCTACGAAGGAGTCCGGTCGCTGGTGGCAAGCAATTGATTGCTACATTGGTAAGTTACTGACCAATATCACCCTTAGTCTTGCAGTTTGTTTGCGGGTTGGTGCCAAGACTAACCTACCACATCGTTGTCGCTGAGGGGAGCACGTAGGTAAATATGGTCACCACGAGCTTTCTTGCTCTCATAGCGCTGCCGGTGTTCCTGCCGTATTGGAACCAGTCGGTATTACACGAGATGACGGCAAGAGGCCTGATGGTATTCACTTTAATACCATGGCAACATGGAAAGCCGTTGGTGTGGGATGCGACATGTGTCGATACACTTGCTGCGTCCCACACCCCGGCAACTTGTAGGGCGGCTGGAGGGGCTGCGGCGACCACTAGTGATGCAAAGCGGCGCAAGGTTCCAGCTATATTATATTCGCGCCCTTTGCGGTGGTGACTATGGGGCCTTGGTCTCATGAGACGCACGGTTTGGTGAAAGAAATTTCATCCAAGCTTATCGAAGTCTCAGGAGACCGACTTTTGAATAGATTTTCCATTCGTAGGTATCGCATAGGATTTTTTTTATTAACCTTAAGTCGTTCGATTTCGGTTGCCATTAATAGATAAAAGTCATTTTGAAATAATTTAATTTAAGTAACTATAATTACTCTTTATGAGTAAACATTAACATTTCAAGCGCTCACTTAAAATTTCGTTCTCAAAGGTTTATCATGTGTTTGGTCATGTTATGATGCGTGTGGTTTTTTGGTCATGTTATGATGCGTGTGGTATCTACATTTGATGCATTAGTATTCCAATAACTTTTGGGTTAGAATTTAGTAATTGGAACTAATATAAACAACTATAACTATTTTACAATATAAATCTTCCCATTTATTTTTTATCCTTGAAATCTGACAATCTAACAATTCACTAACTTACTTCCGCACTCACAAACGTCAATTAACTTTAATTACAATTAAGTCATTTTTTGTAATCTATTTATTTCGACTCTCCGAGCCTCTTATGATTATTTTTTATTAGTAATTACGAAATTATTGATAACTACTCACAATCAACGTATAAAGTATTAATTGGCTTCAAGTGTCGAAATAATACAGTTTCAAAAAATGACTTACTTATATGTAATTAAAGTTAATTCAGGTTTGTAGGTGCGGCAGTGAGTAGTGCTAAACATTAGATAGGTCCGAAATACATACATACTTAGTACATACCAATAGGTATCTCTATTTCCATTACCGCCGTTTTCAAACATCAACGAAATAGTAAAAAACTATTTTTTAAAAACTATTTAAAAAAAAATAAAAACCGACTTCAAAGTAAATTATCTAAAAAGCATAAAATAACGAAAATATATTGAAGTCGGTGCTAGCACATCATGTTAAACTAAGACTAGCACGAGCTGACACCGACTTCAATATATTTTCGTTATTTTATGCTTTTTAGATAATTTACTTTGAAGTCGGTTTTTATTTTTTTTAAATAGTTTATTTAACACTTTTTAGTGACTTATTTTACCAAAATAGGTATCAGCACTATCACGCAACTCGAACGTCTACGTTACAGTAACTTACTGAAAACATAAAAAGTTTATATCTCTTAAACTACTGGACCGATTTTGATGAAACTTGTACTCTACCCTAAGTTGAAAAATACTCTAACTACTGCAAAAAGAATTTTCAAAATCGGACTTGTAGTTTCTGAGAAATCCGTGGACAAACCTACATACATACATACCTACATACATACATACATACATACACTCATAAAATTTGGTAAATTTGTTTAGAAGCCCACATAGACTAACATATATTAATATTACGCATTTGATGAGACACAGACGTAAGCTTCATCTGGCTTGCCTCCTTTTCGGTGTCTTGAAGCACAAAATGCCTACTTATCTTTACGATAAGCTTAAGTTCTTGACCGCACGTAGGCAGTATTCTGCTTTGCTTGCTACCCAGCGACATTCCACTGCTGCTTTTAGGGGGAGTTTCCGCTACGCTGCATCAAAGTGTTGGAATAATATTCCCCCCCCTATACGCAACCTGAAAAATTTGGGTAGTTTTAGGACTAATTTGAAAACTTTCATGTTCGACCAACAGCAAAAACAGGAACTACTACAACATGACATGAGTGTCATTTAACCTGTTGGCTAGTTATACCTTATTGGAAATAATGATATCTCTTACGTTTCGTTTTTCTTTTCGGATTTATTGCCCTCTGGCCGTGAGTGGAATTGCTTCTTTCGCTGGACACCAATTTAATTTCCTTCACATAGTAATGGCACTTTGGGATTAGACTTTGCAAAAGCCTCTTTCCCATAATATTTTCATTAGTTAATATAAGTTGAGTACCTAGTTAAGTAAAATTGTTGAGTGTAATCAATACAGAACACTATTAAGTAATAATCACTCATGTTATTTTGGTATGTGTTTTGAACAATCCACAGAGTACAATAAACTGTCAACCTGATCTGTCAACTTTTTAGAATGGACAATATTATCACAGAGTAATATTATGTTTTTATCAATACCGTATTCCATAGACTTAAAATAATTTAATTTTTTTCTTTGTATGTGGTGTCGGTTATGGATTAATTTTATTTTAATTTATGTTATATCAAAGCGGGAATCGTAGACGATATTCAACAGCATTTACCTTGCATACGTACTACCTGTAACGTTGATTTATGTGGTGATGATTTTCATAAAATTGTCTATGATACTTGTTACCGGTAAAATAATGTTGGGCTCGTTAAATTAAGTTACCGTTAACAGTTACTCCAAGTATTTCGAGCTTCTGAATGTACCACAGACGTAGTAATAAATAAAATAATAATAAAAAAAAAACAATGTATCATTTAGGTTTTCTTATGTAATTCACTGTTTTTACTATAATCTATTCCTGTGCTCTGTTCTGTTTTTTTTTATTTTTGTTTGTATTGTGTGTACATAGACGTCGTAGTTAACGTGACGTCACCCAAAAGGTCCTAGCGGAAGACCAGCGCTGGTTGTCCGCAGCCAGCATATTGCTGAGTTAGGACCTTTTTGTGACATGTCTGATAATTGTACTTTGTTTTACTGTTTTGTTATTCGTGTGTGTTATGCGTGTCACAAATAAATGTTTTTCTTCTTCTTCTTCTTCATTTTTATCAATATTACATACATACGCGTCGAATAGAGAACCTTCTTTTTGAAGCCGGTTAAAAATAAAAACCGACTTCAAAGTAAATTATCTAAAAAGCATAAAATAACGAAAATATTATTGAAGTTGGTGCAGAATATACACAGCAGGTACGCTAACACCAACTTCAATAATATTTTCGTTATTTTATGCTTTTTAGATAATTTACTTTGAAGTCGGTTTTTTTTTTTTTTTTTAAATAGTTTATTTAAAACTTTTTAGTGACTTATTTTAGCAAGATAGGTATCATCACTATCACGCAACTCGAACGTCTACATTACAGTAACTTACTGAAAACATAAAAAGTTTATATCTCTTAAACTACTGGACCGATTTTGATGAAACTTGTACTCTACCCTAAGTTGAAAAATACTCTAACTATTGCAAAAAGAATTTTCGAAATCGGACTTGTAGTTTCTGAGAAATCCGCGGACAAACCTACATACATACATACATACACTCTTGAAATTTGGTAAATTTGTTTAGAAGCTCACATAGACTAACATATATGAATATTACGCATTTCTATTAATATTACATACATACGCGTCGAATACAGAACCTCCTTTTTTGAAGTCGGTTAAAAAAGGAAATGATCCCACAGGACCTTTTAAACCGCACAAATATTAGGCTAGGAAAGTTGCCTATTGGACTTAGCAGGGCCTCGTGAAAGGGTAGTTTTGCGTCAGATCTATTTTACGGGCCCCGGGGCGAGATTCAACCCCGGCCGAATTTGTCCCGGCTTATTTTAATTCAAAATCAATATCAGCGCTCTGGCCGCAAATAGGTACTTGTGCCACGGCGCGTTGCCTAGACGACAGTGGTTTATTCTCTTTGCACTAAAAATAAGTGTATATTTTTCAGTTGCTAATCAGAGTTTTGCATCAAAGCTGGACCGGACAATTTCCAGTGAAGAACTGGTGAAAGTAATCGAATAAATTCACCGGGAAACTATCGGTCAATGTTCGGTGAATACCTATTGATTTTTAGTCAGTTTGTTTTTGTTGAGGTATTTGCACGAAATAGGTATTTTTTGTTAAGCAGACTTAAAATAATTAGGGGAAATCAGGAGATGTTTCTCCAATTGAACTCTCGAATCATCGGTGAAAATCTCCGGTTCGCCTATTTTCGCTCGGGTGCTAGTCTTGCCTTTAGTTTCTAATAACGGGTTAGGCTGCAACAACGCCATAATCATAACGTATGTATGATTCATAAGATGTCGAAGCTTGACGGACTTTCCCCGCATCCAAACATGAGAAAGGTAAAACAAATCACAAATAAATAACTACTTTACTTCAGCCACGCAATTAATACACCCGTCCTGTCACCCGATACAGGATACGCTTCACTATTTTGTCTCCTCTACTTTCTTCATAGTTCGTCTCACGTCATAGATATATTATTGCTGGCTGATTTAATAGTAGGAGAGCTCCGTTAGGTGCCGTACCGTGCCACTAGAACCAGTTCTGGAAGATGGCCGTATCACACTATACTGGCACCTATATATCATCACAGACAGGACTATTCGTCGCCAATAATCCTGATATATTGTGCTGATAGATCGCACCGAGCGTCAGGCAATGATTGTGGATGTCACTGTCCCCCGTGACGAGAACCTCGTGACGGCGGAGAAAGATAAAGATTGCAAATGTCTTATTCTTACGCACGAGGTTGTCGACATGTGGGACATTGACTGGTATTGTACCAATAGTCGTTGCCACCCATGGCTCATGTTTTAAATGGCCGTATCAAGGGCCAGATGCAGAAGGCAGTGCTCCTGGAGACGGAACGCATTGTGAGGAAGTTCCTCTCTCTGGAGCCTTAACCACCATTTCCTAGGACCCTGTTCCCGCAGCCGGTAGGGAGGTATCTTTTTAAATTTTGAAATGATAAATCTAAAAACTTTTTATAAATATGATATAAACTGAATAATAATAACAGATATACGCGCTATCTCACACCCCACTCAAGTTAAGCATAGTGCTGTCAAACACACTTATAGAATAATATATCCTTGATCATCTGGCTTTTTGGCTCATATTTTATATTACTTGCACAAAAATCTCAATGCCTCAAGAATATTTTTTGGTATTTGTTTATAAAACCATTTTGCAAGAGTCTGGTTATTTATCATTTAAACCGAACTAATTGATCTGGCTTATTTATTTTTCAATTCCTTTTTCTAACTTTAATATATCAAAATGCCTCTAAAATATTTTTTAATAAAAAAATCCGTTTTATAAAATTCAAGAATAGGTAAGGGGCCGCTACCCTTCAACCAGACCTCGAATTTATTACTTAGGGGTCTTTCAAGGACTATTACAAATTTATTCACAGTGCTTTAAGAACCTACCCTAAATCGTCCACCAGCTCTCGGACTATAATGGCAGGTGCACAATAAGGTATAAAATATAAATATGTAGGTCACCGGCACAGATTTAGGATTTTTTTCATTGTTCACCGGTGTTCACAATTTTATAGATATCTTGTGTATGTAAATTGATTAAAAAAAAAACCAAGTCAACGTGCGAGTCGGACTCGTGCACCGAGGGCTCCGTACCTTCTTTGACATATAACCGTTAATTTGCTATTGATCTATGTATTTATCTAATACCTCAAAAGACCAAACCCTTACATCATCATCATCAGCAGCCGAAACGTCCACTGCTGAACAAAGGCCTCCCCCTTAGAAGGAAGGGGTTGCCATAAACCCCACGTTTGGCAGGCGGCTTGGAGATCGCAGTATAGGTGGTAGGTAATCCAATAAAAAGATGCTGCTGCCCGTCTTCTAGTTTTCCCTTAGTCGCCTTTTACGGACACCCAACGGGAGGAGATGGATGGGTGCTATTCTTACCCGGACACACCACGGGGGACCAAACCCTTATTGAAAAGAAAATATTTTTTCATTCGTGTTAAGGTTGTTTAAAACTATTCTCAATTTCGAATCCATAGCATTAGTAATCATGGGATACTCATCCCAACTTACCTATCCGGTAGTTGTGGTATAGTATACGGGTATGAGACCCCGGCTTCCATAGCTATTACTGTCCCATCCCTTGCCCTCCTGGGCGGTAATATCCTACTTTTCCTATTTCCCACTCTAACTTGCCAATCTTCCTTTTCACAACACCTATTCTTCCCTTTCCCTCCTTATTCGTGAGAACGCAATGGTCAATATATAAATTAACCAAAATGGCGGCGATGTGGTTCGCCACCCACCACGTCTCGTTTCTCACGGAGACGAAAAGCGGCCCTTGGGCTCTGCCTACCCCTACGGGAAAGAGGCGTGATTTTATGTATGTATGTATTAGTAATCCCTAGCTGACTGCTGAACTAGGTAATACCCTGTTTTTCTTTACAGCACACTGGCTGACCATTGAATAAGTCATATTTAACTCTACCTTTGACTGGCTGACAGTCAGTTTGACAAACTGACTTTGGCTGGCTTCACCTGTACTCATAGATTTATTTTTACATTTTGATCTTGTAAAGAAAATCAGGGTATGGGTGTGGCAGACAGAGAGACGAAGTCGCACCGTACGGGTTCCTTTTTACCTTTAAGATACGAAACCCTAAAAATGAAGTCTATAAATTCGGTTAACTCGTACAATAAACACAGGAGAGCAACTTGGCAGGTACTTCAGCATGTGGACTGTTGTGCTCGCTTCGCCAATCTCGCGGAACGGATGCCACGTACATACGGTATGCGTTGAAGACTAAGATTTATCGCTAGCCAAAACAGGCACAATAAGTACAGAACCGGTTTAATTAAGCAGTTTCGTTCAACATTGTAAGCAGAGCGTCTGGCGTTGGCACGCTTGCCAGGCGCCATGCCGCATACGCCTGCCAAAGAGTGAAAAAAAAAATCCTGTCTGCGCCATACCGGCAGACAAATGTCACGGGTTTAGATGTTACCTCCAATTACATGCGGCACTATCGTTATTACAACATGAAAGACAATGATAATCTGCGATATGTACCTAATATCAGGATAGGGTACAATATGCTAGAAAAAAAAAATGTAATTTTAATAGAAGGTAATTTAGGTATCCATGTGTTACGAGTTCCAAGTTAGATATGGCGGTCATCAGCAGTCATATTTTTCTAAACGATCTATGATAATCATCAAGAATATATCACATAGGTCGCTGGTTCTAATCCCGCGGGGAGTAACAACTTTTTGTAGTTGTTCCCTACTGCTTAGGACAATGCAGGCCGATCGCCAATCATCTGTTTGTCTGGAAAGTAAGACGATACATACGTCGCATGGGCATGTAAAAAGTCGGACTAGTACCTGACCTCTCTCCGAAAATCTCTCGCGTAGATTGTATATCTTGTGAAAGATGGTCGCTACGGCTTATCGGCCAGGCGGGCATTTTTATTATTACTGTTTAAATTTTTGAAGCTGTCCCTCTGGTTCCACTCATGTGATTTGTATATTTTAAATGTACATATACATATTGTCACTTATTCCAAGAATGTTAACGCCACAAAAGTACCGGAACATAAAAGCATAATACGCGTTCACAGAATCTTAGGAAAAGTTTCAATGACGAGAACCTTGACTACTGGCCGGAGTCATGGCCGGCCTAAATAGAAATCGTTGTTTTGTAACAAGGTATTAACAACCGTATATTTTCGTTACAATGTTCAAGATTCGGAAAAACTAGTTCATTTGTGGGCGTTAGATGTTGTGAATGCGGAAATGTATGTAAGTACCCTGTACCCCTAAGTATAAATAGGTTTAACGCTAGCAGTTTTGAATGGTCATTTTTTCAATAGCTACCTACCACCGGTTCACAACGCGGCCAACTGAGAAGATACGGCAAGAAACTCAGCGGGCTTGTCATATTTTCACTTTTTTTTTTAAACATTGTTTTGAATCGACATTAGCGATAGTGTGTCCTGCCATTCGAAACATAAAGCAAGGGAGAAAAGAAGAAAACAATAAATTACGACAAAAATTACAACAAACTAAAAGGCCAAAGGAATAGTAGTCGGACCAGTCCCCAATAAATGTATGAATACAGGATACCATACCTATACCAGACCAGACCTTAAACAGTTGCTGCTCTGTGTAGAACAGGTAGAGTTTTTCTTTTCACGTTGTTACTTTGAAATACCTGTTTTGTTTCATTACTAGGAGTAACGCGTAATCATACGTCTTACAACTAGTAATAAAACAACTTCAACAAACGTATTAATCATCGCAAGTGTGCTCGGTTACTCACATCCTGTAAACCATCTGTAAACGATGAACACACTTGTATAAAGAATGCAATACCATATGTACTTCGAAGCCAGTTCCGCAAAGTGAGGGATTGACGGCCAACGATCCCGCAGGATGCAGAGCTTGATTTATATTTTACGACTTTCCTTTCTGCCGCATTTATCGTTAGTTCTAAAAGAGCCATTTTCTTTTAATTTAATTATTTTGACTCTCGGAACGCCATCGATGGATAGCATATCATTAATATGCAAAAGGAACAGCGTAGGAGACAGCACGGACCCTTGTGGGCGTTAATACATATAGTTTATGTTTATATTCCATTATTGAGTACGAGATAATGGATATCTCTACTCACTATCAGAGTATAAAGTGTAAATTGGCTGCGAGTATCGAAATAAACCGATTTTAAGACCTGGATTCATCATCATTATCTCTAATTGACGTTTATAATTACGGCTTTTAAAATCGTATCCCACCTTGATGAGATAGTTTTCAGGTATGTCGCTCTCAATTTACTTATTTCTATAAATCTTTGACAAAAAGGGCTATGGGTGTGACCATCAAGTAGTACTATAGCAAACAAGCCTAAAGTTTATATTGATTATAATTAGTATAAGTCCTCCTCCAGACTTCGAGGAGGACAGCGGGGTTGCGACCAAAGTCCAGGGATTTTAGTGTTTCAGAATGCCACATATCCCGATTGAACCCCAAAGGTCCCGGGAATCTATTGAAAGTGCACGTCAACAAAAAACAAACAAGGTACCTATCTAAACGCAGACGGAGTATGTGTATGTACTAAAATCTGGTTTAATCCGGTCGGCAGCGGTTCAGCTCGCAAACGCTAAGGTTAGCATAAGTCAAATGTCCGAGTTATTTATGAGCATTTCTGGCGAGCTCTGTAGGCGCGACGCCTGTAGTGTCACGGCTGTTAAAACATCAGGTTGACTTTTTGGTGTATGTACTGTATAATCTGACGGAATGGAAATTATGATTATGGTAGATTATTATCCGCGATGTAAATTACAGTATGTAGACGTAAAATGTCACGCAATCTACCATGGCATCCATGGTATCATGGTAGGGGTTGGGTACAATGATGTATTATGGTTGGGTAGGTCTAAATCAATTATAATAATTAATGAATTATAAAAGTTTATAATGCAATTTCCACCGATATTAAAACATGAATTTAGCAATGTTTAAAAGTAAATTAAAAGAGTGGTTACTTGAAAAGTCATTCTACACAGTTAAGGAATTATTTTTAAGATTTTGACATTCAATACCAATTATAATTTAATAATGTTTAATATGAAATAATAATTTATGACAAGGAATAATAATTAATAATATCACATAATTACTTATCTTTAATGTCTGTTATTAATAGGTAAAGCCAATTATTGTGTTTTCTTTGTTTCACATGCTGACTTATAGTAGCTAAATAGGTGAAACTTTAGTATTGTAAGACCATAATGTACTCTATTTTTAGTGAAATATTTTTTTATTATTATTAAAATAATATGTAAAAGTATTTTAAAAGCACAAAATGCCGGCTGCAAAAACAAAAGAGTCCGTCGTTGAGTCGATTTAGATAAAACATGAGTAATACATTAGTATGGATAAACATTATATTTTGTTCGAAATCTTCGCTTTAAGACCATTCAGTTGATATCCATTATTTCTGATCGGTTGTAAATAAATAATAAACATAAATGACGACTGACGGCTGCTATCCTAATATTTTAATTGCCTTCTTAGTCAATGCTTTTACTAAAGACAAGTCATAAAAATATATCAAGCTGTTTAGAAATAATTTATCACAATGAAAAGCATGACTGGTGAAAACTAGTATTTATTCTAAGTTCAACTGTTCAAAACATATTTATCTTGGTATTTATATATTTATATATATATTTATATAGTATTTATATATATATTTTTTATTTGATTAATTAATTTTCGGATAAATCATGGAATCAGCAGAAGTTTCGCCATCACATCAACGAAGTCAGGGTGTTGCATAAACGACAGGCAGCTAGTTTTCTTGCACATTGCTTATTTAAACGTAATGCTATGACGAGTTATTTCTATGAA
This sequence comes from Furcula furcula, assembly GCA_911728495.1. Classification (NCBI taxonomy): domain Eukaryota; kingdom Metazoa; phylum Arthropoda; class Insecta; order Lepidoptera; family Notodontidae; genus Furcula; species Furcula furcula. The sequence goes on from OU452258.1 coordinate 11,993,878, forward strand.
GTCCTCGATAATACTATAAACACATATGTACCAACATATAATATGAATTTAAAACAAAAATATCCACCATGGTACACAAAACCACTTATAAAGCTATCAAAAGAAAAACTTAAATTTCATAAAAAATGGAAAAAATACTGTAACCTTCGCGATTATCAAATTTTCTCACTATTAAGGTCCCGATTTAAGAAAATGGAAGAAGACTGTTACAAATCTTATATTGCGCTCTCGGAAGATAAAATTAAAATAAACCCCAAGTTCTTATGGTCATTTGTAAAATCAAAAACAAATAGTAACAATATGCCGGAGAAGATGTTGTATAAAGGTAAGATTCTTTCAAATGGCAGCGAAATTTGTAATGCCTTTAATGAATATTTTCATTCTGTATTTGTACCACCTTGTGCTCAAATAGTACCCGATGACCCTAGTTCTCCATCAACCGTAGATATCAACTCTATTAATATTACGGTAAATCTGGTCCTCAACGAATTAAAACATGTTAACACTAACAAGGGTGCAGGCCCAGATGATATTCACCCTATTTTTATATCAAACTGCGCTGAAGAACTTGCTGTACCTTTAACGTTAATTTTCCGTGCTTCAATTGAAACTGGTATCTTTCCAACTAGATGGAAACAATCATTAGTTACTCCAATTCCCAAAAATAGTAGAAGAGATATTATTACTGAATACAGGCCGATCTCAAAGTTATGCGTCTTAGGAAAAATCTTTGAAAAAATAGTGACATCCCAAGTTGCGCTAGCATTCCGTAACACTGTATCTCCGCAACAACACGGCTTTTTTAAACATCGCAGCGTTGAAAGTAATATGGTAACATTCACAGATTTCTTAATACAAGCTATGGACAATAACTTACAGGTGGACGTCGTGTACACTGACTTCTCGAAAGCATTTGACAAAATAAACCACGATATGCTCATTAAGAAGCTTATGAAGGCTGGTGTACACGGCTGCCTCCTTCGATGGATCCAGTCTTACATTACCAATAGGAGTCAAGCAGTTTGTGTTAAAGGCTACTCATCACAATTCCTCCCCGTACCCTCCGGTGTGCCACAAGGTTCGCATTTAGGGCCTTTTCTATTTTCGATCTACATTAATGACATAGGACAATCAATTAATCACAGTCATCACCTTCTGTACGCTGATGACACTAAGTTATTTACAGTAGTACAATCCACTGACGACTGTAATAATCTACAGAAGGATCTAGATAATTTAAATCGTTATTGTAGATGCAATCAATTATTCTTAAACATTGATAAATGCTCCATTATGTCATATACTCGTAAAACTAATCCAATCTACTTCAATTACAGCCTACAAGATAGCGTTCTTAAAAGAGTTTCAACCATCAAAGACTTAGGTATAACTATGGATTCAAAATTAACTTTTAATAATCACATAGACCACATAGTTGCTACCGCGTTCCGCAGTTTAGGATTTATTCTCAGAGTCAGTAAGCCATTTCGGAATGCAACATTACTCAAAATTCTTTATTTTTCATTCGTTCGTTCCATTCTTGACTTCTGTAGTACTGTGTGGAGTCCATGCTTCCAAATACACATAAATAGAATTGAAAGAATTCAAAAAAAGTTTTTAAAGTCACTGAACTACCGTATCAATATCGAAGATTCTACCTATGAGAATGCGTTGCGTAGGCATAATTTGCTTAGTCTCAGCGATAGGAGGAAAATGTTTGATATTGTCTTTCTTTATAAAATAATTAATTCCTTGATTGACTCGACTACATTACTAGGAAGAATACCTTTTGTAGTCCGTACTCGCATCCCGATGCGCTCCTCACGAACATTGCCACTTTTTGTTCCTCCGCGATTATCCAAAACATATACTCGTAATTCGTTCCTATATCGTTCCACCAACATATACAATAAAGAATTTTATGATATAGATATTTTGAATATTTCTCTCAGTAAACTAAAATTAAGTCTAAGACAAGCCTTAAGTAAATAAATAAGTATTCTCGCTTTACAATATTACTTGAACCTACCATACACGATTTTTGTTTATATTGTCCTAACAATTGTAGGTATTCATTTTCTTTTAAAAACCGTGTCTTGCTAACACTCCATAATATTGTTATTTCTTAAAATTAACACTTAATTGGTACTGTAGGTCTGTAATTTATAATTTAATATTAAGTTACCTCAGTTTTTTGTATTATGACCGTTTGTTACCATGAATAAATGAAAAAAAAAAAAAAAAAGTAATAAGTACAGTCACAAGCATAAATATATTACCATGGACAGTTCGCCAAACATATCTAATTTCATGATTCATTCATTAATTTCTGATCTCGACATGACGGCAAAAATATGTGATCATTTATAAAAGCATATACATGTAGCAGCAGATATATCTGACATCAAAGTATCACCAAAACTATCTGCCAACACATGCGATGCAAAAATATAGAATGCCACATTGACTTCAAAAATTTGAGCCACCTATTAGAATGCAAAAATATCTGACATTTCTTGCGTTATAAACATCACGCTGACGCTGACAGCATAAATATCTGACAAAATGTTTCGAGCCATATTTCTTCTATATCGGAATAAGTTCCGCTCATTTTGCAAAAAGATGTGATGTCGCACTGGCTGCATAAATATCTGACACCTGACCATAATAATTTGAGTCATTTTATTATTAATAAGTTCATTTGTATATAATTACTATGATTTTATTTACTATACTCGCACAATTTTCAAGAAGTGTCGCTGTGTCGCTATTACGTAAACGTAAATGATAAGTACTGCAGGTAGCGAGAACTAATCAAAATGAACAAATATCGAAATACCCACTAAATGAAACGTTATAGTTAAATTCTTGTTATTGTATGTATTGTGTTCTTGTTATTATTGTTGTTGGCGGGCCTGTTGACGTAGTGGTTAGACACCCTATCCGCTGACTAATAGGTCGTGGGTTCGATTCCCACCAAGTGTCTGGGTGTTTTATCTATATAAGTATATATTTACAAAAAAAAGTATATTAAGTATTAGTATCAGTTGTCTGGTATATCCATAGTATTCCATAGTACAGGCTCTGCCTAGCTTGGGATCAGATGACCGTGTGTGGATTTTCCCATAATATTATTATTATTTACCACGTAGAAGCCAATCTACAAAGCCTAGAGCACAGGCGTAAAGTAGCTAGCCTCTCGGTATTCTACAGGATGCATTTTGGAGAGTGTGCGCAGGAATTGCATGACTTGATTCCACCATTCCCCTTCTATCATCAGACGTCGAGACGCACTGCGCATGCACACCCTTATGTGGTGAAAGTACCTTCAGTCCGGATAAAACGATTTACCTCTTCGTTTATAATAACGATTGGAACAGTTTGCCTGCGTCGGTTTTCCCGCCAGATTATAATGTGGGTGTCTTCAAGGCTAGAGTGAATAGGCTTTTAAAAAGCCAGTGTGCTTTACCATCTTCGATTGCGCGGCCACTTTCCATCAGGTGGGTCTGCAGTCGAGCACTAGCTTATGTTGAATAAAAAAAGTAAAATAAACATTTTTCTGCTAGTGTGAATTAATAAATCTTCCATTTATATTGATTAACATGGATCGTTTTTTTTATAAAGAAAATTATTACTTGATTGCGTATTTTTTCCACATTCCTGTATTGAGATTCAAATTTTGAACCTATACCTAATCCCTATCTAAATCACAAATATTTTTAAATCGGTTGTGTTAGTTTCTGAAAATTGCGCGAGTATAGTAAATAAAAACAAAATAATTATATACAAATGAACTTATTAATAAAGAACAGAACAAAATAACTCAAATTATTAGGGTCAGTTGTCAGATATTTATGCTGCCAGTGCTACATCACATGATTTTGCAAAATGAGCGGAACTTATTGCGATAAAGAAGAAAAATGACTCAAAACATTTTGTCAGATGTTTATGCTGCCAGTGCTACATCACATGTTTTTGCAAAATGAGCGGAACTTATTGCGATACAGAAGAAAAATGACTCGAAACATTTTGTCAGATGTTTATGCTGCCAGCGCTACATCACATGTTTTTGCAAAATGAGCGGAACTTATTGCGATATAGAAGAAAAATGGCTCGAAACATTTTGTCAGATGTTTATGCTGAAAGCGTCAGAGTGATGTTTATAACGCAAGACATGCCAGATATTTTTGCATTCTAATAGGTGGCTCATATTTTTGCATCGCATGTGTTGTCAGATAGTTTTGGTGTCCTTTTAATGTCAGATATATCTGCTGCTACATGTATATGCTTTTATAAATGATCACATATTTTTGCCGTCATGTTGAGATCAGAAATTAATGAATGAATCATGAAATTAGATATTTTTGGCGAACGGTCCATGGTAATATATTTATGCTTGTGACTGTACATAGCTATTACGCAGTACGTAATAGCTAAAACAAAAGTCATCAACATGTCATCAACATTTGTGTCGAAATAATTACATAAACATACGACGTATCTATTTTTAGAATATACCGCATTTGTTTGAGCCACCGGAATGTGTTATCAGTAATCAATTAAAAATATATTACTTATTCGACCGCGATCTAAGGTTACCAACTGCGCCCTAATTCTCTAGGACCATACTTAGATTCCACGCTTAAATCTTGTCTACGAAGCACGTTTATTATCATTAAATAACAATAATGAGATACTGACGTGCTTTTTATGTTAAGCGCGGAGTATAAGTAGTCTATACAGAACATAATATTGTCGAATAGAATATAAGTTGCAGGCAGATTAACGTGTTAATTAACTGTAGTGTGTCAGTAAATCTAATATATAAAATTCTCGTGTCACAGTTTTCGTTGCCATACTCCTCCGAAACGGCTTGACCGATTTTGATGAAATTTTTTGTGCTTATCCGGTATCTATGAGAATCGGCCAACATCTATTTTTCATCCCCCTAAATGTTAGGGGTAGTCCACCCCTAAATTTTTTATTTTTATTTATATGGCAAAACAACGTTTGCCGGGTCAGCTAGTTAATTTATAAATTCTAAAATACCTTGTCGGAATATTTTTTGTCGATTAATATTTCAATATATATAAATATATCAATAAATATTTACTTTGTTGGCAACCCTACCCAAGTTTGACATCACCTTACTATAGACGGCCTCGATACCCGCGTCTGAAACGTATAAAATGAATGGCAATTAATAATTCATCGGTGGATTTGTTCGGTAGTAACGGTATGGCGGAGCGCGGTTCGATTCCGTTAACATGTTAAATAGTGGAATATACCGTGGTTTAATTTGACACGATGCTCGCCGTGCCACCAAACTTTTAAGTTTTTATTTGGTGGTCACACGGCAAGTTTTACGTTCGGTTTCTGGACAGGATTCCGGTTTTTTGTTTTTACTGATTAATATGCTATTTATACTGCCAGAACTATTACACATATACAGATATTAACTCAGTCTTAAGCTATAAATAAAAATCAATGCATATTAAACTATTGGTGACTTAAAAAAAAACGTGTTAAAATCCAAAAAACTGGCCACAAATTTTGGCCAAGGCCATTTTGACAAGACCCAAAACAAAATGTCAGGGAATAGAACCCACGCCTGTGGCCACTGGAACCCCGAGGAGACAAAAAAAATACTTTAAAAACATATCATTTTATAGACATAATCCTTGCATAATCCATACAAATGTGACATGAAGCAATGTACTTAATAAAGTCTGTCAAGTTGCCATGAACCATCTATTCATTACAAGACCTCGTAATCGCTTCGGATTACCAACTTGACTTCTTAATTAATAATGTATATCGTGACTATGTATTTATTTATACTTGGCATTCATCAGAAATCCTCAAAAAAACATATAACCACGTAGCGTAAAAACACAAATTATGAATCTGTTAGTTTTTTAGTTTTTACAAGCCAAAATTAACAAGATGGCTGCTGTCGTAACACGCGATACACATATCGTCACGTGGAGGCTAACGACCGAATGTTTACCCTAGACCGACATTACTAAATAATATGTTTACTCAAAAAATATCGAGATAAAATGTTGCGACATGTTTTTTTTTATGGGCTAGCCAACGACTAAATTGGGATGTTGTTGAAGTTTATTTCGGGGCGAAAGTTTTAGTGAAGGGCTGTCTTTTCATGATTGAATTCTTAGTTGAATATAAGTAGTTAGTTCAGAGTATTACCGGCGTAGCGTGTTCGGTATTGGTAACAGTGCGGTGACTTTTGAAAGTCTATGGTCAAGTCACGTACAATTATTGTTTGTAACGATTTTTGAAGTGAAACTTCTTATGCGACTTCCAAAAATGTTATCACATAACGCGTCAAGCGTTAAATGAGTCACCTTAACGCGTTATCGCTTAACGCGTTAAGTGATAGGTGTTAAACGATAGGCGATAGGCGTGAGCGAGTTGGCTTGAGTTAATTTGAGTGTTTGTTTGAGTGCTGGTTTGAGTGTTGGTTTGAGAGTTGGTTTGAGAGTTGGTTTGAGAGTTGGTTTGAGAGTTGATTTGAGTGTTGGTTTGAGAGTTGGTTTGAGTTGGTTTGAGAGTTGGTTTGAGAGTTGGTTTGAGAGTTGGTTTGAGTGTTGGTTTGAGTGTAGGTTTGAGTGTTGGTTTGACTGTTGGTTTGAGTGTTGGTTTGAGTGTAGGTTTGAGTGTAGGTTTGAGTGTTGGTTTGAGTGTTGGTTTGAGAGTTGGTTTGAGAGTTGGTTTGAGAGTTGGTTTGAGAGTTGGTTTGAGTTGGTTTGAGAGTTGGTTTGAGAGTTGGTTTGACTGTTGGTTTAAGTGTTGGTTTGAGTGTAGGTTTGAGTGTTGGTTTGAGTGTTGGTTTGAGAGTTGGTTTGAGAGTTGGTTTGAGAGTTGGTTTGAGTTGGTTTGAGAGTTGGTTTGAGAGTTGAGTTGAGTTGGTTAGTGTGTGTGTGTGTGTGAGTGAGTGAGTGAGGGGCCGACCGACCGACCGACCGATCGACTGAGCGAGAATGAAGTTTCACTTCTTCCGCGCGGAGGGACTCCACGCACGCACATTTTTTTTTGTTTGTAAATCACCAGTTACTGGTAAATTAAAATAATGTATGCGCCTTGTTAATTTATATCTTACATACTAAAAGAATATTCATGATTAACATGAGTTTCATTGGAACGTATCACCAAGCATTATAATATATGCACATGCTAGAAAGGAACACATAAATGAATGGAGGGAAACATCAGGCCTAAACGACTTCAAAACTTTCTCTAGCACAAGGGTGGCCTGTGGGGTTAAATTATTACACCTAAGTAGATCACAGGTCACAAATAAGGCACTTAGTAGGTGCACTCACCGGACATTTTGGTACAAACGAGCACCTCCACAGAATGAGGCTAAGTACTGATACTTGCAACTTCTGCGAAGGTGAAAAAGAGTCAATGCGACAAATATTGTGTGGCTGCGACGCTCTTGCGAGACGTAGGTTGAGTTATCTGGGAGTAGCCTATCCTACACCAGATGATTATGTACAGCTCCAAGCTGGCGCAATCGGCGCGTACCTAAAGGAACTCTTCCGACACGTCAGCAACAGAGTAAGGGCTAGAGCATGCACAATGGATCCAACTGGGTCGAAGTGCGTTCCGGTGGTTACCGAGCCCGATTTTATAGCCACCAACAATAGAATAGAACATGAGTTTCATATGGATGGATAAAGTCCTCATTAAGGTATCAATGTTTAAATTTTGTGTACAAGTGTTAACACAGTTTTTAACCGACTTCAAAAAAGGAGGAGGTTCTCAATTCGTCTGTATATATATTTTTTTTTCTATGTATGTTCGCGCATAACTCTGTCAATTATGAACCGATTTGAAAAAATCTTTTTTCCATCCATTCTTTAATCCGTTAATTGGGTCCCATAAAAAAATTATTGCTTAGTAATAAGTAGTTCCTGAAAAAAACAAGAATGGTGACTGCGCACTGAGAGCTGCAAGAAAGCCTATATAGATGACGTTTTAGTCGCTTTTAAGGACAAAAATGGTCATAACTCTGGCAAATATTTACCAATTTCAATGATTCTTTTTTTATTCGAAAGAAGAAACCACTGTATTGAATCTGTATGAATTTTATTACTACCGGATAAGAACTTCCTGGAGGACCATGAACGATGTGGAGCAATTTATCTGGTAAAAACCATAAAACTGATGTTCTCCATTACATTGCTCTGACAATTATGAACCGATTTCGATGATTCTTTTTTTATTCGAGAGAGTAAACTACTATGATGATTCCATGCAAATTTCATCACGACCGGATATTTTTTTCTGAAGAAACATGAATTATGTAAAACTATGTATACTCGAATTCAAGTATTCCGTCGTAAAAAGTAAATAAACATGGCGGTATTGCAACCATCGACAATATTAGGGAGGTGACGCCTCATGAACGAGTGAATCTGACCACATCATAGATGTATGATAAATCCCTTAGAGGAGATACCACTGGAGAGAGCATGATGCGCTAACCCCTCTGCCAAATTTTGTTCATATGTTCAGGTCATTCTTTGTTTGTGTGCGTATCTTTTTGAATGTGTTGCGAGTTTATTATAGTGCGTGAAATTGTATCTGGGTGTGTTTACTTCGCCTCCCGCACCCCGCAAAAGTGCCACGAAAAATTTTTTCGGGGAATCGACGCGATACTGGCTCTATTCTAATTACTCTGAGGATAAATCCATTACAGTATCGATATTTATGTCAGCAACGGTAGGATTAAAAAGAATACATTATTACTGTGAATTATTTTTATTGATAATTTCACCTTTATTTAAACAAATAACAACTCGAAACCCTTTAATTCAAAATAATTAACAAATGCGTCAGTATTAAAATGTTAATTTGAGTGTACAACAATTTTACTTATTCTCTAGAAGATTGAATATAATACGTCAAAGGGTAGCATTTGGGATTTTTGCGAACCATTTTGTAACTTCCATCTTCCGGCCCAGGACGAGGTTCGCTCATCTTCAAGCACTAAAAACACATTTAGTGATTACTTATAATTCTTGTAATAAAGTCACCCATTTTATTTTGTTCTCACGGGAAAAAAGTTTAAAAGGTACCTGGTACCTGTGGGGACGTGGGGTGATAGGGGTCGCAACCCCGCCGGAGTCATTACCATACTCTATGGGCGTCTTAGGGCCCACACCCTGAACGTGCAGAGACTCCGAAGATTATCACCAATTGAGCTCAACCCACTGGATGGTTCAACAGAGTGAAATCTATATACATTTTGTCAAGCCATCCAGTGTGTGGAGCGAACTGATTTATAATGGGTTTTAACCCACTCGTGAGTTCCACCCGGGTAATTACCCATTTATATTTTGGACTCAAACGAAATAAATGGATTTATTGACTTGTTGTAATTACTAATAAAAAGTATTGACATAATTTATAAATTAAATATTCAAGCTTATAAAATAATGCTCATTGAAACAAATGAGTGCACGACAGTGCAAATGTATAATAGCTTTGGAGACTTAATCGTCAACACTTAGTAAAACTACATGTAAAAAAAATGGATGGAAAAAAGAACCTGTAGTGCATGTATGTGAATTGAATTTTTTTAAACGATTTGTTGTTGATTGTATTGATAAATGTATTTTTTTTACTTTATCATAATTTTTTTTCCAATTTAAATAAATTACTTTAAACTAAAATAATCTTATAAAATCTTACCTTATATACACACAAACACTTCAATTGAAATCTAATCGAGAGTATCAAAATCCTTAGATCGTAGCAATAAGTCGTCAGTCCAATCGAAAACACGGTCCAAATCACAAAGCAAACACAAAACCAAAAATCGAAAGCAAATTCGTTAAAGAAAAGACACCAGAGAGCATTCAGTACGTACGACATCGATACGAAGCGACGAATGAATGACTATGAATAACACAATGAGGGTGTTCAAAAATGACGTGCACCAGGTGGCAGCACTAAGGCGTAAGTCCCGGAACCTGTCAAACCGCATACATTTTCATATTCGGCACTCAATTTTATTGATATTTATTTAAATAAATAATTAGATACGTAATATAAAATATTATCTTACAATCAACATAATATAATCCGTGTAGACGTGGGCAGAGTAGCGATTTACTTTGAAATAGGGACGGCGGACCTACTGTTTATGTTGAATCTACCTCAGTTTAGTCTGAGTTTAATATAATACTTTTTATTTTATAAAATGATTGATTGTGGATCAATTTCAAATCATTCAATATCGAGATTTAGATCTTTAAATATTGGACATCACTAATTTCCATAGACAAAGTGTGTGTTCTATATATTGACATATTTTATCTGTGGCATTCTCATGTCAAAAATATTTTATTTATTCGTATATCTTAAGATTTTAATTATATTTTCAGTAGTTTAACTAGTTTTCTGAATCAGTTGGATGTTTTACGTGTGTGTGGTGATAAATGGAAAGTTTTCATCTTGTATTGGTGAAGAAATTTAGGTTTGTTTTGAAGTACCCGGTTTGATTACAAAAAATGACTTTATATCTGGTTTTGGGTATATACGATAATGTGATCATAACCTACCTAGATAATTTTACGGTTTTCGATGGTTCAATCTTTATATATGAAAATATCACTAAAAAGTTTAAAATAAAATATTTAAAAAAAAAAAATTAACCGACTTCAATATCACTGAAAAGTATAAAATAATTTAAATATTATTGAAGTTGGTGCCAAATGTACACAGCAGGTACGCTAACACCAACTTCTTTAATATTTAAATTATTTTATACTTTTCAGTGATATTGAAGTCGGTTCAATTTTTTTTTTAAAATATTTTATTAATGAAACTACACCACATAGAGAGTAATTTAAAGTTTCATTGACTAAATTCACCTGCTAAGCGGGAGTTATTAAAATTCAGCAAATTATATAAACTTCATTGCATCCAAAAAAAATAATTAATTTTAAACAATAGAAGACTGTATTTCCGAGGCCGTAAGGCGAAACTAATTCAATAATAATGAATGTCACTAAAATTATTTCAACGAATGCCAGCTGTTAGTTAATTGCTTTTAGACATATTGCTGTACAATCAGTTCTGGTTTCAAGATAATATGTTTCTAGTTGTCTGTATACTATTTTCGGGATGTTTTAGTTGACTGAGCATTTAATAATCAGTTTTAGCAGTGGCTATACATGCCTATGAATAAGATCACCTAATGAGAGACTAGTCTATGCGGCGAAGCTCTGTGACATCGCAAGCACTGCTAGGTCTAAGGGATAGGTGATCTTTTGGATGGTACTAAACGTGTTTTACATCTTCGCTGCACCAACGGGCTTCCGGGAGGATTTTATAGGTATCCCACATCACCCGACAACTTCGCTTCTGGACGTAAAGATCTTTATAGGTTACCAAAAACATGAAGTCCTAACTGTAACTATCCTATGTGTACATCAACTGTTAAATAAATAATTAAATAATGTAAAGATAGAAGCTGCTTACTATCTGACTTCGAATACATATTCAGTTATTCACTTATAGGAAGGCGATTAGGGAAATATGTATGTAGGTTGTTGATGCCTGCTAACGATATGTTAACGACGGAGATTTTTGACTACCTCTGAACACGATGGGTGTGTAACCACTACATATGACATCGCATCTGCTTATTGGGCCTCCGTGGAACTTTTCAAAAGAATTCTTTTCATGAGCACCCCCGATGACATTATTGTTGCGGTTGCTAAGTACCTACGACGAGTTTAATTATAATAGTTTTTTCATTACCCTTCGCATATGACATAAAGGAAACATCTGCACTATACGACAATATAATAAGAAATACCATAAAAAATATACCCGGCAACGTCATATTTATGCCGTGTACTTTGACAGGTGCAACAACAACCACCAAGCAATGACTTCCTTTTGATCCAAGTTACCAATAAAAGTCAACGTCCTCTTTTATGTTTACTAGTATCTATTTCTAGTTTTATTTCAGGCCAGGCTTCACGGTAACACAATAATCATTAAGTCTTCCAATTGACATTTCATTTGACTACGAAAAGCTTCTTTAGGTACTTCTATTAGTTTTATTACATTAACGTAAAATTACAATAATACATTTAAAATAATTAGAACAACTTAAATAATTTATTTTTATTATTATTTTCGCATTAGAATTTCTTTATTTACATTCAAATGTAATACAATTAAAACGTGATATAGGTTGTTACATAATTTAGGCAATAGGACAAGAAGGATTTCAGGATAGGATCTTCAGGTTTCAAATTTGTGATCTGGAAGCAAAAAGGATTTGGTCAAGTGTGTTAAATATAAGTAGATGGCGCTAGTATAGAAAGGTCCCAAATTGAGCATAGGTCAGCTGAATCACCAAATTGGTTAGCTGGGGAGCGTTTGCTATCTTACTGTCGCACTAGCGAACGTCAATTAGTGTTAATTATCATTAATCTAGTTCTTGAAATATGATTAATTATTATATACATAATTCATTGTTATAATGTTTGCAAACTTGCAACACTGATATTTTTTATGCGACTGCAATGTAGGTAGAAAAATGTTCGGACGGACGATCCAGAGACACGTAACCAAAATACCAAGATACAATGATCTTAGTATTTTTAAGAAGATTTTGTAATAAAGTCACATACCTAATTATCGTCAAGAAATTGTTTATTATTTGGGTTAGTTAAAAAGTGGACCATATACCCTGTATTTTTACAAGATCAAACTCGGGACAGCGGCCATCGCTCCTGTATTCTTCATTCATGTATTGTTCCGACTAAAATCTTGTAAAGAAAAACAGGGTACTTATAAGAACAATGATCAAGCATGTGTTTAAACAAGATAATGCGGAAAATATTAGGTTTAAGTCATCAAATACATATGTTGGTTTTTAAATGGTTCATATGGCAAATTCCGGATGGTATGCTAACACATTGTATAATTGATGCTTGATTAGTTCACTGTTATATACCCAGAATTGCATAATATTACTACGGTTCATGGGAATATTTATACGGTGATTCATTATAACGTCACAATTTTATTTATATAAAGAGTTCAATCACGGGGTTCAATCGGTTGCAATAAATTTATAACGGTATTATAAAATGCAAATCGGATCATTAAAATACTTTGGCGAATGTAATAAATATTAAGCTTAGTTTTTGGCGAATTTTTATTGATTACTATACCTAATTAAAATAAGTTGTTGCTAATCTTGGAAGGTGGAAACGCGTGGGCGTTGATGGCGCAATAGACACCGGCTGTACTAGTGATGTGCCGGATATCCGTACTCGTATCCGTGGATATCCGAGGGAGGAGAAAGATCCGTATCCACATCAGTTACTTTTTTGGCGGATCTTTTACCTTATTAATTTTCAGGACATAGATGAAATTCTATACAATAGGTGTTTAGGTAGCAATAAAAAACTATTAATTTCCATGCAATTATTTTTTATTTCTTAAAATCAAATATTTGGCACCTTTATATTGCAAACAGCGTCAAGTGGCGTCTACTATCGTTTCAAGGTCACGCGCACCGACACCATTAGTATTCCGATCCGTATCCGCGGATATACATTTCTAACGATCGTGCACATCACTAGGCTGTATACCAGTCACTTCGTCATTGTTTCATCATCCCATAACATGTCCGCCATACTAGCTGCAGGCTGATTAATTACTACAATGTTTCCTGACGAACATAAAATAATGAATGTCTTGGCTCCGACCGCCAAAGATATACCGTTCTTTGACAATTCGTTAATTAACCTATATTTCGAACAATTTATTGAACGTTTGTCTGGGCCTAGATTTAATTTTTTTTATTTATTTCACATATAAAATCTTAAATAAACTCTAATGTCGTGATATCGGATTACTTTGTGTTGCCATTTATATAAATAAATCAATTTTAGGATAACGGGATTAAATCTGTGGTTACATGTGTGGATAAATGTGTAGCTTATACATGTGTATAAAAGCTTATATATAATAGGTATTATATACATAATTAACGATATGCAATATAGGCTGGTTGGCAGTTTACATCAATGATTATAAATTATATAGGTACTTATTTACTGATGGGGTTTTTAGGTAATAAATTATACCAAATTTTAAGTTTGGGAGATTTTTTGGAGTCGAATACTTTTTTTTAAATGTCAAAGTGAACTGGTTTCTTTTATACTAGTGCGCTTTACCAACTTTCTAAATTCGCACCACCACGAGGCATGGTTGCACCAAAGTAAAAAAAAAATGTAAGTCAGCAGAGATGTTGGTCAAACATATCTATATACATATACGCTTTGTTACGATGGTCATCTGGGAATTAAACGATGCTATTGTGATCTAAATCGTCATTTGATTCTGTTGTTTGGGAACCTGGAATCAAAACCCCAGGCCAGAGATCTGTTTTCCACGAAACGCCTCGAAATAGGAGATGATAGCCATGGAGAAGAAAGCGAATAGCCGTACTTAATTGAGAATCTCCTATGCGTGTCTTTTTTGTTATATTCCGTGTACAGATAATTCACCACACATCGTCCTTCTACACGTTAAAAGAGGTGTGTTAACATGTTAATAATCCACAAACGTTCATCAAGAGCGCTTAAGCGTGCGCTTGGTGGAGGCACGTCCCCCGGGGACTAGTAAAAAGATAATAACAGACCTGTGCATTGGCTGTGTCCGTTGTGAGTACTGCGCCATATCGCGGGTCGCGCAGCTGGCATGGCTAGGCGGCGCGCATGCCGCGGCGGGCGCGGCTCGCTAGCTCCGCGCCATCCCGCACACACACACACACCGCACTTGACACACCACTACACAAGCGCGACACGACCCACGACACTGCACCGATAACCTGCGGACAAAATTATATATAGAAAAAGTTTATACGATTACACGGATGAATAATAATAATAATATCTTGGGACAATCCACACACGGTCATCCGATCCCAAACTAGGCAGAGCCTGTACTATGGAAACCAGACAACTGATACTAATACTTATATACTTTTTTTTTGTAAATTCATACTTAAATAGATAAACAACACCCAGACACTTGGCGGGAATCGAACCCACGACCCGTCGGTTAGCAGGCAAGGTGTCTGACCACTAGACCAACGGGCCCGTCAACTATGAATATACATTTTAGTATGAATATATATATTTTAGTATGAATGTTAACTGTTTAGTACTTAGCTAGTACGATACTTTTGCTGGTAGGTCTTTAGTGTATGAAACCGTCCAGGTATAAGCCGGGGTCCGTGCCTACTGAGACCGGTTGCCTTTTAAAGGTTTTCTCATCTACAACAAAAAAAGGTGCGACTGCAACAGTGTGTAAACTTTTGCTGTGTTCGGTTTTCAAGGACAGTGCAGCTGCAGAAAATAACCATTGTCTCAGTTGGGGGAGTAGAGGCCTAACCCACTCTTATTCTAGCACAAGGGTTTACCAGATCAAAAAAGGCACCTTCTAAGAGCATTCACGGATCACTTCGGTACCAACCAGCACCTTCACAGAATGAGGATAAGAATTCTAGATACACGAAAAAGGGTCTATAAACTATACTACCTACAATTACTGTGTAACTGCTATGCGCTTGATATAATTATGTAGCGTTAATAATCTAGGATTTTTTTTAAGTTTTTTACTCTGACAACACGAAAGGTTACGTTGTCTGACTTGTCTTGTTGTAAAAATTATACAACATTTTAATTTAAAACAATTTAATTTTGATATAAAAATGAGTTAGTACGTTTCTTAAAAGAAATAAAGTGTATGTTTAGTAAAAAACTTGCACTTAGCACTCAGAGAACACCCTATTTCAAGCAGATTTTTAGTTAGATCACTGTTCGGAGGGTGTGGGATACTATATTCAGACATGTATTTTGTCGTTACTGGTATATTAGCATAAAATCATTAATCTAAATACGAGAAGGTCAAAGACCTCGATATTGTCGAGCAGACGTCTCGAGTAAATATTGCTAACGCTTGTTAAATGCGTCTCTGTTAAATGGTCAAAAATAAAATCACGAGATTTTGTTTACACATACCGAATACTTCTGTCTGGAAAAATCTAAGAGAGAAGAACATGGAATTTGAACTGGAACTGAATGGTAGAATGTGATCCTATGGGCCGATTCGTATTTTTACGAATAAACAGTTGAATGACCTAAGATGGCACTTGGCCAACATTATAGAATCTAAATTATCTGTCATAATACTTTTTTTTTTGTTTGGTAGGAGACCTTCAAAGTACATGACATGAAATGAGGCATTTTTATTCACTAAAAACCTTACCATTGGCCTTAATCAATGCCGTGGAGTGTCTGGGCAATCCGTTCGTACTTCGCCAGTCTCCACCGCCAGACGCTAGCTAGAGCACGTCCTGGGAGGGTGACTTTAAAACCTACTAGCATTTATATCTTCATTTTTTTATTTTAACCTCGGTGCGAAAGGAGCGGTGTTGTAAGTTGGACTCTTAACGGTATGTCGTATAGCATTCGCAGCTTTCAAACGAATGGACAGATTTGAGCGAGCGTTTTTTATTTTGAAAGCTGGGTGGCAGGGTTGGTGTTTGTCTCGTATCAGGTTTTTTTTATTTATACTTAGTTAATTCTTGTTAAATAAATAAAGTGGCACCCCACATTCTGGGTAAGAATGGCACCCTCCCATCTCGTCCAATTAAGTGTCATCCGAAAGAGGCAAATAAGTGAAAACAAGAAGACGGGCAGCAGCGTCTTTTTAATGGAATACCTACTACCTATACTGCGATCCCCAAGACGCCTGCCAAGCGTGGGATTATGGCAACCGCTACCTTTTAAAGAGGAGGCTTTTGTTCAGCAGTGGACGGCTGATGAAATAAATAAAAAACCCTACTATTGTACTGCAGCATGTCGGGTGAATACTGCAATAGATTGTGAGCTATTTAAAATGTACAATATGTATTACGTAAGAAAGTACCACAATGTAGGCTGCAATCGTGTTCATGTCCAATTATTCTATGGTGGGCTGCATGCATATGCAGTCTCCGGACGGTGTACTATACCCGCCATGGACTGAGAATATATAGCCTGCTATAAATATGCAGTGACCGACCGGACCTACTTTGTTTGATACTTATACATAAATATATAAAAATCTCGTGTCACGGTGTTTGTGGTCGCACACCTCCGAAACGGCTCGACCTTATGAATTTTTATGTATATTTGGTAGGTAGAGAATAGGTCGTAAAGTATATTTCATATCGCTAGGTGATGAGGCTACGCGGGTCATCTAGTAATACATATGTACAGTGTACAAAGCTAACTGTAATACTCCTTTAATAAGCTTCACATGAACCTATGTAATGGAACTTTACTACTAGACACAAAGTTATATTTTTAGACATGATTATCATGATGTCCTTCCGGACATGTCTATAATATGTTTGGCAAAACCGAATTTAGATTTATTGTTTTATTGCAGGGCGCACAAATAAATTCAGCTAGAAAATTATTATAACTGTAGGTACGCACGCGTTATATAGTAGGCGTAGTAGCGTTAGGTAGGTTCTCTATCGATTTTCTTCGAAAGAAGTCACTTGTTAACAGAGCTGTGCTATTCTAGTCTGCACTAGTGTGAGTGAACATACGACATTCATCGACACCTCAGAGTAATTAGAATGGAGCTAGTATCACGTCGATTCCCCGAACAAATTTTTCGTGGCACTTTTGCGGGGTGCGGGAGGCGAAGTAAACACACACACACACAGATACAATTTCACGCATACTCTTGCAAATGTCTAATGCAAACTCTTCATGTTTCTATGAACCTATAGCATAATAAACTCGCAACACATTCAAAAAGATCGCACACAAATAAAGAATGACCTGAACATATGAACAAAAATTTGGCAGAGGGGTTAGCGCATCATGCTCTCTCCAGTGGTATAGGTATACCACTGGAGAGAGCATGATGCGCTAACACGTGACAATACGTGTCGATCTTAGAAGGGTCTAAGATCGACACGTATTGTATAGCTAGTTTAAACAGTTCAAACAGTTCAGTTCAGTTCAGTTCAGTTCAGTTTTAACAGTTTCCTAAAGACCGTTAATTGTTTTGCTGTTTTATGTTTAACAATTACCTATATTATATTCTAATCACTCCCGAAATTGAAGCGGAAGTAATGAATGCGTATATGTTAAAATTCACAATTCACCAAGCCGTTTAAGCTGTAGAACATCAGCAGCCGAAAGACGTCCACAGCTGAATGAAGGCCTCCCCCTTATAAGGGAGGGGTTGCTATAATCCCCACGCTTGGCAGGCGTCTTGGGGCCATTTGGCTGTAAAAAAAATCAATGAAATTGACATACATGGTACTCGAAACACATAACCCTCCATCCATCTGGGGCATTCGAGTAAAACTTAACCGCTGCACTGAGGTAGTAGTTGTAAGAAAACATTTCCAATTGGTCGCTTTGACCATTTTGCAGTTACTATTGACAGGCCCGCTGCAAGACATTCACGTAAACCTGTGGTCCATAGAAATTGTGGTCAAAGGCTGTACTGGTCTGATGCGGCTAGCTTGTCAACCGTGGGGCTAAAGTTAGTTTATTTCAGTTTTATGATCTGCTGTGTTATGTGGGTACCACATAGTTCTGCTGGTGTCGCTTCAATATGATTTTTATAACCGCGGCAGGCTATAATGTTCGACTTGACGTCCCATTCTTGTAGATGAAAACCAAATACATATCGTTGGTACAATAGTAAGTCAGAAAGTAAGTAAAGAAGTAATTTAACCAGCAGTATCATGTTATTTTTTATGTACACCATGGTAAAATATTGTATCTTCTATATAGTATTGTAAATTCAAAGATTTGACAATATATTGATGAAAGCACCAAAAATTATAAGTTTTAATTTGACCTTCTCAACGATGTGACATTTACAGATTGGTTAGATTATTTTTGGACCGTCGATATAATAATCTAAAACCGAATATATAATATATTTACACACGCCACTAATATAATTACTTATTTTTCCTGAAGAGGAAGGTTAGACGCCTAAAGCTGTCTGTGTATAAGTATTTACGAAGATAAAGGGTTTGCTGCTAACGATCGAAGATTTTGGCATAGAGCTTCATCTGCATAGAGCAAGATGGCTCCAGCACAGATTGTGCAACGCCAGCACTCGCCCGCATCGTGCACTCGCTTTAAACAGTACGGTATTGTGCATAAACATAATTATTATTATACCAACAGCTTAAGACAAACCTATATTCATGCCAATTTATTCTTTGAACGATTGCCAACAAAGTGTATCTTTTTATAGTCGTCGTATATAAAATTAAACACATTACGTCGCTTTCGATGCAATTTCCTCTTATTTTAGTTTATTTCAACCGGAACCGGTAACTGATTATTATAGTTCCATTATAAAACGGGCGAAACCACGAGGCTAACTATAGTTTACGAGTCAAGAGAGACGGCCAGTAAAGCTATTTACATAATAAATGACTTTCGTGAACACTTAGCGTTGTGGCTCCGTAACTTTCCACTCTTGGTTTTATGGTCTGTGTGTTACAAGTTACGAAAATATAAATTACTGTAATATCTCTTGAACATTGTTCACTATATTATGACAATTTCGGTACGTTATCGCCGGAAAATATGGGCCTGGAAGAGCAAGGTTTTACAGAGCTACCGCAGAGGTATAAAGCTTACACAGCAGTATAATATATGTATTATGTATATACGTCCTCTATACATTATTCTTACGCGTACTATTAAATGATATGTGTAGTGGAAACCAAGGGACCTTCTTAGCACGAGGTGAGGCGCCTTTTCGAACCCTACATCAGCATTACCAATGTGATCTCCACTTTGGGTAAATCATATTAACTAATTTACCTTTCGCTATAGATGAAAAGTAGAAATTATGAAGGGAAGGAAGTTTCTTGAGGGGCCACGAACCGGAAGACGCAGCGTAGGTAGGCCTCCCACTAGTTGGACTGACAACATTGTGCGAGTCGCAGGCAACCGTTGGATGCAAATTGCTAATCGTCGTTAATTGTGGCGTTCCAACGGAGAGGCCTATGTTCAGCAGTGGACGTTTTCCGCCTTATGATGATGATAGATAAAGGAAAACATCGTAAGGAATCCCAGGTATTATTTGATAAAGATGTATTAGATCCGCCAATCTGGACTAACCCCGCATGGTGGATTATGGCCTAAGCCCTCGCATATTGAGATTATGACGACAAGACAGGTAGACCGTTTGCCTGATGATAAGCGACACGCCTTCCCATCTACACTGCCGCTAGGCACCCGAGGAAATTTTTTAATATGTTCCTTGAGAAATAATAAGTATTCAATAACATTTTTAAAGAGGCACGCTGTTGGCCCCAGATGGTCATGACAACCTTCACAAGTGGAAGTCAAAGGGGCGAGCGCTTAAAGCGCTCTTGCCAGATGGGCGTGGAGGACGACATGCTCAAGGGCATCACAGACGAGAACTGTAATTATCAACAAGAAAGAACAAGTATAAATTATAAAAGGATATGAAGCCCAACTTCAAACAAACAAAATGGTCCTAAATTACATTATACATACATAATACGTTTACATATGTATATTATTTCAACTCGTCTCGTTGAGACCTTTCATTTGATACCATATTGATGTTTTTGGAACAAATAAAACTACAAAATGGCGGCTGGCGGTCGCCATATTATGTTTTTTGGAAAAATATATAGCCTATGTCACTCACAACTAATACGAATCTGACGAAATATTATAAGTCACTGTCCATAACGACGTTTAGGATGTAGGCCGTTCCAAAGAAATATACATACATACATACTCTCAAAAAACATAACCCTCCGCCTGGGGCATTCGGGCAAAAATATGTAATAAAGAAATACTTTCATTATCTTATGAGCAGGGGCCCTACCACCACCACTATAAGCAGTATTATTATCATCATACTTGACATGAGGTAGAGACGTCAATATACGTAGTACCTCTGTCACTTTCTATCGAGACAATAAGGTCAAAATAATATTGCTATTAGAGGTGATGGTACAATCACTAGTCGCCGTTTTTTGTGTGCCGGGGACATTTCAGTTTTTGGATAGGGCGAAAGCCATTTTCCGGTACCAAACTGGTTTAAAAAAAAATAATCGCTGTTGGATTTCAAAAGCGTGACTTCACCAGCGATTTCTTTTTAAATTCACTTTGGTACGGGCAGAGAAAAACGTTCGCCTATGGTAAGCGACCAGCCACCACATGGCAAATTGCAGTCCACTGTCTCAAATTTAGATCTAAAATTTAGGTCACTGTATTTAGATTCTAAATACACTGAGCATAAGCTGTCTGGACGGTCTTTTCTACTAAGGTCCTATCACCCAGTGATATTATAGGAGTGGGTCTAATAACGATATTCCTTTCACCGTTTGCGAATAGAGAATTAGGTACTTACTGCCGCACTCACAAAGCCCAATTAATTTTAATTCTAATTAAGTCACTTATTTACTATACTAACACTGTCACTTATTTTATTAATTAAGTCACTTTTTAAAATCTATTTATTTCGATTGTCGAAGTCGTTTATGATTAATTTCGATTATTGGACACGAGATATTTGTTATATCTACTCACTATCAGCGTATTAAGTATTAATGGGCTTCGAAATAAACAAATTTCAAAAAATGAATTAATCATCTTTAACTTTAATTGTCGTTTGTAGGTTCGGCAGTTAGAACGTTCTGTTTTACAAAATGTAGACATTGGAACTTTCTGACCGGGGATCGAACCAGAGCCTCACGTAGACTTTACATCCCGCCATACGCTCTTTATAGTACATAATTCGGAACACCAAATTCCAATTATTCTTGGCGGGCCTGTTGGTCTAGCTAGTGGTTGGCAAACCCTGGCTACTACCCAATAGGTCGTAGGTTCGATTCCCGCCAAGTGTCTGGGTGTTATTTATCTATTTAAGTATATATTTCTAAAAAAAAAAAGTAATAAGTATGTATTAGGATCAGATATCTGGGCTTATACCATTACCTCTAATAGCAACATTATTTTCACCTTACTTTCTCGATAGAAAGTCTCTACCTCATGTCAAGTAAGATGAAAATAATACTGCTAATAGAGGTGGTGGTGGCGCCCCTGGTTCCCATAGTACAGGCTCTGCCTAGTTCGGGATCAGATGACCGTGTGTGGAATTGTCCCAGAATATTATTAGTCTTCGTACACCCAATACATGTCTTCGTATCCTACCTACTTTTGTCATAACAAAGGAGAGATTCTTCACATCGCGCGGCTGCTAAAAGGTTTTTGTTTTTATAGTTAAATATATTTAGGATTTTTATGTTTTGGTATCAATGTTTCATCAGTCATCCATCAGTTATGTATGAGTAGGCGCGGCATAACATAGAATGGTGTTAATAAACTTTTCAATATTTTTACCTTACCATGCAAAGAAAATTACGAATGATATTATCAGATAGATAACATTATCAAAGTAGGTACTACGTGACGAGTCTTACGATGTTTTTATTCAATCTAGGTAACACGTATACCGTTTTTTTATCATTCAACTCTACACCTGCGTTCTTAGATTTATTGTTGAATTTTTGATCTTGTAAAGAAAAACAGAGTATATAGAAAAAAAAACAGAGAAAAACAGAGTATATATATATATATATATATCTATATATCTTTGTAACGAATAGGTATGCCAAAACAGACGTAGCTATAGCAAAACAAGAAATAAAAAGGTATTAAAAATTATTTAGGTTATTTTTTTAAATAGAAGTAACCAAGGGCTTTTATACGGAAGTGTCATTCACCTTGTCGACTTTTTGCGTTTGATTTTTTACGCGTCCTGGTCTTTTGTCAGTCAAAAATAAATTGTAAGTTTGTGTTTCGGATGTGACTAATCATCTGTCTGATTTTGACCTTAGGCTACTAGCACAAACGCGCCGTCGAGTGGCCAGAGAAAGCATAATCCATCTCAAAGACAATCAAAATAAAAGTAAAAATAATCTTGTTGCTTCTTGCAACTCGTAAGTATATGGCTAGGTACCTAATTATACTGCGCTATTATGATCTATCTATGGTAGGCAATTAAACAAGACAGACTGGAGAGTGATATGAGTGGAAATGACCTATTAGGTACCATAGAGCGTCGATAGCCGTGGCTGAGCATTCACACTGCGTCTTATCCCAAGTGCATAGCTTCCACGGACCAACACCCGGTGTCGGATGCACGGTTATTTTAATGTCTGGCCAAAGGGCATTCAGAGACGAAAATAACTATGCACGACCACCGGCGTTCGTCGCGACTTGATAAGCTTATCACGCCTTACATAAGCTGGAGACGCAGCACGTGCAGCACCATGGCACCGCAACGTGGTCATGGCTTTATGTAACGTAACACTTGAAGAGAAAACAGACGCCGCGCACATTTGCGCAGTTCGCTAGAAACTTACTTCGTTGACGGAACAGGCAAAGTAGGAGAATCCAAGTGTTAGGTTTCTTTCTAAAATAACACATCAAACATATCACCTTTACCACACCGATACTTTTTATCGAAAAAATAACGTTCAGGTGCTTACCTTTTAGCTAAAAACAGACGTGTTCGCTCCCAACGGGACTTTGTTCACGGATTACAAGCACGGACACGAAACTCACACTGGTTAACACAATATTTTAACAAATCAGACAGACGCACAGCACTCCCTACAGTACCTATTTTGTAACGCGACTTTTTACTTCAAATGATACGTTCTAGAGTTTTTGAAAAGTCCATTGAACTGTTTCGATTGAAATTTACGTCCAGCGAAATTATCTAAGGTACGGAATGGCAACGCTGTACAGGCGACGTGTACATTTCGCGGTGCGGCCGCTACGCGGCGCTGCGGTCAGAGGGGGGCGGAGCCGAGCGGGACGCGGCGGGTGCGCGCGAGCGAGACGGCGCTAAACCTCGCGCGACGCTACGTCGAAACAATATTTCTTTTCACGGTGTACTTATGGGATTCTATGTCGAAATTGCGATTGTTTAGATGGCGAAGACATTAGCGGATGGTGGCGAGCGGAGTCGCGACTGGTGACCTTTTCGTTGTATCGCGTCACCGCGGGTGGCGATAACGCGAGGTCGTCGGTCGAGAGTGCGACGTTGCCAGCTCGCCGCGGCAGGCATTCGTGAGCCCACGTTTCTACAAATTACGAAAGTCGGCAAAATCCCCGTGGCCCTTTGATACCTGCCTGACCAACTTAGCCCTAGACTCTAGACAAGCGAAATCATGCGCTAACCTAGACATATAGACAACTAGACAAACTAAAAGGCGAAAGTTATACAACAAAGAAGTCGGTTAAAAAAGCCACTTCGGCGTTACATTGTTACGTTACTTTCATGTGACTATACGAAATGAATAAGAATTACCCCCCATGGCGTCGTTCCAGGTTAGGTTTTCACCATTTTTGCGATATAGGATACCCTGGGGAAGTATTAGGTAACTTTAATGATGCATTCGATAGCTAAACGTGGCTCAGGTATAAAGGTACCTGACGTCTCTTGAACCTTGGAACCCTTAGATGAATTATAATTACATATTTTTAATTATATATTACATAATATAATTACTCATCTCGATTTTTTTTTGACGCGGGGGAAATCTTCTAAAGATCCCCGGGAGCTGTGGGGCTCGACCGGGGTATGTGGGATTATTACCCACTAAAACCCCCGCGGCTGTCGCATCGGCACATGAGAGGGGGGACCCCAGGTCTCTCCGGTGGGATCTGCACCAAGGGCCCCTCAGTGCCTTGCCTTTCAGCCCACCGCCGGGGGGCGCATTGTAGCCCCCCGGGAACCAGTCACGGTGCTCACGGGGACGGGGGTCGCCGCCCCTCCGCCTCCTCGGAGGCGCCGCCGTACTCAATGGACGTTCAAACACCACCCCGAACGTCCAGCGACTCCGAAGAATATAATTCATCTTAGGTTAACTTAACCGTGTAACTTTTTTACCCGACTACGGTACGGAGGGAGGGTTATGATTTTAACAAGAATGTATGTATGTATGGTTGTATGTATGTATGTTCATCTGTTCCCGCATATCTTCTAATCTACTTAATATAAATTGACAAGTAGGGTGTCGTTAGAAGCGTCTTGATTGTCCGCTGGTTATAGGCTATATAATATCACATTATTAGACTGCGATTTTATCCGTAGTCGGGTTTTAGTTTTTAAAACTTATTATACTTGTTACGTAGTGACTAAACGTAGTAAGTACCTATTAAATCCTCTTTGGTAGCACAGAATACATTATCTAGGTACTAAGGTGGTTCCGCCTACCAATGAGCTTTATTTAGGTAACAAACCTCAGTACCTACCAACCAACATTGATATTATAAGTAATCATTTGTACTAACAGTTACAATGTTCTGTACAATATCTTAAACGAATATGATTTTTTATGATTTCAATGTTATTCTTAAATTATTGATTAAATGTACTTTACATTATACTCGTAAAACTGACTCAAGATTGTTTTCATCTTTGTATGATTTCATATTTAATGTAAGTAGGTTCCTTCCTTTAACGTACTTACCTAATTACATTTTACTGTATGTATACGTACTTACTATGCGTTTCAACTAAGAATCTAAAATTACTAAAAATGATGTTTTAACAAAAATAGATAGCAAATGAGACATTATACAATAAATAATCAAAACCGGAGCGAATATTTCATTTTGTGTTTACTCTGCTGCCGGTACAAAAATCGTAAAAAACGAGTGAAGTTCCGCAGTCGCGATCATCATGGCGGCCACATTCTTATTTGAAATGTATAATACGTGGTAAGAGTAGAGTACCTTGAGACTACTTACCTACATGTAGGTACGTAGAATAAAAAAGTCTGTGGCTCGCGATGATGGCTGATTTGACGTTTGCCTTTGTAGTTTCCAGAAAGTTGGAAAACTTTTGAAGAAACGTTACAATAATTATTCCTTTAAAAATAGGGAAAGGAACAGCGAGGAAAAAAGATGGATGTCAGGGCGGCCATCATCATGTGTCCATGTCTCAGAATTCTAAATAGTTACCCACGGGCCGCAGGTGCACCATTATTGTAATGTTACTTTATTGATAGAAAGTGACAGAGCTATAAGCTACGTATATTGACGTCTCTACCTCGTGTAAAGTAGGATTATAATAATACCTACATTTTTTTTTGGGAATGATAGACGCTGTTTGCCGCAGTGGCCATGCTATAATGTAGTAAACGTACAAACAAATTTTCCTTTAGTTTCTGTACACAGTTCTACTTTTACAATTTTAAATAAAACAAACTAAGTACTTATTCACATAGTTTAAAAAAATAAAAGAATATTTCCTTTCAGTGAATTTTGATATCTTTAATATTTAATGTGCTTCCCCTCCGTGTCCCGTTCTTTTGTTCCACCCTGTGTAATATACATACAAATAACATACTTACTAGTAAGTATAGAAAAGATGACTATACGTTTTTGTTTATTTACACAGGTGTATATACACCTAACTATTAATTAGTGCCCGCTAACATGTGTTAGCGGGCACTAATTAAAATGCACATGATTAATAAATAATGAATTGATGTTGTTGCTGACAAAGAGAGTATAGCACTATGCCATAGTGTTAACGCGTCGGTAACCATAGTGACTATGGTTACCGACGCGACGGCTGCCACGAGCATTCTGTCTGATTTCAATAACAATTGAAACGTAACTGCCGCCGCGCCGTAGCAGATGCCCAGCATCTAAATCAATTTTGTTAAGATTTAATAAAAAAGTATAAAATATAAAACAGTAGGTATAAAATATAAAAGAACAAAACACCTGCGAATAAACAAAATGGTCTTAAATGATATTATACTTACTTAGTAATAATAATGTCCTCCTGACCTCAGACGCCAAACTTTCACAAGATGAGCCATCTTCGCGGTAGATATTGTAGAGGCGCTCATAGCTAGTTGTAACCTCTGTTCGGTAAACGATCAGTTGGGTAAGCAACGTTAGGCAAGGTCAGTCCTTAGATGGATGACCGTTTAGTGGCATTTGAACTGAGCGTCTCCGTGCTTCGAAGGGAACGTTACAAGGCGGTACCGGCTATTGTCATCTAGATAGTAGTCGTTAAGCTAAGTCAGAGGCCTAAGGGCAGCTTGAAAACTCCGAAAACAGGCTAGCCACTAACCATACGACAAAAAAAATACAGTGCACAAGTGCTTGCGTAGACACAAGTGCACTCTCTCTTCGTTTACTGTCACAATCTGATGGGACGTAACACCGATACGACCGGGAAGACGTCAGGCGTAGAACCAATTTTTTGTATGCCCATCTGATCATCTCGCACATTCCAGACAATCCAGGTGATCGGCTTGCATGTACATAAATTCTAAAGTAAAATAAAGTTTTTAGATTAATTAATAATAAGGTAAATAGACGGCAGTCTACCTACACCGATCCAACAGCACCTACAGTTGCCGATGACGCAACATAATAATAATAATAATGTCCTCCTGGCCGAAACGACCACAGCGGCCAATCTTTCACAAGATCAACCATGCACGCAGGAGATATTATAGTGCACAAGCGCTTGCGTAGACACAAGTGCACTCTCTCTTCCTTTACCTCTCATAATCCGATAGGACGGAAGACCGACACGACCAACACAACATAATGGAAGGTGGTAAAGACTGGAAAATGTAGTGTTCTGTAAAACATCAACAATACTGGCACTTGACCGCCCGTGGGGTGTCCGGGTAAGAATAGCACCCACCCATCTCCTCCCGTTGGGTGTTCGTAAGAGGCGACTAAGGGAAAACAAGAAGACGGGCAGCAGCGACTTTCTATTGGATTACCTACCACCTATACTGCGATCAGTATAATAATAATTCAGCTGTGGGTGGCTCTGTGCCGTTTTTCTTTCTGAAGTTCATACCTGCTTCTTGCTATGTCACAGTTTTCAGACTCTGAACCCACCCTTAATGAAAACTGTGACATAGCAAGAAGAAGGCCGTAAGTGTCAAGAGCGATGTCATGGAAAATGAAAATGTCAATCCTCAAAACTGTCGGCATCATAGAAATACGGAAATTTTGTCGCCATATGTTACCTTGGAAAATGATGGATTCATTTCCTAGGTAACTTTAGGCGACTACAACGCACCATACACACCGCACAACGTTTGGTCACCAAGCACAATTAATGTGACTTACGTGGAGTTAATTAAATATTCAATTAATCATAACGACGCAATGCTAGACTTCAAAGCTCATTCCGACGTGATTTCCGAGTGTTTTGAGTTGGGTCGCCATGTGACAAGCGTTTTCCAGTTTTGATGGACGTTCCACGTCCGGCCCGTTCCGAGTGACTGGGTGAATGGCATGTGACCGACAGGTTTTGATTTCCGAAAGTTGAATTACGTAAAGAACTTTTTTTATCTCCGACCCTTAGTTGATGATGAATAATGAGTATCATCAGACAAATGAGAGGCAGAAATATTACATAGTTATACAATTTTAGAACTGTATCATCATTACATGTCAGCCACAAGATGTCCACTGCCGAACATAGGCCTCCCCCATATACTTCCATTCCGACCGATGTTGAGCCGCCTGTACCTATCCAAAGGCTCCCTGCCACCTTGACGAGGTCGTCTGTCCATCTAGTGGGGGGCCGTCCCACACTGAGTTACCCAGTCCTTGGTCGCCACTCGAGAACCTTTCTTCCCCACCAGTTGTCAGTTCTCCGGACTATATGACCTGCGCATTGCCACTTCAACTTACTACCTACTAGAGCTATGTCGGTTACTTTAGTTCTTCAACGGATTTCCTCGTTCTGGATTTTATTAGGTACATAGAGACGACCAAAAATGATAGCTCTAAAATCAGAAATCACTGCGTTTTGTATACAACAATGAAAATTCAAGTCGGAATTCCTGCAATGGCTAAAAAAACTGGACCCCTCATAGGGCTTAATAACGCATACTAAGGGCTTCATAAATGTTGCAAACTCTCTTTTTTTTTTTTTTTTTTTTCCTTTATTAAGACCTTTTTTTGAAGACCTTCTAATTCACATGTTCGTATTTGACTTGAAAACAAAGAAGTATGTAGATTTTTAATCCTCATCATTATTACCCGCCGGAAGGAGTCCACTGCTGAACATAGGCCTCACACGCCTTGCCTGGCCTTGGAACGCCACAATGAACGACAATTGGCTATTTGCATCCGCACGCGCACAATGTCGTCTCACGTCTGTACACCTACTGGGAGGCCTGCCTACGCTGCGTCACCCGGTTCGTGGTCGCCACTCGAGAACCTTTCTTCCCCAACGGTTATCGGTTCTTCGAGCGATGTGGCCTGCCCATTGCCACTTCAACTTGCAGATTCTGAAAGCTATGTCGGTGACCTTGGTTCTTCGGCGAATCTTCTCATTGCGGATTCTGTCGCGCAATGAAACTCCGAGCATAGCTCGTTGTGTGACTCTGTTTTTAATGAGTATTCCTAATTGAAAGATATAGTTAATATGAACGCTCCAAATGGCATCTATCGCCGAAAAAAGGGAAGCTTTTTTGTTATTCGGGATATTATGACGTCCTACATACATCTTAATTTGACAGAAACTGGCACTTATTAATTTATGTATATCGTTATAATACAACTCAAACAAGTTGGCTACAGTCCAGCTTGTTTTGTATCTTTATGTGCTTTAACAAAATTGTACTGTTTGTTACCTAAGATAGTATCAAAATAGTTATGTATGTACTATGTACTGTGTGCGATATTGCGTGGTGCCGATGACAGCGATTTGAGTTTGATTTAATTTGTAGACAATAACATTCTCTCAGGGTAAATTTATTCAAATTACTACAGTTGTTACTGATTCCGTATTTGCTATATATTTATAATATATCGTGCAACTGGGACTTCCATACTGCAAATAACATCACAAAAAAAAATATTGGCAGAACTAACTGAAATACGGCGCTGTCTGCCGTCTGCAGTTGGGTTCAAATTCATGACCGCAACGTCGTGTCGCAGCCACACGTCATCTGCTGCTGACTGCTGTGTGCAGTCTGCTGCTGCTGTGTGCAGTCCGCTACGAGTTTTAAAAACAGTCCCTGATGTAGGGGGGCAAACCGGGGCCCCCGCCCCGGGCGGATGTTTCATGGGGCGCCAGTATCATAATTTCTTAGTAAGTATTAAAAATAAAAACTTGCTCCACAAAGCGTAAGTAATAGATAATAAAGAGTATAAATTCATTAAAGGGTTCATTCATAAAAAATGCCAACCATACCATACCTATATTTGTGAGTAATTTATCTGAAACGCGAGAGAGAGGGGCGCCACTATCAAGTTTCTACCCCGGTTCGAAAAAATCGTAGATCCGGGGCTGGTTAAAAAAGTCACCAGCAGCATGCTACACTAGCTATCAGACACCGGTCGCGCCGGCGAGGCCGAAGGGTCGTACGTATGCGACCGCAACGACGTGCATCACCCCACTGAGTTTCTTGCCGGTTCTTCTCAGTGGGGGCGCGTTGTGAACCGGTGGTAAACTCAGCCCTCTCTTAAGCGACAGCCCAAGCCGAGGCCGTGCCTCCCTGAGGTGCCCTTGAGCTCGTCGCTACTTCTGCCGTTAAGGCTAGACCGCTTTAAGCGCTCGCCTCCTATTGTCCGGTGAAGCTGTAATGGCCATCTGCGGCCAACAGCGTCTATCATTCCCAAAAAAAAAACATCTCAGTCCGCCCGTGTCCATGGGTGCTGCAAAGCATTCGAAACGTCGGGAAAATTAAAATAAATCGCGATATAATCCGTAAGAATAGATTAATTACAATTAATTAGGATTGCTTTGGCGTGGGATGCCGGCTAAGAATTTGCATCCCCCCCTCTCTTCCCGTGGGTTTCGTAAGAGGCGATTGAGGGAAAGCCAGAAGACGGGCAGCAGCGTCTTCTGTGTAATATATCCATCTTTTCGAAACTGCGATCCCCAAGACGCCTGCCAAGCGTGGGGATTATGGCAACCCCCCCCCCCCAATGATTTACAAACAGGGGGTGCGAAGAATCTCCGGCAGATGCCCCGCCACCACCCCCACCGAACTTTGGCCCTGGCAACACATAATGTCCGCACGCTTAGGACTGACGAGAAGATTATCGAGCTGGAGGAAGAATTGAGCAAGTTACGTTGGGATATCTTGGGATTATCTGAAATCCGACGAGAGGGACAGGATACGATAACCCTTGATTCCGGAAACTTGCTCTTCTTCCGGGAAGGAGACCGAAAATCTCAGGGTGGTGTTGGGTTTCTCGTCCGTAAGTCCCTCATTAACAACGTTATAAAGGTCGATACTGTGTCGAGCAGGGTAGCGTACCTTATACTCAGAATAACCAGTCGGTATTCGTTGAAGGTTATACAGGTTTACGCGCCGACCTCGGCACACCCTGACGATGAAGTAGAGGCTATGTATGAGGAGATAGCAGAAGCCATACATACCTCCAAAACACACTTCACCGTTGTTATGGGGGACTTCAACGCGAAGGTGGGCACACGGAATGGCGATGAGTTGAAAGTGGGGTCATATGGGTACGGGCAGCGGAACCAAAGGGGCCAGCGGCTGGTCGACTTCATGGAGAAGGAGGGACTCTTTGCGATGAACTCCTTCTTCAAGAAGCGACCATCCAGGAAGTGGACGTGGATAAGCCCCGATGGTTCAACCAAAAATGAGATCGACTTCATCATGACGACCAACAAGCATATATTCGATGATGTCTCCGTGATCGGCAGGGTGAAAACCGGTAGCGATCACCGCATTGTTAGAGGCACATTGAATATCAATATCAAGCTTGAGAGGTCCCGTCTGATGAAGTCCACGCTCCGTCCGGGAACCGCCCAAATCCAAAACCCCGAAGACTTTCAACTCGAACTACACAATCGCTTCCAGTGCTTAGCCGAATGCGAAACTGCGGACGAGTTAAACAATGGGTTGGTGCAAACTGTCCATGCAGTGGGGTCCAAGTTCTTTAAGACCCCACGCCGTAATAAGCCTCAGAAGCTCTCCAATCAAACCATTAAGTTAATGGAAACCCGAACTGAGATGAGACTGCAATCTTCAGCTGATATGTCGGAATATGCTGAACTCAATAGACGAATCTCGAAATCCATGCGACACGACTTGCGTTCCTATAATACAGCATATATTAAGGACGCAATTGAGCGGAACCAAGGCTCTAAAGTGTTTGCAAAGAATTCGTCTATTGGGCAAAGCCAAGTGACCAAGCTGAAGATCGACGACGGCAGTGTCATCTCATCAAAGTCGGAGATATTGAGAGAGCTCGAGAGGTTTTACGGACAGTTGTACACCTCGACACGAAAACCCATTGCCCGAACAGCTCAGTACACCAGAGCCCAACTAACCCGACACTACACTGAGGACATCCCAGACATCAGCTTGTACGAGATTAGAATGGCTCTCAAACAGCTTAAGAACAACAAGGCGCCGGGTGAAGACGGAATCACAACAGAACTTCTGAGAGCGGGCGGAAAACCGGTACTTTTAGTCCAGAAGTTATTTAATTCCGTCTTACTAGAGGGTACTACGCCAGAAGCATGGCACAGGAGTGTGGTGGTTCTCTTCTTCAAAAAAGGTGATAACACTTTATTGAAGAATTATAGACCCATCTCACTCCTGAGCCATGTATACAAGCTGTTTTCGAGAGTCATTACGAACCGTCTCGAACGCAGGTTTGATGACTTCCAGCCTCCCGAACAAGCCGGGTTCCGAAAAGGCTTTAGCACCGTAGACCACATACATACGCTCCGCCAGATTATACAGAAGACCGAGGAGTATAATCGGCCATTATGTCTAGCGTTTGTGGACTACGAAAAAGCCTTCGATTCAATCGAGACCTGGGCGGTATTGCAGTCCCTCCAGCGGTGCCACATTGACTATAGGTATATCGAAGTGTTGAAGTGTTTGTACAGCAACGCCACCATGTCGATCCGACTACAGGAAGACAGCACGAAACCAATCCCATTGCAGCGAGGTGTGAGACAGGGAGACGTTATTTCTCCGAAACTGTTCTCAAACGCATTGGAGGACGTTTTCAAGCTCTTGGACTGGTACGGATTCGGCATCAACCTCAATGGCGAATACATCACTCACCTTCGTTTTGCCGACGATATAGTCATTATGGCAGAGTCGCTGAAGGACCTCAATACGATGCTCAGCGACCTCAGTAGCGTTTCCCAACAGGTGGGTCTTAAAATGAACATGGACAAGACGAAGATCATGTCTAATGTCCATGTTGCACCCGTACCGGTAGTTGTTGGGAACGATACACTCGAAGTTGTTGACCACTACGTATACCTAGGACAAACTGTCCAGTTAGGTCGGTCCAACTTTGACAAAGAGGTCGCCCGAAGAATCCAACTGGGATGGGCAGCGTTCGGGAAACTACGCGATATCTTCTCGTCCAAAATACCGCAGTGCCTGAAGACGAAGGTTTTTAACCAGTGTGTGTTGCCAGTGATGACATATGGTACTGAGACGTGGTCTCTAACGGCTGGCCTTTTAGAAAAGTTCAGAGTCACAGAACGAGCCATGGAGAGAGCTATGCTCGGAGTTTCTTTGCGCGACAGAATCCGAAATGTGGAGATTCGCCGAAGAACTAAGGTCACCGACATAGCTCTCAGAATCTGCAAGTTGAAGTGGCAATGGGCAGGCCACATCGCTCGAAGAACCGATAACCGTTGGGGAAGAAAGGTTCTCGAGTGGCGACCACGAACCGGAAGACGCAGCGTTGGCAGGCCTCCCACTAGGTGGACAGACGACATTGTGCGCGTCGCAGGTAACCGGTGGATGCAAATAGCCAATTGTCGTTCATTGTGGCGTTCTAAGGGGGAGGCCTATGTTCAGCAGTGGACGTCTTCCGGCTGATGATGATGATGATGAATTAGGATAATATTCGTCAAGGTCACACGTCACCCTTCGGCCACGCCGCCCAAACCACTTTAGGTACATCTATTAACACGTTTGCTGCGACAGTATCTTTTCAATACTTTCCATTCCTTCGGTACAAGGCCTATAGACCTGGTAATAAAACTTCCATTGTGGCGGTACCAGGCTTATAGACCCTGTAAGATTTAAGAAACTTAAATCCATTTTTTGCCTTCATTTAAAAATATATATGTTTTTTTTTCTTTGAATATTAATAATAATAAATTAATTGACATACATGTGAAGCCGTTCGTTAACAACTTGTTTAGTTTAAAAATTATAGCTATATTCAAAATACAAGGCTTAATCACCTGGTGCCGCACTGAACAAGGGAAGTCTGGTGCGTATTTTAAGGATGTGAAATAAAAATATCGATAGCTGTAATTAAGTTTTAATGTAATGAAAAAAAAACAAACATGAATTAATGTTTTTCAATAAAACATGGGTAGCAAAAGCTTTTTTTAACCGACTTCAAAAAAGGAGGTTCTGTATTCGACGCGTATGTATGTAATATTAATAAAAATGCGTAATATTCATATATGTTAGTCTATGTGGGCTTCTAAACGAATTTACCAAATTTCACGAGTGTATGTATGTATGTATGTATGTATGTATGTAGGTTTGTCCACGGATTTCTCAGAAACTACAAGTCCGATTTCGAAAATTCTTTTTGCAATAGTTAGAGTATCTTTCAACTTAGGGTAGAGTTTAAATTTCATCAAAATCGGTCCAGTAGTTTAAGAGATATAAACTTTTTATGTTTTCAGTAAGTTACTGTAATGTAGACGTTCGAGTTGCGTGATAGTGCTGATACCTATCTTGGTAAAATAAGTCACTAAAAAGTGTTAAATAAACTATTTAAAAAAAAATAAAAACCGACTTCAAAGTAAATTACTTATCTAAAAAGCATAAAATAACGAAAATATTATTGAAGTTGGTGCAGAATATACACAGCAGGTACGCTAACACCAACTTCAATAATATTTTCGTTATTTTATGCTTTTTAGATAATTTACTTTGAAGTCGGTTTTTATTTTTTTTTAAATAGTTTATTGCACTGAACACATTTAATTAATTTTTTTTTTTACTTTTTTGTCAGCTTGGCGACTGGTTAAAAAGGTTCGGAGTTTTGCGTAACATCCGACACAATTCCTCTTCTTATCTTACCTTTTACCAAAGTGTGTTTGTCAAGTTTTCGTGCGGGTTCTGAAAAGATAAATTTATTATTATTTATTTGTATGTGTATGTATGTGCGCGTGTGAGCGTGGATTGGATGTGGATGTGGATGTGTATATGTATGTGTAAGTGTGTGCACGCATTTTCGTCTGCGTTGAAATTACCTGTATCATTGTCAAAGTCCTTTTTTGTAAAATCTTTGATAATTTCCTCCACGAACCGTTTTTTTTTTTATTAAACCACAAAACAATTTACATTTTTGCGATTACAAACTTATACTTTGCAGTAAACTGTATCATGTTTGGCGAAAACTGCAAAATTAAGTTTGTCATTTACTACATAATCGGCAAAAATGAAAAAGTTCTCAAAGACTCGATTCGGTAAACTTTCCGGGGTTAGTTAGTACGGAACTCATGATGCGCGTGTCCGACTCGCACTTGACCGCTTTTGTAAACTTAAATACGCACTAAACGGGAAACGTAATTAGGTAAGTAAAATAAATAGTAGTGTACTCACCTGTCTCTGATAAATCAATCTATAATTAGATTTAACTTTCACTGCATCACTGTCCTCGCAAACATCATATAATATATTTTTTCGGCACGGTTTTGTTGGTCTTGACGCCATGTCGACACGTTTCTCACGATTGCAAGCCTACGCCCAACACTAGTCGCGCGAAGCTAACGTGGGGTGCGGTACCAGGTCAGCGGGGTACAAGGTGTTTCGACCTGGTTCCGCATTATTATGAAATTTTATTTCTTCCGTGCGGTACCAGGTGTAAAAACCTGGTATTAAGGTAGGTACACGATTGGATTCTATTTTAATAATACATCTTAGATATATATTCATCTTTTTCCTACACCAAACCAAGTTAAAGTTAGGCCTTCCGCAAGACAAGGAAGTCTATACTTTTCTTAGCCGCACTGTAAGCGTAGACTTATACAAGGTGTTTAGACCTGGTATCGCACTCAACGTGTTAACCATACCAACTCAGAAGTTAATAATAATTGTCAGATTGTCAGTCTATATCGTATCGCCATAGAATTGAATGACTTTGCTTCATCTCCGTACCTTGGTCGATTCAATGAATACGTACGTTTTTATTCGACGCGTATGTGTGTAATAAATAATAATAAAAATGCGCACTATTCATCTGTATACTTAGGCTTCTAAACAAATTTAAGTACCAAATTTTACGAGTGGTATGTATGTACGTACTAGGTTTGCCCGCGGATTTCTCAGAAACTATCCGACTTCAAAAATTATTTTTGCAAAAGTTAAATAGTTTTTTAATTAAGTACTTACTTATTTATTTATTTATCCTTACGAGATATTCTTGGAGGGTTACGTTGGTCAACAAGTACATCATGATTAATTCTCTGTTTACTTCAGGCGTAGCTCGTATGATGTTTGTTAGTCATTTGTGCTGTTTATAGACTACAATCTTGTTTTATTGTTATAACAAAACAGAGGTTGGTAATACTACAAATAGACGCCGAGACAACTTCAATTCAATGAATCGTGAAAATGTAGAAACTCTCTTTTTAATTTATAGAAGCAGCCTGAGAACAGATGCCTGATGCCTTATATAATGAGTTGCAGTGGAAAAAATTGAGTTCACTGTCCGACTCATTCCCATAATAGTAGATTTTGGTTTTCGCATTATTCATTAAAGTATCCTTTGTAGAGGTAAATGTTACTTATAGCTTATATATAGTAGACAAATGCTTGCGTAGAAGTGCACTCTCTCTTCCTTTACTATCACTATCCGATGGGACGGAAGACTGACAGGATCGGGGAGAAGTCTTACCAGACAATCAGGTGATCGGCCTACATTGTCTTAACCAGTAAGGGACAAATCCGCAAAGATCTTGCTCTCCGGGGGATTTAAACCCGCGAACTTTGCAAACGGTTTCCCGCCGCGCCACAGAGACTACTTACTTGCATTAATTGTAACGTATAAGTAATGTGTAGTGTACGTCACTACACAGTGAACAAGAATAAGAAAAGGTTAAAAATTAAATTGAGTTGTATAATCGAGAATCGATTCAAAACATTTCTACACCGGCTTACTGTCTTGTAAGCGGCTTAGTCGACGCAAGTAATTATGGACAGCTTTAACGGAGCCACCGCGTGTAGGTCACGGAGGTCAAATCGGGATGTCCTCATTTTGATGCCGGTTGGGGAAATGATGCGTCTATACTGGCATATTGTCCTCCCGTGAACTTCATCGATCCGGGGGTATAGTTAGGGTTTTGATAGTTAAAAAACTCGATCAGACTGTTAGTTTTTTCCATACATTTCACACCAGCGGTAACTATCAAAAACTAGTAAAATATACGAGAGAAAACGGACTGATTGATCGAGCTCGTAAACTATCATATTTTTTTGGACTCGGTGGAGAGGTGTGTTAAGAGGCTTATTATTGGTGACGCAGGGTTAGTAGGGGCCAATTTACAAAGCCTAGAGCACAGGCGCAGAGTAGCCAGCCTCTCGGAATATCGAGAGGCTGGCTCCTGTAGTATTCTACTGGCCTGTAGAATACTACAGGATGCATTTTGGAGAATGTGCGCAGGAATTGTATGACTTGATTCCACCATTCCCCTTCCATCATCGGACGACGAGACGCACGGCACGTACGAGGTCTGCCTTTTAAGTTCTGTCGTTTCCATATTTCCCGGCAGTTTTGAATTTGGAACTGTTCTATATTCGAATATGTTTAAATTTTGAACCTCAATACGGTTGAAAGTATTAGGATTAATGCTATTGTTTATAGGCCGACCGTTTAACTCGCGAATCGCCTGAGGGGGTAGAAGGGAGCGAGGAAGGATGTTAGCGGATGGGTGAAAGGGGTGCGCGGAGCAGAGAGCTTACGTCAAATTAGGGATGTTGGAAATGCCAAAAAATATCGATATATCGAATATCGATATTTTTAAAATATATCGTTATCGACTTCGATATATCGAAACAAAAAATATCGATATATCGGGAACAAAATTGTATCTTATTAACGGAACAAAATAAAAATGCTTCTTGAGTGGCAATGCCTTACAGCTGTCCATAGAAAGACGTGTCTCTTACCATCAGATCGGAAATAAAGTCCACAAAGCAACTGAATTTCAATATAAACTTAATTATTTAGTAATTAAACTATTTAATTGAACTCAAACAAATATATAACAAGCAATGTATCCACGCATGCAACCAAAGATACTAAATTAACAATACCAACCAACGATCGAACGAAATATTTTTTGATGCAATCAAAGATAACGCATAAGGTCTGTCTGTGGTAGGTAAGGGCTAGAGGCAAGACAAGAGGCATAACATAAACTTAAAAGAAGCTTACTGCTTGACTAGAGATAACCTTTCTTTTTTCTTTCTTTTTTTTGTATAGTTTGTACAAGGATGGCTGCCTTCGTTGTAAAGAAATTACACTGATCTTGTGTGATGAAGGTCCAGGGTCGTCTTTTTACCGCAAAAAAAAAATTTGGAAAAATAAAACAGATCTGATCTTTTCCCAAAAAAAAATATCGTTTTTGATACGTTTTCGATACTTAATATTTTATATCGATGTATCGATATATCGAAAAAATATATATCGGATGAAAATATCGATATATCGAAAGAAAAAATATCGATATATCAATATTTTTTCAACAAGCCTACGTCAAATGCGGCAGTGCGCTGGCTGTGCTCGCAGCGCGCGGTTGGTGTTTTTGTTACGGACGCTTGAAGATAAACGCACAAGGTATACGACTGCCAAGATAAATCTCAAGATGAATCGCTCTTCCAGTTTTGCGAACAAAATTAACAAGCAAGCTAAACAAATAGCATACAATGTATATTCCTTTTTTAAAGCCAGAAAACAAGATCATGAATCGATATGAATATTAGTGACGAATAGTCCTATAAAATTTTTATCTGTGGTTAAATATTTCTTAAACGGAGTTAATTATTGTTTTATGATTTTGTACCTATGAAGCTATTATAAAATATTTGTAAAACTTAAAAATAAATACTTAAAAAAAGATACTTATTATTTTATTCTTTACCAACAATGTCTATCTCGAGATAAATCTTTGGATTATTGACTCCGTGTGTAGCGTTACCCGCCCCCGCTCCCTTCTTACCGCGCAGGCGAATCGCGAGTTAAACGGTCGGCCTATAGTCCAGGCCGTCGACACTGCCTAGAAACCTATATTTGTATGGAATTATGAACGTACTTACTAGAAATAATGGCACTAATTAGGTAGGCAATATAAAGTTACCAAATTAAAATGACTGCTAATACGTATTGGCTTCAACTGTATAAAGTTCTGTTAAATTTGGACGTATTATAATACGAATTTGTTTTTTTTTTTGTTGTCTAACCTGTGGATGTAACGACTTTTGAAAATTTTATTCTGGTTTGAATTTTGGCGGCTAACAAGTTATTATATTATTTACATTTATTTTAGCCTTAATGGGCGTTGTGTTAATATTATGGGTGGTAAATCGTTAAGAAAATGTGAATTATGTGGTGTTAGGCGAGTCACAAAAAAATTTCTGTGGTATTTTTGGCCAGATTTCCACATGACCCGGCAAGGTAAAATTTTATGATAAATTAACATAAAAATGTAAATATTTCTAGTGGTGTAGCAGTTACATTACATTTGAATCCTATTTAGTAGTCGATCGCAAGTTTTCTAATGGAATTATGAATTAATTCATAAAACTTAGTTGTTGAACAAAATAAATAGTGATGTACATATTACATATACTGATAAGTCCATAAATATCGATATTTTTGCCTGACTAGCCCAGAAGGAGAGCTATATTTTTCGAGTGTGTGTATGTATGTTTTTATTTGTAGTTGTTTTTTGTGCTTTTATAATATTATGCTTTTTCTTCAGATGGGTGAAGTTAATTGGAAATGAAGACTTGTTGTATTTATCCATACAAAGATATGGCACAACGTGTTATCAGGATTAAGAATAACTAATACAGCATATAAATAAACATATCTAGTATGACGACTCCATTGTGAATCGAATTTTGAGATTAATGATCGTAAAGCATTCAAAAATCATAAATATTTCTTAAAAATTGCTTAATTTCATTTTGAAAACATAGTTATTGTACATAGGTAACTTTGCGTGAATTAAACTTAACAATAAACACACCCGTATATTGCGTTCTTTCATTTACATCGATATCGATAGACAAACATACTGAGGGGGGGGGGGGGGGGAGGCCCTAGTGGTATACAAACTTAAAAAAAGAAATGGCAAGTTGGCCAACTGGTAGCCATTAAATTTTATGTTTGTTAAGTTAGGAAAAGTACGTTCATGATTGATTCAGGGGCTTGTATGGGAGTGCCGACTCTTATACGTAGTGTTAAATCTTCTTTGGTTTAGTCATAGTGTCGATTGGAATATGTCAGGTTACGTACGAAAATGTAGAAAGATTTTTCTAAGGAAAATCTGCGTGCAATAATTTTCTACAACTTTAGAAGAGGCCTGACACGGCTTCAGTGTTTTTAAGGGCTAACATCTGTGTTCAGTGATGAAGCCCCATGTGTGCGGACTGTCGAACGCTGGTATTTAGAATTCCAGCGTGGACATACTAGTGTTAGTGACAAATCTCGCGAAGGACGCCCAAAATCCGCCTTCACTGAAGATAACATCATTGCTGTGAGACAACTAATTTTCGAAGATCGTCATGTGACGTATCGAGAGATAGAGGCTCTATTAGGCATCTCAGGGACAACCATTCAGAAGATCTTGTATGAAGCGCTTGATGTGAGAAAGCTAGTTTGCCGTTGGATACCGCATCTGCTTTCCGACGATCACAAGGCGGCCCGCGTCAGATGGTGTAAGAAAACTCTGCAAAGGTTCAACCGAGGAGAGTCAAATCACGCCTACGACATCATCAGTGGTGACGAATCTTGGATCTACGAGCCTGATTCCAAACAACAATCTACAATCTGGGTCTTTCAAGACGAGCCAAAGCCGACTAAAGTTGTTCGTTCTCGAAGCACTTCAAAGAAGATGGTGGCCACGTTCGGCCGTATACTTCCTATATTTCGATAGGTCAGCTCTGGGGACTACCCCAGAGCTGACCTATACAGGAAGTATTTGAAGTCTTTTATGGTAAAATATCTATGTTATGCACTTAGGTATCTAACATCTTTGTACCTTTGCAAGTATAATTATATAATGGTTATCGCATCTTCACGCCAAGTTGCTTGCTGTACCGTGTTGTTAATTATATATTCCTGCATACAAATTGTAGGTACATTGGCCAGTCAGATCTTAATCACAAGAGATACTATGCATTGTTCTGGGGTTTCTCGTGTTTGATTCAAAGATATTTGGTACCAAGCTGTAGAACACTAGTGACTCAGCAATACAATAATGTTATTGGCCCTTCTTTACAGCTCTTCGACGACGATCAAAGGGACTTCTTCCTTTAATTAAATTAGCTATATTTTTATTTAACTTAGTAAGGAGACAAGACAATATGTTCGCCAGATGGTAAGCGACACGCCGGCCAATAAACAGCTGCACTGCACCTGCACAATAAAGAAATTTGAATTTGATGAGTGAAGACGTCTTCATTCTTTTACCAAACGGACAGATCCTTAGGAATAATTCTGGCCACGTATGCATGTCCTGCGGAGGCTTATAAGCTCTCACTTAATATAAAAATGAAAAGTCTTTGAAATTACTTATCCAAAATTCTTTAAAACATATACTTACTACGTTTTAAAGAATTCGTGTGCTCCTGTTCCATTTAATTAAAATCGATAAATATTTCAACACGATATTAATGGCTAAAAGACTTCTACCGCTATGCCACATTTTAACGTTATCACAATATTAACAAGTCACTGAGAACAAGAATAAATTTAAAGTTAATAAACCCCCAAACAGGAAAACAAACTTTTAAGTAACGGTTATTCATCAAACGTAGCTACTAGCTAAGAATGAAACAACTCTATAATTTCTGCTTTTAATTTTTAAAACAATATATATTCATCCGTGTATTTAGGTGTTACGATGCCACCAGACATACCTACTATCATCCTCCTTTTTACGTCGGGAAACTAGATTACATTTACTGGCTTGCTGCCAGTTTGTAACTTCCGACCTTTTATATAATCAACGCTTCAAAGACGAGAGATACAGACAGACGGAGAAAAAAATAGAAAATCGACGAATTGATCGGTTAATTTTGAAGTAGATTAACAATCTCACAATATGGATTTCGTATTAACCTTTTACATGTGGGAAACTTAAAACCAGCTGATCTATTAAAGCGGTTTACTAGGCCAAAGCTTATTCAGAAAACAAAAACAAATCTCACCAATTCAGTCACGTGTACAAAAATCAATGTAGCTGAAAGAGAGTTGTGGGTGCGAGAGGGGGGACTGTTTCAGTAATTACAGTGCCGAGTGGGACTTCTGCGAAGGTCGACAGCCCGGCACTTGCTCCAAACCCCACACCACAGTTCAAATTTACCTCCCACACCCCCTTTCACCTCGCTAGAGTCACCCCAATTGAAGTTAAACGTCGGATTTTCATATAAAAATATTTTCATGTTGACATGTTGACGAATTTTTTTTTCACGATGATTTAAATTCAGGTGATGATGAGGAAATTATTATTATATTACATATTTAGTAGTTATAATGAACAGCAAATTGCAAATGGAGCTAGATGATACTTGACTAGCTAGTCTAATCCGTCGCCATTTTCCCCATTGATACCATATTTACAATTGACAAAAATAATATTGGAGGGTTTAGAACTTTTGCTCCTTAAGTTACTTTTATGTTTTTATGACTGTTTTTCTTATTACACATAATAGATGATCAAACGAACTTCTTGAAGTGAAGTTCTATCATTATTATATGAGTTGATTTATACGAAGATATAATTTAACAAGTAGTAGTACTTCCAATCTACTAGCGAGTTACGCACGTTTAGAGACGTAAAACTGTGATTTTTTTAGCACCAGTTACGTCACGGACGGTCCAGACAGCTCATTCTTTAGAGATTATGTTTATGCCTATGGATCAACAAAACCTTATTTTAGGGTTAAATTAACTGAACATGTGTTATGTGATTTAATCATGGGTGGGCGGGTCTTTATATCTTCGTATAAATCAACTCATATAATAATGATAGAACTTCACTTCAAGAAGTTCGTTTGTTCATCTATTATATTTCATTGATTTATACTTCAGATATAATTTAACAAGTAGATGTTTAGAGAGTAAGGTTTTGTTTCGATAGTATAGATCGTTTTTTATTTCTAAGCAAAATATTAGTTATACTGATAACCATTAACTCCCATAGATTTTTAAACGGCGTTATAATAGGTAATAATTATATGTATATCATTTGTGTTCTTAGTACTTTAGTCATTCAGTCACAACATAGGAATGGTAGATAATAAAAAGAAGAAGAATGGTCAAAAACCACGGTTGAGTTAGTTCAGCTGACTGTTTTTCTTATTACGACATTAGGAGTGGGTACCTGTTAAGACCCGCAAATCGTGCGGGTGAGGTGACTTTTGTTATGCACGCAAGGCGATTTTAGAAACAATCTAATCTATGTTTTTTAGAAATCCCTTGTTTAATTTACTGACTGATTGGTTAAGCTGTGGGTGATCCACGTTAGTTACCTTTAGCATGTTAGTTGTCCTTATATATATTTTATTACAAAGATATAGTCGTTAAAGACAAAATGTATATTTCGCTTGTTAGAGAAGAACTATAATAGAGCTAAAATATCAAATGGCCGATGTTCTAACACTTTCGTTATAACAATCTCAACTTCTTCTTGCGTGCTTAGGATATTAGGTATTTACATATATTTATTAGTTATCCGTATATAAGTATTTGAACTTGCAGTTACTTGTCAGACAACTTGTCTAAACTTATTTAATTCGAAATTCGGGACCCCTAGCTAGGTGATTAAATATCGTTTGCAGGTCGCGAGTATTAGTGCATATATGTATACTTGTGTCCGAAACAAGCAGGTTTTAGTTTATACTCATGAACTCTATATAGCTAATAGCATAATAGAAATAATGATCCAATATCACTGTCTTCGTCATG
Organism: Furcula furcula; assembly: GCA_911728495.1. Classification (NCBI taxonomy): domain Eukaryota; kingdom Metazoa; phylum Arthropoda; class Insecta; order Lepidoptera; family Notodontidae; genus Furcula; species Furcula furcula. The sequence goes on from OU452258.1 coordinate 12,038,217, forward strand.
TCACAAATCTGTATTTTATGTAGAGGGCGATATCATATTATGTACATACGATACTTTTGACGGAACACTATGAAAGGCAAATGAATGCATGTTGTCTACAGGTTAGTTTGGTGTAGAAGTGGTCCATGGCCAATATTATAAATTTGGGAAATGAACTATGATTTCCCGTAATATAGTCGATATACATCGATTACCTCGACGTGACATTGACATTAATGTCGAAGATATGAAAATAAATTAACTTACCCTGGATTGTATGTTAGTGGATGTATGCTGCATATGCATACCTGCTTTGTTTTTGATGGGCAAGCAAGTTGAATTTGGTGTAATGAAACTAAAGGTGCTATGGGCGGCTTAAGTTTTCTGTAACATAAATTTAAAGACCAAAATGATGTTTCCAATCAGAATAATCGTTCGACGAATATTTATCATGAGAAACGCTACGGATACACTTCTCATGCCAGCCTGGCAAGCCCCCCTCAATTAAATTTACCTTTACACTTTTTTTTTTTTGTAAGTGTATATTCTAAATTTGTATTTTTATATTTTTTTTATTTAATTGTAATAATTTTATTTATTTTTAGTTTTTGATTTTATAAACTGATAATCATCATCATAGGAATATGGCCGAACCTGTATAGTCTGAGTTAGATGATAATTTTTCTACAACAACCGAATTGCACGGTGTTTATTACCACCGGCAAAAAAGTATGCCATTATGAGTTCGATGTATCTTATTTTATCTATTGCAATAATAAAACTGTTACAGTAAATTTAATTACAAAATTCTAATAAAATTCTAGTACCGTTAAGGCCACACGTACGAGAGTATGTGTGTGTGTGTGTGTGTGTGTGTTTACACTGTAATTTAAAACAATATGTGATTATGCCACAAAACTTTCAAAAATATTTTCTATGATAAGATTGATAGGTTATTTAACCTCTATTCTCATCTTGGATATTATTCTCGGTACCGTAGAAGGTAGATTTATATACATTGTATTTATATACAAATTATAATATAATAGATTTTTAAATTATAATATTGTTGTTACTAGTACCGGTAATTTCAGACTGGGAATCTTATGGTCGGTATGGCACACTGGTGTTAAATAACGTAAGTATATAGTCCATTTCTATCAGTAAACTGTTAGAAAGTTCTGAAATCTGTGGTAATGATTTTAAATCTGTTCTATAAATATTTTAAAATAATTTCAGATCTTAAATGAATCCCTTGCCGAACTTAGGGTTTGGCCTCGAATATATTTTATAATTTTAATATATACCTATGATCTAACAATGCAACTGCAAAGGGTTAGACTTCCGGTTTGAGTATATTATTTTCTTGTTGCAATGTAAAGAACTGAATTCATTTCATTCATTTCTGTTTTCCATAAAAATACATTAAATACATTATAAATCATCTACTTTGAACTTTACTAAAAATATAATATTTTTTTCTCATTAAAGGTGTCCAATGGAATAACGATACTAAGTTTATGTATATGTTGCAATATACGCATCCACATCTTAGCTTAGAATGTAAGTAAAGTTTGGATGTGGTGCTACTTAGTTTTAGTTAATTATCTACTTCTTTCAACAAAGATAGCATGAAAAGTCTTTTTCACAATATCCACGTTAACGTGGCTGAGAAATTTGTTACTTATATAATTATACAAGTAATACACATATGTATGTGGCCAACATTTAGAATCTAATTCAGAATGCTTGTTGGACCTTACATGATGAGGCGTACGTGTTAGTCCAGCAGGTATCCTTTCGCGCTGCTGCTGATGGCCTTCCCCTTATCTCACCCCCCCCCCCTTTCCAGGGCGGCGAGAAGGTCCCGCCCAGTTCTTCTACAAGGTGTGGCAGGGGCTGATGATTCAGGAGTTTTGATTTGTATTCCTTATCTGTGAACTTGTTTATCAATTATCATGCTGTTGGGGTGAAAGCAAAAGCCACCTCGACTAGAGTATAATAAATAACAACAATACATATGCTCACTGGGCGCACCTTAGGCTACTAGACCCAGAAGATGTTACTGACTGACCAATAAGACATGAATACCTGTGATTTTCACACTGACACGGAAAGAGTCATGCCTCCTTTTCCTGTCGTAGTCTTGGCGTATAGGGTGTAGTGCTTTTGTCACAACCCAGATTGCCATGTATTTATTAATACTTTTTTTTTTACACAGCAAAAGTTCAAGGTCGGCATTATATGCAACTTAATTGTTTTGCATTAGGTTCGGTTTGGTACTTACCTTTATGTTATATACTTTTATATAGAAACGTACGCCATGTGTCCCGTATTACAACACGGGACCAGTAGAAGAGTAACATATATTTATATTCTGTCGATAATATTACAATACTGACTGTAGACTGTAGATATATTTGACTCGAAGATAATAATTTAAATAATAATTCAAATAATATGTGGGTAACTTGGATAATACCAAGTATTTTTAGACACACAGTTGCTAATTTATTCATCGATAATCACAAGTGGCTCGCAGCTACTTATGTTATCGCGATATGCTCGCAGCCGATCACGATTTTGCCCACATTTATTAATATTTTTATATCACTAAACTGTTTTTGCTTAGGCGCGTGCGCTCGTCGCTGCGCAAAAAGAAAGAAATGAGCTGTCTGGACCGTCCGTGACGTAACTGGTGGTAAAAAAATCACAGTTTTACGTCTCTAAACGTGCGTAACTCGCTAGTAGATTGGAAGTACTACTACTTGTTAAATTATATCTGAAGTATAAATCAATGAAATATAATAATATGTAGAGACCTAAATAGTTCGAAAGAAGGTAGAATTTTAAGATAACGTTAAAAGACTCAGTATTCATTATGTATTATTATTTTATGCGATACAAAAGAACGAAGACCATTACTTAGTATAATGTGAATTTACTGTTTCTAAGTAGTCATCATCATCGGCAGCCTAAAGACGTCCAATGCTGTTCAAAGGCCTCCCTTTGGAAGGGAGGGGTTGCCATAATCCCCACGCTTCGCAGGCGGCTTGGGGATCAGATTATACTATCTTACGTTTATTATAACTGCAAAACTTCTATAAAATTATAAACTAATCTTAGTTAACTTTTTAAATCTTATGTTATAAAAACGGTCCGTCATGTAGGTATAGTTAAAAAAAGGTATAGTTAAAGGCATGTAAGTAATTATAGTTAAAAAAACCAAAGAACTTTTTACAAAACGAACTTAATTATAATCCGTGAAATTCGTATCAGATCATGGTGTGCCTACTCGCAGTAGGCAAGGTGGCTTATTTCTAAAATAAACAAGCGAATAGCTGTCCCTTACAATTTGCCCAGAGCGTACCCAGCCAGCTGCCGGGAACGTTTATATTTTTACCTGACTGACCAAAAATAAGGGTTGTGTTATTCCAGCGTATGTGTGCATGTTATTCCGGCACGGCTTGCAAACTAAACAATATGTTGAATTTTAACATACGAATTGTCTTAGTGGGCAAGAAGCTTAAAAATTTCCTCTGTAGCAAATCGCTGTATATGGGAGTGACATAGTATAGTTAAAGAAACAATATAATACCGGCCTTCCTTCGCCTTTTTTAAATCTAAAAAATTATAATGTACTTCATATATTATTTGTATCAAATGAAAGGTCTTAACGATACGAGATAAAAAATCTATATTAGTTTTAATAACTTACCTTAAAGTCTAAGCAGGCTAAAAAGTTTTTTTATTCTAAATACCAGGAAAATAATAAAATAAAAGTATTAACAACAAGTCACACACGATGACAAGCTAGCTAGTTATAATTGTATAGGGACAGCCAGCGCGCGCGCAGGGGAAGGTGAGTAGGTCAATGACCCTGCGCGGCGCGGGAACAGCTGATTTACGTAATAACAATTTGTAACTATTCTGGGTCAATATTTGGATTAAAATATAACATATTATAGTTAGCATGCCATTGAAAACCTTTGTGATCGGTGTACTTTCGATTAAACTCAAAATAAACTTGTTGTGTATATACTTGGTGGCCTTTTAGAGAAGCTCAGTCACACAACGAGCTATGGAGAGAGTTATGCTCGGTGTTTCTTTGCGCGACAGAATCCGTAATGAGGAGATTCGCCAAAGAACCAAGGTCACCGACATAGCTCGTAGAATATGCAAGTTGAAGTGGCAGGCCACATCGCTCGAAGGCTTAAAGGATTACTCTGAGCTCGAACCTCGAAGGACCGATGACCGAGGGGGAAAAAAGGTCCTCGAGTGGCGACCACGAACCGGAAGAAGCAGCGCAGGCAGGCCTCCCACTAGGTGGACCGACGACATTGTTCGCGTCTAAGGCAACCTCAGAGTAATTAGAATCTAATAAGTGGTATCTCCTCTAAGAAGGCAACCGATGGATCATCATCATCATCATCAGCCGGAAGACGTCCACAGCTGAACATAGGCCTCCCCCTTAGAACGCCACAATGATCGACAATTGGCTATTTGCATCCACCGCTTACCTGCGACGCGCACAATGTCGTCTGTCCACCTAGTGGGAGGCCTGCCAACGCTGCGTCTTCCGGTTCGTGGTCGCCACTCGAGAACCTTTCTTCCCCAACGGTTATCGGTTTTTCGAGCGATGTGGCCTGCCCATTGCCACTTCAACTTGCAGATACTGAGAGCTATGTCGGTGACCTTAGTTCTTCGGAGAATCTCCACATTTCGGATTCTGTCGCGCAAAGAAACTCCGAGCATAGCTCTCTCCATGGCTCGTTGTGTGACTCTGAACTTTTCTAAAAGGCCAGCCGTTAGAGACCACGTCTCAGTACCATATGTCATCACTGGCAACACACACTGGTTAAAAAAAAAACCTTCGTCTTCAGGCACTGCGGTATTTTGGACGCAAACCGATGGATGCAAATGGTAAACTGTTGTTCATTGTGGCGGTCTAAGGGGCCTTTGTTCAGCAGTGGACGTCTTCCGGCTGATGATGATGATGAAATATATGTTGGTACACGTGTTTTATGTACTTACATAAATAACGGAATTCATTATGTTCGAAATCGGTACTTTTTGTGTTTTTGAAATTCATCTACATTTTTAACTCGTAGTGCGTTAAGGCTGAGAGCAATCCACTGACATTGTACCTTATTTGGACTAATCTCACTGTAAGCCAGGATTTAGTGGTCACAGAGAGATGGGGGATGGTTTCGGCATAAATAATAATAATTTTTGGCCGTAGCACAAAACGTAACTTAAACCTTTATAAGTGAAGTTTATTTTGTTGTGCTGGGAAAGGCGCCGCAAGTCTTTGGCATGGCGTCTAGTACATGCTGCCAACAGTGTGTATAGTTGTGTAAGACACAGGAAATGACGTAGGTATGACGTCGTTATAGCTTTATAAAGCTTTACCATAGTTGTGAACTATGGTATGATATGAGATGCAATGGACTTTAGACTTTACATTCAGTGTTGTTTTGGCTTTTTTTTTGTTATAAGTTGGGTGCAGTTATCGATTGTTTTGTTATCTTAGTAAATGTTAAGGTCACGGTCGCAGCGTTCAGCGTAACTCCAAGTGACTTAAGACAAATTTATTTACGCCAAACAAGTATCACATTCGGGATCCGTCAACATTTTTGTTCCATTTAAGTGTTTCACCGCGTCGAAAGAAGTTGACATGAGCTCTGACTGATTCCGAAGAAGAACTTTTACTTTGTGAGACTGTAGTTTCCTTAGAGCATTAATTAGCTAACTGCCGCACTCACAAACACCAATTAGCTCTAATTAAAATTAAGTCACTTTTAAACATCTATTTATTTCGACTGTCGGAGTCGTTTAAGAATATTTTTACATACCTACATACATACATAAAATCACGCCTTTTTCCCGTAGGGGTAGGCAGAGTCCAAGGGCCGCTTTTCGCCTCCGTGAGAAACGAGACGTGATGGGTGGCGAATCACATCGCCGCCATTTTGGTTAATTAAATTAAGAATATTTTTGACTGTAAAATACGAGATCACTACTCACTATCTCCGTATTAAGTTATTAATTGGCTTCGAGTGGCGAAATAGAACGATTTCAAAAAATGGAATAATGATCATTAACTATAATTGACGTTTGTAGGTTCGACAGTTGTTTCTCATCATATAATTACGAGAAATCGAAAAATAAAACCGGTCAAGTGCGAGTCGGACTCGCACACCGAGGATTCCATACTATCTGTGGACCGATATTACTCATTTTACTATATCATAGTTATTATTATATATTAGTTATTTTACTACTCGTCAGATACCTACCAAACCGCAAAACTAAGTTTGGTTGTCGAGGTTTTTTTTAGGATTAGGTATTAAAAACTGTAGTACTTACTTAAAAAGAACATTTTATTTTTCCTGTAAAATATAGATGACATGTACTACCCGTAGGTATTAATTTATATCAGATTTTTCCCTCTATTTTTCTCTCAGAAACTCAAAAACTCAAAAAAATAACGTTATTATTTTTTATTTTTAACCGACTTCAAAAAGGAGGAGGTTCTCAATTCGTCTGTATATATATATTTTTTTTTTTTTTTTATGTATGTTCGCGCATACCTCTGTCAATTATGAACCGATTTGAAAAAATCTTTGTTCCATCCATTCTTCAATCCATTGATTGGGTCCCATAAAAAAATTATTGCGTAGTAATAAGTAGTTCCTGAAAAACAAGAATGGTGACTGCGCACTGAGAGCTGCAGGAAAGCCTATATCGATGACTTTATGTCGCCTTTTAAGGACAAAAATGGTCATAACTCTGGCAAATATTTACCAATTTCAATGATTCTTTTTTTAATCGAAAGAAGAAACCACTTTATTAAATCTGTATTAGTTTTATTACAACCGGATAAGAACTTCCTGGAGGAACATGAACGATGTGGAGGAATTTATCTGGTAAAAACCATAAAACTGATGTTCTCCATTACATTGCTCTGACAATTATGAACCGATTGCGATGATTTTTTTTTTATTCGAGAGAGTAAACTACTATGATGATTCCATGCAAATTTCATTACGACCGGATAAATAGGTTCTGAGTTTCTGAAGAAACATGAATTATGTAAAACTATGTAGACGATAATGTGATCATAACCTATCTAGATAATTTTACGGTTTTCGATGGTTCAATCTTTATATATGAAAATATCACTAAAAAGTTTAAAATAAAATCTTTTAAAAAAAAAATTGAACCGACTTCAATATCACTGAAAAGTATAAAATAATTTAAATATTATTGAAGTTGGTGCCAAATATACACAGCCGGTAAGCTAACACCAACTTCAATAATATTTAAATTATTTTATACTTTTCAGTGATATTGAAGTCGGTTCAATTTTTTTAAAAAAAGATTTTATTGATTATAAGGCAATCGCACCCAGAAAGCTGAAATTTAGACTGTAGTTTCTTTCTATTATGAAAGCATAAACTAAGAAAGGATTTTTGATAATTCTACTCCTAAAAGGGTTAAATGGGGTATTTTTAATTGGTGTGAAACTTTTTATGGTTATATTGACTTGAAGCTTACTGAAAAGATTCTCTAAATAAAACATATAAATACGTGTTTTGCGAATTACCAACAACCTTTAGGGGTGCACTGGGGTTGGTAAACTTTGTATGGACAGAAATAATAGCGGGCTAAGCCTAAGGGCTTTGCTAGCATTAATAAAAAATACATAGAAAATTAAAAATGAATGTTGCCTATATAAAGCTTTGGTTGATCTCCGGATATGGAGAAATCCGACACAAAGGACTACTACGCTTAACACTTACTAGATACGTAGATTCTGATCGGACGCATCTCGAAAATCTCTCCCAGATGTCCCAGAAGCTGGGCATTATAAAAATATAGACCCTTTTTACCCGACTACGGAACGGAGGGAGGGTTATGATTTTAACAAGAATGTATGTATGTATGTAAGTATGTATGTTCCTATCTGTTCCCGCATATCTTCTAATCTACTTAACATAATTTGACAAGTGGGGTGTCGTTAGAAGCGTCTTGATTGTCCGCTGGTTATAGGCTATATAATTCACATTATTAGACTGCGATTTTATCCGTAGTCGGGATTTAGTTTTTAAAACTTATTACTTGTTATATCGAAAAAAGGCATCGCTTTTATTCCTTACATCTATTACGGAAGTTTATCTAAATAAGCGCCTCAGAAATGGACGAACATGCTCGAGTCTACACAATATGATTCCATTTTATACCTAATGCCTAAGTATTTACACACTGTGTGTATATCTCACAGTGTAAATAAACGCAATAAGCAATTGAGATGATGAAATATGAAAACATCCTATTGACAGTAGGCTCTCGTTGCTTACGTCATGGTGTATGAAAATAAGTACGTACCTAAGTTTATTAAAGGCTGATAGAAAACATTTTATCGGTTTATGAACAATATTCTAGTCTTACTCGTCTTTCGGATCCATACAGCCACAATGACTTTAAACTCAAACTCAAACGTTTATTTGCGAATGAAATGTTTACATAAGATATTACAGAGTGCAGCACATAGAGCCAATTTCATTCCACCAGTAAGATGCTGGTATGCAAAATTTACAATCATTAGTCATTTTTATAGTCCGCCAACCCGCACTTGGCCAGCGTGGTGGACTATGGCCTAAGCCCCCTCATCTTGAGGGGAGGCCCGTGCCCAGCAGTGGGACATAAACAAGGACTGGTATAAAAAAATAAAGAAGTCATTTTTATTAAGTCATTAATAAATTATTTAATTGATAATAAAAAATTAGAACGCAAACATGTCAGCATGGGAACAAATACGAAAAATAATAATCATTTAATTTGAAATGTCATTTGAAAATAGGAATTTTATAAAACTGTAAAAAAATTTTTTAAAAGCGTCATGTAATTTGTTCTTAAACATAGTCATTGGTAAATTTATGATATCCCTTGGAAGCTTATTAAATACTTTGGGATATTGTACAGATAGAATATCCTTGGTAAATTTATGATATCCCTTGGAAGCTATTATTAAAATATTCAGGATGTTTCCTTACAAATGTTGCTATTTCCTTTATATACATGCAAGGCAAAGGAAGGACACGTAGCTTTTGAAATAAGGGCTTACATCTATCCTGGTACCAATCACCACATATGGCCCTAATCCACTTGGACGATGAACGCATTCACTGCATCAACAGAATTACCCCATAATGGTAACCCATCGAGTAACACCGAGCCTACGTATCCATGGTATGAAATGAGCTCAGAGTAATTAGAATGGAGCTAGTATCGCGTCGATTCCCCGAACAAATTTTTTGTAGCACTTTTGCGGGGTGCGGGAGGCGAAGTAAACACACACAGATACAATTTCACGCATACCCACACTATAATAAACTCGCAACACATTCAAAAAGATACGCACACATTCAAAAAGATACGCACACAAATAAAGAATGACCTGAACATATGAACAAAATTTGGCAGAGGGGTTAGCGCATCATGATCTCTCCAGTGGTATCTCCTCTAAGGAAATGAGTGAAGCTTTTTGAGATATAGTTGTACGTACTCTTTTGAGGGCATAGACATAGCGGTTTAATTTGTCACATATGCCTTCAACATGTTTTTTTACTTTACTTTACTAAGGGAAAGCAAGACGAGAAACAACGTCATTGAACACCTACAATACTGTGATCCCCAAGACGCCTGCCAAGCGTGTGGATTAAGACAAGGCCTCGCCCTTAGAAGGGAGGGGTCCCTTCTAAGGGCGAGGCCTTTATTCAGCAGTGGACGTCGTTCGGCTGTTGATGCTCTCAAGTAGAAATCCCTTATGGTGATGTCCATCCTTTGTATATGTAGGCAACAAGACACTACCCTACGGTTTCCTGGAAATACTGTCGTGATGTGACGCTAGGGGGTCAATTATGCTGGATTTAGTGTGTAGCAGCTGCTGTGATTAGGTACGGATTTATCGGGTGAACGGCACTACGAAGTCCGTTCGCCAACTGAACTGTTTCAAGAATAATTAAACAGAAGTAAACTCACTCAAACGCCATTAAAATTAGGGGTGTCACAATGGCAAATCTTGTGTAACAGGATTTTATAAATATTGAATAGATCTAAGTAAGTAATCTTCATGTTTTTTTTCAACTAATTTTTCAATAACTTAGTGGAGCAGATAAATAAAGGTAGACAAGAAAACAAAATAATCTGTTTTCGAAAACCTTAAAAAGTTACCTGCCCCCCTAGACAATGTAACATTCTACAATCGCTATCGCTAATAGAAAGTATAAAAATGTATGAGAATGACATATGTCATCGAAAAGTCACGTGACAAATTGTAGGGAACTGACACCGTTAGCGAATGAAGAAATAGATTCGCTATGAAGCGATTGCATCTTGTCTAGGCCCTCTGGTCTCCATAAGCGGAGGTCGGATTATGAGTGATTTCTTACCTACAAAAACTTACCCGTTGGCCTTTATCGACCATGTGGAAATACTGGGCACTCTTTTAGGGCCTCATCAAAGCCTCTCAGGCGCTGGACTCTCGCTAGTTCACATCTCGGGGATAGACGTAGGGCCTCTACGCGACACCATATCGTCGCCCGCGTCGGGGTCGCATTTCGTAGGGATTAATCGAGCTCCCACCCTGTGCGTCCGCGACCCAAAAACCTTATTTAAGACAAGGGATACCTAGTTACATTTCGAACGATGAGGCCGGGAGCCAAATTACATACATACCAACGTTTTACTGTGTAAAAACTAATAGGTCGTTGTTGTTTCTCAGGCCTTTCCAAAATAAATGAAAACTCTCATTATATTATGCCCCTTGTAAAAGCTATGAAACGGTTTGTATTCGAACTGCGCGCAATCTGAATGGAGTGACAATCCACTGAGATTGTTGCTAGATCTTCTCAGTGGAGCGCGTTGTGATCCGGTAAGCTCGTTTTTTTTTTTTTTGGGAATGATAGACGCTGTTGGCCGCATATGGCCATTACAGCTTCACCGGACAATAGGAGGCGAGCGCTTAAAGCGCTCTAGCCTTAACGGCAGAAGTAGCGACGAGCTCAAGGGCACCTCAGGGAGGCACGGCCTCGGCTTGGGCTGTCGCTTAAGAGAGGGCTGAGTTTGCCACCGGTTCACAACGCGCCCCCACTGAGAAGAACCGACAAGAAACTCAGTGGGGTGATGCACGTCGTTGAGGTCGCATACGTACGACCCTTCGGCCTCGCCGGCGAGACCGGTGTCTGATAGCTAGTGTAGCATACGGTTGTCGGGGAGGGTTCGGCGCATCCCGGTCCAATAGGACCGTCATGGGGTCAGGAGGGTCGAGCAGACTAGGGGCGTAATCGGCGGCGGCGCGGATTAAACTGTTCGCGTGACGGGACGCGGATTCAAAGTAGCGTTTCGACGCTTCTTTGAGGAACTTACGAAGGGGATCTAACTTGAAATCGGAATGCAGATCTACGTTCCGCATGTACCACGGGGCACCGACGGCACGTCGGAGGAAACGATTTTGGATAACCTGGAGGCTATCGATACGGGTGCGGGCGGCGTGCGCGAAAACTACACTCGCGTAAGTCATGATTGGGCGCCTTGAGCTCGTCTCTCGTCGCCTGCCGTTCAGTGAGCGTGATGAGCGATCATCCTTCTTGCCTGATAGATCTGTCTCGCATGACTTGCGGCATAAAGGCCAACTGCCATCAAAATATCTATCAATGCGCAGGCTGTAGCGCGACCATCAACCGATTTGTCTCGTCACTAAGTTACACAAGTATATTAAAATATTAGTATACTTATTAATAAATAGTACTTACTTATTTAATATTAAAATTGTTTAATATCCAGTCATTTATTGAAAACTAAATAATGAAAAATGGATGAAATCGGACCACGCGTAATAACCAAGTAAATATTTTGACTTTAATGAGGGAACCGTGCTGAATTACGAGATAAAAAGTATCCTATGTCCTACCTCGAAGTATTAACTCAAATGCCAAGTTTCATTTGAATCCATGTGATGCGCGGCCATGATACAGACCGACAGACAAAAATGCCCTCCAAAAATAACGCCCTCCATTGATAATTTTCAAAATAAGTACATATCTTCAATGTACAGAATTGGGCCTGTTACAGTTTTATTATAAGATATCTATATCTTTAATATAGATATCTGGATCGTTGCCAAATTATATCACAGATTTTTGATAACCCTGAGCCAAATGTAGTCATTAAACTCGTAACTCCAAGATTGAATGTAATTTGAAAGCTACAGCTTTAAAATTCACTACAGTGAAGGATTTACAATTCCTTTCAAAAGTACATTGTCGAGGGTCACTCAGGTTTGTAAAGCTCTAAGCTCAAATCACGGGCTCAAGGTACTAAGGATATGTACTCTTTGTACAGAGATTAAATATGGGCTATTGATAAAGTGGACTTTACGAACATTTTCATACAGCAAATTGTCGTCTGACTTGCTACACGTGCCTTATATGTATATAGCTTAATGATGAGTAGACCGAACGAGGTCAATTACACTTTTTATATATTTTATATACTTATTTGATTTGATTTTATTTATTTGAAATATCGCAACACGAAATTGTACATAAGTAACTATAATAGGTACTTAGTTTCTTCATTAAAAATATATTTTTTATTTATTTTGTGTCTAATATACGGGGTGTAAGGGACATCGTACCGAAAACCGATACCAGGGATCCAGTACATGATTCTGAACATTATAGTTTTGAAATTTTTCATCGGCTGATTCATGAGTTTCCAAAAAAAACGCCGCTTTTTTTAAATAAAATTAGGACAACATCGTTATTGGTATAATAATAAAGCCTAATTTCAACTTAAAAGCAATAAATTACTTATTTTTGCAAAATTAGCCATCATCAGCAGCCGAAAAGTCCACTGCTGAACAAAGGCCTCTCCCTTATAAGGGAGGGGTTGCCATAATCACGCTTAGCAGGCGGCTTGATTGAAATTAGCAATGTAATTTGAAAAATAAATATTATTTCGCACGTATTCATTACATGCTCAAAAATTAACAAGAGTCATTTGTCATTTTCCATATAAATGGTTTCTTTAATGATGTAACGGACAATATGAGAAATCGTATATAAAAGTTTTCGGTACGTAGTCCATTACACCCTGTACCCAACTTTACTAGACAAATCTTTCTTATGTTGTATTTTCGTCTTTTTGTCTCTCTTATTTGGTCTTTTGAACGGCAGGACACACTGTCGCTAATGCTGATGTAACAAGACAAACACTGTTTAAAAAAAAAGTTAAAAGATGAAAGCTAGCCGAGTTTCTTGCCGGATCTTCGCAGGCCGCGTTGTGATCCGGTGGCACCGTTTTTTAAAAAAATTGACCGTTCACAAGTGCTAGCGGTAAGCCTATTTAAAATAAATGATTTTGAATTTGATATCCGGGTAAGGATAGCACCCACCCATCTCCCCCCGTTGGATATCGTAAGAGGCGAGGCTAAAGGCAAACAAGAATACTGCGATCCCCAAGACACCTGCCAAGCAGCGGGATTATGGCAACCCCTGCTATCTCTCAAGGGGCCTCCCTGTACGGTGCAACCGTACATTTGTATAGTTAAATCAGTTCACTACCGGACATCAACCGCGCCGCGTCGTGTGCTCATTATCATATCATTTTATCATTTTAATCAATATCTTGTAATTTTCCCAAATAAATAGTTTCTAGCAATTTGTCTAATCATTTATCATAAAGGTGTCGCCTTCTGCTACACTCCCCTTTCGTCATCTTTCGGTTGTTGTTAATGATGAAACATTGAGGTAGTAGGGTAGTAAATAATAAGTGTAGTAATTCTCGGATACGAAACTACTATCTAACAACACGGAAACTTTAGGATAACAAAGATAAAACTCACTAGCCAATTAAAATGCCTGTTTATTCCTTGTACCCTTGAAAACCAATTGAAAACATATTATTATTTATAGTCATAGTTTTACAATTAAACACACATACTCTCACATAATAATGTTTGAGGCTGTATGTGCTAGAATTAGGGGTTGCCAGATTGCCGAGAAATCCGCGAGTGTCGCGAAATTTTGCATCTACGGGAGTAGATTCTAGTAATTATTCTGTATCGTCCGGAATTTCTCAATGCTAGTTTTTATCGCATGTCGTACCCCACGGCGTACCCTGCGAGCACGGTGTACGGTGTAGCTCGAACAAAAGACCGGTCGCCGCCACCCGGGCCCTACTTTCCATCTGTCCAACAGTTGGAGATAGAATTTAAGTAGGCTTTTTTTGTACTTTTTTGCGGAGTATGAATTTTACCATATTATAATTGCACAATTCGGAATTGTAATACTTTCAACTCATGGGGGTGACATGGGGCGGTTAATGAGCGACAGAAGGAGTAATTAAGGTCACTGACTTAGCCCCCCTCCCCCTCACGTTATAGTATTGATTAGTCCCGGAAATTTTTATATCGGTGCAAAAATGTCCGGAAATGATAAGCCAGTCAGATACAGGCAAACATTTGGCTAGCCTTGCCAATTAAGCGTAAAACGAGGAAAAAACATGTTATGGATGTTAAGGAAAAATTACCATGTACCTACCTACCTATAGCATAGAAAAAAAATACCTTTCAAAGCGAGTGGGACTCGCGCACCGTGGGTTCCGTACCTGGGTTCCTTAGATGTGTAGAAGTTTCTTTTGCTATTCATCTACTTAACACCTCAGGAAGCAAAAAAGATAATCTGAGGACGCCATTTTTTTTTTTCAGTCTCACAACTCATTCTAACGGTACGTTCTAATATATTACTTTTTTATTCCGCAGGGCAAGCTAAAGTAACAGATATACAAACTTTTTTGCAGGGCGTGTTATTTATCAGATCTACGCTTGAAAAACGTGGGCGTAACTATAACCTAATAAATGAACTAAAGCTATTGGCTAAGAAGGAAAATTAAATCGATGTAAAATATACCTATAAAATATACAATAGGGTAGATTTCTATACGTACTATAAGGGTAGAGGTACCTGTACTCTACACTCAGCCCAGTACAGAATTCGAATGTACTTTCGAACTCAGTCAAACAAGGTAAAATAAATTAATTAATAAGGGGAGTATGCAGTCCAAATAGGACTTAATAGGTACTTACTACGTTTATATGTCTCCGTATTTCCCTCTACATCTTTTGTGGATTCTATAAATAATAAGCCCCTTATATATAAACTATAATATAAACTAGATTTGGTGTCACGGTTCAAAAAGTGGTAGCGAGAAATAGCGACCCTGTGTCGCTATTTCTTTACAAGCCACATCCTGACAAATTTATTTTTGCCGATAGGAGTGTCGCTACTGTCTATATGAAACTGTCAAACTACAAGTCATTATCATTATAAAATCGTTAGTTCATGTTTCCGCCACCAGCACAGATAAGTTTGCAACCTCCGCGACCACATTTTAGATGTCATTTTGTTCGTAAATGTTTACCTAGTTTATATATTATATCGATGCTTTATTGTGTTTAACAGTGTTGTTTACATTCGAGACCCCCAGTCCAGCCACAGTATCTTATCTACTGCTCTCTCTTTAGCTTGTCTGCAGTGGGGCTTAACATTTGAATGACGATATTTAAGTGTTTCATTAGCAGTATCAGTAGGTATAATTCATGCAATATGTTACACATAGTACACGTAGCGTCGTCTAGACAGAAAATAAATCTGTTTTTCATTTAATAATTCCGGATGAATAAATTTAAGCTTAATAGTGGTGACGGTAAAACATACATATCATTAATCTTGAAATACAATCGTATACCTACATAACAGTTGTTGATTGACGTGCGTACGCAAGATATATCGTACCTACGTACATAATCTCGACCAGACAAGTAAGAAATGGGGCGGTGAGATTCAACATTCAACGATATTGCTACACACATTTGACACAACAGCCGCGGTCGGTGCCGCGCAGCGAGTGCCAGCCAGCCGCAACAACGGCTGTTTACTGGCAGTCCCTCGGTCGGTGATACCAGGGCATTTTTTAAATTTGCTCAAAATCTCCCTATAAAATCTCATGTGATTTCATATCAACGGCCCGCTTAGGAGATTATGACGATCATCATCCATCATAGAAACAAAGAACGCTTATTCACAATTCCATGCTTCTTACCAGATCAAGGTTATGCGTTGTCTGTCAGTCAGTACAGAATTCTACTCACATTTTAGTATTCGTAGATTTATACTTACATGGTTTTTGTTGCAGTCAGTAGTATTCATTTAGCTGAGATGTTAGTGTGTGACTGTATGTCTCTTAAAATTAAGTTGTCTTTATCACGGTCAGCACCCGTGATAATAAAAGCAATTTAATTTTAAACTCGTCCAATTTGACACTTAATTCTTCCTATCCAATTCCTATCGCAATAAAGTGGCTATTAGACCACACAATATCCAGTGTGCGATGTTGAGGCTGTCTTAAAGTCTAAATAGACAGCTTACTATCTACACCACACGGAATATCGTATGCTTACTCATTTTCGGAAGGCGCGTCGTCGGTCGCACACGTATTCCCGGTACCTACCTAGCTCCTCACTGTGATCATGACACCCTGTACCAAAAATAAAAAAAATCTATTACTCAAAAAAGTAAGTTGCTTAAAAAGTACCGCTTTTAGGTGACAAATTATCAAAATATGCAAATGTCAAGCTAGTGTTTGACCGAGAAACTACTACTAATGGTAAGTGGCATCATAGATGGGAGTGCACTCGCTTAATTGTAACACAAGGCCAAGGACCCTGTGTCAAAGGTATCGATCGATACGCCTACGCAAGAAGGATAAAAGCTAGTCCTTCAGCCGTTAGTATCTCATTAAAGCATTGGCATAATTACTCACTGCAGAAAGAACACTACGCTCAGCAGACTAAAAAAATATAAGACTTTCTGGACAGCACAGTGATCAAATTTATATGTAGAACATCTACTTATAGTCTTAATTTAGCTCTATGTGACTTTTTTATTTTCCATAATATAATACAACGTGTTACAAAATACGCCGTAATACCAAATAAAGTAAAATAGTAAATAGTTAGTCGAATATTTTCAGACTGGTTTAGATATAAAACTTCGTGTAAACGCTAATTGAGAGTTCTTTGAAAATACATGTATAGTACGTAAAGTAATAACATTTTAATTTATAGTCGGTACCTACACTTTATAGCAGTTTCTCCAAAATTTCTGAGTGATTTTACCCTTTTTTGTACCCTTTTTAATATTGTTTGCATCTGCAAACAATATTAAAAAGGGTACCACATCCAAATACTTCTCAAAGGACCATGCGGGATTTTGTATGGACCCTGTCCCCACCCTACAACAGTCATGGAATACTTGTCAATTTCAGTGGCGTGCAGTCCATATAGGCAAAAAGTGTTTTGCCTACCCTGTGATTTCCGATAACAATAAGTACATGATAACAAAAATAATTTATATGCACAGTAACATTTTCTTTTAAATTATTTAATCATTGTAAATAAACAAAATCGCGGGAAATATTTGAAATCAATCAGCTGAGCGCGGTGCGGCCCTGGCGAGCAAAAGTGCATTAACCTATTCCTAGGTACGCGTAGATTCAAACTTTGCGCGCGGCCAAACCGCGATGCCAGCTAATCAAAATTTAAAGATTTTAGGATCAAAACTCTGAATTTGCACACATTCAAACATGTTCTTCACGGAAAGTTTCACGCACACAAAGGAATTTCGACAATTCAAACAGAATAAATATCACACACACAGGCAAAAAATAGTCACTGTCTATCGGCCTCGGCCTTGTAGAATACCTTACCAACCGGCAGTGTTGCCAACTCGGATTTAAAAAAAGGCGTTGGCCATGTTAGAAAATTACGTAGATTTAGCAAAATTAGCTTATGGAAATTTCGTAGATCTTCGTACTTTTTTTTAGTTTATAAGGAGTTTGCAGCGCGTTAGGAGCGCAGGTGAAATTAAATAACTTCGGATAAAAAATAGTCAAAGTCAGCTTCTTTTTTTCAAACCGACATGCTTTTCGTCTTTTTCCCTCAAGTGTGAATATTTTTGTTCATAATACAGCTTTCTTTTTAGTGGGAGTAACATTCCGCTCTTCCTCACTGACATTGCTGGTTTCCATAATCGAAGTCTATTAAATTGAGCACGAGGCTAAAAATACCAAAATCAAACAAAACCACTCCTTCAAAATTTTTAATACTTAATTTAATTTAATACTTTATTGTACACATAAAAAACAAAACAATACATTAAAACAAAAGTACGGAGAATCTATGTACAAAGGCGAGCTTAACTCAATGATGAGTTCTCTTACAGCAAACCTTTGAGTGACAGAGAAAATTAAAATAAATAAATAAATAAAAAAATATATAAAAAATGTGCGTGTTCCGCGCGGAGTGAAACTTCATTCTCACCCCAACTCACCCCAACTCACCCAACTCACCCCAACTCACCCCAACTCACCCCAACTCACCCAACTCACCCCAACTCACCCCAACTCACCCCAACTCACCCCAACTCACCCAACTCACCCCAACTCACCCCAACTCACCCCCAACTCACCCCAACTCACCCCCAACTCACCCCCAACTCACTCCAACTCACCCCAGCTCACCCCAACTCACCCCAACTCACCCCAACTCACCCCAACTCACCCCAACTCACCCCAACTCACCCCAACTCACCCCAACTCACTCCAACTCACCCACTCACTCAGTGACGGCGTCACATGAGCGCTTTCATAACCTTAACAAATTTACGCCTATCGCCTATCGTTTAACACCTATCACTTATCATTAAAATGTTATCAAATAACGCTTAACGCGTTATTTGATAACATTTTTGGAAGTCGCATAAGAAGTTTCACTTCAAAAATTAAAATAAAATAAATATATAAATAGTAAATTTTTGTTCGAAATATTTTTAAGTTCAGTTTCAGTATTTCTACGGTGCGACGAGACATTTCGTTTTACAAACACACGAATCACAACTATGTGGACTGTACACTTTGTCTTGTGTGGCGAGGCAAGTGTGTGTTAGTATGAGAAACGGAATGTTTATTAACTTATGTTCTCGAACGTAGAAATTATGCCCATTCAGCCTGTCAAGTTATTTTGCAAATTTGTTAAAAAATACGTAGATTTATATAGGATCTACGTAAAAAGACGTAGAGTTGGCAACTCTGCTTGAGTCGGCCAATGAGAAACCGACCGCGCTACTATTGGGCGAAGATGAATAATACTACCAATTGTAAGGTCGGTCGTCATATTGACTTTAATGCGCCAGCACAAATGCTCAATAATATTGATAGACCGGCTATTTAAATATAACGATAGTAAATACGTGAACGGACAAAGCGTGACTGAATCCGTACTCTGACTAGCCAAACATTATTTAGCAGGATATTGCATCGCGGTAATTCGTTTAACTCGTTATCACGGTATAATTCTACATTATAAGGGCCATCACGAAGGTGAAAACTTGGAAAGCTTAATATGATAGCTCCTTAGCGAAAGGAAACACTTCATTTTCAGATAAATAAGTAAATGTGTAAGTAAAAAAGAAAAAGTATATAAAAAAAACAATATATCATAACACTTAGAATAATAACGCCTAGAACGATAGTTTCATACGAAAAAACTGTCTCGTTTGAGGCACAATATCATTGATGTAGGCGTAAGTCGCGCGTATTGACGCTCTGCGACACGCACACAAGTGAGAAAATAATGTTGTTAGGGGAATCAGATTTTCCCCAAAATTAGGGAAAATGGAATTGCTTCTTACTGAGGTCATTATTTAATTTTTAGAATAAAATTACTATTATTGCTGACAGTGATGAATTACTTTTTAATTTAAAAGATCTGAAATAACAAATCTACGATCTAAAAATCTTGTGTCACTGTTTTTGTGGTCGCACTCCTCCGAAACGGCTCGACCAATATTTATGTTTTTTTTTATGTATACTTGTTAGGTGTGAGAATAGGTCGTAAAGTATATTTCATATCACTAGGTTAAGCAACGTTAGACAAGGTCATTACATGGATGGGTGACCGTTTATTGCCATTCGAAAACGTAAGCGTGCGCGGATCATCTAGTACTTAAATAAATCTTTTCTTAATAAGCAAATTTAGGGTGGCAATTTTCCTTTTATTGGCAACATTTCATATAATGTCGTCTGTTGAAATTTAAAATTAATGTTTTCACTTTGGCGATTGTTTTACGTTAAAATATTAGATTAAACGTAATACTTGCAGGTGAAATGTTATGTTACAATGTTTCTTAAGTTTTTCCAATGTACTATGATTTCCATTTATTGCACAAACCATCATTTTAAAATAAAATATCGAGAGCTGCTAGCCCTACGACTCGACTATAAGCACTGACGCGGGCTGTTCGCTACTGAGCCATTCTGGCTCGGTTTTACTTGCCTCACTGTGCGTACATGTTCACGGTTTCTATGCGTTATTATTCTAAGTCATAACACCTAAACCCCACGTATTTGAAGTACGTCGCCGTAGTTAAAAAATATCTACCCTAGGAGACGCTTCAAATGACACTTGTTTCAAATCTGTTGGATGGTGGGGACACTTTTTCCCATGGTCCTTTATATACGAATTAGTTTAAATTATCATTCTAATATTGAAATAAAGACAAAAAGAAAGAAAAATGCAATATTTAGTTACATTTAGGTATATATTTATTGAGTATTTGTCTAGTTTGACTGTCAAAGACCCGAGCACACTTCCCATAGTAAATGCAAAAAATTTACCCTGACCACACTACGCTTTGCGTTCGAAATTCAAAGTGATTGTCGGTGAGTGCGAGCTGGCAACGTCGCGAACGCCGACACTACGTGGTATAAATAGGTGGGTGGTACAGACTAGTCATAACTGCCAGCCATGATAATCTACGTGCTGACAGGGCACTTTTTAAGTCCATATTCGTGTCACTTCGTGTTGAAGCCAGGTAGGGCAGGGTCCAAAGGAATGGTCTCAAACCGGGTCATTCTTAAGCACGTCGTTTCAATTTCGGGGATGCTGCTAATGATTACCTTCACATGACCGTTAAATATCTACTTACTAAAGTAATAACTACGTACAAAGAGGTTCCTACATACTTAAGTATAGTCATCATGAGTGTCATTTGCATTTGGAATCACCACATGCATAACATAACGCAAAGAAGTAACCTGCTTGGAGAATTTTTTGATTGTGTAACTGAGCTTAGAGCATTCACACCACACCTAAACGACGTCCGGGGCTTTTACCAACCAAACCCCAGATTATTGGTATTATCGTTTTAGTGTCTCAGGTGCTTACAACTTTTAATATTTGATCGCTTAAATATTGCTTAAAAATATAATAACTTGAAACATCCAGTCGAGTATTTTTAAGTTATTAAAATGGCATTTATATTATTTTTTGAATTTTTTATCGCCTACCTGACATATTAAGTTTGTCTCAGTAAAAGATAAGCGGTAAGCAAAGAACTAAAATATTCGTAGAAAAGTATCAAAAAGTTATAATTTAAAGAATGTTAACCACTGTCTTTGAAGCTCAAAAGGGAAAATTTTATTCTTTCGGGTTAGGTGTTCTTTGACTTGTTATAAGAACTTAACTTACTCAAGAATTTGTTTCATAAACCTCAACGTTTATTAATAATTGGACCTTGGATGAAAATTATTCATCCATGATATTACTATAAATCACCAAAACTTCAATATGTATTTCATATGATCCCCGTTTTCACTTGAGCATTTGATTTAAATTTTTAGATTTCCGTAACACTTTGCATGTCCTGACTTTTAGAAGAATTTCCACAGGTCTTTGGGCTGGTATGCTGGTATCAGTGGCGTGCACTGAAAGCAGGCAAAAATATCTGCGAGTTGTTTATGCTTTATGCTATTTGTTCGTGTTCCAGCACTAATATCCTTAAATTAACCAATATTACCAACATATCCATTTACATTAAATAAAATTACGTTAATTCATGTCCAAACTAAGATTTTTTTTAAATTAAGACTGTTTAGAGAAATCCTAGGGTAGGCAAAGTATTTTTGTCAGTATGGAGCTGCTAAATAAACTTATTAATATTCTCAAATGCAAATTAATATGTCTATAGTATTTGCTTGCATATGGATATTTGAAATGGTATAATAACATACTTAAAATAATAATAATAAATAATAATATCTTGGGACAATCCACACACGGTCATCCGATCCCAAACTAGGCAGAGCCTGTACTATGGAAACCAGACAACTGATACTATTACTTACATACTTTTTTTTGTAAATACATACTTAAATAGATAAACAACACCCAGACACTTGGCGGGAATCGAACCCACAACCCATCGGTTAGCAGGCAGGGTGTCTGACCACTAGACCAACGGGCCCGTCAAATAGGTGAAACAAGCCGAATAAATTTTTTTGCCTACCCTCTGTGCACGCCACTGGCTGGTATAGATCTCCTGGAAGAGATCACTACTGGTGATAAGGTCACCGGTTTTGCATTTGCTGTATTTTTATTGTTCTGTAATGTTTATTTTGGTTGTACAAAAAACCAACAAAGTAGATAAAGTATTATTTATCTATTTTCTACTCCATACTTGTGCTACTATCTAAGTATATCCTTATTGTGTAAACTACGATCCCACCTGATGCTAAGTGGAGAAGCAGCCCTGGATGGAACACACACTAGCTTTTTTCAAATTACTTGTAGTCAACGCAAAACCAAAACCCTACAGAAATTGCTCTTATATGAGAGCGATCTTCTGTATGATGGAGAGTATTTCTTTGTTCCCCAGTTGGATCATGCAATTTTGAGCAAGCAATCCATTAGAATTGATTAGGTATTAACCTAATTAACGTTATCCTAATCAGAAAGCTAAGGAAGTTAAAGCAGGAATGCGGCAATCACAAAATCGCGTTTACTTACAATTTTACACCATGATCTAATTGGATTAGTATCGAAATAACCAATTGGAACAACAATACTACCTACTTAGGATGGTCGTTATAATCCAAATATCACTATTCTGTCTGTGGATCGTAACTGGAATAGAATAAGTATTCTTCGTGTGGGCACTGGTGAGGGCTGATCCATAGTTGTTTAGTAGTGGCCTTGCGTGCTAGTTACATTTGCATTTTCCATTGATCTACTTACACCGACTTAGCATTCATTATAGCTTTATGTTACGTTATATGTATATTTAACCGACACTCTCCTGGATACTAGATAGGTCTAGATTTACGTTTATACAGTTCATCAATATCAAATATTAAGTAGTTGAATTCAATCATGTCCATGGGCTATGCATAGGCATAGCCCTACAGTAGTAGTACAGTAGTAGTGGTTTTAACAAACCATGTTAATGGCTATCACATTATTGAACGGTAGTTAGAATATAGTGACATTAAAAATATACTATAATTTAAGAGAGTTAAGCCAACGTGGTTTAGTTGTAAGTACCTGGGTAAGTATTTGGATAACTATTTAAAATTGCTGGCTTCCAAATCAAATTTTATATTTTCTGCCGATGCGTCGTTGTTGTGTCAGTTTTGGTACATTTCCTATTCATTCCCTTTGGCCTTTTAATCTTTTGTATTTTCGTCGTATTTTTTATTTTATTTGATATTTTGAACGGCAGGATACACTGTCGCTGATGCTGATCTAATTGTAACAAGACAACATTGGTTTAAAAAAAATATGTGAAAAAATAACAAGCCCGCTGAGTTTCTTGACGTATCTTCTCAATTGAGGCCGCGTTGTGATCCGGTGGTAGCTTTTAAAAAATTGACCGTTTAAAAGTGCTAGCGTTAAGCCTACCTGAAATAAATATTTTGAACTTTCAATTATTGAGGGTGGGCAAAACTAAAGAGAAAACAATATGATCTAGAATTAGGTCTTTGAAGTTATAAGGGTACTGTTACTGCTGGAGCTAGTGTAAGTCAAATATCTTTTCCCATATTGAAAGTGCTAACTCATCTTCTACTATATTTACCGAAAAGCCGGGCTGCCAATAACACGCGCATGACAGTCTCCGACATTTCGTCGATAAAAGTAATTTTCTTACGTTCGAAGTAATTGAATGATCAGTTAGTGGCTACAAGTGATTTATCTAAGACAAAAATAATTATGAATGATGGATTACTGTTCGTCGTCATATACGTATTTATAAATAATGAAGTTGTTATTTTATTATTGACCATGTCCAGTGAATTATTATCGTAACCACTTTAGCTGTATTTGAATACCTATACTGAGATCTCGATGTAGATACTTGCATAAATAGTAACACACTATTAGTGTTTTAAGCAAGCAGGAGATCTAAGAATCTGTATGTACGTACACCTAAAACTCATTGCCTAAAACTACACTAAAACATTATTTTCCAATATCTAATGCTTTTGATTCATATTTTCCAACCACATTGGCACTGGTAAAGCTCCAAAAAATATTTCATTGGCAAAGACATTTTAAACTCTGTTCATGAGGTTCATTATTTTTTACTAAAGTCCCCGAAAGAATGTTTAGAAAAAATGTGCGAAATGAAAAACGTAAAGCTAGGTTGCTAGGTTGGTATTTCAGTTTGAACGTTAGGGGCATGTTAGGGGAACTCGCTGGCCTTACCGAAGCGAGCGATCGATAGTGCGACGTTGCCGTTCCGCTAGCCGGGTTTCGTTCGCCCCGCACGGCGCACTTCATGTTTATTTTTATTGTTGCCAATCAATTATTAGGGGGGAATAATGACACCTGCCTGCCTATTTTGCCTTATATAGATAACAGTTAGCACGTTTCCTGGGATGAAGCTCACCGATACTTAGTTAAGTATACGTAGAAATATTGCATTTCAATATTGTGACTACAATTTTTTAATCTAACCTAGGAAGTTAAATCCTATTTACACGTTCATCCTTAAAATTTGCCAAAACTCCCTTTGAGGCAAAACTCCCTTTGTCTGTTAAAAAGAAGAATTGTTACATTTTTACTAAATTATACCTAAACATTTAAGTAAGTACAAACTTTTTACTAAGGTTTTCTTACCTTTCTCACACTAAAGAAACGTTTACCGAGTATCATTGATTTACCCTTTGTTATTACCTACCTACCTACCTAGATACCGCGGCGTCGTGTTAGGTAAGTACGTTCAAAGAAATGTAACTACCTAAGTACTTCTAATATTTAATCTTTGTATAATCCAAGTATTTAATCTCTTTGAAGTAGGTACTTTTCCTTTCTCCAAGACACTTTTAAAGAGCGGCCTATTCATTTTAACCCCGTACTGCCCGTACCAAAAACTTAACTGATTGACACATTTATATGATCTAAGACACAGACAGAGACACACATAGCTTCCTAAGTTTCTTTTAAGTGTTCGTTTTCTGGAGTCTTACATTTTACATTGCTATTAGTTCTCGTTGAGCCATGTATAAACGGATAGCCAAGTTTTTTGGTTTAAACATTGACTGCGGTATTTAGATATACTTACTTACGTATGTACAAATTCTATGTTATGATACAAGTGAGCTAAGTTGCTCATTACACACGAAGCTGTGGGATACAGTGGCTTCGTAATTCAGCCGAGTGTGTAATGAGCAGAGCTCACTACGATGTGTACTACATACGATGTTTTTCAACACATTTGCGAGGAAAAAACAAAATAACTTACCAAACAGCGACAAATACGATAAAAACAAAATATGAAAATGGCGTGCGCGTTTTTTTTTCTTACACGCGCCCACTCTTAATGAACAAACAGCCTAAGACAGCCTACTTCAAAATTATAATTTTAAGTGATAAAATGCAAATATTTTATAATAATAAATGTTTGTTTGACTTAATTAAGGGCGAACACATTTATTTATTCCAAAAATGTATATGGATTTTCAGCAGCACCAACCTCTTCAATGTTTTGAAAAAAAAAAAATGTATCCGGTTAAACTAAGAATGTGAAAATCTACCCGAATACAGAGTAAACTCCCTCGCTTCGCTCGGGAGTAAATCTGTGGTAATACTAGAATCCTGAGGACAGCGAGGGATTTAAGCTTGCCCAAGACAAAGACACCTTTATCCCCGAGGAGAATACACTACTTTTCACACCTACTGCGAGGTAATAAAATACAAATATTACTAGAATTAATAGTAGTTTATGCACCAAGGGGATAAAGCAGTGTCTAAATGTCACGGGCATGAAATTGAATCGCGAGCATAACGAAGGATTCTAGTAACTCCCGAGCGTAGCGAAGGAGTATAGAGTTAACTCCCGAGCAAAGCGAGAGAGTTAATACTTGAATCCTGAGTACAGCGAGAGATTCAAGCTCGTCCAAGACAAAGACACCTTTATCCCCGAGGAGAATATACTACTTTTCACACCTACTGCGAGGTAATGAAATACAAATACAAGGAAGAGATTGCTTAGGTTATCTGGAAGAAATTGCTTTTTAGCGTTAGGGCCACCTTTTTACATCTTCAACGTTTTGTTCAATTTACATGTAATTTTTGGTGTAAAATCTCAATGGTACAATGAAGTGTATCTATTATTATTATTATTAAATACTTATTGCTAGAAATAAAATAATATCAACACACCGATTTCCAGCGTTCGCGCCCACACCTAGTGCGAGGCGAGACAGTAAAATACAAAACTGCTATAATTAAAATAATATCAACAGCGTTAGCGCCTTCTTTCTTTTTATCTATTTTTTTTCTTTTCTAGAACCTAGAACAAGGTTCGACTCCAATTCGGCTCCTGGCGCTCGATTCGATTTTCAAATGTGTTTTTTTCGTGCAAGTCTCTGCTTAGAGAGATTGGTATGGAGAAAGGTATATATAATAGGCATGATGACTAATTTTGAAAAAAATACTCTATAATGTACTACTATTGCCGAAAATAATCATATTTTTGTATTAAAATTACAATTAATAGCAATATTTTCAATTTTTAAAATAGAGTTTGAATTTCGTTCCAAAACGATGGCCGGTGCATGGCGCCATGTTGTGACGTCACTACGACGGTGTAAATAAACATCTGTCTAGGTATAAAAGTTAAAAGTGAATCATTGTATGAAAGAAAAAGTTGAGATGACAGTTTGACAGTTGTTTATTTACACAGGATTGACGTCATTCACTCTGAGCAGCGTTTATTACAAAATGGCGATTAGCTGTATTTAAGTAATTTATTTCCTTAAATATCACGAAAATCTCTCTATTATTATGAAAATGAGATGCATTTTTGGAATCAGTGCAATCTGTTCTAATATTTAAAACTACAGATTTATTGGTATTGTGTTACAGTCATCATGCTTATTATATACCTACTGTAAAGAGTATCCGTGGTAAAAAAATATTTGACGTTCGTAATTCAAATTAAATTTTAATGAAGAATTAGCTTCAGCCTGAAAACATGAATGGAAAATGACAGCAATTTAATGATGAATTGGCTTAGGCCTAGCTACGAATTGATTTATTACGAGATTACTTATGACGAGGCTGTATGAGCTAGAACCTTTTGCCTTCCCAATTAGGGAGAACTAAAGGACAAAAAAAAACAAATCAGATTATTACCCGAGGGAGTTTAGGACAACATTATTACCCGGCTAGACTATAGGGATATAATGACATACTTTATGTCAAGTTTATATGACACATAATGGAACATTATCGAGCAGGTGGTGTGAAAAATAATAATAATATCTTTGGACAATCCACACACGGTCATCTGATCCCAAACTAGGCAGAGCCTGTACTATGGAAACGAGACAACTGACACTAATTAAATAGATAAATAACACCCAGACACTTGGTGGGAATCGAACCCATGACCCATCGGTTAGCGGCCAGGGTGTCTAAACACTAGACCAACGAGCCCGTCAATAATATCCACATAGTGATTTGCAGCGTTAACGCATTTTCATCTACTTATTTTTTTTTCCTTTCTAGAACACAGGGTTCTGCTCGTCGCGCTCGGTTCGATTTTCAAATGTTTTTTTCCGTCCCTGCTTAGAGTAGTATGATACCTGTGGTAAAAGTGTTGATAGGAATTTTCGGTTGACGTTCGAAATTCAAATCGCATTACATATTACCCAAGGGAGTTTAGTACATTATTACCCGGCTAGACTATAGGGATATGAGCTGCTTTATGTCACGTGTTTATCTACAACACATAATGCAACATTATCGAGCAGGTGGTGTGAAACATGTATTAATACATCGAATAATACCCACACGGATCAGACACGGCTTATAAACACTCTGTATAGAAAAATAACTAACAATAATCTAAATTAATAAGCAACAAGATCTCGTAAAATCGTTAACCTTTGTTCTCACATGTACCTACTTACTTATATTAAAAAAAAAATGAGTACTGTAAAATAAAACTACCATCAGTGTTTTATATAACATTTGGTACTTAAGTATAACAATTACTCATTAAATAATTAAAACTAGCATAGGCCTAGTAAAATATACATATAGCAATGCGAAAAAATACTTATTTACACCTTATTAATACAAATTATGATTATCTTAAAAAACTACAGTAAATTAAAACATCATGCCTTATTCCGAAAGGCTAGTAACATTTTTCAATCATAATGTTTAACCTCATGTTTTCGAATGAGAATTTCGAGACATAATAACCCAATAACACATTGCTATAACTGGAAATTGAACCAGAGTTTTCAAAAAGTCAGCAACCCTAATGTGACCACTAAATACAGCGGTAGTCAAATTTATAAATTCCGTTCCAAGCGACAAATAACTTTAGATTACTTGTAAAAACAGCACTAATCATTAACCAACAGAAAATTTAAAAAAAAAAACGTTGAAAGTTATTTTTTTTTATGAAATGTTACAAACGGCAACGAGTCATTTAAGTAACCTACGGAATTGATATGCAACAAAATTACAGTGCTAAAATCCGTTGCTCAGATATGAACCAATACGCGTGTGGACTTCTTGAGTCCTATTTACGTCCTGTTGACATTGTTGCGGGTTATATTGGCTGGTCTGTTTATGTAGACGGCAGGGTGGTCGTGCGGGGGTCGTTGGAGGCGGCCCGGGGCAGGAGGGGGCGGCGGTGGTCTGGTTTGCTCGACCCTGATCCGCTGCGGCTGGGCCACGATGTCTTGACGAGGCGGCATCGCTGGAAATCAATGTATGGGAAAAGTGTTATTGGGTTTTTCAGTTGCAGTCCGGAGATTGGAACTGTGCCCGGTAAATGGCTATAAGCTCGCAGCTACTACTTGGGCTTAGGATCTAACACGCCGTGTGAAACTCTAATAGCTGCGTTTCCACTGGCCGCACGGGTTCGCGCGGCAACCTCGCGAGCCAGAGTGCGTAGAAAAGATACAAGCGCTTCATAGCGATTCTATTTCTTCATTCGCTAACTGTGTCAATTCCCTATAATTTGGTGTTTTTTCTATAACTTATGTCATTCTCATACATTTTATACTTTCTATTCGCGTTAACGCTGCTGGTAGAAATGTTACATTGTCTAGATGTGCGGTCGTGAACGTGCCTCGGGGTTGAGCCGGTCGGCTGTCGGTAAACGGGACGCGCTCAAAGGTGCCTCGGTGTGCGCCTGTTCGCCCGGTGTGGACGGTGGTTTTTTTGGCTCACTACCTTTACGGGTTTTTTGGCTCACTACCTTTACGGAAGACGGCAGAAAGAAGTAACTCATCTGTCCATGTCATCGCCTGATTGCTCGTCCTACCTTGCGAGCCACGGCTCGGGGTTTCCAGGAAAACACTGAGGCTGCTGCGAGAGCCCGTTCGGCCAGTGAAGACCCAGCTAATGACTCGTTTGTACCGGGTCGTTCGTGATTATCTAATTTTTGGTAGCTTTCGTGTTTGGATGGACGTGGACTTTAAAATGTTGCGGGTTTCGAATCGAGAGCAAGAATTTTGTGGTTGTATTTCCTGGTTAGGACAATACAGGCGATTACTAGATTGTCTGGAAAGTAAGATGATCTATGCATGCGTCGGATGAGCATGTAAAAATCGGTATTTGATTTAAAACTTCACCGTAAGCAATATTTTATTTATGGGACCCAATAAACGGATTAAAGAATGGATGGAAGGAAGATTTTTTTCAAATCGGTTCTTAATTGCCAGAGTTTTGCGCGAACATACATAGAAAAAAAATATACATAGGTATATTTTTAACATACATATATATAACATACATAGGTAAAAAAATATACAGACGAATTGAGAACCTCCTCCTTTTTTGAAGTCGGTTAATAAAATATGTAAATATGACATATTTTTGTTTATACATACGCGTCGAAAACAGAACCTCCTTTTCTAAAGTCGATTAAAAATACTGTTATAAGTACAAAAATTTAGTAAGTTCCTACTGGGTTTAATAACGGGTACTCGGTAAGTTTTCTAATCAACTTGTTTATTTGAATTTATTAATGTGCTATAAATTATAGATACTCGTAAGCTGATGATGACTTGATGACGTACTATGTGTATTAGTTAAATGTTTTATTGTTCAAAATTTCCAATCAAAATCGGGTTTTAGAGGCATTAAAAGAGGGCTAACTTTATAACTTTGTTTACAGTCTTGCTTACAAATAATTTATAATTCTAAGATATAATTTTATGCGCTATTATCGAGTAAAAGCTGCTTTTATTTCAGACTAGCAATTCCCTGCAGCTACGCCCGTAATTTTTCTTTCCACCCCCATTTAACCCCTTTAGGAGTGGATTTTTCTTTCTTCTTTTACTCTCCAAATTACAGCTTTATAGGTCCAGCGGTTTGGCCTGTCGGTTGATGAATCATTCAGGACAAGTGATTTTATATGGATAGATAGATGATAAAAACTTAAATGTCAGTTTGGATATAAGTACATAATTGTAAAAATCCTTGATTTAAAACCCGATACCAGGGTTTGGTTCGCGGCCGCCATCTTGGTGGTAGTGACCGCGAACGCAAATTCTCAAATTTTCGTTTTCTCTTTAAAACTCAGTACTTTAACTCATTTTGTACCTACTATTTAACTACTTGACACTGGCGAAACCCGTCAATAGTTGATGGAAGCCATGATTTTATAAAAGAAGAAGACTGAAGAAGTTGTGAAAAGCGCGGGAACTCTGGTAACACAAGCATCAAAACTTGACATTGGCAATATACAGTAAGTGTGACGCCAGAACAAGAAAGAAAAAAAAACCCGATACCAAGTGCCACCAGAATTTAAACGACCTGTCGAATCATGGCTGATGCTCAAGTCATCCAAACACGCGCGTAGGTGCTGCGTAGGGGCAATTGGGGGTCACTCTGGTAAGAATAACAGTGGGACAACCAATGATATTATAAGTAAAAAGTGGTAGGTACATAAATAGGTTCCCCGTGGGGTGTCCGGGTAGGAATAGCACCCTCCCATCTCCTCCTGTTGGGTGTCCGTAAAAGGCGACAAAGGGAGAACAAGAAGACGGGCAGCAGCGTCTTTTTATTAGATTACCTACCAACTATACTGCGACCCGCCGCCTGCCAAGTGTGGCGATTATGGCAACCCCTCCCTTCTAATGGAGAGGCCTCTGTTTCCCAGTGGACGTTTCGGCTGCTGATGGAAATAGGTGAGCTAATTAACACAACTTGAATCAGTAGCACACACCCACGGAAGCATTGACAGTGCCACTTTGTCTGAATTATATTGAATAATCGCATCAAAACAATCTAAAATAGGTACTGTGTTCTACAAATTTATAAATCACATTTCATTCGTTAGTCTAAATTAATTTTGTGTCACTTTTAATAAGTAACGTATATGTTAATACCTATAAAATCATTAGGGACAACGTTTATCAAATGTATCTTTGTTATGGTGTGCAATAAAGTATATCTGTATTGTATTGTATCCTTTTGGTTTGTTTAAGTTCCTTATCAATGATTGATTTTATCAGTAAATATAAAAGGTTTTTTTTTCGAATAGGTATAAAATAACAAGCCTTCTCAGATTCTACCTAACCGGTTGTTCTAACCGTTGAGGCAGCACTTTTTTTGGGAATGAAGGTAACTGGTGGTGGCAGATGCCATTATAGTTCAATCACGTTCAATTCAAACGCGCCAATAGCATTTAATCCTGAAAGGGCAAGGAAGCATCAACCTCAAGGGCATTACACAAAGCATTCACGGAGGCACCTTGAGTTGAGGTGGTGTTGTAATCCAATGGTAGTTTATAAGAGAAACTACTATTATATGTGCTATTATTGTCTTATTTGATAGTAAGCGAACGATAATAGGGACTCACAGTTCATACAGGCTATAAACAAGCTAGATATTAGTTGCACATACATTAAAGTTGATGAAAAACGACTTACCTGTCTAAGCACAACACTATTATATTGTATTTATTAAAAAAAAAACACTGTCACTAGTTTAAAAAATATTACTAATCTATAATCTAAATAAATCGTTAAAATCGTAATAAATAGCGCGATAGTCTCAGATCTGTGGCTGCGTGGGATGTTATTGTGAAAACACATTATTCCCTGAAGTTTTATCGCGCACGATAACATTATCTTGAATGACACTTATCAAGTTGTATCTAATCCTACGGTTTATCATAGTGAACACATTTCGAGTAGTTTTGCGTTATAATATAAGCAAAATATATCTTGAGAAAGGTTACTAAAATATATCTATAAGTACTATGCGTACTTATCAATATACATAGAGCGCTTTAAGCGCTCGCCTCCTATTGTCCAGTGAAGCTGTAATGGCCATCAAAGGCCAACAGCGTTTGTCATTCCCAAAAAAAAAAAATATCAATATACTTTATATATAAATGAATAGCTGATATGTCGGAATATGCTGAACTCAATAGACGAATCTCGAAATCCATGCGACACGACTTGCGTTCGTATAATACAGCATGTATTAAGGACGCAATTGAGCGGAACCAAGGCTCTAAAGTGTTTGCAAAGAATTCGTCTATTGGGCAAAGCCAAGTGACCAAGCTGAAGATCGACGACGGCAGTGTCATCTCATCAAAGTCGGAGATATTGAGAGAGCTCGAGAGGTTTTACGGACAGTTGTACACCTCGACACGAAAACCCATTGCCCGAACAGCTCAGGACACCAGAGCCCAACTAACCCGACACTACACTGAGGACATCCCAGACATCAGCTTGTACGAGATTAGAATGGCTCTCAAACAGCTTAAGAACAACAAGGCGCCGGGTGAAGACGGAATCACAACAGAACTTCTGAGAGCGGGTGGAAAACCGGTACTTTTAGTCCTCCAGAAGTTATTTAATTCCGTCTTACTCGAGGGTACTACGCCAGAAGCATGGCACAGGAGTGTGGTGGTTCTCTTCTTCAAAAAAGGTGATAACACTTTATTGAAGAATTATAGACCCATCTCACTCCTGAGCCATGTATACAAGCTGTTTTCGAGAGTCATTACGAACCGTCTCGAACGCAGGTTTGATGACTTCCAGCCTCCCGAACAAGCCGGGTTCCGAAAAGGCTTTAGCACCGTAGACCACATACATACGCTCCGCCAGATTATACAGAAGACCGAGGAGTATAATCGGCCATTATGTCTAGCGTTTGTGGACTACGAAAAAGCCTTCGATTCAATCGAGACCTGGGCGGTATTGCAGTCCCTCCAGCGGTGCCACATTGACTATAGGTATATCGAAGTGTTGAAGTGTTTGTACAGCAACGCCACCATGTCGATCCGACTACAGGAAGAGAGCACGAAACCAATCCCATTGCAGCGAGGTGTGAGACAGGGAGACGTTATTTCTCCGAAACTGTTCTCAAACGCATTGGAGGACGTTTTCAAGCTCTTGGACTGGTACGGATTCGGCATCAACATCAATGGCGAATACATCACTCACCTTCGTTTTGCCGACGATATAGTCATTATGGCAGAGTCGCTGGAGGACCTCAATACGATGCTCAGCGACCTCAGTAGCGTTTCCCAACAGGTGGGTCTTAAAATGAACATGGACAAGACGAAGATCATGTCTAATGTCCATGTTGCACCCGTACCGGTAGTTGTTGGGAACGATACACTCGAAGTTGTTGACCACTACGTATACCTAGGACAAACTGTCCAGTTAGGTCGGTCCAACTTTGACAAAGAGGTCGCCCGAAGAATCCAACTCGGATGGGCAGCGTTCGGGAAATTACGCGATATCTTCTCGTCCAAAATACCGCAGTGCCTGAAGACGAAGGTTTTTAACCAGTGTGTGTTGCCAGTGATGACATATGGTACTGAGACGTGGTCTCTAACGGCTGGCCTTTTAGAAAAGTTCAGAGTCACACAATGAGCCATGGAGAGAGCTATGCTCGGAGTTTCTTTGCGCGACAGAATCCGAAATGTGGAGATTCGCCGAAGAACTAAGGTCACCGACATAGCTCTCAGAATCTGCAAGTTGAAGTGGCAATGGGCAGGCCACATCGCTCGAAGAACCGATAACCGTTGGGGAAGAAAGGTTCTCGAGTGGCGACCACGAACCGGAAGACGCAGCGTTGGCAGGCCTCCCACTAGGTGGACAGACGACATTGTGCGCGTCGCAGGTAACCGGTGGATGCAAATAGCCAATTGTCGTTCATTGTGGCGTTCTAAGGGGGAGGCCTATGTTCAGCAGTGGACGTCTTCCGGCTGATGATGATGATGATGATGATGATAAATGAATAGCTGTTCGTTAGTCTCGCTGAAACTCAGAAACTGCTTGACCATTTTAAATATTTTTGTTTTGTTCGCTCTAATCCAGCGGTAGTTTAAAAAAAATAATGGGATATTCTATAAAAACAGTTGAATAAAAAATAATACCAGCCTTTGTTTATGTCCCACTGTTGGGCACGGGGCTCCCCTCATAGTGGCCATAGTCCACCACGTTGGCCAAGTGCGGGTTGGCGGACCTAACACGTCATTCGAAAGCTAGTTAGTCTTTCTCAGACGCGCAGGTTTCCTCACGATGTTTTCCTTCACCGAAAGCTAGTAACAATCGCACAAAGACGATTCACACATAATTAATTAAAGAAATCAGAGGTGCGAGCCGGGGATCGAACCTGCGCGCACCTTATTTCCAAGGCAAGCGCTCGCCTACTGAGCTGCCACTGCTACCTGTGTGATGGGCTCTATATTACATTAAGTTCAAGCAAGTATTTATAAGTATATCGGCGGATGGCCATCAGTTCCCGATTCAGACATCATGAGGATTCAGCTCAGCACGTAAAGTGGAGTTTCTAAAAAGCAAATACAGGTTTAGATAGCTTCACACAGTTTTATTTCTGCACCAGCTTGCACAAAATACTGAGGGTTTGCAGCTAGGACGACAATCCGCGGAAGAAGAGCCACTTTCCAGCTCCCGGTGACGGCGATTTCTTCTGTCCTGTAAAAAAGTGCCGATCGCCGACCGGCTCCCGTGTTTTGTTAGCACCTCGGTGGCGCCACCAGGCGGCCACACGCGATGCTCGCCCTGCTATGCAAACCTCCTTCAGCGTAGGTATATCAAGGGCCCGACAAGTATATAAATTGTTTGTAATAATAAAGCAGGTGATTTTGAAGCGTAAGTAGCGAAGTTAGAGGTGTTGGGTAGAAGGGTCCGATGCGTTCCCTCAGATTTCTCCAGTGCCCATCGTGGAATTTCAGAACTCCATACTTGCGTTACGGATTTTTTATGACCTATGAATCCCCCTTCTTTTGAAACTCTCAAGCCCAGGCCGGCCCATCTTAGGTGGATGATTCTAGGTATGAAGATGTTTTTGCCGCTCTAATTTTCCTTCTAGGAGATCTTGAAGGTTGTTCCTTGGTTGTAACTGCTATTTTAATTTACTATACTTACTATAAGAGTTCATAAGAGTAGTAAAAGATATAAAGTAATCAGAAGAAATATGATCAGATTACGTGAGTGTGGGTCAAGAATCCAAAAAATATAGTAACTTATTAAACATTTCCGTAAGTACTTATCTTAGTTACCTTATCAATTTTTATTTTTGTTCTGTTTCTATACTTTCTTGTTTTTTTGCTCCTATCTTGTACCCTCTCTGTACTACCCTAAAGTAGACTGGGCAGAAAAATGGCCTAAGGCAGAAAATGCCCAAGGCATTAAGTCCGCCTATGTACAAAATGTATGCATGAAGAATTAAATAAATAAATAGATAAGTACATGCACATCACACATACACACTCTACATTCAAATAAACGTACAAAGTTAATGATCATTAATCCAGTTCTAGAAATCAGATTATTTTGACACTTGCGTCCACTTTATTCTCAGGTAGTAAGATATCGATCATCTCGTACTCAATTTTGGAAATTACCTAATTAAAGTACAACATAATTATATTGGTTTTGCATAGTTTGCCTCCTCAGCTCGCAAGTCGCAACGCAAACCTTGCAACTTCAGTTGGAAACGGCGCAGTCATGTATGAACTATGTACTAACGCAGACACGAACGGTGTACCAGTTTACAGTCAATATCATTTGAACGACGTTATGTGCGCTTACCCCGCCCGCACGTATTTTGGGCACGTGCAAGCGATTGTCGTTATAAGAAGGTATAGCCGCTTGTGACCTCGAGAGTACGTTAGGTACCTACTAGATGGAGCATCTCATATCATCTCATCATACTATAGTTCATGTCTTTGATCGCAATCAAATTATTTCAAATAAGCTCAAGAGTGACGTATAAATATATAAATTTTATACTCTTGATAAAACTGGTTTACTCCAAGTTTACTCTGGTTTACGCTGACTCAGCCAGTCAGCGCTGTGTTAGACCTTGGTTGGGCCTGCGATTCTGGCTGGAGCGCTTTAAGCGCTCGCCCTCTTGTCCGGTGAAGCTGTCATGGCCATCTGCGGCCAACAGTACTACGCCTACAAAAAAAACCCAGAATTATGGCAAATAACCAAATAAATAACTATCGTTGGATGTTATGGGGCCCTCTTATTTCTCGGGCCTTCACAAATAAGCTCAATTTGAGTAGCTCGCGATTCGTGCGCGAATGTGGAGCGTGCCTATGACAATTTGACGTTTATTCCAGGGTTCCTAGCTCACGGTGCTTTGCCTGTAAATGAGGAACTTATATGAAAAATATAATAAAAAAATTAATGATACATGTTTTAAGAAGCATTCCTGAAAGATTTATCTTAAAATTAAATCATTTCAATGATAGGTTACGCAATTAAGTTATTTTTTCTTTTTTGTTTATTAGTTAGAAGTACCTAATCACCTGATTGTTGGAGTGTCACGGGGTTTTGGCGCTGTAAGCCGTAATACAAGCTTTAAAAAGCTTAGTACAGCAACAGATGCTAAGTACTAGATATGAAAACTTAATGTTTAATCATTCATCCTAACGTACTCTTATTGTGGAAATTTATTGGTTAATAAAGAAATATTATTATGATTATTAATTTGAAACATTGATCAGCAAAGTGGTGTAATTGGTCTTGTCATCCAAATGCCTGTTATGACATATAGTTCAATATGTATATTTACATTTATACCACAATTATTCATTGTACATACATATGATAAAAGTGAAATGACGAAGCAAAATATTTATTAACCCCTCTGAAAATAAATATTCTATAAGTTTCCCATTTGAGGAACGAAATATGTACAATTTTCTGGCGCGATTTGGATTAAAAAGTCGGCGACAGCCTCAGGCGGCAGCATAACAGTTAGCGCTGTAAGTATCACAACACACTATAATAATGTCTCTAATGCGTTTAACTAGATATTGTATTTAGGGTCATGACTTCTTCAGCGTCAATTTTAGGGCCATTCATTTTCAATGCTAACAAGGATAATGTTAAACGATGGATAAAAAACGTGGCATTTTAATAATAATAATAATAACTTTTTATTTCAGGCTGCATAGGCCCTTAAATACCTTAAACTAACATACATATTAAATACAATATAAAACTATTAAATTACACTATTTTGTTCGGTTATTGGGTGTTTAACATCTGTCAAAAACCAACAACCTCCTCTACTTCTTCAAAGTCAAGATAATTCAGTAAATGGTAACTTGGTAATTTTTTGCTTTAGTGACTGCCTTATAGAAGTTTATATTTACTCTGAGGTGACTGCATATTGTTGTTAAACAGTGTACGAATTCACGCAATACCTACATTAGTGATTTTAGTATTTAATATATACTTACCCTGTTTTTCTTTACAATACAAGATCAAAAATTGAGCACGCGCAGGCGTGATGGCGAACCGATGGCCAGCCAAAGACAATTGGTAGGGTGGAGTGGTGGAATATGCAATATGTCATAGTCGACCCCAGTGGCGGTCCTATCAATATTTTTAAGTGGTGCGAGATCTAAAAGTGGCGCCCCTTCAAATATAAAACTGTACTGTTTACGATTTGACATTTGTCACACACGGTTTCAGTCGCCATAACCATTAGAATCAATGTATGAGTTTAATGATGTGGTAAATTAGAGACGAGAATAATAACAATAAATATGATTAACACAGAACAAAAATCAGTACAAGTACTATAGAATGCTTAGATGCAAGTAAGAACCGTAGGCACAGGTAAGAACATACAAATACATACATATCAGGTACACGACAAAAGGTACTATACCATCAGCTGTATTTATCGACATTTGCGCTTGTAACAGATCAAACCTGTTAAAGCTAACGCAAAAAAATCGCAATCAAAAACTTAACAATTTTAGTTTGACGTGCTCTTAGACTACACACCGACCTCATTTGCAGAAGTGATAGATTTTGGCCATGAGAGTTTTTTCTTTATAATTTGGCTTCAATTTGGGTTTAGTTTTGCTACTTTAAATTAATCTAATATGTTTAGTATTTTTCAAAATGTTGGTGTACCTTGTCTCCCACGCGGATCAAGTATCCTCAGTTTTCCCTACTCTATAGAGATCCTTCCTCTAAGATTATTAACAAGTTTTATTTATTTTGTCCTATTCTATTGTTGGTGGCTTAAAATCGAGCCCGGTAATCGCCGGAACGCACTTCGGCCCAGTTGGATCCATTGTGCATGCCCTAGCCCTTACTCTGTTGCTGACGTGTCGCAGAGTTGCCTTAGTTATGCAACGATTGCTCCAGCTTGGAGCTGTGCGTAATCATCTGGTGTAGGATAGGCTACTCCCAGATGACCCAACCTACGTCTCGCAAGAGCGACGCGATTATTTGTGATCTGTTAAGGTTCAATAATTTAATCCCACAGTCCACCCTTGACAGTCTTTGTTGATACATAGTAGACCGCAGGTAAGTTTTTATTAGTTTTAATTTACTGAAACTTCGTTCTCCTTTGGCGACAGTACTTAACAGGTCCAAATATCAGGGAAAATATCTTGTCAATCATTTCTTCTTAAAAGTTGAAGAACTTTTATTGGCTCTGCTGATGGAAGATCTTTTAATAATGGATTCAGACTCACAAGTTCTTCAACCAATTCATGTCCAGATATATTATCACATTTTTCGCCATCGGTTAAAATTACTTATTTGCAAATCAGCACAGCCTTTTTCCCAACATGTATATTTCTGGAATTATTTTTATGTCGTATATAAAATACCATGTATCATTGAACTTTGACAATTGTTCTGCCGTCCTTTAACTAGAAGGCCGTTAAGCCCAAAAAGCTAATTCTGAGATAATGGCAAAAAAACGCGCCAATCGTTGTTTCTCAAAAACTATGATACTTAGATTGATGCCGCGTGAACTCATCATTGACATTTGTTTTAGTACATCTTTTTAACCGACTTCAAAAAAGGAGGTTCTGTATTCGACGCGTATGTATGTAATATTAATAAAAATGCGTAATTTTCATATATGTTAGTCTATGTGGGCTTCTAAACGAATTTACCAAATTTCACGAGTGTTTGTATGTATGTATGTATGTATGTATGTATGTATGTATGTATGTATGTATGTATGTATGTATGTATGTATGTAGGTTTGTCCGCGGATTTCTCAGAAACTACAAGTCCGATTTCAAAAATTCTTTTTGCAATAGTTAGAGTATCTTTCAACTTAGGGTAGAGTACAAATTTCATCAAAATCGGTCCAGTAGTTTAAGAGATATAAACTTTTTATGTTTTCAGTAAGTTACTGTAATGTAGACGTTCGAGTTGCGTGATAGTGCTGATACCTATCTTGGTAAAATAAGTCACTAAAATATTATTGAAGTTGGTGCAGAATATACACAGCAGGTACGCTAACACCAACTTCAATAATATTTTCGTTATTTTATGCTTTTTAGATAATTTACTTTGAAGTCGGTTTTTATTTTTTTAAAAATAGTTTTGTGATCACCAGTCTAGAAAACTCTTTTCATTACTCTTTAAAATACATTTTTATTCATTTAGTCAAGCATTTTTTTAGATTTTGCTTCTAAATACTGTACTATAAAAACGTTAACCTTACCTTAGTGGCTTTATAGTTAAGTAATTTCCTTAAAATTTGAACTTTTATAATGTTCGTATAATTTATTCAAAAATGCTTAATTACAAAGTTGTTAAGTGACCTAACTACTTTATAGCCAAGACATTTGCTCAAAATTAAGTTAACAGTACCTTCTATAATGAGCGGCTTTGGCACCTTAGATGCATTTAAGTTATTTATTGTGAATGGAAAAAGAAACCTTTGTAAAAGTTACACTAAACTACTTAACTAAAAGGTGGCAAAACATACTTCGCCTGGGGTTAACTTCCTGATAGTTAAGTATTCCTACGAAAAAAAGTCAGAAAATAAAGACACATGCTTAAAAATCAAATGTTTAATAAAAACAAAAGCTAGACGGAAAGTTATTAGAAAATAAAACTTTTAATTAGGTACAAAAGAGTTGACAATTAAAATTACATATAACTAATCAAGGTCTTACAGATTACAGTTTGGCACGAATTTAACTTGAATTCTAAGTATTGTACATACTATTTATATAATGTAAATGTAGGTAAATGAGCCCTTTAAGGCTAGTGCCTTAAAGGGCTCGAACTTTAATAAAAAACATCATCAGTCGTAGGGTTTAAAAATGCACTGACTTTTTGCTAATTTTTAATTGTTATTACGTCGAAGGAAGTCTTTTCGTATTTTGCATGTATATATTATTGAAGAAAGGTGTCTTTGGTTGTACTTTTTGTATCTAACTGGTTTTAATATCAATAAATATAGGACATTAAGAACAAGAAAATAAAGAGTAAAAAACACTTTTCCGCCATCAATTGTTTTTCTGTCCGCCAGAATGAAAAATATAAATATCAAATTCCTTCTTTAGATTCACCCATTTAGGCGTGAAAATGTTGTGAAGTTTTTGTACCTAATGCAGTGTCAGTAAGAGTACCTAGCACAAATTTGGTTCAAGCGTTTTCAGTTCGAAAATTTTGATGTCAAAGATGCAGCTTGCTCTAGGCGCGCTAATACAGATAATGTTAATGCAATTTTTGAAAAAGTGAAGCAAGATCGGTAAGTATATTATTAGTTACGAAATAGCCGAGGAACTGAGGATTATCCATAAAACAGTTGTGACCCATTTGAAAAGTCTAGCTATACAAAAAAGCGATGAGATTTATGTGCCACACTAGCGCACTGCAAAAAACTTAATGAATAGTGTACTCATTTGCGATTCTCTATTGAAACGTACAACCGAACCATTTTTCAAAAGACTGCTCACTGGTGAAAAGTGGATTACTATACCTACGACAA
Organism: Furcula furcula; assembly: GCA_911728495.1. NCBI lineage: Eukaryota > Metazoa > Arthropoda > Insecta > Lepidoptera > Notodontidae > Furcula > Furcula furcula. Next base: position 12,079,897 of record OU452258.1, read on the forward strand.
GAAAGTGCGAAAAAGATTACGGTCTAAGGGTAGTCAATATCCACTAACTGTACCGAAACCTGGTGATGCTGTGTTTATGTATATCGTTCATTATGAGCTTTTATCGCCGGGCAAAATCATCGATTCGGATCTCTTCAGCCAAAAACTAATGACTCAAGCAAATAAATTGAGAAAAAAACGACCAGAATTGATTAAAAGAAAGAGTAAGACAAGTTTTATTATCATGATAACTCTAGACCACACACAACTTTGGCCACGAATCAAAAATTAAGAGAGCTTGCAGTTTGCACCCTCAGATTTCCAGCTGTTTCAGTGTCTTTCTGAATTATTTGGGTAGTATTAGGATAACATCAAGAGAAGACTGTCAAAGCTACTTGTCGCATTTTTTCTAATAACACCGGGCAACCTACAAGATTACAACAATTTATCCAACAAAATGGCATTATGTTTATTATAATTAAATGCAATAAAACGTTGAAAATTGAAGTCTTGAATTTGTATATAAAATACGAAGAAACTTTTTGGAATGGTTAGGTACCAATAAGTAAGTCCAGACCACCCGTTGGGTTCCCACTCGTCCCGCTTACCCCCGGATAAATAAAAAGCGAATGACGAAAAACTGCCTTTAAACCAAGTATTGTGGGTTGTTTTTTTTAACATAGTTTATTAGGAAAAAAACACTGTATCATAGATAGATAGATAGATAATTCTTTATTGTTCCACCATTAAAAAACACAAAAATACAAGAAAAAAAAAGAACAGTAAAATAGAATGAAACAATGGGCGGCCTTATCACTAAAAGTGATCTCTACCAGGCAACCTTTGGATGGAGAGGAACTATGAACTGCAAGGTGGGGTTGTACAAACCAATTATAAAAGAGAAAAAAAAAATATAACTATAAACAATAAAATACGTAACAGCAAAATAATATATATATAAATATTAGTATTTTTATTTTTTTTTTATACCACCAAGGTGGCAAACAGGCATGCGGCCCGCCTGATGGGAAGCAGTTACCGCAGCCTATGGACGCTAGCAACACCAGTAGGATCACAAGCGCGTTGCCGACCCCGTAAAAATTTGTTAACTCCCTTTTTAAAAAAACCCATGCTGTAATTATTCGGGAAAACCTCGGCAGGCAATTCATTCCACAACTTCAAAGTGCGGGGAAGAAAACTTCTTTGAAACCGCAGAGTGCGGGATGACATTGTTTTTAAGATGTGAGGATGAGTATAATACATAAATATTATATTTGATAGAAACAAATATAAATAACCAACAATAATAAATAAATAAATGCAGCCGGCTAATATCAATATAAAATTCATAGGGACAAATAAAATGCTTTCAAACGATCTTTAAAGATAGGCAGAGATGGTGCATGTCTAACAGTGACCGGTAAGGCATTCCACAGACGAACAGCTTCTACTGTGAATGACTTATCGTAAAACGAACTATTATGAGAAGGGAACATGAGAGTGAGATTTTCTGATGACCTCAAACAGTGGGAATCATTGCCGAGAAAAACAAAACGTTCCTTTAGGTAACGCGGAGAAAAAGAATTAAATAGTATATTATAAAGAAGAGACAGGATGTGCATATTCCGACGAAGACGAATAGGAAGCCACTTGAGCTTAGAACGAAATTGAGAAACATGATCATATTTGCGCAAACCAAATATAAATCGTATACAAAAATTTTGAAGACGCTCAAGTTTATTAAGCTGGTCCTCTGTAAGATCTAAATAGCAGATGTCAGCATAATCAAGAATTGGAAGTAATAGGGATTGAGCTAGAAAAATCTTAGTGGCAGTGGGAAGAAAGTTACGGAGTCTTTTTAACGAGGCTGCAGCAGCAAACAACTTCTGGCTAGTAACTTGGAGTTGAGGAACCCAACTCAAGGTGCGATCAATTAAGATTCCTAAATTTTTACACGATTCACTAAAAGGTATTAATTCCCCATCTAAATTGACACTAGGAATCGTTCTCCAGTTTACCCTTGAAATCAATCGCGAACTACCCACTATCATCGCCTTAGATTTTGAGTTTATAAAAATTGGGAAAAGAAGTGGAGAAAGGACACCACCTTGAGGGACGCCAGCAGTCGTATCACACCAAGAAGAGAAATCCTCATCCAGGCGAACCCGCTGCCTGCGCCCATAAAGATAACTGTAAAACCAATCGACAACCGCAGGAGATACATTCATTGAGCGAAGTAAGGCCAAGAGAATGTCAAAATCAACCGTATTGAACGCATTACTGAAATCCAGCAATATAAGTACAGTAAGTTTGCCATTGTCCATGGAATGACGTATATCATCAGTGATCTTAACGAGAGTAGTAGTCGTGCTATGGCCCGGGCGGAAACCTGATTGTAAAGGGTTTAAAAGATTGGCTAAAAGAGCGTTAAGTGAGGGTAGCGGCAAATTAGTTGAGTTTTATTTGAAAATGTTTTTTTTGTGTATATACTATAAAGAAGTTAAAGTTTGTTTACGTCTATTATGTCAAGGATAATCGGATAACATTTTTTTAGTTAAGTATTGGACCAGAAAATAATCAACACATTTGGCAGCTAAGGTATGTTAACGTACATCAAACGAAGGAATGTGGGCTAGTGGCTTTCAAGCGAAGGACTCATCAATAAATGAGTCAATTAAAGGCCTACAATTGTTTTATATCTCTGGAACTATTCACAATTACGAAATGATTATTAGATGGAAATGTAGAGAATTTTGCGTTGTATCACTTTCCATTTTAAAGTCAAAATCGACAGTTTGAGGGTTAGCGGCCTTTTAGTTAAAGGACGGCAGTGTTGAAAACGGGTAACCAATGTACTTATTCTCAATTGTATCTATCAATTAATTCGTTTTGAATGCGTTTGCGGCGTTTGCTGAAATAATGGATATAAGTCTCTTTTTTTTACAACACGGCGGAGGTGCATCGTCACAGTATCAAATTAGTAGTAGTTGCAAAAGACCAAAAACGTTGCCATTATTAAGAGTGTATAACATTTCAGATCCAGAGCTCCCTCTAAACACCAAATTATTGCTTGCCAAGAAAAACACTATGGACATCATTCGTTCGAGGATAGCGACCCATCTCGATTTCTCATCTTCAATCTGTTTTGTTTGTCTATTCCGCTGAAATTCTTCAATCTCATCGACGCTTCTATCCAACTGTTCATAGCACGTCGGTGATCTAGGGATGTTTCGTGAGCTTTGAGACGTAATTCGCCGCGCCCGACCCATCGTCGCGTCGTCGCGCGTCGGATGATTTCGGCGCCCCCCCTATGATGGCGCCCGGTGCGGTCGCACCGCTCGCACCGCCCTAGGACCGCCACTGGTCGACCCTATGAACCTACAGGTCCACCCCTCAGCCATAGGCCATAGTAAAATAATGGTTAAAACTCAGGTTGAAATCAAAAAGGTTGAAATGTTGCAAGCATTTATTCCAATAAAAATGTTTGGTGATTTGGGTTCTTTGGCTTGAGTTTGGGGAGAACATTTTTGAAAAGTTGGCAACCCTGACCTTTAATGTCAACGTTGAGCCGATCGATTGATAAAATCTTTAATTTTCTAGAAGATATTACGTTTCATGAATTAAATAATTGCCTTCTAAAGTTTGGTATAAAAGTGTACCGTATATAAATAATATTCGTGGTCATTTTATTACCACAGCACAGACTAAAGTACAACAACTGTCAACGCGTGGTCTTTACTGGCTGGAGGCGTGTTTATAAATTTCATATTATAATGGATTCAAACAATCCTGGAAGTAGTAATCCTATTGCTGGAGCTCTTACATATCCAACTCAAAATGAAGAAACCATGCAACCATTACCTGTACAGCCGAGACAACCTAGAAATTTACAGGTAAATTTGTATTGATTGGTACACTATGTGAATATGTGAATTCATTGTGCGAATCACATAATTGAGGGACTCATAGGCAGGTGTAATCACGTATGAGAAACGATCAGTTGGTTTACCAATGTCAGACAGTTTGTATATTTTAACTAAATGCCTATGTGCTTCAGACGGCACATAGAAAATATTGTCCCGGCTGTTTTTGTCATCTAGAGAACAGTTTTAAAGCTAAGTCAGAGACCTATCCAGACAACTGATACTAATATTTATATGTAATTTTGTTTGTAAATACATACATACCTACTTAAATAGATAAACAACACCCAGACACTTGGTTTGAATCGAAGCCACAACCCATTGGGTAGCAGCCATGGTGTCTAACCACTAGACCAATGGGCCCTTCCAAATAAATCAATAATAAAAGTTTTGATATTTACATGATTAGTTTATCGCCGAGCGATGCTAAAGGGAGGATCCTCCGACCGAGCGAGTGTGTGTGATGCTCGGCCAGGGCCGAAGCCCCCAACGGTTGTTGTTGGGATGTTGTATATATACTCAATGTACTTTGAAACTGTGCTTGTGCGATTCAGGAACGTGTTTATTTTTGTACTCTCATATGTAGTAGTAGGTTGCTACAAGTTCTTATACACTTTTTTTTTTAACACAGATGTCATTATTTTGCAATGTGATAATACTTTAGGTGGTTCAATGTACTATGCCCTATGTCTATTTTTATTTTCTTTTGGTCTAAGGACATACATGCTTAACCCAGGATGTACCCAGCATTTGCTCAAGGGTGGGCCAAAATTAATAAAAAATAGGTAAATCTAAATGAATCATTTTGCTAATATTTAATTGATAGCTTCAGGTCTGGGTAGGGTGGCAACTGTTGTTATACCCATGTGCTTAACTATCAAGTTTTTAATTATGTGTAGGTACTAAAGTGATATTTAAAAATGTTAGAATGATCCTGCTTAAATGAATATTGAACAAAACTCTAAACTTTTTACAATATCATACATAAATAACCTTTCTCATCTACTTATGTTTTTATAATAATCATCGAAACTCTAAACATGTACAACTGTTTCTATTTCACAGGGTTTACTAAAATTTGCGATGGAAGCAACAAAAGCGGAGGATGCACCTGGAAACTCAAGTTTTGGTCCTATGGATGAAGAGGTAGTAATAATTTATATAACTGCTACTTATAAATCTAGATGCATACAACGAATTGAGATTGAATTTATTTTTTAGTATTCGTACCAAATCTTCTTCATCATCAACAGCCGAAAGACGTCCACAGCAAAACATAGGCATCCCCCTTAACGCTGCTTGGGGGTAGAATATCTGGCACTGCAGTGGTTCCTTGCACATGGAAGCTACCACCTAGTGAATATTATCAGTTTTTACCATCAGTTATTTCATTTCTCACTGAAGGATAATACCTGATTTAGTTATAATGTTAAGTAGACAAACATAACAATATTTTGCAACCTAGTCTTCTAAATACTCTTCTAAGTCACTAGTATAGAATAGATTAAGATACAAAATACCCACCACTGCTATTTGGATTAATGATAAAATACATAAACATCAGTTAGGTATATCTTTACATATTGTACAATTCTTTGTTTTAACACCTAAATTGTCTAAATTCCAGAGACGAAAGTTTCTTGAAGACGCCCTGAAAAGTCTCACAGTGGATATTACAAAAGTATTTAAGGATTCCATCAAAGTTCTGACTGATACAGAGAAGATACACAGTATACAGTTGGGAGACCCCCTGCCTGATGATGTGAAAATTTCCTTCAATAACTTATTGGAATTCATAGATGACATTGATATTGCTAATGGTCAGTATTGTGATCTCCAGATTAGGGATGTTGGAATGGCTAAAAATATCGATATATACTAAAGTATCAATATTTTTAATATATGATATCAATATCGGTTTTGATAAATCGATAAGAAATAAAACAAATAAAAAATATCGATCTATCGGTAAGACGTAAGGATTTTAGAAATGAAATGAAATGAAATTATATTTTTTTGAAATGAAATTATATTTATTTGTCAGAAATGTGGTACGTGCATTTGGTTTAGCGATCTCTGAATAAAAAATATCGTAATCTAGAATTTTATTTTTTTATATTGATCCATTTCGATACATATGTATTTTACATTGATTATCGATACATCGATATTTTTTTAATAAGCTTACTCCAGATCACCAAAAGTAATTTTGTATCCCTACTGACCTAGCTAGAAGGATGGCTACCTGTCTATCTCGCTCGCACAGATGCAATGACCGCATTCTGTGCGAGCGTGACGCAATGTATATACGCCAGAGCGACAGAGACAGGTATAAACAGGTCAATGTACTAAATTCTTCCTGCTAGGTGACCATACATTGTAAATATACAGGTTATTTATTTTGCAATGCGTATATTATTATCACGTAATCAGTATCGTAAAGAGAAATTATTTAAACAATAATATTTTGCATTTATTTATCCACCACAAAAATGTGTTGACGGGGGTAGCCCCTATCACTGCCGTGTGCAGGGCACGGCAGTGATAGGGGCTACCCCGCGCGTCACCACTGCAAGTGGCGAATGCCCCACACGGGGTGACCTTGTGGTAATTTTCAAATGAAGTTATTTCGATATGTTTGTATACAAAAGGCGGGTACAACTAAAAATGTACGCATCTTTATTTTTCTTTATTTTTAAAACAATCTTTACTGTGTCACTCTTCCACGTAGATGTAAGATTACTTTAATAATAGCTGGTTGGATTATCTTAGGTTATTATTGTTATTTGCAGATTTTTACAAGATGGGCGGTTTTGCAGTATTTCCCGTATGCTATGGCAGTGAAAACGATGAGGTCCGTGCGAACGCCAGCGCTCTCTTGGGCGGGTTGTGCCAGAACAATCCGTTCTGCCAATCACGCGCTCTCGACTGCGGCTTGTTGAATATACTTTTAAATCTAGTGCATACGGAGAGAGGCGAAGCACTGGCTAAGTGCATATATGCCATATCATGTAAGTACTGACGTATTGAATGTACTATAATTTGTAGCCCCTCTGGTGGTTGGACTTCACACGTCATTCGAAAGCTAGTTAGGCGTTCACAGACATGAAAGTTTCCTCACAATGTGTTCTTTCACCGAAAGCTAGTAACAATTGCACAAAGACGATTTGCACATGACTAATTAAACAAATCAGATGGGGTTCAAACCTGCTCACTTTGTTTCCATTGCAAGCGCTCGCCCACTGTGCTGTTGCTGTTAAGTATTGTAGTACTAATCTAAGTTTATAATGTATACCTGTTATGGTGTGTAATAAAGAGTATTTGTATTGTATTTTACCAATAAATCCCGTGGGGTGTCTTGGGTGTCCGTAAGAGGCGACTAAGGGAAAACAAGAAGACGGGCAGCAGCGTCTTTCTATAGCATTAACCTACCATCTATACTGCGATCCCCAAGCCGCCTGCCAAGCGTGGGGATTATGGCAACCCCTCCCTTATAAGTGGGAGGCCTTTGTTCAGGAGTGGACGTATATCGGCTGCTGATGATGATGATAATCTATACATATAAAACTACTTGTCCTGACTGACTGACTGATTCATCAACGCACAGACCAAACTGCTGGACTTAGAAAGCTGAAAGGACAATGCCCACCTGTGCCCCAGAAATGCCCAGATAAAGTATACTACAAGATTGCTCTAATAAATAAAAACTAGAATTATGTTGTTAATTTTAAATCATATGAAGCACTGGATAAAAAAAGTAATAATAAGACGTTCTGTTGACATTGCAGTACCAGTGTATCTAACCAAATTGTTTTCACATACATATTGACACTATACAATGGAGACAGACTAGATAATTCCAAATAACTGACATGTTTATCTGATAACATACAGATAAGTATATAAAAGAACACTGGCTTAGCTTATGTGATGATCATGAAGTTCCTAGTGAAAAACTAATTGCAATGCTGTCTGTAAACGATAAAATGTATAAAAAAACCAGTAGGAAGTTATTATGTTTAATGTCCAATATCTTTTGAACTGGTGCTTTATATGACATATATCTTGATATCATATAAATACTGTTAAAAAATTATCATATGACATACAGCTGCAATTTTTGCATTGCATTGCTGACTTTCAGCTCCAAACTAATATGGGCATGGTCCTTTGGGTATTAAAAAATTCCACTCCTAAAGGGGTTAAATAGGGTGGAATAAAAATAATAGCGGGCGTAGCCGCAGGGAACCAATGTACCAATAAAAATTAAATATATTTTCGTTCAGGCGCCGTCCGTGAGTACAGAATGGCGTGTCGGGAGCTGACTGAACAAGGTGGATGTGAGACACTCGCTCAGTTGTTGTGCGATTGTGATCCGACAGTTCGCACTAAGGCGGCCTTCCTAGTCAGTTACCTCTGCTGCAACTATAATGACGCTAGAGGTATAACTTATCTTTACATAGTTGTTTATGTCCCTCTGTTGGGCACGGGCCTCCCTTTAAGATGAAGCGGCTTAGGCCATTGTCCACCATGCTGGCTAAGTGCGGGTCGGTGGACTTCACACGTCATTCGAAAGATAGTTAGGCTTTCTCAGACATGCAGGTTTCCACACGATGTTTTCCTTCACCGCAAGCTAGTAACAATCGCACATAGACGATTCACACATTATTAATTAAGAAATCAGAGGTGCGAGCCGAGGTTCGCACCTTGTTTCCAAGGCGTTCGCCCACTGAGCTGTTACGGCTAACATAGTATACCAGCTTTCAAATAAAAGAAACCGCATTCAAACCCGTCCACTACTCAGAGAGCTACGATGACACGGACAGATACACAGACAGACATAGGCGTCAAACTTTTACCTTTATTTTTCTTTTGACGCGGGGGTAATCTTCCAAAGATCGCCGGGAGCTGTGGGGCTCGACCGGGGTATGTGGGATTCTTACCCACTAAAACCCCCGCGGCTGTCGCATCGGCACATGAGAGCGGGGACCCCAGGGCTCTCAGGTGGGATCTGCACTAGGGGCCCCTCAGTGCCTTGCCTTTGAGCCAGCCGCAGGGGGACGCATTGTAGCCCCCCGGAACCTGACACGGTACTCACGGGGACGGGGGTCGCAACCCCGCCGCTGTCCTCCTCGGAGCCGCCGCCGTACTTAATGGACGTTCAAAGGGCCCACACCCCGAACGTCCAGCGACTCCGAGAGCGACAGGTTTTTAACTCCCCTGTTTTAACCCCCTTTAAAGTCACCCTCCGCGTCGTCACTAGCGCGTTGTCGACCTTCAAAGACATTCGATCTTTTGTGTCTGTAATTTCACCAGCTACAGTGCCCTTCATACCGGAACACAACAACGTTTATACATTTCTGCTTGGCGGCAGAATATTTGACACTGCGGCGGTAACTACCTGGACGGTTGCTTGAAAAAACAAACAGGCTGTATTATTGATATTACACCAGCCGATAGTGTCTCTAGTAAGGATAACAATTCTCTCTGAGTATAAAAAACCTAATTATATGTAAGTATAAAAATAATAAATAATGTCCTCTTGGCTGATACTGTGATGTATGTAACTATATATCAATTGTATATGGTAGTTTAGCTAATGTCTGTCTTATACTTTCGTATCGAACGGTTGCGTTTTGATAACGAATTCCCTGGATTAGCTGACGTTCCAGTTAGATAGCCGTTATTTGTCAGATACGACCGTCAATCTTAGACAAAATCAGCAATACGTGACTGTGAAAGGGACTGGGCAGGGGCTGGGTTCAACTTCTAGTAGTTCAAAGTCAAAACAGCCTAGATTGAAATGTTGCCGTGTGTACTAATAATAGATTATTTATAGTAGTTGTTGGTCTTCCTAAAACAGTATTAATAAAAATTTTAAAAGGTGTGTTTTAGCTTGACGCCTGTGTCTGTCAGTATAATATCTTAAGATGTATGTACTTCAGCTAGTATACACAAAACAAACTGTAAAAATAAACAAAAATAACTATTCAAAATATTTTTCTTTACAGAACGTTTCATAAAACTGAACATAGTTCGTATAATAGTACAACGGATTAAAAAAGGACGAGACAGGACTACTGAGCATCTTCTGAGCGTCCTGCTTGCACTGCTCGGTGACATGAATATCACCGTACTCCGCCAATGTGCAGAACTTGATGTCGACTTGAAGAAGACCCTGGAAGACCATTTGCGGCACCCAGACTTGGCCGACGACAGGTTCAGGGAAGAGAAGGAGTACTGCCGTGAATTGCTGAAGATCCTGCAGAAAAGTCCACCAATCTATGTGGTGGAGAATGCTGATAGATAAATGATTTGAGTGTGGGTGTTGGATTAATTTTAGCAGTTGATGTTGAGAGATTGTTGAGGTGTTTTTAATGTGATGTCTATTGAATTGGTCAATGTTATAATCTAAGAAGCAAAGCTGTTGTTTTGTCAGTCCTGATGGGTGATTAGCCAGAATTGCCCTGTCTAAATAAAAAAAAATATATAAAAGAAAAAAAATATGTATGTATATCAATGTTATAATATATGCGAAGCTCAAAGCATGTCGTTTGGTACAGCCCTGACGGGTGATTGGCCAACATTGCCCTGTCTGAATAAAAGTGTTAAATAAAAAATTCTTAAAAAAATATATGTAATTATACAGAAAAAAAAATAAACATAAAATGTCTGTAAGTATTAACTTATATCAATGTTTCAATATATAAAGCTCAAAGGAAGAAATTTTGCACAGTCCTGTGATCTGTTTAAGCTGTGTGTTGTCTGTATATCAGTGTTAAATTTTAATTAATAGAGAACTATAAAATAAAAATACTCTGTACACATAATAAGGTCCCATGTCTATGAATGGGCCTGATAAGCGTTTTTAAGTGTTAGATGTATAAATTAAAAATTAATAAAAAAGGCTAATAATAAACAGCTGGATAGAATTTGACGAACCATAACTAAGAACCATCTTGATTAAACCAGGTTTTTACATAACAAAACCTCATTCAAATCCATCTGTCCTTTTGAAAGCTACTTATTAATCTTACTATGCCCCAAAAGAATTGCAACGAATTAATACAGACACATACTCGGCTTGTGGGAGCTTCGTAAACATCAATATACTATCTAAGTATATCGACGTTTGTAAAGCATCTGCTTTGTCATCCAGTACATTGTGTCGTTTTTCCGGACCGAGACGCGGCGACGGTTAACTGAATGTTTTTTTTGGCAAGGCTTATGAAACCAGGTCAGCTACTTTATTTATGTTATACTTTGATATCTCTAAGCTGCAGAAATACACTAAAACTAATCACAAATATGCACTAAATATTTAGTGAGCCATGCGACAGAGACTACGCTTTACGAAGCTCAACTGAGACACTAGCCGATTATGGTGAGCATCGATATACTAGTTGTACTAGTATCTACTATATCGATTATGGCGGGCTATCTGATTAGATCTGATCAAATATGAATCTGCTAATTAGTGCTCATAAATGAACTGAGTATAATTCACCTAAAATGGGTGACCAATTTTCAAATAACTAGTAGGATTTTAAATGTAATAAGGCAAGAAATGTCATATAAAAGATTTTTAAATTCCTACTACATATCTAATTTTTCTTAATTTTGCTCAACCATATACCATAAAGTGACGTCATCCGGCATTAGTATATCGATGTCATCCGGTATAACCATTGTCAACCAAGCGTACTGCGTGTAAGGCATTTCAGCAGTTCCTTTATTATATTTACAAGAATTTGTACAGTGTACATACTTACATATTTATTATTTATGGTCAGAGAAGTTCCTTTGTTGGTGGTCTGGATAGTATGAAGGTACCTACTCAAAAACCTGTAACATCTATATAACCCATATCATGCAAATAAATATAATATGATTGATTGATTAATATCACTAGTCTTAACTATACCTGTACCTAAGTATGTAATATTGCAATTATATGATACATACCTATCAACTACAAATGATTTTGTATTAATTTACTTATGTTTATAATGCTATTTCCATAGACATTGTTGACGCACTATGTAATCTCTGAGACAATGAACAACATTTATAACAATAAACAGAAACTCTGACATTAAATTACTTTTATTTTGACCCTTAATCTCAGGAGCAAGTAGGGTTGCCAACTTTTTTTGACACAAAAAAAGTATAAAATGGTTTGGATAGGAAAAAAATAAAGTATTTGGAAGAAAAAAAGTATTTTTCAAATGTTATGTTTTTATTGTATTAAAAACGTATTTTTGTGTGCTTTTAGCACACGCTATCAATTTTTTGTTATCTTTAAATGTTTCAAAGCTGGTTTGACAATTAATATTTAAATTTAAATAAATAAACAATTCCTTTTTAATTAAATTTATTGACGCTCTATTTCTCTCTTCTCGCCACTTCATTGCCAGATTCATTGCTGAAAAAACTCTTACTTACTTAACTATTTAACGGTACACTGTGTACCCATAAGGAGTAGGTATTTTGTTTTACGCATCACAGTAAAGGTTGAAAATAAAGTATTTTCACATACTTTATTTGTATGTAAAAGTATAAAGTATGATTACCAAAAATAAAGTAGGATACGTTATTATAAAGTATGGTTGGCAACCCTAGGAGCAAGAGAGATATTAAGTACCTATCTGATATTAGACGTCTTATGTCCTGACCTATACGGGCAATATTAGTAAGTATTTAAATATGACGGGGTTGTTGACTTGTGGTTAGACACCCGCTGGCCGCTATCCAATAGATCGTGGGTTCGATTTCCACCATATGTCAGGGAGTTCTATCTATCTATTTAATTATGTATTTACAAAAAAAGTATATTACTTACTACTACTTACTTATAAAGTATTAGTAGCATCAGATCTAAGCATCAGATATCTGTTTCCATAGTACATACAGGCTCGGCCTAGGTTGGGGTCGGATGTCCGTGTGTAGATTGGTTGATTCTCAGTAGTTCCATTGATCTTTGTATTATTATAAACCATAGTACGTACTCTGGGTCAATATTTTTGCTATTGCGGGGAAACCTTCAATTTGTTCCCCAGCAATAGCAAAAAGATTGACCCAGAGTACCTAAGTACTTTGGATCATGTGGGAAGTGCAAGAAGCTTCAGATGAAACTGGAGGCAACGCTTGTGATTACCTAAGGGCCTCCGCCGACACGATACTTTTTGCATCCGCGTTCGGCAACTCTGTTGCTTTTCGGAAGCTTGATACCGCAGCCGATCGCGAACCCCCGCACACTACTAGCAGATAGCGACCAGCGATTTCGACGCTTTCCGGTCGCTGGATGCAGCAACCGCGCGCTACACCACGCACACTACAGATGCCAGTCGCCGCGACTTTGGTAGTTCCGGGGTTCCCAACTTTAAGGATTTCTCCCTAAATAAATGGGGCATAATACATTGAACTATTTGTATTCTGATTACGTAACATTTATTAATGGGCAATGTTATTAATCTTAAAACCGACTTGTAGTTAAGATCTTAGTGTAAAAAACTTGCTTCGAGGAAAATATATTGAGTTTGATTAATTTTGTTAAAATTTTATTCGTTGAAATATTTTTTCGTACCGTGCAAAGCCGCTTGTAGTGTATGAAATTTAAAACAATCTAAATAAATAGGTACCTAGGTACTTATTAGATATAAAATCAGTCACTATCCGTGTTATACGTATAGTCGCTCCTGTTTGTTTGTTTCCTTAATCTAAACTAAACATTGAATTTTGACCCAATTTCTACAATCATTTTGAGGGTTTCGGTACGTTTTAATATTATACGTAGGTATAATTATAATGTATAATTATAAGGTTTAAAACTCCGGCGAGGGAAGCTGATGTCAGTTAATATGTTATGTTAAGCACCGACTTCAATACATTTTCGTTATATAGTACTTTTTAGATCATAATAATATCGTTAAAGTCGGATTTTAATATACTAGAAATATTTTATTTAATCTTTTTATTGACTTTACCTATTATAACGCTCTGAATGCATGAAACTACCACGCAACTAGAACAACTATGCTAGACTTTACTAGGAACAAAACAGTGCATTATATACTAAAGTACCGAACTGATTTTGATGAAGCTATTACAACAAGAATTACCGCAATCGGATTTGTAGCTTCTGAGAAGTATGGGAATAAACATATATACATACACACACAGACACACATATATGTATGTATATATGTCGCAGCCGGGTCATTAGTATAGGCTGTCAATTAATACTAAATGTCCTGTTAATTCTAAAATGTAGGGTATGAGGTCAATAGTATCAAAGTCAAAGTCAAAATAACATTATTATGTATAGGTCCCACGGAGGCTTACACAAAAATAATTTTTACGCGGCCGCTACTGAGAAGATTTTTTTTTTTATTTATTTAAGGACAACCAACAAGACTTACACTAATACATTGCATTTTTTACATTGGTGAACTTAAAACTAAGTGCAAGCTTAATTATAGGTCGCCACAGCATGCAAAAAACGCGTTAATCTTTGAAGACACTCAGCGGGCATGTCCTATTTTGTGAATTTTTTTTTAACAATTGTGTAAACAGTTTTACAAATTATGTATAGGTAGCCTTAAAATTCTAAGCTTACATGATTTGAGCAGTTCAAGCCCACGCAGTTTTATCCTCCAGGTAAATCGAGATTTTATAATAAGCCTTTTTTGACAATCGGCTTCAAAAAGTTTAAATTTCTTCATTGGAAGATCTCGGATATCCTGTGGCAGTTTGTTATAAAAGTGTATACTTTGGCTCATAAACGATTTGCCTGTTCGGTGGAGACGCGTAGCATGTACAACAAGATCGTGTTTGGGTTGTTATTTGACAAGTAAAGGTCAATGTCTTGTTGTGTCTTAAATGGAAGGTAGAAGTATCGTTTTCACAAATTGTAATGGGAAGGGAGACTAACAATAGCCGAAGGGGTTACTCGGATATACATATGCTTAGATGCCCATATATAGTCTAACATATGTCAATTATTATAATATGTATACGCGTCGAATACAGAACCTCCTTTTTTAAGACGGCTAAAAAAATAAAGTATAATTGGGGATCACTTGATTTGATTTAGGGAGGAAACATTTTTAACCGACTTCAAAAAAAAGGAGGAGGTTATCAATTCGGTTGTATGTTTTTTTTTTATGTTTGTTACCTCAGAACTCTGTCGTTTACGAACCGATTTGGAAAATTATTTTTTTAATTGAAAGGATATGCTTCCAGATTGGTCCCATTTTTTTCAAAAACAGGTTCTGATGATGGGAACCATGAGTAACTGAGGGAACTCCTTAAATATTATAGGCATACATATAGCGTTTTTGGTATTTTTAGAAACTAGTCAAGCATTTTCATTCAGAAAGTATCATTTGGTGAAGTGGATCTGATGAAGAAGGTCATAGACGGCCACCGGAACTTTGTAATAAAATTAACAATCCATCCTATCCTAGCCGTGCCTACTAAACGTAGAACTACCGAATTTGGAATCGATGGATAGTTCTCGACGAGTAGTTGCTAGAAAAATGGAGATCAGGGTTTGATGGTTGAGCAGGAAGGTTGTCACGGGATCTCTGCACCAATAAACATAGACCCACGAGTTTGGGTTCGTTGGGTAGCTCTCGACGACTAGTTGCTAGAACAATGGTGATCAAGGTCTGATGATGGAGCAAGAAGGTCGTCACGGGATCTCGGCACCAACAAACGTAGACCTACCGAATTTGGACTCGTTGGATAGGTCTCGACGAGTAGTTGCTAGAAAAATGGTGATCAGGGTCTGACAATGGAGCAAGAAGGTGGACACGGGTTCTCGGCACAAATAAATGTAGACCCACCGAGCTTGCAGTCCATGGTTCTCGAGAACTACGAGTAGAACACCTAGATATCTTCGGTTTATGGCAATTGGTTTGTTTTATTAAGATATTGTCACATCTACATTTTTTTAAATTTTTGCTTATGCTTATATTTTAGTGATGGTTCATAGTTGTGTTATGTAGTGGGTGTTTTTAAAATAAATATTAAACTGGCTGTTTTTCAGAATAAAATATAAGTTTTTAAAAGTTAACCTAATAATACACCAAGGGAACCACTAAAAAGAATAAAATAAAAATATTTTTTACAAAAAAAAGAACCGCCTTCAAAATGCAACTAAAAGAATTCTAAGAATTAGTGGTTTTTACATATACATAATACATTGTTGGACTTGGGCTACAACATATTATAAATACATATTACTATCGAAGTCGGTGCCTAACGTCTAGCAAATACTTACAAGGGCAGTAGGTACCTAACTGTTTTCCAGTTTGGCGCCGTCTTTGATAGTAATATGTATTTATAATATGTTGTAGCCCAAGTCCAACAAAATATATGTAAAAACCACTAATTCTTAGAAATTATTTCAGGCCTTTTAGTTGCATTTTGAAGGCGGTTCTTTTTTTTGTAAAAAATATTTTTTAAGAGTAGTAGTCGGCCCGGTGCGGAACGAGACTCGTGCAATATGTGTTCAGTGTAATAATAAATATTGACGATGCTAAACGTTACCATGGACTCTTATAAAGCTGCACTCCTTCTTGCTTTACTAATAAAGTGAAAATATAAATCACGGTGAAGGCGGTACTGGCTACATCCAATTACCAGTTTTCAAAAACCTATGTGTTGAAGCAAACATTATCATTCAATCATTCATGTAGATTTGTGTTAAAAATCATGTAGAAGGTGAAATATATATTTTTGCAATACGTGCTTTCTTTGAAATTAAAAACCAAAGCAGCAATATTCCTTAAAAAGTGGTAACTTAAATCGACCCCGAAAATAATCTAGAATACCATAAAAAGTTGGTAACCCCCCTAAGTCAAAACATGTCACACCAGCGGTACCGTTTGAATCCAATACACTGTAACTTCAGATACAGTGTTTTGAATTAACAACGTTCATTCGATTTCTTTTAACCTGTTTGATGTTATAGCATTCATATTTTTTTTTACTTTTTATGAAAAATACTGAGATATTGCAATGCAAATTACACTGTTTTTACTAAAAACTACAGGCCTGAAATAGTAAAACACGGCAATTGATGATGCAGTGCATTGTCCAAATAATCTTCGCGGATTGCAAGATACAGTGTTTTGTCAAAACAAAGTAGAAGGGCTAGCGCGACGCGGCTGCGCCAATCAGATTGAGGCTGGGCTATCGATTTCAATTATTATTGATCGATCTGGCCGAGAGCGACGGCGGCGCAGTGGCTGGAAAGTATGAGCTGATGAACTAATACGTACTGAAATTTAAAAATAAATATAGTATTATAAATACACTAAATATTAAAATAAATCTATCTGGAGAGGAAATGTTGTTTTTTAAATATGACTAAATTACAGCTACTACGCAAGGAATGTGGAATCGAATTCCATAGCCGCACTGCTTGCATGGTAAAAAAAAACATTATAGCTACTATAATAATGAGGAGGAACTTCAAAATGCAGAGATATACTGGAACGTCAAGGCTTGTCACAAGACACGAGCAAGGAATAACGCTCACAAAGATAAAGAGGAGATTAAGGATTGTTAAGTATACAATTTAGAAAATAAAAAATGTACCAGTTCCGCCACTGACGGATTAGCAGACATTCTAGTTGAGCCCGAAATTCCGACACGATCATATTTCCGCAGACCAAAGATGAAATGAATACACAAATTTTACAATTGCTCCAGTTTATTAAGAAGCTCCTCAGTTGCATCTAGAAACATACATTAGCATAATCGAAAAGAGCTAAAGATCAAGCAAAAAAGATTTTTGTCTGACGCAGAAGAAATTTTTGGAGACGCTTGTGAGACTGATAAGAGTAAAAGATCTTCTTACTTATACCTATCTCCAACATGAGATTCCCAAGAAATATTATAATCAAACAGAACTCTAAGAATTTTAACTTTATTTGAGTATGCAATTGGTACGGAATCGAAAACTAAACTGGAGAGTGAGTTAATGTCAACCAGATTCATCACGTATCCGCCACCAAATATGATAGCCTGAGAATTAGTAGAGTTCACTAACAAGCCAATTGATTTTGCCCACTGACTTATGCTATCTAAATCTTTATTAAGCGTATATATCGCTTACCGAAGCTTATCAATATTGGCATGACGATAAAGCTAAGGATGATGATGAAGAAAGAATGCCTAGAAGTATGTCAAAATAAACAGAATTGAAGTCACTACCAAGATCCAATAATACCAGAATAATCAGTTGTTTGCTTTCTATAACCAAGCGTCAAACATCACTTATTTTTACTAAAACTAAGGACTAAAAGACAATTAGGTGTAAAATAGTCTGTCATTTGTTTGTAAACAATAAATACCTTCCAGGACTTCCAGAACAGAACAAGGAGTGTAGATATAGGACTAAAATTTGTAACAGAAAAATTTGGCTGTTTGGGAAAAGGAATGACAATGACAAGCGTTCTTCCCAAGACGGGAAAGAACAGGATTCAATTTAAAAGTTTAAGAAACGAGTGATTATTGGACAAGGATTGGTCAAGGTTACTTCAATGTTAGGTAACAACAATTTTAACTGAAGACCATGATGATATAATTCCCAACCCCCTCAGTAACCGAACTCAAAGAGAAAGGAGAAGATAAAGGCAAAGATAGCTAAGAGAGACAATTTAAAGTGGACAACTTAACATTATCAAGAGTAACACAAGTGACTTCTAAAAATGTGCATTAATTGAAATCAAGATCTAAATATGGAGCATTCTCAATAGAAAATACCAAAATATATCAAGAACTGCCACGTCTGTGCAGTATTATGGTTCTCCAACTTATACCTACCAATACACTTTTAGGCCCTGTTTTCCCAAGTCAATACACTGTAACTATATGATACTGTGTATTGCCTTAACAATATCTTCCTTAGCTTCTGACAACTATTAGAGCAACACAAGTTATCGACGATAATTCATTATGTATACTCTAAATATATATAAAACTTAATAGGCTGGATAACTTATAAAATTATTTTTAAATTGGCAGCAAACACTAAAAACTTTCTAACGAAAATTTTGGAGTAATCTTGAAAAAACTAAAAAAATCTATTTTGCTCATTTTCTCAAAATCAGTTTTTCGTAGTTACAGTGTATTGGATTCACACGTTACAGCGCACAGTGGGCGTTAAAACAAGCTTCTCTTTCATAAGATTTTTGATAATGTATTTCTTGTGGTTTTTAAATACAAACAACCGTATTCATAATCATAACGATATAAGATCATTGCGTTCGATTACCACAATACGTAGGTACTGAAAAGACTTTTTAAATAAAATAAATAAATAAATATTTCGCAAGCTTTAAGTGATTTTAAAGATGCACTAGGGGTTATGAAAATGGAGAAAATTTTATCCCGCAGTTCAATCAAGGTTTCATGAACTGGCCGTTTTTCATTTATGTAAATTACTTTGTTGCTTCGGAAGCGCAGGGAAACCGCTTGCTTTAGAAACTGAAGAGCTCCGGGCTCTTTTTTACACTTTGCTAAATGCGACGAAACGCGAAACGCGCGAAGTAAGTTATTTATTATTGGTTTGGACAATACAGGCCGACTGAAAATAAGATGAAAATGAAATGACGACGTGTAAAGGACGAAGTTTTCTTGCATGAAATTATTATACAATATGCGTTGTTACTGATTGTTTAAAACCTATAAACAATCTATACCTAAGGCCTCGTTTACGGAAACGCGGGGCGTCGCGCGTCGCGTGTGGCGTGGCGTCTCGCGGCGCGTGGGACGTTTTTATTGTTTACGTAGCGGCGGCGCGTGAAGCGGCGCGTATCATCGCACGCGTAAACACAAACTTATAGCAATATATGATGCTGTTTATAGAGACGCGGGGCGGGAAGAGTGGCGGTGCCCGCCGCTGCGCCCGCGGCGGGCACCGCCGCGTGCAACGGCGGTGCAACTTACTTTTTAACATACAATTTTCTTCTTCTAAAAAAATTGATCATATCATACTCCATTGCGATGGTGACTACGTCTGTGTTGCATGATTACCAAATAGACTGGCAGAAGGTTCCGCCACAGGCATCGCTTCATCGAGAATCGCCGCTGCGTGCGCCGCCGCGATGAACGCCGCGTGAGACGCGGCGATGACATCCGCGGGCGCCGCCGTAAAACACGCTCCATTTCAAGCAAACGCGTGTAAAATCGCTTCTCCGTAAACACACTCATACAACGCCCTACATTTGAATTTAGTGCGGGCCGCGCCGCCACACGCGACGCGCGACGCCCCGCGTCTCCGTAAATGAGGCCTCAGTACTAACTGATGACGGGCCCGGTCTAGTGGTTAGTAACCCTGTCTCCTACCCAACAGGTCGTGGGTTCGATTCCCACCAAGTGTCTGGGTGTTTATCTATATAAGTATGTACTTACAAAAAAAAGTATATATGTATTAGTATCAGTTGTCTGGTTCCATAGTACAGGCTCTGCCTAGTTTGAATCAGATGACCGTGTGTGAATTGTCCCAGGATATTAACTAAATACGTGCAAGCGATGCTGCAGGATAAAGCTAGTACATAATATACAATACAATACAAATACTCTTTATTGCACACAAAAGAAATATACATTTGAAATTAAAACAATTAGAAACAGTGAACAACAAGGCGGACTTATCGCTAAAGCGATCTCTTCCAGTCAACCTTGGGGTACAGGACAGAGCATTTTTATGGGCAGGTGCAGTTATATAAATAAATTAAGTGGATTAAAAAAATATATATATATCTTAAAAAAATTAATAAAAAAAAAAAAAAACTACATATTATAATATATTATGATAGACTAATACATATCTATTACCAAGAAAGTGAGAGAAGATCAATTTTTTTAAAGCTAATGTTCAAACTTAAGTGCATTTACTTGAATCATACTGTAAAAACTTCTACACTTGCCAACTCTGGACAAATTATAAAAGGAGGTCATTGGATGGTATTCGTGTACAATATAATAACATTTTCAGACACCTCATGGGTTTTAAATAGGTACTGTAGTGCCTCTAGCAAGTTTACGGAGGCGCGTCTGAACACGTTCAATGCCATTCAGAGAAGCTGAATTGCTTCATATATGGCCAGGGTTGGTCAGTGTAGAAACGGTATTATTAAAGAAATCACGGACCGTTGGTCTATAACGAACATGTGTAGACGTTGGCGTGAAATAGCTGCTTAAAATTCTTTTTTTTACTGGAATGTCTGTTTTTTTGTTTAGTTTGGTTATTATTTATTTATTCTGTTTGGTTTCTTCCTTTTTTTTGTCAATGTGTCTTTGTATTTTTTTTTGTATGGATCAAGAGTCTGAAATAAACGTATATTATTATTAAATACATTGGTTTAATTAAAAGGCAGATGAAGTTCTCTTTTTATAAAAAAAACTACGCATTTGTAGTTTTTTTTCTGTCTAAATTGTTCTTATTGTGCTTGTTTATCGTAAAGATTATATAATTAAATAATACCTGAAAATTGTTTTGGGTGAAGTATATAATATCATTTTTTTAATATTTCATTCAACTTCTTGATTATGTATTTGCATTTCAAAGTTCTTAAGCGATTTTACCATTATTCAGAAGGATTAGTCAAATCCTGGTGACTTAGATGCAAAGCGAACTTGTTTTTTTATAAAGTACCTACTGGGTATTAGTTTATACATACTTATATGTATATCAACATAATAACAACGACATCTATAATACCGCAATAGCAGCATGTGATATTTGTAAAAGGGTTAAGGTTGAAACTCAGACGGTTTTGTTACCATAACCGTAACGTGACCAAAAAGATTCAGCTTTACAATTCAAACACAAAAAAAGGGGAAACAAATTATATTTTGATACATTTGGAATGTTGTCACAACATTTAATGTTGTTAAGTAAAAATAAAATTGTGATTACTAAGTAATTCGATGTTATGGTAATTTTAACAAATCCGTGTATTTGAACTACATAAAATATATTTCATTTTTCAAAAAAATTAAGCTAGTGAACCTTATTTTTGGCCCACTGTGCATCGATGACAGCAGTCGCTAAAACGCGGTGCAGCATTGATGCGGTTGCTAAAACGCGCGACTCCGATACAGCGACCGAGCGCAAGGAGTAGCTCAATGGTCGCTAATGAGTTGCTAAAACGCGATGCAGTCGCAAAGTTGCCAGTCGTTGCAGCTAGAAAACGCTAGTGGGCGGAGGCCCTTAGTGAAGATCTGAATACATACAATACATAAGATAAAGAAATACATATCACTGTCTCGTTCTTATGTGTGTATGTAGAAAGAGAGTGGTCGAACAAGGTGGGATTTTTACACACTAAAACCGGTTGTTGGATCGCCACATGAGTGAGGGGGGGAGTGGGGGGGGGGTTCTCCGGCGGGATCTAGTAACCTTGAGCTCCTTGACTGAGTCCGCCGTCGGGTGACGCATTGTAGCACCCTAGAAGCTGTCAAGATTAACCTCGCGCCGTTCTCGGAGTCGCCTCGGTACTCGGTGGACGTCTGTAGCCCATACCTGAAATGTCAAATTCTCTAAACGGCCCTGAGTCAGTTTATGATAAGGTCAGCTTTTTTTTCTTGACGCGGCGGAAATCTTGCAAAGATCCCCGGGAGCTGTGGGGCTCGACCGGGGTATGTGGGATTCTTACCCACTAAAACCCCCGCGGCTGTCTCATCGGCACATGAGAGGGGTCCCCAGGGCTCTCCGGTGGAATCTGCACCAGGGGCCCCTCAGTGCCTTGCCTTTGAGCCCGCCGCCGGGGGGCGCATTATAGCCCCCCGGGAACCTGATACGGTGCTCAAGGGGACATCAAATTCATTTATTCAAACAAAACAATATTTTATTAATTGTGTAAGACGCATGACGATTATTTAAATCTTTAGCATAATAATATATAGAACTTCTCTTTTTAGTCACACAATAATAAAACATCATAAATCACAAACAGTAAAGAGAATAATAATAAATCACTTACAAGTGTTTATCTTCAAACCATATTGATATCCTGATGAGGGTAGACCGTTGAGTGTTCCGTGACCGTTGTATGAATGTCCTTGTCTCAGCTTGCACCTCATTTATATAGGCACACCGGCTGGGGTGCTAACAATTGCTAGCTATTTTAAAACTTAATCCAAAATTTGGATAAACAATATTTTTTGTTTTTCCATTTTGACCATGAATAAACAAACGGCTGGGGTACCTACCGACTATGGAACAGGCAACATAAAGTTAGCGATGCATGTGAAAAACATGATTCCTCCAAATTCACACCACAGACGTTAAGTGTTTGCCCTGAGAAAAGTACACGCACAAATTATATACTTACATATTACATTTGAACAAAAAAATATGAACACAAAGAAATAATTATCGCTGACAATTTTCTTTAATCGAAACACGTCCAAAATGAAATGACCGCATGAATGACATAACAACATGCTTTTACTGTCAACACTGAAAAAAGATTTATTCTGAAAAAAGGTTTAATTTGACAGCAAAATCCCCATTTACAAAATGATCCGCCATTTATTGAATTCATTTGTTACAAAAAAATGTTATAAATGAAGAACCGCTCTACTGAATTTGTGCAAACTTAACATAAACCATCTACTAAATAGTTCGAACAAAGCCTAAACATTTGGTTTGGATATGTGAGCGCGTTCTTGAGTTATAAAATTACAACGAAAAGTGACATTGATTTTTATAGATATATACTAGCTGACCCACGCCGCTCCGCCCGCGCTTTTATTACATTTTGTTCCCCTTTTCTCCTTCTTCCCTTGATTTATTTCTCTCTCTCTCTCTCTCATAAGGAAAAATCTTATTGTATGCTCTCTCTCTCTCATCTATCTTTCCCCTCCCCCTTTGGTCCACGTCACACTCCCCCTCTTTTTCTCCCCGTTGTCCTCTCCCTAAACCTCCCCCCTGCCTCTTCTCCCACCGTGTCAGCGGCATGAAATATACTTTATGACCTATTCTCAGACCTATCCGATATGCACACGAAACTTCATACAAATCGGTTCACCCATCTATTTGATGACCTTACCTAACGTTGCTTAACCTTAACCTAGCGATATGAAATGTACTTTATGTGACCTATTCTCACACCTACCCGATATGCACATAAAATTTCATACAAATCAGTTTACCCATCTATTTAATAACCTTACCTAACGTTGCTTAACCTTAACCTAGCGGTATGAAAAATAGATATCGAGGACTTTTTTGTAGACCTTGTTAAGGTGTACAAATTGTACAATACTGACCTACATTATTTTGATCTATCTCGTAGGGTTCAGCCAGCGTTTGCAATGTAAGCGCAAAAAAAATTGTTTATTTACGACATCATATTAGAAACCTCTAAAATGATCAGTGTTTCTCTACTATATTATGCATGTATTTTACATAAAAACCTTCCTCTTGAATCACTCTATCTAAGAAAAACCTCATCAAAATCCGTTGCGTAGTTTTAAAGATCTACATAGGGACAGACAGACAGCGGGAGCGACTTTGTTTTATAATATGTATAGAAGAATAGATGAGCATCGATATATCGATGGATATGAGTGATTGATTTTGTGTGGCGGACCTAGTGCAAATAGGGCGCCGCGGCCCGGCAGTGTACAAACTGCTCTCAAGTAGGTAGGTACCTATGCAACGTATTGTAGGCGCATGTCTTTGAATCTTGTTTTTTAACCGACTTCAAAAAAGGAGGAGGTTCTCAATTCGTCTGTAGGATATATACATTTCTTTTTTCTTATGTATGTTCGCGCATAACTCTGGAAATTATGAACCGATTAGAAAAAAACTTTCTTCTATCCATTCTATAATCCGTTGATTGGGTCCCATAAAAAAATTATTGCTTACGAATAAGTAGTTCCTGAAAAAACAAGAATGGAGACCGCGCAGGAAACCTGCAGGAATGCCTATAAGATGACGTTTTTGTCGCTTTTTAAGGACAAAAATGGTCATAACTCTGGAAAATATTTATCTATTGTAATGATTATTTCTTTATTCGAGAGAGTAAACTACTATGATGATTCCATGCAAATTTCTTTACGACCGGATAAATTGTTTCTGAAGAAACATGAATTATGTAAAACTATGACGATAATGTGATCATAACCTACCTAGATCATTTTACCGTCTTCGATGGTTCAATCTTTTAGTATGAAAATATCACTAAAAAGTAGGATAAAAAAAAATGAACCGACTTCAATAACACTGAAAAGTATAAAATAATTTAAATATTATTGAAGTTGGTGCCAAATCAAATATACACAGCAGGTACGCCAACACCAACTTCTATAATATTTAAATTATTTTATACTTTTCAGTGTTATTGAAGTCAGTTCGATTTTTTGTAAAAATATTTTATTGTTGTCAGAGTACAAGTATAGTTATACTTACCCCTATCCATTGACTCCGATGTGAAATGTATGGAAAAGTCAATCGTAAAGTTAGATATGAAAGCAGTGAAATCACTCATCTCGGATAGGAAAGGGTATTTTTTCACTGCAAAAAAAGATTCATAGGGTTAAACATAACTTTTTTATTTATTTATAAACATACCTAGTTAAGTTTTTGTACTGTCAATTAGTTGCCGAGTATACACGCTGTAGCGAGCTAAGAAAGCATAAAAAAATAAAGAACGCTCGAAAATTTTCCTCCACTTCCTGCTGTTTCATTCTTTAAATCCGATGACAAATTAACAGTTTTCTCTTAACTACATATTGACAACTATCACGCGGTCTTGCTCGTTACTATCCTCCACTTCCTCATCCGAGCTCCATTCGAAGTTTAGTCCTGTCACTTCTTGGAACCATGCGTGGTAATAGCCGGGGCGAACGAATCCTGGAAATAATATTTAGTGAAAGACTTGAAAAAAGAATATAGAAATTGGTCTTGGGTGTTTCGTATTCCAGAAAATAATTCAGGTAGTATGTAGGTAAGAACTTTCGCGGTCACGAACGGTGTAACACCTTTAGGACGACTATCACTTGCACGAGCCGACCCAAAATACGTGTACGTACCTAATGTTGTTCAAACTAATTTGATTGAAAACTGGTACACCGTTCGTGGTGGTTCATGTCCACGATAGTACCCATATCACAATTTTATATTTAATTTAAATGCAAATGGATGAATATGGCGAATTTAAATTTCTGCAATAATAAATTAATTGAATTGAATTTTTGATGATGTGAATAACTTGATGTGGATTTGAACGTGATTACAAATTATTTTGTATTAACAGATTCGACATCAATATTAAATTATATTAAGATAGGACATTTTAACATTTTATTAAGCGAATGCTGTAAACCCGTGGGGTGCCGGGTTAGAATTGCATCCCCCCATCTGATTCTCCTCTCGTTGGGTGTCGTAAGAGGCGACTAAGCGAGAACAGGAAGACGGGCAGCAGCGTCTTTCTTCTGGATTTATCTTCCACCTATACTGCGATCCCCAAGCCGCTTGCCAAGCGTGGGGATTATGGCAACCCTTCTAAGGGAGAGGCCTCTGTTCAGCTGTGGACGTATTTCGGCTGCTAATGATGATGATGAATGCGTTTAGAAAGAAAGAAAGAAAAGAAAGAATATACATTTATTTGACACACACAATAACAAAATTGGTAAAAATTAACAGAAAGGAAAAAAGAAAACAGGAGTTGTGTGGGGCCAAAAAGGATGTTGCCTCAGCATGTTGCTGTGCCAAAAATTAATCTGACACAGCGCTGGTATTCTGGCAACACCTCAAAGGTGGCACGTTTATATCTCTGAGGTTTATATCCCCCACTGTTTTGCTACTTTTCATCTGCCATAGCAGTCAAGCGACGGCTTAGGTACCTACCTACTTATATTAAGTAAAATACATATATATTACATATTTCATAATGTTACCTGAGGGGAATGGGCCGTTGCATCCGGAGATGTGGCCGAAGCTAACGACTCCAATCTGTGTTGTCTGACCGTCAGTGTCTACGATCGTTAGAGGACCACCGCTGTCACCCTGAACAGAAGAGCATAAATAAATAACGATAATTTTAGACTGGTCCTAAGTAGCAAGTACCTAGGAAAATGTCTTTGACTGCACCCTAATCTTCTTCTTTTTTACATACACTAAGTATAAAACAAAGTCGCTTTCCGCGTCTGTCTGTATGATCGCTAACTCATCTATGCAACGGATTGTTAAACGGTTTTTATCATTAGCTAGATCAGGATAATGTGGGATAATTAGATCAGGATCCGGCAAGAAACTCAGGTGGGCTTGTCATTTTTAAATCTATTTTATGTATTTTTCTTTTTAACCGACTTTCTAAAAATCGTTCTCAATTCGTCGTGTATGCACTCTTTTAACATAGTATACATATACATGTGGTTCTCACAAACATAATTTTATCAGTGCCAATAGAATAGAATACTCTATTGCACACCAAAGTAAAAGATACAGAAAACTTAGAAAATAACTTAAATTAGGTACAAATGTGTTGCCAAAAACGAATCAAAAGAGAATAAATAAAAAAAGAAAGAAAGGTTTGGGTACTTACCGAACAAGAGGACTGGGAGGTCTCATTATAGTAACCGGCGCAGACAGTCTCCGCCTTGATGACCTGACTGTTCGAGTACCAGCCCAAACACTCCTCGTTGGTGATCCCCGTAAGGTACACCCAACGGAGGACTTCGGAAGACGTACCACCTAATGCAAACATTCTTGATATTAATCCATGCAGATTAAGGCCCGCAATTGTAATCTTTAACCTATTTCAGGTTTGAGAATTTATAAGCATATGCCTTTTTTTATATACCTTTCTTTTTTTTATGTGAAAACTTCTTTAGCATCGTTGTGATTTGGAAGTCGATGAAACGAAAAATTGACAGTAAAAAGAGACAGATACATAAATTCATAAGATTTAACGTGGAAGAAAATGAGATAGGAAGCATTATACAGTGTTTCTTATGTTCGTGTTTTTTTTTCATTCGTCTCAGTATCTTGAAGCTAAAATTGTTGAAGGCTTCACGTGTGAATTGCACACATGTTTTTGTTTTTTTGTTGAGGTCGAAACCTCCAAAAGGTACCTCGTCTTCGAAGGGGCGGAGGCCAGGTTAATGGGAATTTTACCCAGTAAAAACCTCCCCGGTGGCCTTCATCGACGCCCAGAGTCTCCCTCTGGGCTCTCCGTTCGGACCTTCGCCAAAGTCTCTCCAGCGCCAGACCACAAAATAATGAGAGTCAGGCGCTTGCTGGGGCACGCCCCGGAGAGGAGCGTAAACGCACGCTCCCCCGGCACCCTCTCTCCCCACTTGCACTCTCGCGGTGGTGCAAATATCTACCACAAAACCAAATCTAGACTTTTTTTATAGATTCCTAGATAAGTAGATAGATTAATACTTTATTGCACACATTTTGTTGAACAATACATGAAACAGTTACATAACTTAATGTGAGCAAAGGCGGTCTTATCGCTCAAAGCGATCTCTTCCAGACAACCTTAAACCTAACCTTCCTAGATTTTTGATACGTTCGCTGGATGGTAAGCTATTGGCAGCTGAGGCCCGAATGTGTGTATCTTACACACATTACTTACTTAAACTGTAACAGGTCCAATTCTGTACATTGAAGATATTTTGAAAATTATCTTTGGATGGCATCGTATAACCAATACTGAAGCCAAAACTGTAACATTTTTATTTTTGTCTGTCTGTATCATGGTCGCGTATCACGCCGTAACTACAGAATGGATTCAAATGAAACTTGACATGACTTCAGTATACTACGAGGGATACTTTTTATGCCGCATTATAGCACCCCGGGAACCAGACACGGTGCTCACGGGGACGGGGGTCGCAACTCCGCCGCTGTCCTCCTCGGAGTCACCGCCATATTCAATAATGGACGTCCAATAAGCGAGAGCATCTATTTTTTTTCGCGGGAAAGACTTCAAACGGTCCCAGGGCGTTGTGGGGCTCAATCGGGGCATGTGGGATTCTTACTCACTTGCGGCTGTCGCATCGACACATAAGAGGGGACAGCCGGCGATATGCTAAACTAAGGTCTCCCTGAGGTGCCCCTAATATAGTCACTCCCATGTGTTAAAGCGCTCGTCATCTTGTCCAGTGGAGATGTCAAGGCCAGCAGTGACCAACAGTAACGAACCTTTATTCCCAAAAATAGTGTTTATGACTGACCGTTGACGGCGTCATCAGTAAGACCATATCCGCTGACGACGAGTCTTTGTCCCGAGTAGTTGACATCTTTCTGCGCGCTGGTCTGAAGACGTGACGGCTGGATTGTGGCTGGATAACAAATATACAATACAAATATCTTTTATTGTACACCAAACGAGCAGTATCTTCTCTATTTAGGAGGAAAAAAAATTGTAGTGTGATTATCAAGTATTTCAGACTATATTTTTGCACACTTATGTTCAATGGATCAATTAAAATACTCGTAATTACTTATCCGAATTTTCTTGCACATTTTGTATGAATATCGGGATCAGAAATTAGTATTTAGTAAAGAAAAGGATCATAATAATATATATTTCTAAAACCAAAGAACCGCGCTTAGAACTATTGTTTTCCTAATAAAAATTACCCAGGAATATAAAGAATTCAGTTAATTACAACTCTAAGGTTCAGCGATTATTTTATCTCCTTTTTTATTTTATCTGGAGTAATTCATATCAAAATCTAAAGAATTTATTTCATTTAATGTGTCAGGCCCGTTGGTCTAGTGGTTAGACACCCTGGCCGCTACCCAATAGATCGTGGGTTCGATTCCACCTTGCGTTTGGGGGTTATTTATACAGAGTCCCAGAAATGGGGTATCAAGCCGGGTAATGACGCATTGTGTAACTCACAAGCAATCTATTTGTGAAAGAAAATAATGAAAATAGTCAACAGTTTTAGTGCAGTGAGCTCAATTTTTTTCGTTAGGTATTTAACCTTATAATATAATAATAATACCAGCCCTGGTTTATGTCCCACTGCTGGGCACGGGCCTCCTCTCAAGATGAGGGGGCTTAGGCCGTAGTCCACCACGTTGGCCAAGTGCGGGTTGGCGGACTACACACGTCATTCGAAAGCTATTTAGGCTTTCTTAGACATGCAGGTTTCCTCACAATGATTTCCTTCACCGAAAGCTAGTAACAATCGCACAAAGACGATTCGCACATGATTAATTAAAGAAATCAGAGGTGCGAGCCGGGGTTCGAACCTGCGTACCTTGTTTCCAAGGCAAGCGCTCCACCATTGAGCTGTTACCGCCTGCTCAGCTATTTAACCTTAAGTGGATGAAATTCTAATCAAACAAGGCTAGCACGTAATCAATAAGAAACAGTGGGTCCATATGAGTAGGCAGGATCACACCGGTTGCTAAGGAACAGTTTTTAGACCATGTAAATATTTTTTTTATATGATGCAATATATATATATATTTTGCGTATTCGACATTTTTTTCGGGTTCATTACTATCAAATACCTACTATACATACCTTTTAGCTTGATATACCCTTTCCGGGACACCCAGTATAATAAGTACGCGTACAACAAAAAGATGTAAGTATTTGTCTTGTTACCCTAGTACAGGCTCTGCCTAGTTTGCGATCTGATGGCCCCGTGTGTGGATTGTCTCAGGACATTATTGTACTATGTTATTTATTTGTATATTTTTTTCATAGTCCACGCTAGTATACGCTAGTGCCAAAACGTCCATTGTTAAAATGAAAGTTCAGACCAGGGGCGTAGTTACCGCCGTATCAGCTGCATCAATTGTACGGGGCCCTCGGGTTACAGGGGCCCCGAACGGGTGCAAGCAAAAGTTCGTAAAATGTTATCCTCGTCTCAGTCTCACTTAATCCCTTAGGCCTTACCTTCATTTGCCCCCCCCCCCCCCCCCCACAACAAATTTTGATACCGTCTCGGACAAGCTACGCCACTGATTTAGACGCTGATTATCAAAACTAATAGGTAAATCCAGTAGGTACCAGCTACAAAGATTTCAAAAGTTCTTAGATAGATACTAACGCGAGTAAGGAATGTAGTGATCCAATCCGAGTAGCGCTATGTCATCCGTCTGCACGCCAGCCTGGATTTCGTTGTAGCCAGGATGGATGTGTTTTCGTGTGGTCTCCACGATGAAGTCAGGTCTGGTCAGGTTCGTTAGTCCGAATCGAACGACGAACGTGAGGCGGCTAAACAAAAACACTTATTTAGTTTAACACGCTGCCGTAAGGCGCCGGTCTAACTATACCCCAGCTTTGGCAGCAGTGAAAATTATGTATTTAAATATGTTCCATTTGCTCAAGGTGAAGGAAGGCATCGTAAGGAAACCACGTTCACTGCAGCACTGATTTATCTGTGCTTTCCATTCCTGCCGTACGGGGAGTTTTAGACCTCGTAATTAAACTATCATGGCGGCACGGGGTTTATTGAGCCCCGTAACGTTTTAAAAACTAAATTATTTTTTTGCTTAAAATATATTTAAGTTTAGTTTATGGGTTCATTATTTCTTCAGTGTGGTACTAGGTACAAGTGACCCCATATCAAAATAGATACCATTTAATATCTCGGTTTAAGCACATCTTAGATATATATTCATCTTTTTTGCCACTGAGTCATATTGAAGTTACGCCCTTTGCACGACAGCGAAGTTTACGTTATTCTTACGTGCAACGCAAGTAAGACGCGTACGGGGCGACTTAGACCCCGTTGCACACTCAACGTGGAAGCGTGTCGCTAAAAGCGACTGAAAACTAGCAAACGCGTTAAAAACTTTACCAGCAGTCTTAGCACGATTTGCCAAGACTTCGTAATCTTGACAGTTCGGTGTGGAGTATGACGTAGTTATCGCCGTAGAAACGTCATCTCCGGTATTAGCTAGGTCGATAACTAAGCCTGCTGGTGATAAAGATATTGTTTTCTTATCTTACTTACTTGGCCAAGCAGTGGGCAGCGGTGAGGACCCATTGGTGGTGAATGACGGAGCCTCCGCAGGAGCTGACGCCGCCCACAGTGTTGACCATCCTCAAACTGATCTGGTAAGGGATCTGGCGGTCCTCTGCCTCCCATCCGCCAACGACCCTGCTTTCACCACTGGCTGTAAGTTGGAATAGTTATTTCTTTTACTCTTCGGAGTCGCTATGACGTCTGGAATGTAGGTCCCAGACGGCGGCGACTCCGAGGAGGACGGTGGCGGGTGCACCCTGACAGGTTCACGTTTCCTATAATGCCGTGGGCGGCCCGGCCTAAAGGCACTGAGGACGAATAGTACCCTGATTTTCTGTACAAGATCAAAATCGTAGCAATAAATGTATAAACTACGTATGTATGTACTATGTACATATTGTATGTGTTTACTAGGTGGTAGGTTCCTTGTGCTAGGAACCGTCCAGGTAGGTACCACCGCAGTGTCAGATATTCTGCCGCCAAGCAGCAGTGTGTAAGCATTGCTGTGTTCCGGCGTGAAGGGCACTGTAGCTGGTGAAATTACCGGGCACAAAGACTTAATACCTATTGTCTTAAGGGTCGGCAACGCGCTAGTGATTCTTCTGGTGTTGCTAGCGTCTATAGGCTGCGGTGACTGCTTACCATCAGGCGGGTCGCACGCTTGCTTGCCACCTTGGTTGTATAAAAAATAAAAAACACATGAGCGGTGGCTGGAAAGACAATTGGTAGCGTGCAATATGTCATATTCAATCCTACCATATGTAAAGAACTGGCCCTGGTCCTCCGGGTCCGGAACTTCATGCGCTGATGCGACAGCCTCGGGGGTTTTAGTGGGTCACATTTCCTGGTTGTACCACAGGGTCCCAAGGATCTTGAAGGTTTCCCCCGCGAAAACAAAAGGTGCTTCATTTACATTTCCTATCTATATCCTTTTAAGTGCTTGTGTAGAAAATCAATTTTAGCTAGGTTATCGTAATTCATTTATTTTTTAAGTCATTCTAGATGAATACTTACCGCTTCGCAAGTCTTCAATGATTGCTGTCTGCTCATTTTTGACGACTGGGCTGGCCTGAAACATAAAATTATTATTATCTAACTTTTTTCTGGTAGGTAAGTTTGTGCTTTACTCCTTCTTGTAAATGTGTGTTAAATTTCCATTTATTATTTTTAGTAGGTACTGGACCGTCCCCGTGATATGTAGAAGATAGAAGTACCACCGTAGTTTTAGATATTCTGCCGCCAAGCAGCAGTGTGTAAACGTTGCTGTGTTCCGATGTGAAGGGTGTAGCTGGTAAACTTACCGGGCTCAAGTTGGGTAATAAGGGGCAGTATAAGAGTATTACAGTCATTCATGAGGCGGCGTGTTATTTGCCATCAGCCAAAGTTCCTCCTAACCGCTAAGTATGCTCTTCACTAAGTTTATTTAAAAAAGTGACATGTGTCGACACACTTGCTGCGTCCCACACCCCGGCAACTTGCAGGGCGGCTGGAGGGGCTGCAGCGACCGCTAGTGATGCAAAGCGACGCAAGTATGCAGCTCGAGATTCGAGCTATATATTTGCGCCCTTTGCGGTGGAGACCATGGGGCCTTGGTCTCATGAGACGCACGGTTTGGTGAAAGAAATTTCATCCAAACTTATCGAAGTCTCTTTTTTACCTAGTTTAAGTATACATATTTGTAAATAAACTGTAAATATTTAGTTTCAATAAGGTTTTTAAAAAGTAACAAATTGAGAGACTGGTCGGACTCAATGAGAACAGAAAAATAAAACTCTTTGTATAACGATGAAGTTAATATGGGAAACATTGATGGCGTCCATTGAGTGCGGCGGCGACTCCGATGAGGACGGCGGGGTTGTGACCCTGTCTCCGTGAGCACCGTAACTGGTTCCCTGGGTTACAATACGCTCCCTAACGGCGGGCTCAAAGGCAAGGCACTGGTGCAGATCCCTCCGGAGAGTCCTGATGTGCCGATGCGACAGCCGCGGGGGTTTTAGTGAGTAAGAATCTCACATCCCCCGGTTGAGCCCCACAGGCCTCGGGGTTCTAGCGAAGGTTTCCCCCGCGAAAAAAAAATAGAATCAATGATGTAGATGTTAAAATTACCTTTGAGTACGGGGGCGACTCCGAGGACGACGGCGGCGGGGTTGCGACCCCCGTCCCCGTGAGCACCGTGACTGTTTCCTAGGGGGCTACAATGCGCTCCCTGGCGGCGGACTCCAAGACAAGGCACTGGTGCAGATTCCACCGGAAAGCCCGGGTGTCCCCACTCATATGCCGATGTGACAACCGCGGGGGTTTTGATGGATAAAAATCCCACATACTCCGGTTGAGCCCCACAGCTCCCGGGGATAAAGTGAAGGTTTCCCCCGCGAAAAAAAGGGAAAAATAGATGTAGGTATTAAGATTACCTGTGCTAGGCCCAAAGCAAGGAGAACTATCCACACGTACGAAGGCGCCATCTTGCGAGACAAAGGCGCGATTGCAATTCGTTAATTTATTTTATACAATTAATGATACGTAATCTGTCGCATTATCGGATTAACTGATAATGGCAATCTTGGATTATGCGAAGATAATGATGATGTATTGGGAATTTTACGAAAAATTCATTTTACTGTGGGGTGACAATGTTTAGGTATATTTTTAAGATAACGGCGATTGTTACTAGCTTTCGGTGAAGGAAAACATCGTGAGGAAACCTGCATGTCTGAGAAAGCCTAACTAGCTCTCGAATGACGTGTGAAGTCCGCCAAACCGCACTTGGCCAGCGTGGTGGACTAAAGCCTAACCCCGCTCATCTTGAGGGGAGGCCCGTGCCCAGCAGTGGGACATAAACAAGGGCTGGTATTATTATTATTAACGTGGTTTTTATCCCTTATTCTATTCTATTATGGTGGCTAATAAGTGGGCCCGGTAACCACCGGAACGCACTTCAACCCATCGGGATCTATTGTGCCTGTCCTAGTCGCCTAGATGCGGACGTATCGAAATGACTTATACGCCACGATTGCGCCAGCTTGGAGCTGTACATAATCATCTACTGTAGGATGGATAGGCTATTCCCAGATGACTCAATCTACGTCTAGCATGAGCGACGCAGTCACACAGTATCTGTAACATTGGCTTTTCTTCATCTTTACAGCATCTGCAAGTATCTACGGTACTTATCCTCATTATGTGTAGCCCGTTGGTACCAAAATGGCTAGTAAGTGCAATCATTAGGTACCTAATTTGTGGTCTGTTTAGGTTTAATAATTTAAGCCCACAGTCGTTCATTTTAATAATAATACCAGCCCTGGTCTATGTCCCACTACTGGGCACGGGCCTCCCCTCAAGATGAGGGGGCTTAGGCCGTACTCCACCACGCTGGCCAAGTGCGGATTGGCGGACTTCACACGTCATTCGAAAGCTATTCATGCTTTCTTCGACATGCAGGTTTCCTCACACTGTTTTCCTTCACCTAAAGCTAGTAACAATCGCACAAAGACGATTCGCACATGATTAATTAAAGAAATCAGTATCATTAATTAAAGAGGCAGGGGTTCGAACCTGCGCACCTTGTTTCCAAGGCAAGCGCTCGCCCACTGAGCTGTTACTGCATTCCTAATAGCATGGATAAATTAACTAATAGTGTGCAGACAATTTTGTTTGTTCGCTTGCTTATTGTTATTGCCGGGGAAACCTTTAAGAGTTCCCGAGGAACCTTGGTATGTGTGTGTGTATTTTACACACTTTTTTTTTCTTTTTATCTTAGATAGTGGTACCTGGGGTCAGTTTTCAAGCTGCCCTTAGGCCCTGCTATCTAGATGACAATAGCCGGGACCATACCTCAATGGCCGGGACCGACTTTTAACATGCACTAAAATACCTAAATTAAAAAAAAAGTAGTGCAGTATGGTCACCCACTAAAATATGATGTCGTCAATAATTCTTGATAGTTAAAGATAATCAGTATGAACCATCATCGTGCGTAATTTGTAAATCTCATTAATATCCGGTCGAAAACTACGTATAGGTGTATTACGAGTAGATATGATCTCTTTTACAATAGTGTACTTATTTGTTTTGAAGAATCTTTTCTCGTGTCGTACCGTGGTGACTACAAAAGCGTTGTTCATGTCACTATGTTTAATCACTGTAGAGGTTAAGCAACGTCACCCGTAGGGTGACCGGTTAAGAATAGCGCCCTCATATCTCCTCCCGTTGGGTGTCCGTAAAAGGCGATTAGGGGAAAACGTCTTTTCGTTGCTGATGATCTTGATGAAATTTCATACTCAAAAAAACTAGCCCGCTGCAGATTTTTTTTTTGTAAGTGGCCGGGGAGCCCCTAACATGTACCTGCAGGGTTATCCATTATTAACCAGACATCCTGTATATGCAGAGCTGTTCGGGGAGATTATATGAGGGTGTTTGGGTAGGAGGTCAATTTTTTGTTCTCTATATTTTTAGGGTTCCATACCAAAAGGTAAAAAAGGAACCCTTATGGTCAGACTTCGTCTGTCTGTCTGTCACACCTAGATTTTTCGGGCGTGGTTCAGGAGTGATTTGGTGGTGACGCACTCGGTTTGAAGCTTGGAATAGTTATAGATCTTACTTACCCGACCTCATCGCAAATGAAAAAATATATTATTTTTACTTTTTTGTAATTGGGGTCGAACTGGGTCATCAAAATTTCAAAGTGAGAATAGTATATCGAGTGGGGTATCATATGAAAGGGCTTCATTTGCACATCTCAAAACGGACTTTTATTTTGGTTTATGTCTCGTGGTTTTTGGCTGATAATCAAAAATGTCAAAAAACATACCTTTCCTACTTATGTCCGAAGTTTGTGGAGGGAAAAATTTGAAATAATTATGGGTAATACATTATTGTCTATCAATATTTTACAGGAAAAATAAAATGATCTTTCTAAGTAGTAGGTACAGTTTTTTAGTAAGTAATCCTAAAAAGAAACCTCGATAAACAGACTTAGTTTTGCGCTATTTTATTAACCGACTTCAAAAAGGAGGAGGTTCTCAATTCGTCTGTATATATTTTTCATTCGTGATCGTAACCTACCTAGATCATTTTACGGTTTTC
The DNA here is from genome assembly GCA_911728495.1 of Furcula furcula. Classification (NCBI taxonomy): domain Eukaryota; kingdom Metazoa; phylum Arthropoda; class Insecta; order Lepidoptera; family Notodontidae; genus Furcula; species Furcula furcula. Next base: position 12,116,856 of record OU452258.1, read on the forward strand.
AATGGTTCAATCTTTATATATGAAAATATCACTAAAAAGTTTAAAATAAAATCTTTTTTAAATAAAATTGAACCGACTTCAATATCACTGAACAGTATAAAATATTTTAAATATTATTGAAGTTGGTGCCAAATATACACAGCCGGTAAGCTAACACCAACTTCAATAATATTTAAGTTATTTTATACTTTTCAGTGATATTGAAGTCGGTTCAATTTTTATAAAAAAGATTTTTTGTTATCTGAGGTGTTACATGTATAGTAAAATTACTTTAATAAGTACAAAGATGGTATGGAATCCTCGGTGCGCGTATCCGACTCGCACTTGACCGATATTTTTAAAATTTTATTGTTATTACTACCCCGATGCAAACTGCGGCCATACCCGGCTCAACAAAAAAAAAACCGGTCAAGTGCGAGTCGGACTCACGAACCGTGGGTAATACAACACCGTGGCTAATCCCACCATATATTCCCACGTATGTTACTCCTGTAAGCCAGGATCTAAAGTAGTCACCACTGAAGGCATCAAGATTTGACCCTCGGCGAGCCCTAGGAGAACGCTAAAATTAAATTAAAAAGGTAGATAGGAGTTGGAAAGACATAAATTCCACTCGATGATTTATAGTTTATTTATTATTCTTAAACATAATTTTCAGAATAATCATTAAGCTCCTTGGATCGGCTCTGTGCGATGCAAGTCTTCAACGTTCCAATCGAAGCTGATACCTGTATTCTCTTCGATCCAGTCGTGATACCACTCCGGTCGAACATAACCTGTGCCAAGATATACAGATATATATGGTATGTACAACGTTATATCGTATTAATGCAAAACCTAAAACAAGTGTATTCAGTATCGAGAATTTAGTTGCTTACACTACTTTTACTATATTTCAATTCATTTAAGGTGCGCGTCCATTGGCACGCGCCAGACGCACGCACGGCACGCAACGGATTTTAGTTTGCTTTCTATGATTTTACATAGCGCTGTCCATTTTCCGATGCGGGCCGTCAAAATCATAGAAAGCAAACTAAAGTCCGGTGCGTGCCGTGCGTGCGGTGCGTCCGGCGCGTGCCAATGGACGCGCACCTTTAACATGTTGAATTTATTACAGTTGTTGTAGGCAATCTGTGAAGTCGCTGGTCGTTCGTGGTCTGGGCCCTTTGAACGTCTATTGAGTACGGCGGCGGCTCCGAGGAGGACAGCAGCGGGGTTGCGACCCCCGTCCCCGTGAGCACCGCGACTGGTTCCCGGGGGGCTACAATGCGCCCCCCGGCGGCGGGCTCAAAGGCAAGGCACTGAGGGGCCCCTGGTGCAGATCCCACCGGAGAGCCCTGGGGTCCCCCCTCTCATGTGCCGATGCGACAGCCGCGGGGGTTTAGTGGGTAAGAATCCCACATTACCCCCGCGTAAAAAAAAGGCAATCTGTGAAGTCGCTGGACGTTCGCGGTGTGGGCCCTAGGACGTCTATTGAGTACGGCAGTGACTCCGAGGAGGACGGCGGCGGGGTTGCGACCCCCGTCCCGTGAGTACCGTGAATTATTCCTATATAATGAGACTCTGGCTAGGTATGAAAGGTTTGCCTGAGTCTGCCACCGGGGTGGTTTTAGTGCAGTTATATCCCAGTCTCTGCCCCTACGGCGACCTGGTACCTTATAAAGTATTCTTCCATAAAAATAGAAAAGAAGGTTTCTTTAGGCCGGTAATTTCTTCAGCTATAGTGCCCTTAACACCGGAATATACATTGCGGCGGCAGTACCTGGATGGTCTCATACCCAAGGAATCAACCCTACTACCTAGGTTCGCTTTAAAATTACTTTGATTACCTGAAGGGTTGGGGGTGTTGCACCCGAGGGCGGCGCCAAAGCTCATGATGCCGACCTGCGTCAGCTGCCCATCTACATCTACCTTGGTTAGAGGACCGCCGCTATCACCCTGCAACAATAAAAGGCGAATCACCAAATATAAAGTCTCAAATTGACCATGCAGTTGGTGGGGAACTTTTTTTCTTATAGTAGCAATTTGGACCTTGGATTCAGTAACTCAGCCAGTCAGAGACGTACGAACTTTAAGAATCGCGACCTTAAATATAGATGATACACTAATCATAATCATTCAGTGGACAAAAAGACGCTGATTAATGCCTACGAGCATAGAAGGACGTGGCCTAAGGATTTTACATATTTAAATAAAGCATTGCCGAAAAAACTGCGAATTACAGTTTAGTGAGATAGTCAGTTTGAGGAACACGAATTCTTTGTTTACATTTTTTTTTTGGTATTCCGGATAGGGTATAGACACGATACTGACCGTGCAAGCGTTTTGGGAAACGTGGTTATAGTACTGTGTGCACATGGTTTGTTCTTTCATTGTCTGACTGTTGGGGAACCAGGTAAAGCATTCCGCCTGTGAGATGCCACGCTGGTATATCCAGTACAGGATCTCTGGTACGTAGCCACCTGAAAAATGAACTTTATTTAAAAAGGAATTCTGTAAATACATACATACACATATAACTGGCCGAGGGACTCAAATGCTCTGAACCAGGTGAGCCCGGTGGTGCTTGGGCATCCCACTGGGGAGCTACGTTCCCCCCTCTCATGTGCCGAAGCGACCGCCATGGGGGTGTTTGTTAGTGCGTTAGATTCCCATAGTTTTATAATACGTGTATTTAAAAAATAACATATTTACCGGTAGCGATCACCGCATTGTTAGAGGCACATTGAATATCAATGTCAACCTCGAGAGGTCTCGTCTGATGAAGTCCACGCTCCGTCCGGGAACCGCCCAAATCCGAAACCCCGAAGACTTTCAACTCGAACTACACAATCGCTTCCAGTGCCTAGCCGAATGCGTAACTGCGGACGAGTTAAACAATGGGTTGGTGCAAACTGTCCATGCAGTGGGGTCCAAGTTCTTTAAGACCCCACGCCGTAATAAGCCTCAGAAGCTCTCCAATCAAACCATTAAGTTAATGGAAACCCGGACTGAGATGAGACTGCAATCTTCAGCTGATATGTCAGAATATGCTGAACTCAATAGACGAATCTCGAAATCCATGCGTCACGACTTGCGTTCCTATAATACAGCATGTATTAAGGACGCGATTGAGCGGAACCAAGGCTCTAAAGTGTTCGCAAAGAATTCATCTATTGGGCGCAGCCACATGACCAGGCTGAAGATCAACGACGGCAGTGTCATCTCATCGAAACCGGAGATATTGAGAGAGCTCGAGAGGTTTTACGGACAGTTATACGCCTCAACACAGGAACCCATTGTCAGAACAGCTCAGGACACCAGAGCCAAATTAACCCGACACTACACTGAGGACATCCCAGACATCAGCCTGTACGAGATTAGAATGGCTCTCAAACAGCTTAAGAACAACAAGGCGCCGGGTGAAGATGGAATCACAACAGAACTTCTGAGAGCGGGTGGAAAACCGGTACTTTTAGTCCTCCAGAAGTTATTTAATTCCGTCTTACTCGAGGGTACTACGCCAGAAGCATAGCACAGGAGTGTGGTGGTTCTTTTCTTCAAAAAAGGTGATAACACTTTATTGACGAATTATAGACCCATCTCACTTCTGAGCCATGTATACAAGCTGTTTTCGAGAGGCATTACGAACCGTCTCGAACGCAGGTTTGATGACTTCCAGCCTCCCGAACAAGCCGGGTTCCGAAAAGGCTTTAGCACCGTAGACCACATACATACGCTCCGCCACATTATACAGAAGACCGAGGAGTATAATCGGCCATTATGTCTAGCGTTTGTGAACTACGAAAAAGTCTTCGATTCAATCGAGACCTGGGCGGTATTGCAGTCCCTCCAGCGGTGCCACATTGACTATAGGTACATCGAAGTGTTGAAGTGTTTGTACAGCAACGCCACCATGTCGATCCGACTACAGGACGAGAGGTCTAAACCAATCCCATTGCAGCGAGGTGTGAGACAGGGAGACGTTATTTCTCCGAAACTGTTCTCAAACGCATTGGAGGACGTTTTCAAGCTCTTGGACTGGTACGGATTCGGCATCAACATCAATGGCGAATACATCACTCACCTTCGTTTTGCCGATGATATAGTCATTTTGGCAGAGTCGCTGGAGGACCTCAATACGATGCTCAGTGACCTCAGTAGCGTTTCCCAACAGGTGGGTCTTAAAATGAACATGGATAAGACGAAGATCATGTCTAATGTCCATGTTGCACCCGTACCGGTAGTTGTTGGGAACGATACACTCGAAGTTGTTGACCACTACGTATACCTAGGACAAACTATCCAGTAAGGTCGGTCCAACTTCGACAAAGAGGTCGCCCGAAGAATCCAACTCGGATGGGCAGCGTTCGGGAAACTACGTGACATCTTCTCATCAGAAATTCCGCAGTGCCTGAAGACAAAGGTTTATAACCAGTGTGTGTTGCCAGTGATGACATATGGTACTGAGACGTGGTCTTTAACAGCTGGCCTTTTGGAAAAGCTCAGAGTCACACAACGAGCTATGGAGAGAGCTATAGCTTGGAGTTTCTTTGCGCGACAGAATCCGGAATGAGGAGATTCGCCGAAGAACTAAGGTCACTGACATAGCTCGTAGAATATGCAAGTTGAAGTGGCAGTGGGCAGGCCACATCACTCGAAGAACCGATAACCTTTGGGGAAGAAAGGTTCTCGAGAGTGGCGACCACGAACCGGAAGGCGCAGCGTAGGTAGGGTAGGTGGACCGACGACATTGTTCGCGTCGCAGGAAACCGGTGGATGCAAATAGCAAATTGTCGTTCAGCAGTGGACGTCTTCCGGCTGGTGATGATGATGATAAAAAATTCAATAAGTACTTAAGTGTTATTATTTTTAAAATACAATCTATTAACGATAATCATTACGTGATAAAAATAAATGCCCGGAATAAAAAAATAACAGTGATTAATATTTATAAATAAAACTATGACGTCGACGTCTGATATTTTGACATTTTTCGTATTATGTACGTTGTATTATGTAGATAAAAAAAATCATTTACCAAGCCATAAATCATTAGTGCGTCCGAAACCGCTCAACGTAAGAATTTCCCCTGGATACTCGTCGTACTTCCTCTGGCTGCTTTGAATCCTGATTGGCTGAATATTGGCTGAAACAATAGAAAACTAAAGTACCTACTAATAATTTAAGTTTCCGACAAAAATCGGAGCCAAATATACCAACCTGAAAAATGGTGACGTAAAAGAGAGCTGACCAATTATGAATATTTTGATATGCCGAAAGTAAAATAGGTACCTACATACCATTTTGCAAGTTTGTGCAGGGTCGGATATATATACCTACTGCCGCCGCAGGCGCAGCAGTGTACAATCCACAGAAATCGGAGCAACAAAAGAAAATATCTTGTTAATTACTGATTTGTGTGTTTTGTGTACAAACATAGCGGTTTCGGTGTGCAACGCCTCAGACATGCGTCTATTTCTCTTGTTATGATGGGATAGTATGGTCAAGCTATTTACTCCTACTTTAAAAAAAGGTTGTCGGCCTTGTGCAAAGGATCGTCCAACAGGGCTACTGAGTATCTTTAGCCACACAAGCGCCCCCTGAAACTGCCACCAGGGGCCGGTGCCCCGGTTTGCAGATCAGGGGCTAGAGCTAGGGGTGGGCGTTGATCGAATAAACTGGTTTTTTTTTTCGCTTATCCCATTGCACACTTGCACATGCAAGGGTGCAATGGGATAAGATAGATTTGAATTTTAAACCCCTTAACACATGTTAAGGGGATTTAAATTACTCAAATTATAATATTTGGATACCTGACCTATATTTTGAGGCTATGAGGTGGAAGTTTTGACGTATTGATAGAAATTATTCATACAGGGTGTTACAAAATACCCCGTAAAAAATATACCCCAAAAAAGTAAAAAAATATTATTATTTTCACTGATGTGCAAACCCTATTTCAGTAAAAATAAAGAGTAAAACTACGCAGAATGTACTACATTTCTACCTAATTCGCGGAACGACAAAAAATTTAAAATACCTAACCTATCGAAACAATCTAAAAACTGGTGGAAATGTCCAAATGTTGGAAAAAAAAAACTCGAAACAGTTGTAGGATATCGATTAAAAGATTTGAAATTGACAACATAATATTTTTTTTCAACGTGACATTTTCTGAAGCCAGTACTTGTGTATAACGACATCCTTGTATTGAGATAGCACATCTATATAATATTAAATGAATGAATAATAGAAAAACGATTAAAGTATACAATTATTAGGTAAAATAGGTACGTAGGCCTTTCTGTTAAATAATCTGGTTCCCTGATATGACAGCTTACTAGGGTTGACAAAATTTTTAGCTTTGATAATTAATTATATTTTTTACGGGGTATTTTGTAACACGTTGTATAATTATATTAACTAAATCAGAGGTGCGAGCCGGTGTTCGAACCTGCGCATCTTGTTTCCAAGGCAAGCGCTCGCCCACTGACCTGCAGCTACAACGTACGTACGTGTCCTATTATTATTATTAAATAGAATGCGTGCTAAGTTGCAGGTCAATAGACAGATACTTAGGTACAAAATGTTTTTTAACACACAAACTTTCATTCCCTATTTTACACCCTTAACTGATGAAATCTGAGAAACGCTGATATACGTATCATATTATTTTTATTAAAGAGTCTAATTACAAAATTTGAAGCCAAAAGACAATGTTTTTACACCCATCCCATACAAACTTTCATCCTCTATTTTACAACCTTAACTGACGAATTCGGAAAAAACGCTGATACACGTGTCTTATTAATTTTGATAAAGAGTCTAAATACAAAATTTCAAGTCAAAAGACATTGTTTTTGCACCCATCCCATAGAAAATCTCAACCCCTATTTCATACCCTTAGAATTCGAATTTCCAAAAATCCTTTCTTATTGATTGCCAAAGCCATAAAATGAACCTTCTGTCTCACAGACGTATTTTTACATCTGTGTTCTGTCTAAATTTTGTAGTTCTAGCTTCGGCAGTTTCGGCTCTGCGGTGTTGAGTCAGTCACGCAAAAAAGGCCTACCTCTTTATAATATAGTACAGATTGAATTTTGTAACATAACTGCTGGTCTTTTTTTTTAGAGAAGCTCAGAATCACACAAAAAGACATGGAGAGAGCTATGCTCAAAGTTTCTTTGCGCGGCAGAATCCGAAATGTGGAGATTTGCCGAAGAACTAATAAGGTCACCGACATAGCTCTCAGAATCTGCAAGTTGAAGTGGCAATGGGCAGGCCACATCGCTCGAAGAACCGATAACCGATAGAGAAGAAAGGTTCTCGAGTGGCGACCACGAACCGGAAGACGCAGCGTAGGTAGGCCTCCCACTAGGTGGACAGACGACATTGTGCGCGGCGCAGGTAAGCGGTGGATGCAAATAGCCAATTGTCGTTCATTGTGGCGTTCTAAGGGGGAGGCCTATGTTCAGCTGTGGACGTCTTCCGGCTGATGATGATGATGATGATGATGATATTGAATTTAAAAGAACTCACGTCCATAAGGTATATGATGATGTACTTTCACCAGGCCGATGTCGTGAGTCTGCACCGCAGTGGACGTGTGGTCGTAGCCTTCATGGAAGTAGCGTTCCTCTGTTTCCACTATGTAAGCGGAGCTAGTCAAATTGGTCACATCGTAACGGACCACAAATGAGAAACGCCTGAAGAAAAAAATATACGTTATTTTCATAATCTTACAAGTCTGGCTGATCCTGGCCTACGGCTGCGAAACATGGTCTCTTACTAAACACCATAGTGCTAAGTTGGAACGTTGTCAAAGAGCCATGGAGAGAAGCATAATGGGAGTAAATATACTCAAAAGTTGCCCAAATAATGGCTGCTTCACCTCTATTGACCGGCCTCACACAGTCGAATGTCTCTCTGAATTCATACTCGGAATTCATATCATTAATTCAGAAAGCCATTCCATACGTTATTCGAATTTTTCAGATCGATCTGTAAGAATGATACTGAAAAGCGTTCTGAACAATGATATTTCTTAATTTCGGATCGGAATTTAAGATTATGAATTCATAACGTGCGTAATTCCATACATTTGATAATACACATGAATTATTTCAGTAGACAGTGTTGCAAAGTTGTGATGGCGTAATACTTTCTATTCATAGAGATGTTTTCATGTGCCGGAAACACGAGACTACCACGGTGAGGCAAGCACCAGAATTCAGAATATGAATTTAACGAATTTATTACGGATTCAGATTCGGATTCAGAGGCCAGCTTAAATATAAAAAATAAAGTTATAATAAAATAGTAAAAATCCGTGTGAAAAAAATCCATCTACGGTGGGTGTAAATCAATGTGGTTTTTTTATACAACCAAGGTGGCAAGCAAGCGCCTGATGGTAAGCAAACACCGCAGCCTATAGACGCTAGCAACACCAGAAGAATCACTAGCACGTTGCCGACCCTTAAGACATTAGGTATTAAGTCTTTGGGTCCGGTAATTTCACCAGCTACAGTGTCCTTCACGCCGGAACACAGCAATGCTTACACACTGCTGCTTAACGGCAGAATATCTGACACTGCGGTGGTCATGTGTGATTCATAATTGTTTAATCATAGATGACGATAAGCGTACATGAAGTTTCGTATTGCGACACCAAATAATACTATCAGTGATCCTGATCAGACAGGGTCCAACTTCAACACTTTATAATTCCAATACAGTGTTGGACGCCCCGGACGCGATGTCTAGATTTTTTATGTGACTAAAGGCAGCTTGAAAACTGGCCACTAACCACAAGACAACAAATAAACACCGGTCAAGTGTGAGTCGGACTCGCCCACCAAGGGTTCCATACCATCATTGGACGTATTAAAGTTATTTTGGTACTATTCGTCTTACACCTCAGATAGCAAAAAAAAAAAAACAAACCGCAAAGCTAAGTTTGTTTGTCGAGGTTTTTTTAGGATACTAAAAAACTGTAGGTACTACTTAGAGAGATTTTTTTTCCTGTAAAATATAGATATATTACCCATAATTATTTCAGATTTTTCCCTCCACAAACTTCGGAGATACTTTATTCTTGTTTGTAATAATTAGTGAGTCTTTACCGGGCCACGCAATGTGCGGCCGTTAGTATCCATTGATTGGTGAGAATGGAACCACCGCATGCGCCCACGCCGCCGTTAGGGCCCACCATTCGCAGGCTCACTGTGTAAGGGAACTGTCCCTGCACGGCCTCCCATCCACCGACAATCCTTGAAGCTGTCGAAATTAAGTGTTAGTGAAAACATAAATATTCATCATCATCATTACACGTCCACTGCTAAACAAAGGCCTCCCCCTTTGAAGAGAGGGGTTGCATAATCCCCACGCTTGGCAGGCGGTTTGGGGATCGCAGTATAGTGGAAGATAAATCCAAGAGAAAGACGCTGCTGCCCGTCTTCCTGTTCTCGCTTAGTCGCCTCTTACGACACCCAGCGAGAGGAGATGGGGGAGATGCAATTGTATCCCGGCACCTTACGGCTAATTTATTCATATTCGCTATCAAATTCCAATGAATTTGGAAGCAATTGAAGGTTTCGGTATCCCCCGGTCTCCGCAGGGGCGGATGCCACGTTATGTTAGATTTTAAACCACTTAAACCTCTCCGGTAGCCGTTATCAATACTATGACACTTTGTTCGGACTTCTCCTACGCCAGACGCACGTCGTATCCACATAACAGCCAGAAACACATTAGGCTGACGTGTCGTGACTCAACGCGTCAGCAGCATGTCGGTTACATACATTTTGTATGGTTAGGGACACACTTTATGGCGTGTCGTGGCGCAGTTCGAGCTATCCGATGGGTAACTGACGCGTTGAGTCACGACACATCAGCCTAGTATGCCGGAGCCTTGCATACATTGGCAAGTTGGCGTGACAACGAGAACAGCTTTGTATTGCCAAGCGGTTGTTTGGCGTAGCCTTCGTGGCACAGTAGAAAACCGCTAGCTTTGCAAACCGAAGGTCGCGGGTTCGAATCGTGTGCGGAGCTAGCCTGGCTAGGACCGCTGGCCGATCACCTGATTGTCTGTAAAGTGTATGATCCATCTATGCGTCGGATAGGCATGAAAAAGTTGGTCCTGCACCTGACCTCTCTCCGGTTGTGTCATGGAATCATGGATCATTCGGTCCCATCAGATTGTAAGAGGTATAGGAAGGGAGAGTGCACTTGTGTCTATGCAAGCAATTGAACACTATAATATCTCTCGCGTGGCTAATCTCGTGAAAGATTGGCCGCTGTAGCTGCGTATAGTATCGGCCAATTAACGTTATGCATTAAATTTGGATTGTTTTTCGGCCGTAAAATAAAATTGTGATTGCTTGCAAATTTATTTAAAACGCAGTTTAATTTCTATATTTAGGTAGGTAAGTACTTACTTACTAAGATTTTTTGTTTTTTTTTTAAATTCAGAAGTTATAAAAATGGTGCTTACCACCCCGTTGACTTTCCTTGTTCACGATCTCAGGACCAGCCTGAAAATTTGTAAGGATAGTGGAAGTATACTTCTTTACTAGATGAAAGTAGCTTTTTTGCTGTTCGGGAAGAAACCTTCAAAATGTTCCCGGTCTCCGAAGGGACGGAGGTGGGGTTATATTAGTCTTTCAGATTCGCGAGCTCAAGCCGAGGCCGTGCCTCCCTAAGCTCGTCCTTCCCCTTCCTTTCTGGCTGGAGCACTTTAAGCGGTCGCTCTTTTGTCCGGTGACAGCGACTGTTCCCCCGAAAAGAATCCGGGTTATATGGGATTTTTAACCACTTATAGCCAACCGGTGGTTACCCTCGTCGTTATAGAGAGACTCTGGGCCCTCCATTCGGAGCTCGCCAGAATCTCTTCAATGCTGGAAGCTGGCTAGAGCATGTCCCGGAGGGAGCCGACAAAGCACGCTACACCCGGCACCCTCGCGGTAGGAAGTACCTACTCTTTACGAGGTTGTGGTGGTTTCTAGTCTTTGTGGCGCAGAAGAAAATGATTTGCTTTGTAAACCGAAGGTCGCGGGATCAAATCTTGCGGGAGCAGCAACTTTGTGAAGTTGTTCCTTACTGGCAGGGACAGTATCTGTTTGTTTGAAACATAAGACAATCCATTGTTTTCTTTTTCTTTTAACGGCCCTTATTTTTGTCCCACTGTTGGGCACGGGCTTCCCCAAGATGAAGGAAGGAGGTCTACCACGCTGGCGAAGTACGGGTTGGCGCACTACAAACGTCGTTCGAAAGCTAGTTAGGCTTTCCCAGACGTGCAGGTTTCCTCACGATATTTTCCTTCACCGAAAGCTAGTAACAATCGCACAAAGACGATTCGCACATGATTAATTGAAATCAATCGAACCTGCGCACCTTGTTTTCAAGGCAAGCGCTCGCGCACTAAGCTAACTAAGCTTCTAATATCCTTTTCCAGGTCGTATCGGTCTTCCGTCCCATCGGATTGTGTGAAGCTCGCAAGCACTTGTAAAGATGATCTTGTGATAGATTTCTCGCCGTGGTCGTACTGGTTAGAAGGGCATTCTTTAATGTGTACCGTGTGCAATGGATCGTCGCAGTAGGTACTCATTTATACTGCAGTGTCTGATAATCGGTCCTAGCACACAGCTACATATATCGAAGTAAAGTTATACAAAACACGAATAAATGAGAAACAGAAACAGGTCATTATAAACATATATCTAGATTGTGTGATAACGTATGTTATTTTAGCAATCCAGTGATAACTAACTTGTTAATACTTATAATTATCATAATGCATGCATAATTAATTACTATTACACGACGAGTAGTGATATGATACATGTAGTATCGAGTAATTTCTATCAAAGCTATATTAATGTACAGTGGGAGAGATTTCCAGTTGATCACCGTTAGAACGATAATCACTTGCACGAGCCAGCCTAAAATAAGTGTCCAATAAGAGGCAGTAATGCCTAGGCACAAAATACTGAGAGTACAGAAGGCAAGCTCATGTATGTACCTCGCTTTTCATACCTACGCTCGGCGTATCGGCTTATGTGAAAAAATTATCGTGACAGTGGCACTCGTATCTAGTTTACTGATTGATTGTTGAGAATAAAACAAGAAGAACGGAAGACAAGTGTTTGAAGCGGACGGCATTCGCGCTCGCACTAAACCAAGATTAACCGAGATATCGTATCCGTGAGCGCTTTCTATGTGTGCGTTGCTCGAGCGCCCGTTGTATGAACCTTGCCTTCTGTACTCTCAGTATTTTGTGGCCTAGGTTTGTTACACCCTTTCCAAATTCGTGTTCAATTTAAGGCAGGCGTGCTCCCGTACCACCTCTGACGTGAAGGTAGTTGTGATGTGGACTACGTGGAAACACTTTTGTTCGAGCGCCCCAGAAGAAGGGATATGTTTATGTGTCTGTTTCTTTATCCTCGTAATTGAACCCACGACCCATTGGGTAGCGGCTAGCGGCTAGTTTGACTAACGACTAGACCAAATTTATGAATTTTAATCCTAATTATGATGAGAAATTATTAGTATCAAATTTATAGCAACACTTCTGCATAAATGATGTTTTCTAAAAAAATTAATTTACCCGTGGGGTAAGAAGAGACTGGAGGATGCTATCCTCCAGTCTCCTCCAGTTGGGTGTCCGTGAGGTGACTAAGGGTCTCACTAACGCGTTGCCGACCCTTAAAGTCCTTGTGTCCAGCTACAGTGCGCTTCACACAGGAACACAGCAATGCTTATACGCTTGGCATTAGAATGTCTGACACTGCGGTGGTACCTGCCCGGACGATTCCTTGCAAAAGGTACCTACCACCTAATTATCATGTTGTATGCCTACGCAGGCTACCACTAGGACTCACCTCTGAAAAGACTTGGCGATTTACGTACTCCTTTTGTCTGTCTACCTTAAAATACAATAGGCACATATTGACTAACCTGAGCGAATCCGAACACCAATATCAAACCAATGAGGTACAACACCGCCATCTTGCTAATAGGTCGCACACTGCTAAAATCTTGTGGTCACCATTATTATATACACTTCATAATCGTTAATGCCTATCTGGCTTATAAGATTATATTATCAAGTTAATTAAGTGTGAATATCTTCATAGCTCATTAAAATTTGATGTCACAAACTACGTATTTACGATTTGATTAAATGTTTAAAATCCATTGAATCGTGTTAGATCGTTTGATGTCCGTGGTACCCCCAGTAGTACCACCAGTGGTACCACGGACAATTTTTTTTGTCCGTGGTACCACTGGGGTACTACGGACAACTCCGTGGTACCACTAGAGATAAATTAATTAGATTTAAATAATATTTCATTATTTTCGTTCATTTTGTAATCGTTTACTTGTTACCTTAGTTGGACTGTTTGTATTGCACAACATTACACATGAAATTTCAAAAAAAATATTTTTATATACTAGTATCAGAATTATACTAGAGATATGGTATTGAGTAATAAAAGTAAGTAGAAGTACCAGGTTAGCATAAGACTTTTGGAGGAGTCTTCACGTCTTGTGATATCCAGAGTATGTCTGGCTTACTAGTTTTGATTGGTGTCGCGAATCAAGAGGTGAGGGCCGGGAGGGTAAGGGATGTATCAAGAGGCGAGATATCCTTGTATCTTGTGCTTCCCTGGTACTTCTGCAATATATATGTTAGCTACTACTCAATAGGTACCACATCCTCAGTAGGTACATCCTGGACGTAGTTAAAAATTACATTGGATATTGGATTGGAGGTGGACTTGAGGACTCTTCCTTAGGTCCTATACTTCCCTGGTACTTCTAGTATAAACATGTTAGCTCTAAACCACATTCATAAGGCACAAGATTATGCACCTTCTAAGTATTTTATGCTACCCTAGTACTTCCGGTAATAATTTGTCGATTTTATTACTCAATACCAACCACATTTCTACTAAGTACTAAGTAAACGATTACAAAATGAATGAAAATAATGAAATACTATTCAAATCTAATTATTTTATCTCTGGTGGTACCACGGAGTTGTCCGTAGTACCCCCAGTGGTACCACGGACAAAAATAATTGTCCGTGGTACCACTGGTGGTACTACAGGTGGTACCACGGACAACAAACGTGTTAGATTGTGTTGATCTGATCTACCCGTGCGGTGTCGGGTTATAGCACCCTCCCATCTACCCCCGTTGGGTATACTCCGTAAGAGGCGACTAACGGAAAACAAGAAGACGGGCAGCAGCATCTTTCTATTGGATTACGTACCTACTAGCTATATTGCGATCCCCAACGTGCCTGCCAAGTGTGGGATTATGGCAACCCCTCCCTTCTAAGGGGGAGGCCTTTGTTCAGCAGTGGACGTCTTTTGGCTGGTGCTGGCCAGGGCGTAACTGCATTCAAGGCGATCCTTATTTATTATTCAATGCTTTGATAATCTTCTGAATTTAGTAATATATTTTTAAATTATTTATTTTGCACTTGATTGTAAAACGGCATCTATTTCATAAGTATGTGGTGTGTGAATATCTAATTTTGGTTGGTACCTATCCTATTAGTTAGTTTGTTTATTTTTAACCGACTTCAAAAAAGGAGGTTCTGTATTCGACGCGTATGTATGTAATATTAACAGAAATGCGTAATATTCATATATGTTAATCTATGTGGGCTTCTAAACAAATTTACCAAATTTCACGAGTGTATGTATGTATGTATGTATGTAGGTTTGTCCGCGGATTTCTCAGAAACTACAAGTCCTATTTCGAAAATTCTTTTTGCAATAGTTAGAGTATTTTTCAACTTAGGGTAGAGTACAAGTTTCATCAAAATCGGTCCAGTAGTTTAAGAGATATAATTTTTTTATATTTTCAGTAAGTTACTGTAATGTAGACGTTCGAGTTGCGTGATAGTGCTGATACCTATCTTGGTAAAATAAGTCACTAAAAAGTGTTAAATAAACTATTTAAAAAAAAAAAAAAACGGCTTCAAAGTAAATTATCTAAAAAGCATAAAATAACGAAAATATTATTGAAGTTGGTGCAGAATATACACAGCAGGTACGCTAACACCAACTTCAATAATATTTTCGTTATTTAATGCTTTTTAGATAATTTACTTTGAAGTCGGTTTTATTTTTTTTTAAATAGTTTATTTATATAACTTTTTGAGTTAATATGTACAATTAAAGTAGATGAAGAATGTAAGATGTGTATGCTATTGTTGTTTTCCTTTTTAAATGTGGTTTATATCAGTGAGCTGTTATTAGTAATAACAGCTCACTGGTTTATATATGGTTTTATTTTTCTCGCAGAGATATTGTTTACTTATCAAGTTTGTTACCTGTTCGTTTATTTTCATACTTTTTTCCCTTTTGTTGTTTACCAATAAATATTTATTTTATAAGTAAGTTTTCTAAGTAAGCTTACATACTCGGGGCTGCCACTGAAAATCAGCGCTGTATTCTGGCTAATTAAAAAAAAAAATGACAAAAAAGAATAGCCTGCTGAGTTTCTTGCCGGGTCTTCTCAGTAGCGGCCGCGTTACGATCCGGTGGTAGTTTGTAAAAATGATTTTTGTGTAAGTGCCTCCGTGGGGCCTATACATAATAAAGATATTTTGACTTTGACTTTGAATGCCTAAATGCTGCACAACGTTGAGTGGTAGCCCAGTCACACGGACAACATTCATCAATTTTTTATGTACCTATGTTATTGTTCTACTAGTGTTATTTGTGTGAAATAAAAACACATTCTATTCTATTATGATGTACTTTCACCTGTGCCCGGAGAAAACAAGAAGCCGGGCGTCTTTCAATTGGATTACCTACAATATGTCTGCGATCCCTGGTGGTACCTACCACGGATTTGTCCGTAGTACCCCAGTGGTACCACGGACAAAAAAACATTGTGCTAAGTGTATTGAGTAAGATACTCAACACACTTATTTTATTAATTTATATTATCCATTGGACTGTACTTAAGATTCTTAATCGGAGCAGTGGGAATAAATATTCCCGCTCCTCCTACCAATCGGAGTACCGATCGGAGCACTGGGAATAACCCCTAAGATGCCGGCCAAGCTTGGGGATTATGGCCATCGCTCGCTTGTGTGATGATCTTCCACACTACTTAAGGCCCTGAGTCCCTGAGATGGGATTGGAGAATTTCACCCGTGTATTTCTGCTATTTGAATCTGCAAGTTGATGGGCAATGGGCAGACCGTATAACTCGAAGAATCGATAACCGATGTTCCGACCCGAAGGTTCTCGAGTGGCGACCACGAACCGGAGGACGCAGCGTAGGCAGGCCTCCCACTAGGTGGACAGACGACATTGTGTGCGTCGCAGGCAACCGGTGGATGCAAATAGCAAATTTTCCTATGGAGGCCTATGTTCAGCATTGGACGTCTTCCGGCTAATTATGATTTCTGCTACTCCCCGGTACATGCTTTAGAGAGCGTCTGGCGCTGTCAGAGAATAGCAAAGTCTGAACGGAGTTCCCAGTCTTTTCATAGCGTCAATGAAGACTACCAGGGAGGTTTTACAGAGTAGAAATGCCAAATGACCCGGCCCCAAGGGATATGTGTGAAGAGCACTACAGCTGGTGAAGTTACTGTGCTGAATTGCCTTTATAACTAATATCTCAGACGACGATCTAAAGTACAGTGCTGACAGGTGTGTCACACACCATCGAGTGACGTCAGCGACGATCACTTCTCATCAGTACCCACCAAACTTACCGAAAAAATGGCCCCTTATTGGCAAAATTTATAATTTATTTTTTTTATTATTACTTACTTAGATTTCTGTAAAAAATATAAAAAACATGGGTAGGTAAGTATAAAAAAAAACAACAAAATAAAATATAATCAACATTGTATTGCCCAATAAGTACTTACGTACAATGTAGTTGTTCTACACACTAAATATCACAATATACTTAGCAATATGTACTCGTACAAGAAAAATACAACACATTGCATAAAACATTTACTACAGTATTTTTCACAGAAATCTGTGTGATTAAAATTAACTAATGTTCAAATAAATGTTACGTTTTTCTAGTCTTACACCCGTTCTACACAGTCAACTTACCAACGTTCAGCCTTGGTCACCAAGGTGACTGGTGAGACGTTGTACGGCGACCACAGGTCAAACCAATTTGGTCGCACACCACCGTCCATACGGTTGGAATCCAGTAAAACCGATCAAATTGGTAGGGAGGGTCAGGTTACCCGAATAGAAGGCGTTTAACCAATTAAACACTGATTGCTTTGTACAGTGGTTTCCAATTAGTGGTCTGCGTACCAATAGATGAAGGGTACATGAGGTAAAGATGCGCGACTGTTATTAATTCGAAGATTCGAATAATCTACAACTACTAATGTACGCATTCGACTTGAATATTAGTAATATACTAATGTTCATAGTCGAATAACCACTACTAATTAGTAATTACTAACGGTGTTTGAACTAGATTGTTCGCGAGTCAGTCGACAGTTTTTGGAATGAAATATGAATGAATTATTTGCCGTTCCGGTTACGAAACGAATAATGTCAGAGTGCCTAACTATCATCAAATCACATCATCCAATCCGCCGAATAATGAGCGAATAATCAAAGTCGAGCAAGTAAGTATCAAATTAGTTACTAACTTCGTAAATCATTAGAATAAGTCGAATGATTTTTATATTCGAATAATTCGAATGAAATAATTCATAGTCGCGCATCTTTAACATGAGGTCGATTAAAGGAGTACGCGAGGCAATTTAGTTATAAGGTAATTCAATCAGTGAAAAACAAAAAAATATATAAAAATTCAACTCAATCTAAAAAGTCAAAGTTAACACCAACTAAAACCAAATCAACCAAACCAGTACCTGCCTACAAAAAAAAAAAAAACGTATTAAAGTATTATTTATCATTTCCCCTATAAGGTGTACGCGAATTTAAAACAATTTCTTTGATTGGTACGCAGACAAAACTAATTGGAAATCACTGAGTAAAGACATGCAACTAATAAGCAAATAACTTTTATGTAGCCACGTTGATTGGCCAAACGCCGAAACAATTAAGCATCTAATACATTCTTCTTGGTCATCACGAAGTCACGTAATTCGAGTTCCAATTTGGATTTGCTCTGCCTGACTACAGTACCATCTGATGGTCAGTATCAAGGTAGTTGTAGATGGTAAAGGCACTAGCTCATTAACAAGAGAAGAATCCTAACAGTGTATGCTATTAGCAAACGGGACAAAACGGGTGTCAATCAGATGCAACTGCAGTAACTCTTTATAGATAGCAGCCCTACCCACAACAGGAACCCAATACTGTATGCGTAATTTGATCCCGTTGTTCTTCAAATCGATAAATATATTTTCAACACACTTGCTCGTAAAGTGAGCTTTATCACATCGATTTTAGGGCCATAAACCGAGTTATTACAAACGCGTGCGTAATGACATTACGCACTAGTGCGTAATAGAATTATCCCCACTAAGTTAAATTAGTACCTTACTGCAAGTTATTTGTGAGTAAACAGAGCATTCTTAATTTAACCGGGTAATACATTTTTTTTAATAATAGCAAACAGGTTTTGCGGGTGGAGTGCCACTGAAAATCCATAATATATTTTTTTGGAATAGATAAATATGTACGTCCTTAATTAAGTCAAACAAACATTTATCATTATCAAATTATTCATAATTAACAATAATTTGTTATAAAATATCAAAATATTTGCATTTTATCACTTAATCGCTGTGTGGTAAATTATTTAGTTTTTTCCTCGCAAGTGTGTTGAAAAACGTCGTATGAAACTCGTGAGCGTTGCTCATGACACACTCGGCTGAATTACGCCTCGTGAGTAATGAGCAACTTACCTCACTTGTATCATAATATACTATTACAGCATATACAATTTTTTATTAGTTTCTATATAAGTACTAAAATTTTCTCGCTAGAAAACTTACTCTCGAGTAAGTATTTTGCTATAAAATGCATGTAGGTATAAAATATAATAAGTTAGTGGCCGTTTTAAGCGCGTGCTACACGGTTAGCTTGCCAGCGTTCACCAAGGTCACCTTGATGAGACGTGAGTCACCAAGCGATCGCCTTCGGTGTTTCCGGCTACACGGTTGCAAACAATTACACTTTAGAACGTGTTCAAAGATATGGGATCCCTAGGGTTGCTAGATGGTCGGGAAATCCGGGCTTCTTCGATCCCGTGTTCAGTATTATTATGTATTGTCCTTTGGATATTGTATATTGTATTGGAATTTCTCAATACTAATTCGTTACTCACAAAGTAACAATTAAAAACCTAAGCATCCCGTGCCCGCGGTGGGAGCTTAGGGTTGGGCAAAAGAGCGTCCGCCTTCCGAGGTCCTATTTTCAATCCGTCCAACAGTAAGAGATTGGAATTTTTTGTACTTTTCGAGTATCAGTTACGAATTTATGCACATTTCAATTGTACAGTTTGTTATTGTTATACATTCAACTCATGGAGCGGTTACGCGACAGTGGTTAATTATTAGCCTTGATTACCTAGTTCCGGAAAAGTTTATATTGATGCAGTAATATCCCTGTATTTGGTAACTTTAATCCTACCGCATTTTTCAACGCACGCTTGTGGGCCAAGGGCATTGGAAGGTCAAAAGAGAATTGGTGGCTCAAGGTGATCTTGGTAAGGACACGGGTTGATCATCTTTTAGCCCGCGTTTTAGTTTTGTGAGGGCAGTAACTATGTCATCAACAATAAGTTCAGTTCAGTTAAATTACTACAAAACGTTAGACGCTATTGATGCAGTAATATCCCTGTATTTGGTAACTTTAATCCTACCGCATTTGTCAACGCACGCTTGTGGGCCAAGGGCATTGGAAGGTCAAAAGAGAATTGGTGGCTCAAGGTGACCTTGGTAAAGACACGGGTTGATCATCTTTTAGCCTGCGTTTTAGTTTTGTGAGGGCAGTAACTATGTCATCAACAATAATTTCAGTTCAGTTAAATTACTACAAAACGTTAGACGCTATTGATGCAGTAATATCCCTGTATTTGGTAACTTTAATCCTACCGCATCTGTCAACGCACGCTTGTGGGCCAAGGGCATTGGAAGGTCAAAAGAGAATTGGTGGCTCAAGGTGATCTTGGTAAGGACACGGGTTGATCATCTTTTAGCCTGCGTTTTAGTTTTGTGAGGGCAGTAACTATGTCATCAACAATAATTTCAGTTCAGTTAAATTACTACAAAACGTTAGACGCTATTGATGCAGTAATATCCCTGTATTTGGTAACTTTAATCCTACCGCATTTGTCAACGCACGCTTGTGGGCCAAGGGCATTGGAAGGTCAAAAGAGAATTGGTGGCTCAAGGTGACCTTGGTAAAGACACGGGTTGATCATCTTTTAGCCTGCGTTTTAGTTTTGTGAGGGCAACTATGTCATCAACAATAAGTTCAGTTCAGTTACTACAAAACGTTAGACGCCTGTCCGTTTGTTCGCGTACTTCTTCGAAACTACACTACTGATTCCTTCCGAAAGGTTTATGTGTACAATATGTAGATACATCAGGAGTCAGGACCAGGCGGAGCCAGGACATTTAAAATTTAAATATAAACTATATAAAAGTTTTTTAAGTACGAATAAGTACCCAGAGAAGTAAGTCTAATATATTTACTAGCTTGGTCTACAACTTCAGATTTATCTGTTTGCTTTATAAATATCAAAATTGATTCGTAATCTGAATATTTTGGAGTAAGATTTGGATAACCCATTAGGTACACATAGGCACAATTTTTATAAATATTTCTATATAAACAAAATGATATCAATTTAATAACATTAACCCTACTCAATGTATAAACTAATATATAGTCATTTGCATCACTTTTTTGGACGAATAGCTTATAGATTAACATATACTTACTTAAATAAAATAGATGCATTGCGAGTTTTATATATGGCAAATAGAATTAAGAAATCAATTCTATTTAAAAAAGGATAGTTAATCATGCTTACAAAAAAAAAATAAGTACTATGTAAGTACCTATGAAGGTAAAATAAATTCTTATAACAATCAAAACATAAAGTCTGCCATAAAACTTGAATTCCACTCATTTCAAAGTTGTAACTTCAATGATGCAGTATAATAATACTTAAAAATAAAATCTACTTTATTGTCCAATAAATAAGGTTCACATTTGAATTACCATCTATCCGGACGACGTACCGCTTAACAGCAGCTTATGGCAAATACTACGTCAGCTACAGTAGTCACAACGGATCTTTGTGTGTCTGAAGTTGGCTGCAAGACGCTGCGCAGTAGCTATTTTTGTACTGACAACTCACGAATGTAGTTGCGCAATGGTTCGCAAAACCCAACTTCAGACACACAAAGATCCGTTGTGAGTATTGTACGTCCGCGAATAAATTTCACAACCTTAATACCGCGCGAACATCATGACGTCATCGTCTCATGACGTCACGGTGATGGAGACGGCCTGTCTCTTGGCTTCCATGACATTGTAGTACACGACAGCGTCGTGTACAGTCGGGAAAGTGTCCAGTTGGAGTCTGTCTGGTTCTAAAGAATTGAATTTTTCTATCATCTCCAGTACTGGACCTGAGGGTAGAAGTGTTTTTTTCAATCAAAAGTGACTAAGCGACACGTCTGCCTATAGATTAATGCACTGCACTGCCACTCGTCACCCGAAACATTATTTAACAGCTACAGTGTCATTCACACTGGAACACAACAATGGTTACAGATTGCTGCTTGGCGGTGGAATAACTGACACTGCGGTGGTACACCAAGTAAGTAAGGTTTTTTAAATTAACTTCCTGAATTTTTGACCGTAATCATATTCGAAGCACAATAACATATTAAAAATTTAAGGAAAAAGACAGTGTGTGTAGAGGTGTGCTAGCAAATCAATTAAAATTAATCCTTAAGAATTATTACAAAATAAGCTTCAAAGCTTTTGCAGATAATAATCAGCAGCCGAAACGTCCACTGCTGAACAAAGGCCTCCCCCTTAGAAGGGAGGGGTTGCCATAACCCCCACGCTTGGCAGGCGGCTTGGGGATCGCAGTATAGGTGGTAGGTAATCCAATAAAAAGACGCTGCTGCCCGTCTTCTTGTTTTCCCTTAGTCGCCTTTTACGGACACCCAACGGGAGGAGATGGATGGATGCTGTTCTTACCCGGACACCCCACGGGGGCAGATAATAAGAATTCGAAATAACAACACGCGCGTATGGCCCTATACTATAGGGCCTACATAAAGAATAGTAGGAGGTTATAGTCACCGTTAGCACCAGCAAGCAGCACTGTAATGTGGCTAGACATCAGTTCCCGCTCCACGGAGACCAAACTCTTGATTCCCGGAGCGTCCACGTAGGATAGAGCCGTCGCGTCGATGATCACGCACTGTACCTGAGGTCAATGGAATTTAGACTCTCTTTAATACAACATAGTGACGGGATTGTCAACTCGCTATAGCAATAGCACTGCTTCCAGTCACCTTCAACATTGGTTATAAAGTCTTTTGAGCCTCTGGGCTGAATTACTGAATTTCTCATGTTTTTTCGCGGAGAAACCTTGTAAAGACTTTTTTTCTCTTTCTTTCTTATTTAAATTATATTTTTTTATTGCTAGTACACTTGGTTTTGCCCGCATTCATTTTGTCAGGCTCACTTTGGGTTTGCTGGAAGAGAACTCACGTGTTGAGTTAAGCTCGCCCTTTATGTTACTTTTTTTATGATAATATTTCTATTATATTTTACTTTTTTTTTTGTGTACATTATAAAGAATAATAAAGGTCATATTTCAAATTGTGTGTGCATATACACACAAAAATTGAAATATGTTTCGGAGGGGTGTAGTAACAAACCGCGACACGAGAATGTTATTTAATTAAAAGTGTATAGATCTTACTCGATTGCAAATATTCGGGTCCCATTCGTAGGTGTCGCTTTTGCTCAGGTTGGTCTCTTCGTCGTGGCTGCTTGGCGAAGGCTTCATGTACCCAATCTTCCGGAATAGAGTCGATCGGAACAGGTTTTTACTGGCGAAGTTCAATCCACCGCAATAATGGAAGATTTTGATGCCTGGTAACTCTTCAGCCTGGGGGAGAAATCAAAAGATAGGACAGGATAGGACAGGACCTTTTACGGATTTTTTAGGTCCTAAACCGTCGGTTTGGTCCCTTGGCCATCTCTTCTCCTAGTTTGGGGTTGGAATCATTTGGAGAGACTCCTCGACTCCTTGTAGAAAATATTCATACTTTAACGAAACGTCGTATAAATCTTCTTTGACTTAAATTATGGAGGACTTAAGACGAGGCTGTATGAGCTAGAACCCTTTGCCTTCTCATTAGGGTCAACTGACAGAAAAAAATATGGAGGAATTAACATGAAGAAATAGGGTCAAAGTGGAGAAAACACTCCCAAATACATGACTGAGGTCAACGCTATCCCTTTCATTGAGGTCGAATCTCCCTTTCTAAGAGGGTAACCTTGATGTTTCATGAAAAATCAGGACATCTTTTTAACTTCGTCGCTTAATACGACTTACTTGGCTTGTTTAAGCTTTAAGTTTAAACCGATTAAATATGTCTAGTTGCTTCCGTTTACCTCTCAAAATACGACGGGACGAAAAACCGACACGACCGTTGAGAGACCAGGCGCAACATTTTGCATACCTATCTGACGCATGGAGCATCTTACTTTACCTTAGAGGAGATACCACTGGAGATAGCATGATGCGCTAACCCCTCTGCCTAATTTAGTTCATATGGTCAGGTCATTCTTTATTTGTGTGCGTATCTTTTTGAATATGTTGCGAGTTTATTATAGTGTGGTTATGCGTGAAATTGTATCTGTGTGTGTTTACTTCGCCTCCCGCACCCCTCAAAAGTGCCACGAAAAATTTGTTCGGTGAATCGACGCGATACTAGCTCCATTCTAATTACTCTGAGTACTTTACAGACAATCAAGTAATAAATAAATAATAAGTTAATGGTTGTGAAAATAAAAGCATATGAAGTTATGATAAAAATAAATTGTATTACAAGATCATTTATTCAGTACGTTTAACGATTTCTCACAAGATATTGAATAGCAATTTCCATTATATGCAAACAACTAAAACACCTTGTAACCCACACATTAGACGATAGAAAAAGCATTTGCAGTAAATTTAGGTTTCCATTGGACCAACTGCAGATCATTGCAGCTTCATAAAATTTCTTTTCGAATGGGACAATGGGATAGTCATAATATTCCTTCGCTCAATATCTTTAGGAAATCTACAAGAAAATAAAAAATGTATTAATATTGACCACGGGTAAATAAAACAGTATATATATTGACAGGTGACAGGTATAGTGACAGGTTAAGAAATAGTGACATCAGGAAACGTTGTGGTATGAAAGAAGATGTTGTGACAAAAATTGAGGTATGTGATATGGTTTGGCCATGTCGAGAGAATGAATGAGGAACGATTGACGAAAATAGTGTATAAGGCGAGTGTGAATGAAAGTGTTGGAAGGGGTAGACTTAGGCGGACGTTTCAAGACCAAATCAGGGACGTCTTGAAAAAAGGCCAGGTCAAGAGTACCCTAAACCGAAGAGCATGTATGAAGGGAATAATGAAAGTGGACGAAGCGAAACAAGTATGTAAGGATCGTAGCAAGTGGAAAGAAGTGGTCTCTGCCTACCCCTACGGGAAAGAGGCGTGATTATATGTATATTTATAGAATGATATAGGTACTCTCGCCGATACGACCACAACGGCCAATCTTTCGCAAGATCAGCCATCAGCCAGTGCACAAATGCTTGCGTAGCCACAAGTGCACTCTTTCTTCCTTTTACCTCTCACAGTTTAGTGATACGAAAGATCAACACGACCGGGGAGAGGTCAGGCGCAGGACCGACTTTTTATATGCCTATCCGACGCATGGATCATCTTACTTTACAGACAATCAGATGACCAGCCTGCATTGTCCTAGCCAGTAAGGAACAAATATACAAAGTTGTTGCTCCCCGCAGGATTCGAACCTGCGACCCCCGGTACGCAAGCAAGCAGTTTCCCACTGCGCCACGGAGGCTACTAGACGCGACAGGACTAGGAGGCGACAAGAATAAATATGATTTTAATAATATGTTTAAAACTACATACACACTTGAACATACAATATTTTTTCCATATCAATCCTTGAACTAAATACCTACATCGTATATTTTTTATCATAAAGTGGCGGTAAAAAAATCCCCAAAACGGAAAGTCTTCAAAAAATCTTTACCATGGTTACTCTATGAAAACAATGTAAAATATTTTAAATTAGATAATTCAACTACAAATTAATAGAAAGTTAAACCCAATACTAACAAACGAACTGAAAACGTGTTATATGCCTATCGAAAGAAGAACTGATCGAAAATATGGTGCATAATCCAAAGGGATCATCGGTAGGTACATTATTGAACAAATCGGACTTACGAGTGATATTCGGTATCATCTAAGGGGTAAAACATATTTTTGCAACTAAGTACTACACATTTTATCACCATTCTTATTAGTTTAATTCACTTTATCGTGAAATTATGGTATTTAAATGTTGGATCGATTTAAATGACAGACAGTTTCATGCTGACAATAAGCGCCAGTGTTGCCACAAAATATGAACCCTTAAAATCGGTATTTAAAATTGCATTTGAGTACAATTGGCGAAAACACAATATAGCATTATCCTAATCGTACTCGCAGAACAATACCAAAAAAAAAATTATTAGACATGATTGTCATCGTATTTTATGTTTTCGGGTGGAAAACAATCTTTTGATGTTGAAGTAGAGCATTTCTATATTAGGGTATCCATTTCTCGGGTAATTTAAATTATTACATGGACCACACATTGGACCACTTAGAAAGAGAGATCCGGCCTCAATGAAAGGGATAGCGTATGCCTCAATCAACTATTTGGAGTTTGGACTCCACCTTGACCCTATTTCTTCATGGGAATTAATGATTAATCCATAGTTTAGTATATAGTGTATTATCTATGGTTTATACACTATATATGGATTAATCACTATGAAATTATATGACAGTGTCACAAAATGCCTTGAAAAAATATTTTTTTAGAATTTCCCAAGTTTAATTTCTTAAATTTTACACGTACTTTTGCTATAACTGTACATTGGGCAAAGCCCAAAAAATATGGATGCCGTTATTATTAAATGAATAAGAAGCACCGATGAATCTGATCCCAAGCGGAATTTACAAAAAAAATGAGGCTGTTCCCGAACAAGACTCACCCATACTGTTTAAACTATGAAATAAGTTTACTGGACATTATATGCTGGACAATATTTACAATGTTCTATATATTATTCATGAGCGCTGTGCAATTCGCTATACTAACTGTACATAAAGATAATGAGCTTGATATGGCTTCTCAAGGCGTACTGATCTCGATAAATTGAGAAACAAACTTAACAGAGGTAAATATAAATGTTAACGTGGAATGGGTTCGTTTTATTTGAGTAATTATTCTTTTTCCGGAGTAAGAAAGCAATACGTAACCCCACAGAAAAGTTAAAAGAAAATCGGCAGGGATACACAAGACCGGTTTTAGGTGATAAACTGTAAACTCTAACTGCTGCACTCACAGACGCCAATTAACTTTAATTCTAATTAAGTCTCTTTTTATAGTCGGAGCCGTTTATTTTAAATTAGTATTGAATACGAGATAATTGATATATCTACTAACTATCTGCGTATTTTCGAGTGTCGAAATAATCCGATTTCAAAGCATAGATTAATGATCATTAACTATAATTGACGTTTGTAGGTACAGCCATTAATCTATTAATGGTTTTATTGAAACATCATCATCATTTCACAGAGACATTTATTTAAGTCAAAAATAAAACAGACATTATCGAGTGTGATTAAACTCATTTTAAATCACGGATCAGGGAAGTCACCTTGGAAGACATCTATGTAGAACAAAATGTAGAACTACTTGGAAAAAGCCAACTTTTATACCATTGATATAGAGGTAGGCGCATAGATCTAGTATTTCTGACTTTCACCTTCTTTTTTTTTTGACACGGGGTTGAAATCTTCGAAACATCCCCAGGAGCTGTAGGGCTCGACCACTACTGGGCTGAATTACTAAATCTCACTTTTTTACGGGGGTGGGGTGGGGAAAGTTCTAATGGTCCCCGGGATCTGTGGAGGTCAACTGGGGTATGTGAGATTCTTACCCACTAAAACCCCCGCGGCTGTCGCATCGGCACATGGGACCCCAGGGCTCTCCGGTGGGAGCTGCATCAGGGGCCCCTCAGTGCCTTGCCTTTGAGCCCACCGCCGGGGCGTGCACTGTAGCCCCCCGGGAGCCAGTCACGGTGCTCACGGGGACGGGGGTCCTCGGAGTCGCCGCCGTACTCAATGGACGTCCTAGGGTCCACACCCCGAACGTCCAGCGACTTCGAAGATTGTGCCTGCCTGCCCTAGCCCTTACTCTGTTGATGACGTATCGGCAGAATTCCTTAAGATACGCCACGATTCCGCCAGCTTGCGTAATTTGTGATCTGTATTGCGCCTGTATAAAACAGATACTAAGACGAAGAATCATCATCATATATCCCTCATACTTACCGCTCGGTACCTCTTTGTATCCAAGTAAAGGTCGGTATCCAGCACTCTGCCTAGCAGGCAAGTGTAAGGCTTCTGCGACCGACAGAACAAAGCGCCAACGCTTGCTAGAAGACCAGCACCCAATCTAGAAGGAAATAAATACAATTATCAAAATCTGTTAGTCATAGTACGACAGCTGATTGGTAAGCGCGATCTGATGCAAATCTTCAGTGGTGTGTAGCCCATATAATATGCAAAAAGACTGCCTACCCTACGACTTCTCTGAATGATTATAATATGGCAAACAATATACGTTTTTTTTTGCTTTGTTTAAAAGTGTGCACGCCACTGCAAATATTGTACCTTTGGGCTTTTAAAATAAAATAGTCGTCAGAAAGTCTAAATTACAGACTTTCTGAAATGTGTTAATGTTTATCCTAGAAGAAAGCGTTGGGTTAAACGATTGAGGAACCATAGTTTAGACTGATTTACAGGATGCCATTTTCTTGTACATACAAGAGCATTAATTGAATACAAAAAATTTAAGCGCAATATTTGACCTTCAAGAATTGTAAGTACTTTACCTACTGTTTACACGCGGATACTAGTTAAAAAAATACCGGTCAGGTGCGAGTCGGACTCGCGCACCGAGGGTTCCATACCATCTTTGGACGTATTAAAGTAATTTTACTATTTAAGTAACATCTCAGGTAGCAAAAAAAACCGCAAAACTAAGTTTGTTTGTCGAGGTTTTTTTAGTATTACTAAAAGACTGTACAACTTAGAAAGATCATTTTATTTTTCCTGTAAAATATAGATAAACATGTATTATTCAGAATTATTTCAGATTTTTTCCTCCACAAACTTCGGAGATAAGGGGGGGGGGGGGACGGTATTTTTTTGACGTTTTTGATTATCAGCCAAAAACTACGTGACATAAACCAAAATAAAAATCAGTTTTGCGATGTGCAAATGAAGCCCTTTCATATGATACCGCACTCGATATAGTAGTCTCACTTTGAAATTTTGATGACCCATTTCGACCCGCATTATAAAAAAAGTAAAAGAAAAAAAGTATTTTTTTTATTTGCGATGGGGTTGAGTAAGTAAGATCTAAAACTATTCCAAGTTTCAAATCGATTGCATCAGTGGTTCCTGAAATATATACAGGTGTGACAGACAGACAGACAGACGAAGTCAGACCATAAGGGTTCCTTAATTACCTTTTAGGTATGGAACCCTAAAAATTAATGTAATTATTGAATGCAAATCTTGCCCAGTAGAGCAAGAATGTGACGATGCAATCAATATTATTGTATGGAACAGGCAAGAAACTGGCATCTTGTAAATCCGTTTAGTTTTTTTGCTGTTGGCACAGACTACGAGGTCTTTCTTCTTGATCTTCATGATGTCGTCCAAGACATACTCAACGGTGACACACTAGTCAGTTTGCGTATTTTCACACACACAGTCATTTAGTAAGTAAATTACAAACATATAGGAAGTGATATAAAATCCTAAATGTATGGTAAATTCACGTTGTAACACTTTGTGTTTTAATCACTTTTAATTATTATTATTTATTTTAGTGCAGTACTTACCCAATGTCAATGTTGATTATCATTGTGGTGAGGAACGTGACAAGCCAGACTATCGCATCCAACTTACTCAGCTTCCAGAACCTGGGAAATTTATATACAAGCTGAAAATAACTCATAATCCAGCTCGAAGGACCAGGGATAGGCCAGGAGGAAGATATAAATATTTAAATAGATATGCTTCTGTCTGTCCTTTTATTTTTTTAAACTACACACTGGTTTTTGATAAAGTTTTTATTTATTTATTTAATACTTTATTCGCATTGGTACAATACATAGGTGGAGTTAATTCCGGCTTTTCCTTTTATCAATATTATGGAAAATTTGGGAAGGTTGTGTATGCGTACAATACATAAAATTTATAACATAAAAACACACATAAATTTTATTTATTTATTTATTAGTACGCCTAAGCGGCTAAACATGACCGATCTCACTATTTTAATTTACCACCAACATATTTATATGTCTACTCATGTTTTTTACAAATAATTAATTAATTAATTTATTTAAAAATTTATATATTTTTTTAATTTCTTTTTTTTTATTTTTTTATATATAGATTTAGAACTTTCCTCTTTATTTTGGTCGCTATTTTGAATTATAATTTGTATTATTTGTCCGGGAGTTCTCAATAGTATTAAAATATCTATGAAGGTATAAAATTAAATTACAGCAAGAGAAACCTGAACACAAAAGAGTAGATCGATATCTGACGGGCCTGGTTGGTCTAGTGGTTAGACAACCTGGCTGCTACCCGATAGGTCGTGGGTTCGATTCCCTCCAAGTGTCTGGGTGTTATTTATCTATTTAAATATGTATTTACAAAAAAAAAATATATAACTATTAGTATCAGTTCTTTGGTTTTCATAGTACAGGCTCAGCCTAGTTTAGGATCAGATGACCGTGTGTGGAATTGTCCCAGAATATATCTGAATAAAATAGACAGATTTAATAATAGACTAGAATATACCCCAAAACAAGGTCACTTACTTGGCTAGTTCTTTCACTTGCATGAACATGCCTTTGAGGGAGACCACGATGATGGAGGCCAGGACGCATCGAGGCAAGTCTTCGAAGAACGGCCCGATCCATAGCAGCACGAACAGGATGAGAAGGGCACTTACTATTGATGTTATACCTGTCTTACTGCCCGCCTGAAGCAATAAATATCCATTTTTAAACGTCTGTGTCAGAAGGAGTGTTATGTGTTTTGAGTGTTTACGTGTTTGTCACGGCCTATCGCTTCAGTGGTGGTTGTTTTGTGTTTTTTTATCGAATCAAAATTTCAAATGATGTTATTGTACAATTTTTTTAATTAAATCTTATCTTAAATATGTTTAGTATGTTTGGAGATGAGTCGGCGGTGCTAAAGGGAGGATCCTCCGACCGAGCGAGGTGTGATGCTCGGCCAGGGCCGAAGCCCCCGACAGTTGTTGTCGGGATGTTGTATATATTCTCCGAGTTGGAGAAACTTCGCTTGCACGATTCAGAAATCGGTGGCGCCATCTGTCTTGTCGAATGTGGTAATTCTCTTCAATGCAACGCTACCACATGTGGGACGCCACATGACACAGCTAGATGACGATCTAGCTGTGTCGAGTCGCCAAATATGCATAGACCTTATGAGGGCTCAATTGTATTTTTTTTTCAAACTGCTCTACAATACATCTATTGGTAACTCCACTGAGAAAATAAGGCAAGAAATTATACATTCTTCTTTTTTCCTAATTTGTACCAGTGATACAAGATCGGATTCGCTGCTAGATCAAATCAGGAAAACGGACGGTGGACGGTTTCAACGTAGGTATTTAAAAAAGTTTGTTATAAGTAACTAAATAGTGGTAACTCACTTGGTACTGGATGTATGACCTCGACAAACTGGCACAGAATGGCGCGCAGCAGAAAAATGACGCAAACACATTGCTTGTACCCTGAAACAAAAATATGATATAAAAGTTAAAAAAAAAAGTTTCCTACAATGAGACATTGACCGGTTATAAATGACATAAAGAGGCTTAAGAATAATAAGCACAAGCTTAAACTAAAGCATGGAATTAGGGAAATGGCTAGCTTTACAGGCTTAACTAATTGATCTAATATTTGCTTCGTCTATCTTGTATCTAACTCAAACTCAAAAATCTTTATTTCAAATAGGCTTAACGCTAGCACTTTTGAATCGTCATTTTTTAGAAGCTACCACCGGATCACAACGCGGCCTCAACTGAGAAGATCCGGCAAGAAACTCAGCGGGCTTGTCATTTTTTCACTTTTTTTTTAAACATTGTTTTGTTACAAATGAATCGACATTAGCGATATTGTGTCCTGCCGTTCGAAACATAAAGCATGGGAGAAAAGAAGAAAACAATAAATTACGACAAACTAAAAGGCCAAATGGATAGAAGTCGGACCAGTCCCCCCAAGCAGCACCCGCGCACGAGTTGACTCGAGCGATTGTATAATATATATTATTAGTAACTGGTCATGCTTTACAGTAGAACTTTCCGACCGGGAGGGCACGCCCTGGGGAAAACGCAGGGGAGGGGGTATGTCGTGAGACGATTGACGTTTCAAAAATTGGTAAAAGTTGGGTACAAAGTGAAAGGTGGGCGTGAAAACTTTAGCTATGGCCCAGGGGGCATAATGTAAGATAGGTTGGGAACCACTGCTTTACAGTATATAATTATAACTTTATGTTGTATCGATTTGCAGTGCCCTTTGAGCAACCATAGAACTAATTTCACAAGGTCACTAACTGCATGACTAACTGCTATCAGCGACAAAATGATGTCCGTCGTCCCGTAACCCGCACTACTGACACATGTGTACCGATATAGGTGTACCTACAATATACTCGCGTAAGATACATTTGCAGAGGTAATATCATAAAACACGTAATAACTAACCTTTAACTAATCATGATGAACAATAATAAGAATACAGTAGTTGTCTTGGAAAACAAGGTGCGCAGGTTCGAACCCCGGCTAGCACCTATGATTTCTTTAATTAATAATGCGTTTTGTGCGATTGTTACTAGCTTTCGGTGAAGGAAAACATTGTGAGGAAACCTGCATGTCTGAGAAAACCTTTCGAATGTTGTGAAGTCCGCCAACGCGCACTTGGCCAGCGTGGCGTACTACAGTCTAAGCCCCTTCATCTAGAACTCTCTCATCTCGAACTCAGCCCGCGCCCAACAGTGGGACTAAAGGTCTGATAAAAAATCATCATCACAAGCCACTGCTGAACATAGGCCTCCCTCTTCGAACGCCACATTGAATGAATTGTCCTTGAATGAATGCTAATTGTAGCATAGCTGCTAATATTGCAGCCACCGGTTACCTGCGACGCGCATAATGTCGTCTGTCCTGCCTACGCTGTGTCTTCCGAATAGAACTTTTCTTTCCCATCGGTTATCAGTTCTTCGAGCGACGAGGCCCAATGCCACTTCAGAAAAAAAATACACATGGTAAAATATAAAAACTCACGAGTGCAAGCAGCTCCTGGTTGGCGTCGATCTCGTATTTGTCCTTCGCTGCGAAGATGAGGGCCATTGACATGGAGATGGTGTAGGTAACCATCGTTATGGTGAACGCGTCCAACGCTACATCCGGCACCAACTCTAGCGGCGGCACGTGTGGCACCGGCAGACTGACAAGACGAATAGATATTTTAACTGGTTATTCCATCGATATAATATATAAACTAGATTTGGCGTCACGGTTCAAAAAGTGGTAGCGAGAAATAGCGCCCTTGTGTCGCTATTTCTTTACAAGCCACATCCCGACAAATTTATTTTTGCCGATAGGAGTGTCGCTACTGTCTATATGAAACTGTCAAACTAGAAGTCATTAGCATTATTAAATCATTAGTTCACGTTACCGCCACCAGCACAGATAAGTTTGCAACGTCCGCGACCACATTTTAGATGTCATTTTGTTCGTGAATGTTTATCTAGTTTATATATTATATCGATGGGTTATTCACTATGTAGTAAGTAGTAGTTCGTCCCCAGTGCAAGAGAGCACTGCAGTGTGACAGATATTCTACCACCAAGCAGTAGTGTCTTAATATTGCTGTGTTCCGGTGTGAAGGGCACTGTGGCTAGTGAAATTAGCGTGTGCGTTAGGACCGCGGGTGTACATCACAGAATTAAGATGTTTTCCTACAGGAAGATGGTTCGCCATTTTAATGTTAGAACAGCGGGTGTACATTTTTTAGTTGAAATCTTTCTATTGAATGAAGTACACTTGATTTCATTAAAGTTAAACTGAGGTACACAGCATGTACCACCTTACCTTCCTGTAGGAAAACAGCTCAATTCTGTGATGTACACCCGCGGTCCTAACGCGCACAAATTATTAGACACGAGATATTCCTGATGCTAGAAAATTGTTCATTTTAGTTACAGTAGGTAAAGTTAGTCGACAGTATTATGCAATATGAGAGAGTGTGAGAGCTATTAATAATCTCTCCCCTAAGAGATTTTATATACTACTTATAAGCACTAACTTATCACTTTATAAGTGGGACTGCAGTCAAGCTAGCGCTAGTGATGGAAGGCGGCAACGCAATCGAGGATGGTAAAGCACACTAGCTTATTATAAGCCTATTCACTCTAGTCTTGAAACACCTACATTATAATCGGGCGGAAAAACCGACGTAGGCAAGCTGTTTTAGTCCTTAGCTGTCTTTATTATAAACTAGCTGACCCGCGCAGCTCCACCCGCGCTTTTATTACATTAACAATGCTTCAATTTCCAGTTTCTGGTTAATAATTCAAAATTTTCTCGCCTTCTGACACTTTGTCTCTTTCCCTTCTCCCGCCTATTTTGCTCCCAGTTTCTCCCTTGATTTATTTCTCTCCCCATCTCTCTCTCTCTCATAAAACAAATCAAATTCTATGCTCTCTCTCCTCCTTCCCACCTCACTCCCAGTTAATCTCCCTCCGTGCCCTCTTAATTGCCTCGTACGACTCCCAACGGGAGGAGATGGGTGGGTGCTATTCTTACCCGGACACCCCACGGATACGGATTATTAATAATAATAATAGTATGATTATTAATAGTTTAAGAAAGACTGTTAGTGAGTTTGTTGTTACTCACCCAGTAGGTATGTTTCCGACCAGGCTGATCCCGAAATTGTCCTTAAGTGCACCGTACTTGGACACCAGGGTACCTATAACGATCGCCAGCAGTTCTATGGGCACCGGCACGCGGGACCTCTTGCTCACCCACGGCTGTTGGAAAGCACTCTATCTGTTCCAGGTGGTAGGTACCTTGTGAAGGGACCGTTCAGGTACTAATAATAATAATATCTTGGAACAATCCACACACGGTCATCCGATCCCGAACTAGGCAGAGCCTGTACTATGGAAACCAAACAACTGATAATAATACTTATGTACTTTTTTTGTAAATACATACTTAAATAGATAACACCCAGAAACTTGGCGGGAATCGAACCCACGACTCATCGGATAGCAGCCATGGTGTCTTAACACTAGACCAGAGTTCCCCAAACTTTTTTGTGTCGTAGACCACTTGCCATATTTTTCCGTTTTGGGTAGACCCCCTACCCTACACGGAACCCTTTTTTTCTCGCTGACGTAGACCCCTTGCAGGTTGTCATAGACCCCTAGGGTTCGATATAGACCACTTTGGGAATCACTGCACTAGACCAACGGGTCCGTCAAAGTTCTACCGAAGTATGAGATATTCTACCGCCAGGCAGCAATACGTGCACCAATTTTTTGAGTCCGCAGACGGGAATTTTGACACACATAGATGTGTTCCAGTGTGAACGACGGCGACGCGGTAGTTGGTCAAATTACCCGTTTATTCCAAGTAGTCCGATTAGTAGTTCGATCAACGGACAGATTGGAATTTTTTTTCTGTCAAAATTCCCGTCTGCGGACTCAAAAAATTGGTAACTAATGTCTCGGGTGACGAGCACCAATGCAGTGGAGGTATTCCATGGGCAGGCATGTCTAGTCAAGCCAATATGTTCCCTATTCCAATAGGCTAGATGACTAAAAAATTGTTTTTTGTCCGTCATTTAGGTTATCAAAAAATTTTGGTCATGTATTTTTTTCTTTTGTCGATTAAACAAAAAATGACGAAGATATAGTGCTTTGAAATGCCGTGTAACAACGTGCCGGTATACAAATTTAACTGGGGCGTGACGTCACGAGCTCTCCCAAACTTTGACGCTCTATATCTTTGGCAATATTTATTGATTTGTTAAATAAAAAAATACGTGTCCAATATTTTTTTTAATCTGACTGACGGACTAATTGGAATTGTTATTTTTTTTACCCAGTCATCATCCCCATTGCAGTAAGATTTACAATGCATTGCCGATGCATAGAACCTTTAGGCAACGGCAGCAAGAAATCTCCTCTATTGTTCCGAAAGAGGCAGTTTTGTATACCATATTATAACGTTATTAAAGGCGTTATTTTTCAAGACTAAACGACATGAAGACAGACTTCAACTGACGATGTAGCAGCACTACTTGTAGTCAAATCAATCCTGATGATGTATTTTTTGCCGTTTTAGTGAGTTCGTGAGGATTACAAAGTTTATTTCTGATAATAAAGCCAGTTAGTGCTACATTGTGGTATTGAGAGATTTCCTGTGAATATAGTGGTAAGGTGTCTGTCGGCAACAAACCTTTAGCAGTTCATTGTTCATGGCGATGATGAAGCAAGTCAGCAGCGATATTACAAACGCGGCCCAATTGAGATTCGGCAAGTTCTTTGACACTTCTACCACTGTCTGTGAACGTAAGAGAAGAAAGTTTTACATAGAAAATAATTTAATGACTATATGTAAATTGCGTGTGGAAAAAACAGTTCATAGATATAAATTTTCTATACAGGTTGATATAAAAAATACAACTAACGGAATGATCCCCGTGGGGTGTCCGGGTAAGAATAGCACCCACCCATCTCCTCCCGTTGGGTGTTCGTAAGAGACGACTAAGGGGAAACAAGAAGATGGGCAGCAGCGTCTTTCTATTGGATTATCTACCACCTATACTGCGATCCCCAAGCCGCCTGCCAAGCGTGGGGATTATGGCAACCCCTCCCTTCTAAGGGGGAGGCCTTTGTTCAGCAGTGGACGTCTATCGGCTGCTGATGACGACGATGATGAATGTTGTCTTATAATTAAGTGAAATTACGGATTATATCGCGGGTTATTTCAGAATTCTCCTGTAACATGGGTGCTGCAAAGCATTCGAAACGTCGGGAAAGTAAAATCTAAAATAAACCGCGATATAATCCAAAGTAGTTAGGTAAGTTCTTTAAATTATACTAGTGAAAGTACTTAGTTAATGTAATCTACTGAACATCTGCTGAACACCATTTGTTGGACAACTTTTGACAATTCTGCAAATTGTCACTGCCTCAATAATATTTTATTTTTGTATCCGTCTATATTTATTGCCATTTAGATTAGAACCAAAATATATAATAGATATTGTCATATATAACAATAGATAGATAGATAGATAGACAATTCTTTATTGCGCACAAACAAACAGATACAAAAAGAATAAGACACAAATTAATAAAAAATGCAACAATGGAATGCAATATATTGATTAGATGAAAAAATTATGAATTTTCAAAAGTGTCAGAACACACGCTGTTCAACACGATTTAGAGAAGCTATCCCTTACAGCTTGTTAGATTTAAAATATAAATATAGCAAGGAATAAAACAAACAAAGACTCTGGCCCTGGCACCAGAGGAACTCTTAATAGAAAAAAAAAAATGTAAAAAGAGGATGATATGATACTTACAAAAACTACTTTATAGTGGCCAGATAGTTTGACTATCTTAACCCCGAATAGGTCCTTTAGTTGCGAGGCCAACACTTGGAAGGAGGCGGCCGTCGTGAACCCTGAGACTAGAGGCTCCGAGAGCAGAGTCGATACCGCTCCCAGGCGCAGCATCCACATCAACATCTGGGGGGACGGGGAGGGGTAAAACAGGCAGGTGAGAAGTGGACTAAGGCACACGTATTTTGGCTTATTGTGTCGCTTTTGAGTTTTTTTTTCGAAATTATAGTTACTACATTAGTAAGCGTCAACTTAAGCGTCACTAAACCAGCGTCGTGGTAAAAACACGGCTAAAGCTGAGTGCATCCGTTTGAGACACCACAAGTAGGTATAGATTTACTCCAGGGGTTCCCAACCTTTTATACATCACGCCCCCTGGACCATAGCTGAAATTTCACGCCCCCTTTCACATTGTGCCCATGCAGCTTTGTACCAATACGAATTGTTTCCGTCAATCGAAAGGTCTGGAAGACCAGGGCTCTCCGGTGGGATCTGCACCAGGAACCCCTCAGTACCTTGCCCTTGAGCCCCGCCGACGGGCGCATTGTAGCCCTCCGGGAACCAGACACGGTGCTCACGGGGACGGGGGTCGCAACCATGCCACCGCACCGTCCTCCTCGAGTCACAGCCGTACTCAATGGACGTCCCTTTTTTTTCTTTTTTTTTTTAACGCGTGGGAAATCTTCCAAAGATCCCCGGGAGCTGTGGGGCTCGACCGGGGTATGTGGGATTCTTACCCACTAAAACCCCCGTGGCTGTCGCATCGGCACATGAGAGAGGGGGACCCCAGGGCTCTCCGGTGGTATCTTCACCAGGGGCCCCTCAGTGCCTTGCCTTTGAGCCCGCCGCCGGGGGGCGCATTGTAGCCCCCCGGGAACCTGTCACGGAGCTCACGGGGACGGGGGTCGCAACCCCGCCGTCATCCTCCTCGGAGTCGCCGCCGTACTCAATGGACGTCCAAAGGGCCCACACCCCGAACGTCCAGTGACTCCGAAGGTGCTCAATAGACGTCCTAGGGCTCATAATCCGAACATCCAGCGCACACATCTGCCTATACTATCCCACTGCTGGGCAAAAGCCTTCATTTCAAACCTACGTAAGTGTGTTTATATTAAGGTGTAACTGTACGAAAACCGGACATTACCAATTATTTAAGAAAACAGTAAGTTAATGATAAGTAACAGATACCAGTAACCCGTGAGATGTCCAGATAAGAATATCACCCTCCCAGTTCTTTCCGTTGAGGGTCCATAAGAGAAGTCTAAGGGAAAACAAGAATACGGACAGCAGCGTGTTTCTATCAGATTACCTACCATCTATACTGCGATACCTGTGGCGATAATAGGTCGTAGGTTCGATTCCCACCAAGTGTCTGGGTGTTTTATCTATATAAGTATGTATATACAAAAAAAAAGTATATAAGTATTAGTATCAGTTGTCTGGTTTCCATAGTACAGGCTCTGCCTAGTTTGGGATCAGATGACCGTGTGTGGATTGTCCCAGAATATTATTATTATTATCCCCAAGACGCCTGCCAAGCGAAGGGGTTATGGCAACCCCTCCGTTGTAAGGGGAAGGCCTATGTTTAGCAGTGGACGTCTTACGGTTGCTGATGACGAGATAACTTACCTGAAATATACCAACGGTGAGACATACTACACTTAATACTTGCAAAGGTGTATATTGAATTGCGTCTATTGGTGGCACTGAAAAAAAAACATTGTCACATAAATAATAATAATAATCTCCTCCTGACCGATACGACCACAGCGGCCATTCTTTCACAAGATCAGCCAGATCGCAGATGGCTGATTGATTTTCCCGCGTAGATACACGGGAGATATTATAGTGCACAAGCGCTTGCGTAGACACAAGTGCACTCTCTCTTCCTTTATACCTCGCACTATCCGAGATGGGGCGGATGACAGACACGACCGGGGGATAGGTTAGGCGGGACCGACTTCCTTCGGAGTCGCTGGACGTTCGGGGTGTGGGCCCTTTGAACGTCCATTGAGTACGGCGGCGACTCCGAGGAGGACAGCGGCGGGGTTGCGGCCCCCATCCCCGTGAGCACCGTGACATGTTCCCGGGGGGCTACAATGCGCCCCCCGGCGGCGGGCTCGAAGGCAAGGCACTGAGGGGAGAGCAACCCACCGGAGAGCCCTGGGGACCCTTCTCATGTGCCGATGCGATAGCCGCGGGGGTTTTAGTGGTTAAGAATCCCACATACCCCGGTCGAGCCCTACAGCTCCCGGGGATCTTTGGATGATTTCCCCCGCGTCAAAAAAATATAAAGGCGGGACCGACTTTTTACAACATCCGACGCATGGATCATCTTACTTTTCAGACAATCAGGTGATCGGCCTGCATTGTCCTAGCCAGTAAGGAACAACTACACAAAGTTGTTGCTCCTCGCGGGATTCGAACCCGCGACCTCCGGTTTGCAAAGCAAGCGGTTTCCCACTGCGCCACGGAGGCTACACACAGGTACAAGTAGGTATAATAAGTATATGAAAAGATTTAACCGATTTAGAGTTTGGGATTTTTGAATTGACTTCTATTGATCGGATTTTTTTTACGATGTGTACACACGTCGACACCTCAATCTAGACTGTTTGGACTTTGTACTATTAAAAGTTGAACGCTGAGAATCGTGCGAAAGAGAAGAGTGCGAGATGTTGTTGTTGTTTGCGGCCGGCCGCATACCCCGTCCCTTTCCAACAATTCTCTGTGTTGTATGTAGCGTAGTTATCGTTATATAACTTTATGTGTAGCCGTGTGTACGCTAATAAATTACTTATAAACCAATTTTAACACTACAAAAAGGAATTCGGTTTGATATTTACCTGACGTGACATTAGTGGAGTTTAAATGTGCTAAGTCTAAATGTTGCATCGTCGCATGCTGTGTTACCACCTGAAAAAAAGCAGAATCTACTATTCAATAAGGCTACCTTAGTACGAGTTTTAGACTATTATAGAAAATCTGATAAAACACCACGTCATCATTACCATCATCAGCCGGAAGACCAATGCTCCACTGCTTCTCCCTTGAGAGCAGGCAAACCAGTTTGCCATAATCGCAGTATACGTGTATTTTAATATTAAACACATGACACTGCCAGTCTGGGGCGTAGCTATCGCCGTATCAGCCGTATCAATGATACGGGGCCCCCGGGCTACAGGGGCCCCGAACATGTGTTAGCAACAATTCGTAAAATCCATGTTCTCACATAATCTCTTAGGCCGTACCATCATTTGGGCCCCCCTGATATCCCTTAACGTACCTTTCCAGCCATGAGGCAAGCCACCGCGAAGGTACCCATGGAGACATGGGGCGAGGTGCCAAATATCACGTAGATCAGCACCGGGAAGAACGCCATATACAAACCCACTATTGGAGGCACTTCTGCTAACAGCGCGTATGCCATACCTGGAAATATGAAAGTAATAATAATATCCAGATCCTGGACTATGGCAACCAGACAACTAGGTAATTAATACAATAACACTTTTAAGTGCTTACTTCTTTTTGTATATTTTGCATTTTGGAGATTGTAATTCCTGCGCACACACGTAGGAATTTCCTACTCGATTATAATATGGTTGACTCCAAGGCTAAAGTGAATAAGCTTTTTTAGGGTGACGGGCCCATTGGTCTAGTGGTTAGACACCCTGGCGCTGGCTGCTACCCGATGGGTCGTTGGTTCGATTCCCACCAAATGTCTGGGTGTTATTTATCTATTTAAGTATGTATTACATAATGTTGTCTTTTATTTACGCGAATACTAGACATTGTAATTAATCTATTCTTACGGATTATATCGCGATTTATTTTAATTTTCCCGACGTTTCGAATGCTTTGCAGCACCCATGGTCACGGGCGGACCATGACCATGTCCAAATTAAAATAAATCGCGATATAATCCGTAAGAATAGATTAATTAAGTATGTATTTACAAAAAGAAAGTATATAAGTATTAGTATCAGTTGTCTGGTTTCCATAGTACAGGCTCTGCCTAGTTTGGGATCATGTGACCGCGTGTGGATTATCCATAGATATTATTTTATTACTATTATTTTAATAAGCTAGTCTGCTTTACAATCTTCGACTGCGTCACCGTTGTCCATCAGGTGGGACACTATAGTCTAAGGTGGGACAGCAGTCAAGGACTAGCTTATATGGAATATAACAATAAATAAATAGATAACACATAGTCAAAGTCAAAAATAGTTTATTTGAAAGGTCATGTCTTTTTTAAAAGAAAGCTACCACCGGATCACAACGCGGCCTCAACTGAGAAGATCCGGCAAGAAACTCAGCGGGCTTGTCTTTTTTTCACTTTTTTTTAACAATGTGTCATGTTACAATTAGATCAGAGCGACAGTGTGTCTTGCCGTTCAAAAGATCAAATAAGACAGAAAAAAAAATACGACGAAACTAAAACAAACTAAAAGGCCAAATGGATAGTAGTCGGACCAGTCCCCCCAAGCAGCACCCGCGCACGAGTTGACTCGAGCAGCAGCCATAAGTAAGTAGAATCTTGGTAGGCATCGAACCCTCGACCTATTTGTGGGGTCACTAGAACATGAAGAGGCCCGTCAATTCAATAGTTAAGTTGAAGCAGTGTAGTTATTGTAAGGATATATCTTCCACCTATACTGCGATCCCCAAGCCGCCTGCCAAGCGTGGGGATTACGGCAACCCCTCCCTTCTAAGGGGGAGGTCTTTGTTCAGCAGTGGACGTCTGTCGGCTGCTAATGATGATGATGATGGTGAGATTATTCTCTTCTCTAAAAAAGAATTACCCTCACCTTGTGGTATATGCATGACGGCTGTGGTGGCACCGGCGACGATGTCCCCAAGTAGGTTCTCCTTGACGCTGTACTTGGGGAGCCATCGGATGAAAGGAACGGAATTGAGGAGGCACTTGCCGAAGCCGCAGCTTTTGACCACCTTCTTGCAACGCTGGCCCACTGGTTAAAGATATGTAGATATTAATATAATTTACTATCATTGAACATTGAGATATCTTTAGTGTTTATATTTAAAAACATACAATACAAATACACTTTATTGCACACCATATCAAAAATACATTACTTAGATTAATATTATATTTACTAGATTATTAAACATAATATTTATTGAAACTAAATATTTACAGTTTATTTACAAATATACTTAAACTAAGTAAAAAGCTTTCTCTAAGTTGTCGCCGAACCGGGAGAGAAGGGTACCTAAAAGACTGGCGGCATTACCTCTTTGTATAGCCAAGCTTATAGGTTGGCAGAAAAAGCTACCAGCACGACGGTCTCCTGAGACTTAGATAAGTTTGGATGAAATTTCTTGCACCAAACCGTGCGTCTCATGAGACCGAGGCCACATGGTCTCCATCGCAAAGGACGCAAATATATAGCTGGAACCTAGGGCTGCATACTTGCGCCGCTTTGCATCACTAGCGGTCGTCGCAGCCCCTCCAGCCGCCCTACAAGTTTCCGGGGTGTGGGACGCAGCAAGTGGATCGACACATGTCGCATCCTACACCAACGGCTTTCCATGTTGCCATGGTATTAAAGTGATACCGACAGGCTTCTTGCCATCATCTCGTGTAATACCGACTGGTTCCAGTACGGCAGGAACACCGGCAGTGACAAGCCCCCTGCGAATAATATCATTCTTATAATTTACTATGGACTTCTTATTGCCGTCGGTGAGGAAACCACGAAACCTTCAAAAGATCATGGTTATGTGGATTTAATACCCAGTAAAACCGGGAGGTTTTACTGGGTACCAACCAACCCGGTTCCATAAAGGCTACCAGGGATGGTAGCCTTTATGGAACCGGGTTGGAGCAAAAATGCACGCCCCCCCTTGCTCACTTCAGCCTGCAACAGTAGGTCTTCCCGGTGCTGACTTTAGCTGTGATTTTCTGTATACTGAAGATATTTTCAGAATCAGGCTACTTCAATTCTGAACGGACGTTCCTGCTACGCTTCTGTTAAGTAAAAATTGTACAGCCTTTTACTA
Organism: Furcula furcula; assembly: GCA_911728495.1. NCBI lineage: Eukaryota > Metazoa > Arthropoda > Insecta > Lepidoptera > Notodontidae > Furcula > Furcula furcula. The sequence continues at coordinate 12,159,959 of OU452258.1, forward strand.
AAAACTTACATGGTTTCTCTGGCACTTGGTAGTCTGCATCTTTGTTGAGTGCGTCTTGCTGGTAAACTCTTCTGATCACGTTGAACTGCTGGCTGGGTCGGGCCTGCGCCCTGAAACAAAGAAAATTACAAATGAAGCAGTCAAGTCGCCAAATCCTCAATGTTATGTCACTACTACTCTATAGCCTTCGTAACAAATTAATAGTTATCGTAGCGCAGTGGGAATCCGCTTGCATTGAAAACCAGGGATTGTCGGTTTATATCCTATGGGAAGCAACAACTTCCTGTAAATTTCTTCACTGGTTAGAACAATATTGGCCGATCTCCTGGTTGTAGAGTAAGATTATCCATACGTCGGAAGGGCATGTAAAAATATTCCTTTTGGGGTGGCAATGCGCGTTATGTAAAAAGTTGGATCTGACCTCTCCCCGGTTGTGTCAGTCTTTCGTACTATCGAATGATGAGATTAAAGGAAGAGAGAGTGCACTTGTGCTCTATAATATCGTCCGCCTAGACGACTATCTTTTAAAAGATTGGCCGTTGCATCTGTATCTGTATGAAATTATTATTACTCTATCAACCGAATGAAACTATAATGTTAGCAAATACTACGTCACCAAAGATCGCTTAACATGACACCTGATCCAGAACGCCCCTTGTATGATCAAGCACATTTTACCTAACCGCCATATCTGTGAATCTTAGCTATATATTTCACACCAGCACCTCAAGTGGAATCTATTGAAAACTTGTAAGAATACGAAAAGAAGATCGTAGCAATCAACCTATACTATTGATATAATATATAAACTAGATTTGGTGTCACGTCGTGAAAAAGTGGTAGCGAGAAATAGCGCCCTTGTGTTGCTATTTCTTTACAAGCCACATCCTGCCAAATTTATTTTTGCCGATAGGAGTGTCGCTACTGTCTATATGAAACTTTCAAACTACAAGTCATTATCATTATAAAATCGTTAGTTCACGTTTCCGCCACCAGCACAGATAAGTTTGCAACCTCTGCGACCACATTTTGGATGTCATTTTGTTCGTGGATGTTTATCTAGTTTATGTATTATATCGTTGACCTATACACATAATTAAATGCAGATTTCTCAAGTCTTTATCGGGGCAGATTCGATTATGTAGGGATATAGGTTTGCACGGAGGAGGTTTCTATAGGAAACTACCCTGAACCTTTGTTAGATTAGACTAAAATTATCGACCTAATGTTAATATGTTATTCACGCCTGTCCAATTAGAAACTTTGTATGATGTAAATTATTCTGATAAGCAAATTATTTAACATGAGTTAGTTAAAATAGGACTGCTGTATTTACACGAGGTTATCGTAGCAAACAAAGTTGTATCAGTACCGGCATATGTATTATCGAAATCGACAGAACAAAATCTGTTTGCCTTCTGTATCGTAACGGATACTTATCTTAACAGATAAGTATGCGTTACGTTCTTTCAAGTGTCATAAAAATACAATTTCAAATTAGGCCAAATCTAACCTTATATCCGCAGACATATGCGTACGTTTATTTTCTAGGTTAGGTACATGTGTGAATACGCAAAAAATTAAAATACATACAAAAAATGATTCAACTCAGGGCCTATCTTATCGAGTGCGTAGCCCGAAGCATGTTTTAGTATGGATTCAGAAAATATATCTCCATGTCAATGATATTATAAACCATACACATGTTATATCCCTACTAATGCGCGCCAAAAATTGTCACACATGTAATGTAAATTAATATATTTTCTCATATATAGTTAACAATAATAATAATATTCTGGGACAATTCACGCACGGTCATCAGATCCCAAACTAGGCAGAGCCTGTCCTATGGAACCAGACAACTGATACTAATACATATACTTACTTATACTTTTTTTGGTGGGAATCGAACCCACGACCTGTTGGGTAGCAGACAGGGTCACTAACCACTAGACCAACGGGCCGGTCAGTTAAGGTGTGATATCCTTTCCTTATTTATTTATTTTTGTACAGTAGGTACTTTGTGCATTTTCTAAATACGAATGAAGGCATTTTACTTGGTTTTCAAAGGCACACGTCACGTTCGTTACATTGTACCGACGCGTGACTTACTGCTAGTTCACCCAATTTGGGTGAATTTCGTTGTTTCACTTTTCGAGCGCTAATGGCATATCTATTGTATACAATATCATTATCTCCATGTATATTTATTTTGAAATGTATCGATAGGATTTGATTTGTTCCCCACCGTTCGACGTCGTTTTTCTGTTGTCCTGCGCGTCTATAAGATATACATTTTCAAATGTGTGTACAACAGGTCTCTTTATTAAATTAAATTATAATGTTATGGTACCTATTTTATTGTTTTTAGCCTAGCCGAGTCACGTCCTCATCGAAAGTCTTTGCGAAACGCAAATTCGTTTTGATTGCATTCACTGAAGCATACGACATAAAGATTGCTACTAGTGGCTTGTGACGTATACACGACACAATTGGGTATTAATTGCCCGAATGCCTTAGGAGTAGGGCTATGTTTTACGAGAGAATGTATGTATGTCTATTTCTTTGGCACAGCCTACAGCCTAGGCGGCTTGATGGATATGTCGTTAGATTTCATTAGATTCGTCTTAGTTGTGGGAGTGACATAGGCTATCGTGATATACACTAGGTATCAAATGAAAGGTCTTTACAAGACGTGTTGATATATACACGTGTATACGTTTTATTTATGTATAGTACACTATAAAAGACAACATTTTTTTTTTAAATAATTTAGTTACACACAATAAAAATTACAGGAAAAACGGAAATATAGGAAAGAATAGTACAAAGGCACAGCTTATTTCTAAAGAAATTTCTTCCAGCAGGCCTGCGAGTGGAAAGTTGAAAAAAAAAAGAAATGGGACGTAGTGTGTTTAAAAAAAAAAAACTAACAAAATAATTAATGTAAATAAAATACATACACACATATATACATAATATAGTAAAAATGAATACATACTAATAAGTAAAATTACTAATACTATAGAATATACACTAATATACTATAGAAGATAAATACTATACATAATAATATATGACAAAATGTCATGATAAAGAAAGATAGTGCTCTTTAACTCGTCTTTTGAAAACTGTGACATGTATTTAAATTACAATTTAAATACATGTTGTCTTAGAATAATAACGCCTGTTGTCTTTTCGCAGTCGGGTTTGTTGTGCTTTTATAGTTTACTTGCTTTGAACCTCCCGTAGCCCTATAATATCTTCGTAAATACCACTTAATAGGTTGTGAGTTGGAAAACTTAAGTACGATATTATGATTAATTAAACAGATGTCTAAGTACTGAGCTGTAATTAGTGCGTACACATACCAATATCAATATATCAAATAAAGAATTTCTTTAAAATTATACCTAGACCTACTTTGATTTGTTTTTATTATATTTATTTTAATAGCTTTTTATTCGAGACGTTTAGCACTATTTCAGTTGGGACCTGAGCATGTGGAACGACCTACGAATCTCAGCTCCATCCATCCATCAACGATTCTATTTCCCACTTTTTATTGATGATACCATTGATCTTAAATAAAGTAAAGTTTCGTTTTTGTTTCTTTTAAGCAGCTTTGTGCTTTCTTTCCATTCTTTTAGGTGCCTCTAGAGGATAAATTAAGAATGAGATTGTAACTTGCCAGTCTTCTTCGTCAGATTCGTAATCATCCCGCAGAAGAGGTTCGTTCTCGTTATTTCCAAAATCATTGTCGTATATTAGAAATGTCTTTTTGATGAGCATATTTTTGCTTTGAAAATGCCTTTCTTATTTTTTAAAATAGATCTATCTACTTTTAAGATGTAACCAATTTCATTATTCGTTTTTTGAACACTGCAACAATTTGTCACTAACTAATATCTGCACAATTTCCTTGAAATAATTCTGGAACACATAATTATTAACAAACGATAATAAACAACGCGACCACGTTTGATAGGCCAATCGGCTGGTTTTGTACTGAAACCAGCCGATACCGAGATATCGCAAGCGAGCTACGGACCAACAAACAATTATTGGGTACTTAAGAGAAATTGTTATTGAAAATGTCCATGAACAGTTTATGAAACACTAACGCAAAGGTCGCACTCTCACTACAGCTAAAGGCGCCTTAACAGTAAAAAATTAGCTAGCTTGACATTATTTCAGATGAAATCCATTCGTCACGGAAGGAATCGTTTAACTGTTTAATTATTTCCGATGGAGTTTGCAAATGCATACGTTGAGTTTCAAAATGTTACGGCAACAATTTTCTTTTCGTAATTTTTCGAGGTTTTGACGTTGCTGGTAAATTATAAATTTTCTCTTGCACTGGCTGGCTGGTATGTCTTCATTTATGCAGGTATGTAATGATAAACTTTTTATCTTACCTACTGCATCAGAATCTGGAAGGAAGTTATACTTATGTATTTTGAGTATTTATGTATGTCTTTACCTGTAGAATGAACAGATTGATGAATTTCAATCAAACAAATTATATATCGTTAAATTGGGCTTAGCTAAGGAAATAACAATAAGGCAATAACAAAAACTTTAGAATTTAAAGATATTTAATCAAGTCTACGTTTTTTGTGCTATATTCCAATTTTGCTTGGTACATCAGCTATATGTTATGGAGAAACAAAATAGTATTATCATGATGTTTTCCTCCACGTTTAGCGAATTGTAAATCAATTACCTATATGTGAACAGTACTAATAATGTTCGGACAATATCATACCTAATGTGGCGTACATTAGGTATGATATTGTACCCTGACCTCATATCTTTTCCGTCTCGACTCTCGACACACCCGGCCATGTCACATGTCATACTGTTTATCTCTGTTATTATTTAGCTCTTAAATGTACTCGTACTAGCAGCATTTGTTCTGAATAATAAATAGCATAAGCACAAGTATTATTCTAGCCTCTCTATTCATGTAGTACATGTAAGTACGAACAGTACTTACGCTCTACCTAAAAAGCCAAAAAAGTCAAACTTGATTGATACCAAACAAGATTGTGTGTGCGTGTATGTGAAGAAAACAAAATAACTGTCCCAAAATTTCAGGCCTTACCATTGAACGAACATAGACGTAACGTTACGTATGAAAAAGTCTTACTGCCGCACCTACAAACCTCAATTATGTTTAATTACAATTTAGTAATTTTTTAAAATTGCATTATTTCGACACGTGAATCCAATTAATACTTGATACGCTGATTGTGACTAGAGTTATTAATAATTTCGTAATTACTAATAAAAAATAATCATATGAGGCTCGGAAAGTCGAAATAAATAGATTACAATAAATGACTTAATTGTAATTAGAGTTCTAATTGGCGTTTGTGAGTGCGGCAGTTAGTAAATTTAAGGTTTATTATGAGCTTGGGTCAAAGAAAATAGAATCTCTTCTTTAGATAAGAGAGGCTGCGGTTCATTATACAATAAGTGAAATGATAGAAATAATGTTCTTGATCATTAAACTTTATACATCCTACCGAATTAAAATTTAAGCAAGTACTTACTGCCGAACCTACAAAAGTCATTTATAGTTAATTAACCCAATTAATACTTGATACGCTGATTGTGACTAGAGTTATCAATAATTTCGTAATTACTAATAAAAAATAATCATATGAGGCTCGGAGAGTCGAACTAAATAGATTACAAAAAATGACTTAATTGCGATTAAAGTTAGTTGATGTCTGTGAGTGCGGCAGTTAGTAACTTTCATTAATTCATTTAAATTTAGGAATTTAATCAAATGGAAGTGGTAACTACCAATAAGTCTGGATCTACGGTGGTAAATTGATTCAGTAATTTCGACTTAGCATTACGAAAATTATCAACAGACGCTCAGTTTTTATCCGGGAAGGAGGCTATGCGCATTTAAAATATGACTTAGAATTCTTTAGGACTTTAGTTCACTGTTGTTCGCAGACGGCCAAGAATGCTCCACCGGAGCCCTGCAAGACAAGAGGGGCACACGTATCTAGCACTCTAGCCACTGCCAAGAGTTGGTGTGAACAACTCAAGAGCACCTCAGGGAGAATCGCCCTCAGCTTTGGCTGTCGTTTAAAAAGGATTTACTACCGACTGAAACTTCACGACCGTAACTCCTTTTTAGGGTTCTTTATCTAAAAGGTAAAAACGGAACTCTTATAGTCTGACTTCGTCTGTCTGTCTATCTGTCACACCTTTATATTTCAGGAACCACTGATGTTATCGATTCTGAAACTTGGAATAGTTTTAAATCTTACTTACCCAACCTCATCGCAAATAAAAAAATACAAATTTTTCCTTTTGCTTTTTTTATAATGGGGGTCGAAATGGGTCATCAAAATTACAAAGTGAGAATACTATATCGAGTGGGATATCATTTGCACATATCAAAACAGATTTTTATTTTGGTTTATGTCACATAGTTTCTGGCTGATAAATGTCAAAAAAATACCGTCCGTCCCCCTTATCTCCGAAATTTGTCGAGGGAAAAATCTGAAATAATTATGGGTAATATATATCTATTTATATTTTACACGTAAAGAATAATGATTTTTCTTAGTAGTACAGTTTTTTAGTAAACCTAAAAAACCTCGACAAATCTTAGGTTTGTTTGCTTTCTATCGCAGGTGTTATCATGAATAGTAAAATTACTCTAAAACATCAAAGATGGTATGGAACCCAGGGTGCGCGAGTCCGACTCGCATTTGAGCGTTATTTGTTTTATTAAATGAGCCTTGTTGCCTACCAAGGAAGATTTCATATACCTAATGATGGCGCAACTTCTAGGTTCGGTTTTTCCCTTTAGGTTTAGTCATAAAGATGTAAAAGGCTCAATAGTCCAAATTCCATCATTCGAAACAACATGAGTGTTTGTAAACACATCGATAAAAATCGTCATGTTCATTGCATTTGGTCCCAAGCATTTCCACCAGAGGCGCTGCGGTTTTATGAACTAAAACTCACTGTGCAATCCGCTAATAAAGATTTCATTTAATATATTTTAATCATTTAGTATTAAATATTTAGAGAATATATTATATATTTTTTTAATATTTTATATTTTGCTCGCGTAGCGCTGGCCGTATGTCACGCCATCCCGCCCTTAATGATATTATTCGCAGGGGGCTTGTCACTGCCGGTGTCCCTCCCGTACTCGTACTGGAACCAGTCGGTATTACACGAGATGACGGCAAGAGGCCTGATGGTGTCACTTTAATACTATGGCAACATGGAAAGCCGTTGGTGTGGGATGCGACATGTGTCGACACACTTGCTGCGTCCCACACCCCGGAAACTTGCAGGGCTGCTGGAGGGGCTGCGGCGACCGCAAAGCGACGCAAGTAGTAAGCTCTAGGTTCGAGCTATATATTTGCGCCCTTTGCGGTGGAGACCATGGGGCCTTGGTCTCATGAGACGCACGGTTTGATGAAAGAAATTTCATCCAAACTTATCGAAGTCTCAGGAGACCGCCGGGTAGCTTTTTCTGCCAACGTATAAGCTTGGCCATACAAAGGGGTAATGCCGCCAGTATTTTAGGTACCCTTCCCTCCCAGCGCGGCGACAACTTCGAGGAAGTTTTTTACCTAGTTTAAGTGTACATGTTTGTGTAAATAAACTGTAAATATTTAGTTTTAATATTATGATAATTTCATACTATTATCCCAACTCTAGCTATGGCTATATAAAGGATGTTAATAAACAACAATGGGACCACGACAAATAGCTCTCCCTCGCGGACCCACTGATGGGACAAAATAGTGGGTCCTCGAGAAAACACCGATTTCATTAAAATAACGCGCGGTACCTACCATATTAATTCCAAAATTATTGTTTTTGTTTTTGGAATGTACGCTATGTGGTTTGTCTTATTATATTTGTATATTTGATGAGCTTCACCAGACCAGTGGAAAGCAATCAATACTTCGGCCAGAGGGTAAAAGAAACGACTAGCTCAAGGATATCTCAGGCATGCACGAGGTCAGTTCAATTCGTTCGGATCACAACGCTTTCGGCTGAAAAGATGCGACAAGGCTCAGTGGCTTGATGTCGCATACGCACGACCCTTCAGCTTCGCTGACGGACGGGTGAGTGCTTGATTCAACGTCGCGACTATCTTTAACTATTCCATCAGGGGAACGATTAAGCGAGGAGCTGCAGTTACACATTTTGATTACCTAATTTGATCCCACAACATAAGCGTCCCAATATGAGCGTCCGTTTGACCGTCCTATAGATGTTTGCATGATCGCATTATAGGTGGTAAGTAATGCAATGGAAAGACGCTGCTGCACGTCTTCTTGTTTCCGTTAGTCACCTTTTACGGACACCCAACGGGGGGAGATGGGGGGTATTAATTTCATTAAATTATTGTTTCCGCAATGAATCCATAGTTATTTACTGCATTTCTTTTACTTAAGTCCATTGTGCAAGAGCTCGTTAAAATAGGTACCACCGTAATGTCAAATATTCTGCCGCCAGGAGGTTAACTAATAGCGCCTACATATTTTTTATAGCAATCTCACACATTCATACATTGTTCTAACTAAACTTCAAGGCGTTTCGAATATCAATTAAAATAATTAGTTACTCCGTGTCTAGCGAATTTCTACTTACTATTACATCTATGATCTAGGTCATCGATGTTACGTTTAGCCTCTATCGTAAAAAGATGGGATGTTATAAGTTCGACGCGTTGTCAAATCTGTCTGTGGCATTGTAGCTCTCAAACGAATGGACAGATTTAAATGACTTTTTAGCTGGTTTCATTGAGATGGGTCTTATCTGTATGACGAAAATCTATTGCGCCAGTTATTAAAAATTATTGTTTTTGCGTTTAAGATTTTTTAACCTACAATCTGTACTTATCGCCCGTTTAGGTACTCTGCCCTGCACTGTGTCATTGTATGATAAATCTACGTCGTTGATTGCAAATAAATGGAGCAGACTGTTTCTCAGTCATTGACCGTGGTATCATCAATCTAGCGATATGATATCTGTGATACATTGATATCACGTGCTACAAATTATTTATTGTCTGCCGGTAACTTTTACAATTAAACGGAATTGTTACAAATATCACGATTCGAGATCGTGATGTCGAATACCATCGATATAATGCTACTTATTATATCGATGTCAAATACGGTCACTGCAGCGCCAGACGCTCGCTAGAGCACGTCCCCCGATGCACACGTTCTCCGTTGTTGTGTTAGGGTCACACCACACCCCCTGGGGGCGTAGAGATCACAGGAGGCAGGGGGAAAAGGTTGGGAAACCCTGCCATAGAGCCTTAACAAACTCAGGGGTTTTCATAGTTAACGAAATGGAGTAAACTGTTCAGGATATTACATACACTTTACACAAGCTTCTCTAGTGGTTACTTTTTAAAATGAGTATAATGAACGGGAGTAGATAAACTAAGGAAAACCTAGACCACAGGCGCAGAATAGCCAGCCTATCGGTATTCTACAGGATGCATTTTTGAGTGTGCGCAGAAACAACATGACTAGATTCCACCATCCCCTTCTATCATAGGACGACGAGACGCACGGCGCGCACACACCCCTAAGTGGTAAACTTAACTTTTTACTTTTCCTTTTTAAGTTGTATCTTCTTTTTTGGTGTACAATAAAGAATATTTGTATTGTATTGTAAACGTGGCTTTAGTCCGGACTAAGCCAGTTGCTTCGTCGTTTATAATATGGACGTTACAGCTAAGGACTGGATCAGTTTGCATGCGTCAAGATTTTCAACCCGATTATAATGTGGGTGTCTTCCAGGCTAGAGTGAATAAGCTTGTGCTTTACCATCCCCGATTGCATTGTCGCTTTCCATCAGGTGGGACTGTAGTCTAGCACTGGCTTATATTTAGTACAAAAAAAAAATAGTTTGATGGATTTCGTTCGGTTTCGAAAACCTGTACTAAACCCCCAGGATGATATCGCTTCTCGAAGACTTGATTGGGTAATCAATTTACCATCATCCGTAATGTGGAGTGACAATAATATCCTAGTAGTACATATTTCGGTTTCAATTAGAAACGGCTCTTAGTGCCGCACTCAGAGACCGTAAAATCATTAACACGTCACTTAAGTGTTATTTCAGGACAAAATCTATACAAAGGAATGAGATAATGGTTCATTAATGGACTAAGTGTGGCGATTAACATCGCATCACAGTGAGAATTAATTTAAGCAAGCATCAATGAAGTACTCACCATCCGTTAGGGTCCAGCTTCTCTGTCTCCCAATCATTGTTTTTATCACCGTTCCTCATTGTTTATTAGTTGCTTGTACAATTTTTCACCAAACAGTTCAATCGCATTATCACACACTACTAATAGTCAGTCTTTAGGTATACCTTCAGGTAACTTGTGATTTTTGTTCATATGTTTTATCTGATTCGTTGCACTGCGCGGTTGGATCTATGGAACTACGTGCTTACTTTATTCTTTTGACTTTAACTTCCCCTTTTATGTGGCTTGATCGTGAACGGAAACGTTCATCATTCAGTTTTCTCTACATTTTACTAGTTTTTGATAGTTACCGCCAGAGGCGCTGGTGTGAAAGTATGAAGAAACAAAACAGAAAAAACTGAAAGACTCCCCCTTAACCAAGCAAGTTGTAAGTAAATATATGCAGATAACAATGGATTACCACTGCCTGCAAAAGCTAAAGACAGAATACCAGTTTACAACGTGTTTTTATCAAAACGCGTAGTTAATAACATAATTATGAATAGAAAGTCATTCCTCATTTTTTATTATTTCACATAATCATTACTTATCTTAGTATAATTGCGTTCCAAGATGTATACATAATAGGTACTACTAAATAATAAGTAGGTGAACTACTTACTTATCTAGTTTATTTATTTTTCTACATGCCATACTCTTCGTTTAAAAAGCGCCATCATAACGCGTTATCATAACAGAATAGAGACGCGGATTGAAGGATTTAAATCTACCTACTATGCGTTTCAACTATGAATGTGGCCGCCATGATGATCGCGACTGCGGAACTTCACTCGTTTTTTACGATTTTTGTACCGGCAGCAGAGTAAACACAAAATGAAAAATTCGCTCCGGTTTTGATTATTTATTGTATAATGTCTTATTTTGCTATCTATTTTTGTTAAAACCTCATTTTTAGTAATTTTATATTTGAAATGGCAAGATGGCGGCCACATTCTTAGTTGAAACGCATACTACGGTTTTTTCAAATTGTTGATGTTTAATTAACCCGTAACAAATGTTATGTGGACAAAGATATCATCATCAGCAGTCGAAAGACGTCCACTACTGAACAAATGCCTTCTCCTTAGAAGGCAGGGTTTGCCACGCTTGGCAGGCGTCTTGAGAATCGCAGTATAGATTACTATCTATACGTCTTTCTATTGGATTACCCACTGGTAATCCAATAGAAAGAAGCTGCTGCCTGTCTACTTGCTTTCCCTTAGAAGGCAAGGTTTGCCACGCTTGGCAGGCGTCTTGAGAATCGCAGTATAGATTACTATCTATACGTCTTTCTATTGGATTACCCACTGGTAATCCAATAGAAAGAAGCTGCTGCCTGTCTACTTGCTTTCCCTTAGAAGGCAAGGTTTGCCACGCTTGGTAGGCGTCTTGAGAATCGCAGTATAGATTACTATCTATACGTCTTTCTATTGGATTACGCACTGGTAATCCAATAGTAGTCCACAGTCATTTATTGGAAAAGTGTGAGCGATATGGAATTAGAGGACCGGCACTTAAATGGATTAAGAGTTATTTAGAAAACAGACAACAGTCAGTTGAAGTAACTCGTATAAATAAGGATTCTATATTGACACCCTACCGTTCATCATTTTTACCCAATAAGTTTGGTGTTCCCCAAGGGAGTGTACTCGGTCCATTATTATTCATATTATATATTAATGACTTACCTAGTATAACACCTTATAAATCCATACTTTTTGCAGATGACATATCAATAATTATAACTAAAAATGACATAATAGGTAATTTTGAAGACATTTTAAATGAAACCGTAGAAATAGTAATGACTTGGCTGCAGTCTAATAATCTTTGTGCAAATATTTCAAAAACCAAATTCATACAATTTTCTAATTATAAGACCGTACATGAAAAAGTAAATATAACCTGTCGTCATGAAGTAATCGGCAAGGTAACTGAGACAATTTTTTTAGGTCTACACATAGATCAAAATTGCAACTGGAAAGCACATGTTAAAAAAGTTTGTACGAAACTAAATAGATTTGTTTATGCACTCCGTAAGTTGCAACGCATTGCTGGTAAAGACGCTGCGCTTGTTGCTTACTACGGCTATGTAGAATCGGTATTGAGGTATGGTCTATTGCTCTGGGGAAATTCTACCGATGTGAATAATGCTTTTATTAGCCAGAAAAAGTGCGTAAGGGCATTGTGCAATGTAGGCCCACTAGAATCATGTAGACCTCTTTTTAAGAGCAATAATATTTTAACTCTTGTAGGTTTATATATACTGGCAGTTTGTGTGCATGTAAAGAAACATGCAAATGAGTTTATTACTGTATACGATAATTCAAGATTACGTAAAAGAGATCTTACAAAACTTGTAATGCCTTCGTGTAGAACATCCTTATTCCAGAAAAACTGTTATATAATGTGTATAAAAGTTTTTAACAAAGTACCTAAGCACTTAAGAGAATTGCCTTTAATGCGTATGAAAAAGCAGTTAAAAGAATGGTTAATCGAACACACATTTTATAACTTTAACGAGTTCTTTGACAGTAAATAAAATAAAAAAATGACCATTATAAATTTGTATTGACATTGGTATTTTTATGACATTTAAAATTGAATTACTTACATATATTATAATTTGATACATAGCTGTTGTTTTGACAAACAATTTTAAACTGACATTTAAATGTAATGAAGTGTGTAAATGTAATAACATTTATTATTATCATCTAAGTATGTCCATAATTCAATATAGGTAATTTGATATGATTAGTGTTAAATATAATTAGAATTATTATTCAATATTTGTACACCAAATACGGTGAAATGTGCTGAGAACTAACAAAATATTGTAACACCTATGCATGTACCACATTTCTGACAAATAAATATAATTTCAATTTCAATTTCAATAGAAAGACGCTGCTGCCTGTCTACTTGCTTTCCCTTAGAAGGCAAGGTTTGCCACGCTTGGTAGGCGTCTTGAGAATCGCAGTATAGATTACTATCTATACGTCTTTCTATTGGATTACCCACTGGTAATCCAATAGAAAGACGCTGCTACCTGTCTACTTGCTTTCCCTTAGTTGCTTCCTACGATGACACCCAATGGGATGAGATGGGTGGGCCCTGTTCGTGCCCGGACATCCCACGGGCTTAAAGATAGCGGTACAAAGATATGATTCAATATGATTGATGGATAATTAATCGTTGAGTGGGTATTAAACTAATACTGCATGTAAACTACTAATTTTCCGTAATGGCCATTATAAAAAAACTCTACTATTAAAACTCCCGACATGAAGCCGCGACAAATTCCTAAAAAATAGTTTTAATATTAAAGTCAAAAGACAAAAAAAATTTTTTTCAAATACTTAGGCTTAACTAGCACTTTTGACAGCTCATTAAAAAAAAATGTTACCACCGGATCACAACGCGGCCTCAACTGAGAAGACCCGGCAAGAAACTCAGCGGGCTTGTCATCATCAGCGACTAGTCAGAATACTAAATGTATTTAGTGGTCTCCAATGATATTTTAGTAAAATATCATTGATGGTCTCTAAATATACTAGGTATGTAGGTACGTAGTTTTAAGTTCACCAAATGTTGCTACGAATAGAAATACGTGCAAACAATGTTATAGGTATCATTGCGTGCAAATATCAATAAACTATTCAAAAAAAAAAACGACTTCAAAGTAAATTATCTAATAAACTATTTAAAAAAAAAAAAAAACCGACTTCAAAGTAAATTATCTAAAAAGCATAAAATAACGAAAATATATTGAAGTCGGTGTCAGCTGGTGCTAGTTAACATGATGTGCTAGCACCGACTTCAATATATTTTCGTTATTTTATGCTTTTTAGATAATTTATTTGAAGTCGGTTTTTTTTTTTTTTTAAATAGTTTATTTAACACTTTTTAGTGACTTTTTTTACCAAAATAGCTATCAGCACTATCACGCAACTCGAACGTCTACGTTACAATAACTTACTGGAAACATAAAAAGTTTATATCTCTTAAACTACTAGACCGATTTTGATGAAACTTGTACTCTACCCTAAGTTGAAAAATACTCTAGCTATTGCAAAAAGAATTTTCAAAATCGGACTTGTAGTTTCTGAGAAATCCGTGGACAAACCTACATACATACATACACACCTACATACAAACATACATACATACACTCATAAAACTTGGTAAATTTGTTTAGAAGACCACATAGACTAACATATATTAATATTACGCATTTTTATCAATATTACATACATACGCGTCGAATAGAGAACCTTCTTTTTGAAGCCGGTTAAAAAGAATAAAATAACGAAAATATATTGAAGTCGGTGCTAGCGCATTATGTTAACTAACAATAGCACCAGCTGTCCCCGACTTCAATATATTTTCGTTATTTTATGCTTTTTAACCGGCTTCAAAAAGAAGGTTCTCTATTCGGCGTATGTATGTAATATTGATAAAAATGCGTAATATTAATATATGTTAGTCTATGTGGGCTTCTAAACAAATTTACCAAATTTTATGAGTGTATGTATGTATGTATGTATGTATGTATGTATGTAGGTATGTATGTCTGTATGTATGTATGTAGGTTTGTCCACGGATTTCTCAGAAACTACAAGTCCGATTTTGAAAATTCTTTTTGCAATAGTTAGAGTATTTTTCAACTTAGGGTAGAGTACAAGTTTCATCAAAATCGGTCCAGTAGTTTAAGAGATATAAACTTTTTATGTTTTCAGTAAGTTACTGTAACGTAGACGTTCGAGTTGCGTGATAGTGCTGATACCTATTTTGGTAAAATAAGTCACTAAAAAGTGTTAAATAAACTATTTTTAAAAAAATAAAAACCGACTTCAAAGTAAATTATCTAAAAAGCATAAAATAACGAAAATATATTGAAGTCGGTGTCAGCTGGTGCTAGTGTTAGTTAACATGATGTGCTAGCACCGACTTCAATATATTTTCGTTATTTTATGCTTTTTAGATAATTTACTTTGAAGTCGGTTTTTATTTTTTTAAAAATAGTTTATTAGATAATTTACTTTGAAGTCGGTTTTTTTTTAAATAGTTATTTAACACTTTTTAGTGACTTATTTTACCATAAACTATTTTCAAAAAAATAAAAACCGGCTTCAAAGTAAATTATCTAAAAAGCATAAAATAACGAAAATATATTGAAGTCGGTGCTAGCACATCATGTTAACTGAGACTAGCACGAGCTAACACCGACTTCAATATATTTTCGTTATTTTATGCTTTTTAGATAATTTACTTTGAAGCCGGTTTTTATTTTTTAACCGGCTTCAAAAAGAAGGTTCTCTATTCGACGCGTATGTATGTAATATTAATAAAAATGCGAATTATTAATATATGTTAGTCTATGTGGGCTTCTAAACAAATTTACCAAATTTTATGAGTGTATGTATGTATGTATGTGTGTATGTATGTATGTATGTATGTATGTATGTATGTATGTATGTATGTATGTATGTATGTATGTAGGTTTGTCCACGGATTTCTCAGAAATTACAAGTCCGATTTCGAAAATTTTTTTTGCAATAGTTAGAGTATTTTTCAACTTAGGGTATAGTATAAGTTTCATCAAAATCGGTCCAGTAGTTTAAGAGATATCAACTTTTTATGTTTTCAGTAAGTTACTGTAACGTAGACGTTCGAGTTGCGTGATATTGCTGATACCTATTTTGGTAAATAAAAGTCACTAAAAAGTGTCAAATAAACTATTTTCAAAAAAATAAAAACCGGCTTCAAAGTAAATTATCTAAAAAGCATAAAATAACGAAAATATATTGAAGTCGGTGTTAGCTCGTGCTAGTCTCAGTTAACATGATGTGCTAGCACCGACTTCAATATATTTTCGTTATTTTATGCTTTTTAGATAATTTACTTTGAAGCCGGTTTTTATTTTTTTGAAAATAGTTTATTTGAAAATAGTTTATATGACACTTTTTAGTGACTTTTATTTACCAAAATAGGTATCAGCAATATCACGCAACTCGAACGTCTACGTTACAGTAACTTACTGAAAACATAAAAAGTTGATATCTCTTAAACTACTGGACCGATTTTGATGAAACTTATACTCTACCCTAAGTTGAAAAATACTCTAACTATTGCAAAAAGAATTTTCGAAATCGGACTTGTAATTTCTGAGAAATCCGTGGACAAACCTACATACATACATACATACATACATACATACATACATACATACATACATACATACACACATACATACATACATACACTCATAAAATTTGGTAAATTTGTTTAGAAGCCCACATAGACTAACATATATTAATAATTCGCATTTTTATTAATATTACATACATACGCGTCGAATAGAGAACCTTCTTTTTGAAGCCGGTTAAAAATAGGTAATCAGCACTATCACGCAACTCGAACGTCTACGTTATAGAGACCTTACTGAAAATATAAAAAGTTTATATCTCTTAAACTACTGGACCGATATTGATGAAACTTGTACTCTACCCTTAGTTGAAAAATACTCTAACTATTGCAAAAAGAATTTTCGAAATCGGACTTGTAATTTCTGAGAAATCCGTGGACAAACCTACATACATACATACATACATACATACATACATACATACATACATACATACATACATACATACATACACACATACATACATACATACACTCATAAAATTTGGTAAATTTGTTTAGAAGCCCACATAGACTAACATATATTAATAATTCGCATTTTTATTAATATTACATACATACGCGTCGAATAGAGAACCTTCTTTTTGAAGCCGGTTAAAAATAGGTATCAGCAATATCACGCAACTCGAACGTCTACGTTACAGTAACTTACTGAAAACATAAAAAGTTGATATCTCTTAAACTACTGGACCGATTTTGATGAAACTTATACTCTACCCTAAGTTGAAAAATACTCTAACTATTGCAAAAAGAATTTTCGAAATCGGACTTGTAATTTCTGAGAAATCCGTGGACAAACCTACATACATACATACATACATACATACATACATACATACATACATACATACATACATACATACATACATACACACATACATACATACATACACTCATAAAATTTGGTAAATTTGTTTAGAAGCCCACATAGACTAACATATATTAATAATTCGCATTTTTATTAATATTACATACATACGCGTCGAATAGAGAACCTTCTTTTTGAAGCCGGTTAAAAATAGGTAATCAGCACTATCACGCAACTCGAACGTCTACGTTATAGAGACCTTACTGAAAATATAAAAAGTTTATATCTCTTAAACTACTGGACCGATATTGATGAAACTTGTACTCTACCCTTAGTTGAAAAATACTCTAACTATTGCAAAAAGAATTTACAAAATCGGACTTGTAGTTTCTGAGAAATCCGTGGACAAACCTACATACATACACTCATAAAATTTGGTAAATTTGTTTAGAAGCCCACATAGACTAACATATATAAATATTACGCATTTTTATCAATATTACATACATACACGCGTCGAATAGAGAACCTTCTTTTTGAAGCCGGTTAACAAATAGAAAACGAAACGAGATAGAATAAGAATTTGTCAAAATAGTTTTGTCATTTGCAAAAACTAAAAATACTAATATCTAATACAATAGAGTGTCCTCATTGTTTGTGTAAATGCATACATAAATATGTATATGTATATAAGTAGTTATGCTTGAAATATGCCGGTCATGCTTTGGTTTTAAAAAGAAATCAAAGAAGAAGAATTATAAATTATAATAATAAATTAAAAATGAAGCGAGATGAAATCCGTAAAAATTGGTCAAAATAGTTTGTCATGTTAACTGCAAAATCTGTGCAAACTGTGCTTATTGTTTGTAAAATGTTGAACTTGAAATATGTTTGTCATGCTTTGGTTTTTAAAACAAATCCATGCATGACATAGTGTTCTTGAATATCTTTGTTTGTAGAAAATAAAGTCTCGCGGTGAGACTAAAGATAAATCATGTTTAATAAGTAACTAAGCATTAGTTACTTTTACCACAGATTAATAAGCTTTTACTATCACAATGAACCAAGCGCGGTCACAGCCAACGATCTGGGGGGGGGGGGGGGTCATGACTATACTGGCTATGACAATGCAGGCCAATCACCTGATTGTCTGTGAAGTAAGATGATAATTGCGTCGGATGGGCATGTAAAAAGTCGGTCCTGCGCCTAACTCTTCCCTTTCCCCGGTCGTGTCGGTCTTCCGACCCATCGGATTTTGAGAAGTAAGAGAGAGTGCAATTGTGACTACGCAAGCACGCGTGCACTTTATTATCTCCTGCCTAGATGTTGTGAAAAATTGGCCGCTGTGGTCGTATCGGCCAGGAGGACATTATTTTTATTTATATGACGCTATTCGCGACAGTGGTTTTTGATTGATGTATTGATAAGGTGAATACGGGGAATGTACAATAAATTCAGCAGCGATAGCTTACTGTAACGACCGGTGACTGCGATGTGACACGTTTTTCTGTAAACACAGAAAAAGAAATATTTTGCTCATTCGTAAATTGTACCTACCCCGTATGAACATTTTTTTTTATTTACCTACGCTTATCGTAAGTACTTAATTTAGTATACATCTCTACCCTATGTACAGAAATATAATTATTTCATTTTTGTAAAAATTGGACTTATCTTTAAAATATGCCAAACTATGGAAAATAAAAATCGCATTTTCTCATTCCAAATGTCATGATTCGTGCAGAAAACAACATACTGAGCAAAAACTATTGATATTAAAAATATGTATTTACATATAAATCTGGACCCTACCTAAAAGTAATATCATTGCCCGTTCCCCTTTAAAATAAGTTTGTACATAGGTAAGTATGTATGTATAAGGTAGACGAATATTTTAGCACGTATTTATCTAAATTAGCACATGTAATTTAGAGCACACGTCAATCATAAAAATGCAGGAAATGCAAACATTAGGTACGCGATATGTAGGTATTAAAAGACTTACGTAATGTCACATGAATAAAACTTTACTTATACTTACAGAAATATACGTTTTTAATATTAACCTTTAATAGCAATATAATTATTTTAAAGCGATATAATAATAAATACCTTTTGTACAATTGAATATAGTTCATTGCACTTCATTGTTAAAGTAAAGTAAGGTGTGTTTGTCCAAGGCTTGCTCTTCGATTCTATAGTCAAAGGGCTTGCTCTTGTAATGAGACATAATAAGTAGCTCGGCACTTTATTTACAAGCACAGTCGCGACACCTATAATAATATTAATTTCCGATACAAGTATGCGATCACAGCGGCCAATCTTCCACAAGATCAGCCATCTACAGGGGAGTAAATTATAGTACGGTCGTAGACAAAAGTGTACTCTGTTTCTATAGTCTCACAATCCTATAGGATGGCGGCAGTAGCCCGAATTCACGTAATCAAAACGGTAACGTAGTTGCAACACTTTTCGAGTTTACGTCCGATTTAAAAGTCGTTCGATCGAATTGAAATCAATCTACTTTTACGGATTTATCGCGGTTTATATCAAGTGTAGAGGACGTTCTGGTTTAAAATAACTTAAGGAAGGAGGATTCGGAGGCGATACGTCAGGACGTCTCGTCCTTGTTGCGTCGAAGTTCTTTGCCCACACTGAATCTCCCCAAAAACCAATATTTGGCTTTAAAAAACCTACGTGCCAGAACTGACATCACCGTACTACGCGCAGACAAAGGCAATGCCACCGTCATCTTAGACACAGAAGATTACAATCTCAAAAAAGCTTTTAAAATACAACAACTCTTGTCGGATGTAAGTACATACAAAAAGGTCAAAACAGACCCAACTAATAATATTCTCAAATCAACGAGTGAAATTGTAAAGAAAAACTCCGAGAGATTGAATCTTGATGTCAAATCACTGATACCTTCTTGTGCAAAACCGCCAAAGTTGTATGGTTTGCCCAAAGTACATAAACCCAATGCTCCGCTACGTCCGATTGTGAGCCAGATCGACACACCAACTTACAGATTGGCTCAGCACGTAGCAGGGGTGCTTTCATCACTAAGAGGGCCCACACAAGCACACACCAGGGATTCATACCATTTTGTCAGTGAAATTAAACATCTGTGTCTTACTGACAATGAAACTATGGTCAGTTTTGATGTCCAGTGCCTATTTACATGCCTACCTGTGGTGGACTGCATTGAAATTGTAAAAAAGAGGCTAGCTGAGAAAAACATGCCAAAGGAGTATGCAGAACTATTAGGGCATTGCCTTACATCGGGCTATCTATTGTGGAAGGAGCAATTCTATAAGCAAGTAGATGGAGTAGCAATGGGCTCGCCTGTATCTCCTGTAGTTGCTGACATTTTTATGGAAGACTTCGAGGAGACAGCCCTCCGAACTTCACCTGTTACTCCGAGATTCTATAAGCGGTATGTAGATGACAATACTACCATCTGATAAAATAACTGTATTCCTAGATCATCTTAACTACATCAATCCAAAAATTCAATTCACAATGGAGTTGGAATCAAATAACTCACTAGCTTTCTTAGATGTATTAGTAATACGTAATCCTGATAACACCTTGGGCCATACTGTGTACAGAAAACCAACCCATACAGATAGGTACTTGAATAGTGAGTCTCACCATCACCCAACACAGTTAGCTACTGTCGGAAAATCTTTGTTTCAGAGAGCACGCGGAATCTGTGATGATGACCATCTGAGCGCTGAGCTGCAACATGTCAAGCAAGTACTGCATGACAACAAGCTCCGAGTCCCGCGCCGCCGTCATAGTGAACGTGTCAAACCAGCCACTGTCGAGCGTCAGCCTGCTGTTCTACCATATGTTAGAGGGGTTACAGACAAGATTGCCTACATCTTAAAGCGAGTTTCGATCAAAACTTATTTTAAGCCACCAAGGAAGATTAGTCAGTTTTTACCACCTGTCTAGTGCAATACCTCTACAAGATGCAGGAGTTTATCGCTGAGCGATGCTAAAGGGAGGATCCTCCGACCGAGCGAGGTGTGATGCTCGGCCAGGGCCGAGAACGTTCAACATCTCAGTCCTCCCGTGACCATGGGTGCTGCAAAGCATTCGAAACGTCGTGATAGTAAAATGAAAAAATAAACCGCGATAAAATCCGTAAAAGTAGTTTGATTTCAATGTGTAATATTCGCGTAAGTAAAAGACAACATTTCGTTCGATCGAAGTATCGTTGGAGCGTATTCTGACTTTTAAGCCAATCCGACGCATGGATCATCTTAATTTCTAGATAATCAGGTGATCCGCCTGCATTTTCCTAACCAATAACGAACAACATCACAAGGTGGTTGCTCTCCGCGGGAATTGAAAGTGCTACCTACTACCTCCGGTTCGCAAAGCAACTGATTTTCCGGTTTTCCACGGAAGCTACTTACTTGTATCAATTTTCTTTTGTTGATAGAGTTTAAATTCAAGGTAAGTATTTATTTTTCCTTTGTATAAAATATTAAGTAAGTATAAGCAACTTTTTGGCATTTTGGTTTTTGTAAACCGATTTTGCTGAACTGCGCATAATCGATCCTTAGTCCTTATATACTATTACTTAAAAAAATATATAGTGGTACACAAAAGCTAAGCTAGTGTCTTTTTTAAAATTATAATAAACGTCTTTAGAAAACTATTTAGTAATAACGGCGTTATTATTCGACTATTTATTTGTACAGCTTTGCGAAATATAATTGCGATGGATAGCCTGAATAACGTAAACACCAAGAGGTACCTATGCACTCAATATTATGCATTCGATTAATTTATCCGTCCGCTTATTTATTATCTGAGCTGTTTATATTATTATATTATGTATCTCAAGGCACTTTAAAACGGTGTTGATTAGAGTAGAGTACCTGTAAGTTAATATAAACTTAACACTTTAGAAAAAAAATTAAAAGCGAAAATGAAATGCGCGCGAAAATTTTCTAAGAACGCGTAGTGATGTACCTACACGCGGCGCGACTGGCGCTATCGATAGTCAATAGGCAACTGCTTGCCGTTCATTCAATATCAATAACAAGGTCGTTAGATAGATACACAATTTGACCGAAACGATGATATAACTTCAACTTAGGTCAATGTTGGCTGATGAAAAAGGAAAAAAATACTATTGTCTAGGTTTTGAGAACAAAAACTATAAATCCCTACAACTAAAAATAAACAACAATGGGACAACGAGAACTAGATCTTCCTCGTGGTCCCATTAGTGGGACAAAATCCTGGGACCACTAGAAAACACCAATATCTATTCATTCTTACTACGTTAAAGGTGATTTTATGCATCACAAATTTTATTTTTACTTTCCTATCGGCTAAATGACCTCTACAAATGAAACTTCAACTTGCTATATGCCTTATTACGATCAGAACTATTTAGAGGGTCAACCGTTTCAGATTAAATGAGCTATAGTTTTAATTATATATAATAAGTTTTAATTATGTTTTTAGAACAAGTTTTATAAAATGAATGGTACAAAGATTGATCATTCAGTACAATCTCCTAGGGCAGATTGTTTAGGATTCGCCCAGCTAATATAAATTATACTACGGTACTACGGATTGAGATATAAAGGTACTATGCTATTCAATTAGGCTCCTTCCGCGCACCCCGTATCATGTTTTATTTTATATACAGGGTGTAAGGGACTACGTACCGAAAACTTTTTTATAAGATTTCTCATATTGTCCGTTACAACATTACAGAAACCGTTTATATGGACAATGACAAATTATTAACTTGTTAATTTTTGAGCATGTAATGAATACGTGCGAAATAATATTTATTTTTCAAATTACATTGCTAAATTCATTTAAGCCGCCTGCCAAACGTGGAGATTATGTCAACCCCTCCCTTCTAAGGTAGAACCTTTGTTCAGCAGTGGACTTTTCAGCTGCTGATGATTGCTAATTTTGCACAAATAAGTAATTTATTGTTTTTAAATTGAAATTAGGCTTTATTATTATACCAATAATGATGTTATCTTAATTTTATTAAAACGCGGCATTTTTTTTATATTCATGAAAAAGCCGATGAAAAATTTAAGCACTAGAATGTTCAGAATCATGTACTGGACCCCGTATATTGTAATTTAAACCAGTATATGTTATACGAGACTTGAAATTACCATGTGATAGTGACATGACATGTGATTGGCTGGCTAACATGAAAAATAAATTGAAACACATCAATAGCAGTTACATTTCTGTATTGGCATTTACGTCAACAACAATGCTCGTACTTTAGTATAGATGCAGCTGGTTGTGAATGAAATTATATCGTTTGTTTTAAATAGGCCGTAATTGTATCGTAGAATTGGTAACAACACGTTTCGGTAAAAAACTCATGGGGTTACAAATTTTTTCTTTACGATATTTTAACAGAATTCAAAAATACTTTTTGATTGAAAGGCCCACTATTCTATTCTCTTAACGTTTTTCTTACAATCGAACAAATACTCGTATGTAGTTCCTCAAAGGATATGAATGATTCGAAAAAAAATAACTGGTAAAAACCATACCATCAGCAGCCGTAAAATGTCCACTATTGATCAAGGGCTCCCCCTTAGAAAGAAGGGGTTGCCATAATCCCCACACTTGGCAGGCGTCTTGGGGATCGCAGTATAGATGATAATCCAATAGAAAGACGCTGCTGCCCGTCTTCTTGTTTTCCTTTAGCCGCCTCTTATGGACACCCAACGGGAGGAAATAGGAGGGTGATATAAGTTAAGCAAAAACTAATAGATAACAATTACTAGTCCAAATTGACGTACTTATAGTTATACTAAAATTACAAACAATTATTTTCAATAACCAAGGTTACCTTTATTTTATTTTTAAGTGATGATTTTTATTATGTCTTTAATTCTTTATTGTACAAACAAAATTAAAAAACCTTTATTTTTTTCATCACACAAAGAAAGGAGAAACAAGATTCAATTCCCTATAACCATTTTCAGATTCCACCAAAAGGCAAAAGTTAAATCTACTATCTTAAATTGAGCACATAATTATATTTAATATCAGTAGTTCTAAAACATTAATTTACTTTTGAAATTACACTATTACTCTTTGAAACCTTGAGACATATTAATATAGACATAGCCGTCGCCATTATATTGATGCAATAACGAGGCTAAAATGAGGTGAGTTACAGAACATTTCGAGAATAATTTGTCAACGTTAATTTAGTATTCATCTAAACCCATTTGGAACTTCAATAATTTGAAGTCATGATTTCAAAGCAGAAGTATCTACTAAAGCATTTTAATAAAGCACATATCCCATTTACTTACATAATGTATAATACAGGATGTTATTTTCTTGTGCATATGTTTACTTATAAGGGAAGTGTTAAATGATGATGATGATTTATCATGTTAACATGAAGTCGCTGTTGTCATATTACAAACATGGCATGTATCTACAGCAAACAGTCTAGTAGTTTGTAAAATAGTGTAGAGTTTTTTGGCGATGTAATATGAAGATGATAGGTTAAAATGGATAGCATTATTATACTTCTACGTTACCTAAGATATTTTACTTCATAATGATCAGAGATTTATTAGTGCAGCGATATCAAGAACATGGATGATAATAATATCTGCTATCAACTGTGTTTAGATTTATGTAACTATTTACCCGATTGAGACACAAAATGTTTACGGAAAAGAAAGGTAGGTCCCGAATACTGTTTCCTCGAAACCGCGTTATCGTCGGAGAGTTATTAATATATTAAGGAGGTTGCTAGAGTCCTGGGGACCTATGGATGGTCCACGGTAACAAAAATAAAAGAGCTGGAGTTTTAATGTTTATTAATTAAGCGCCTCCTATTTCACAAAATCTAAATACTTAGTTTGGGAAATATGGATGTAAAGATACCTAAGCCCTAAGCCAATCCCTTTTGGGCGATGATATTATGTTGTTAATTATAAGCAGACACACATTAATTAGACATCATAGTATACTAGCGAGCAACGTTACTGGCATCCATAACTTATTTCATTCACGTGAGACGTTTGCATTGTTATAGTCGCAAGAGTTACAACAGCATAGCATAGCTTCAACAAAAATGACCTTGAAGATTTTTTAAAGACACTTGTAGCGCAACCAATTACAGCAGAGGTTTTTGTATTCATATTCCAGTCAAACTTTATACAAAAACAAGCATAAATTATAAAATGCAAAAAAATTCAACTACGACCAAAATGACCTTAAAACGTTGTTAATAGGTAATAACTAATAAGACATCAGCTTACTTACATTTATATTTTGTAAAAGATTCGTTAAGACGATCATTTGATATTAATTAATATAAAATGTAATTAAATATTTGTTTTTTAATATTTTGGGACAATCCACACAGGGTAATCCGATCCCAAACTAGGCAGAGCCTGTACTATGGAAACCAGACAACTGATACTAATACATATATACTTTTTTTTTAATTCATACTTAAATAGATAAATAACACCCAGCCACTTTGTAGAAATCGAACCCACGACCTATCGGGTAGCAGCCAGGGTGTCTAACCACTAGACCAGCGGGCACGTCATAATCGTATTTATAATCCTATAGCACATAAAAATATCTTAGAGCATTCCCACAACTACGACGATTTTTATGAAAACTATTATACATACATAGGTAGGTACGATATTCATCAAACTTTTAGTTTTCTCCATACATTTAACACCAGCGCCTCTAGCAGTAACTATGAAAAACAAGTCAAATGTACGTGAAAACTGAAAGTATGAACGTTTCCATACGATACTACTAAGAGAACAGAATATAATTGATTGAAATGAATAAAACACAATTCACAGAGTATTGTCCGATCTGAAGAAGTAGAGATAAAAGATATTGGCACCTGGCATCTTGTAAAGATGTCCGGCGATTGTATATTTATGCAAATAATTTTCCTGCCGACGCAAAATATGAATAAAATTGCGGTTAAGATTCTTAGAACTGCTCACTTAAGTCATGCCTGTTATACCTCATACGTAAATCAAATTTCATCTGCCATATTGACTCTACTGCAAAGAAATGATTATCTTTTACTTTTATAAAATTATTAGCTAAGTTTTTCAAAACTTAGGAAGGATCAATCTGGTTTGATATATGGGATTTCATTTGCGTACCTGGCTACCTGGCCACTAAAGAACTAGACGTGAAGAAATTAGAGTAGTAATCAATATCTACACTGAAAGAATTGATATGGTAATGAATGATTTTAATTTAGCTCATGTTTATACTGAGTAGAAGCTAGTGCTTGACTGCGATCCCATTCCCAATTTTCACTGATCGAAAGCGGCGCGGCAACGCAAGCTTATAATGATACATTGGTGATAAGTATACTTTTGCGAACAGTAACTTTTTACTACATTTCGCATTTTGCACAAGCAAATTACCTATTGGGCGCACTTTACAGGATAACTATTGGTTTATGCAATAGTTTGTTAAATGTACCTACTAATTGACGTATTTTACGTTAGCTGTCAAACAGCTTAAAAATAACAAGGCACCAGGCGAATACGGAATCACATCCGTGTTGCTGAAAGCAGGCGGAACGCCAATACTTAAAAAGCTATTCAATTTCGTCATCCTCGAAGGGACTGTGTCAGAAGCGTGAACTAGAAACGTGGATGTATTGTTCTACAAAAAAGGAGATAATTCTTTTGAAGAACTATAGACCCATTTCTGGCTTCTAAGCCACGTATACAAGCTGTTTTCGAGAGTAATTACGAATCGTCTCACGCGAAGGTTCGACTACTACCAGCCTCCCGAACAAGCCGAAAAAGGATACGGAATTAAAGTAAATGGTGAAAACATTATGCACCTTCGCTTTGCCGATGACATAGTGATAATGGCTGAATTACTGGAAGACCTTGGCGCTATGCTCACAGACCTCTACAGTAGCTCAAAGGTGTCGGTCTTAAAATGACCAACGAAAAGACGAAAATCATCTCGAATATCCATGATACACCCGTACTCGTGTCTGCTGGGGGCGAAGTTTTTGAAATTGTTGACGAGTACATCTACTTATGACAGGTAATCCGGTTTGGTAGGTCCAACTTTGAGAAAGAGGTCAGCCGAAGAATCCAACTAGGATGAGCAGCCTTCGGGAAATTGCGTTACATCTTCTCGTCTGAATTACCTCAATGTTTAAAAACCAAAGTATACAATCAGTGTGTGCTGTCAGTTATGTTATGTCCCATGGATCAGAGACACTGACTATTGGCCTCATAAAAAGGTTCAGAGTAGTTCAACGTGTTATGGAAAGGGCTATGCTCATAGTTTCTCTACGTGATAAAATCCGGAACGAGGAAATCCGTAGAAGAACTAAAGTAACCGACATAGCTCTAGTAGTTAGTAAGTTGAATTGGCAATGGGCAGGTCATATATGTAGTCCGGAGAAATGACAACCGGTGGGGAAGAATGTTCTCAAGTGGCGACTAAGGTGGCACTGGAAAACGCAGTGTTGGACGGCCCCGCACTAGAGGGACAGACGACCTCGTCAAGGTGCCATTGGATACAGGCGGCACAGCATCGGTCGCAATGGAAGTACATTGAGGAGGCCTATGTTCAGCAGTGCACGTCTTGTAGCTGACATGATGACTAATTGACGTAAACATTACTAAAAGAAGCGGGCATTTTGTTTAAGTACATATACGGAAAAGTTAGTCTATGACGCAAGGTTTAAAAGTCAAGTAAGAATATTCATTTATAATTACATGTCTGCTAATTGCCATAGTATAATACTGTACTCACAGCACAAGCTATCTTATTTCGGAATTTTGGGATCAGAGGGCTGTACATATTTGAGTGGGTTGTCCCTTAATAACTTAAAAAAAATCGATAAAGCACAAAATATGGTGTTTATAATTAAGTAAACAACTATTGTGTTATTGTTACTGTAAAATTTTGATGAACTTATTAAACTATCGATATATACTATTCAATGTCGCGTCACTGGTCAAGGTCAAATTTTGTTTCCAATGTAGAGGTACAGACCTAATTATGTTATCTTAAAAAAGTATGCTTACCTAAATTAACTTTTAGTACATAGGTAATAAACTAATAAGTGAATTACCCGTAGAAATCGTTATAAGTTAAAGAAAACTGCGAACGACAAACTAAAGGATAATGATTTAGGTAGGTACATAAACGCTAAATTTACGCAAAAATACCACACTGCGTAATATGTGACTTATTATTGGTGTCAATGTTCACTTTCACTATATGTACCACATAATATTTTCACTTTATTACACTACTGAGAATATAAGTAAGTTTCGTGGATTTATATCACACAATAGCAGTACTTTGTAGGAATTGACATAGTTAACTAAAAATAACCTGTGCAAGTTATCATAAACAGCTGATTGTCAGGCTTGCATGCATGTCAAACTGACGGAAGACAACACAGCTGCAGCTGACGGCCAGCTGACTGACTGGCTGACGGGATTAGAGGTGGGGAGACTTTCGAGGATTAACAATTGAATTATTCGAATGATTTGGTTAAAATATTCGAATGATTATTTGTCATTTGAATGCACTTTTGATATTTTAATGAAAAAAAATTGCTATTATTATATTTATTGCCACAGATAGCTCTGCATGAATATAATTTAAAATATATATATACAGTTGCATTAAGGACCTCCTCCTTTTTTAAAAAGCTGTTAAAAATACTTTAAATTCACATATACAACCTCAAATAAAACTCCCTCTCCTCTATTAAACTTATAGAGGATCCGTCTCCACACTCCACATAGGTAAGCCAGGTAGCTAGGTAGTGGATAGCCAAGAGAGAAATTACAAAGGGATTACCTAATCCGTGTAATTTGTATAATCCCTTTTAAGTCCGTTTTTCCTAAGGTAAATCGTCGTCAGTTTGTGATCTATGATTATTGATTTATAACCCCCTTCTGAACTCAAGCCAAACTAATATCTTATGCTGCGGACCGGCCCAATTAATACTAACGAACGACTGTCTGCTTTTGTGAAAACGTTGAGATGGGATCAACGAAGGCTGGACATCCATGTGTACGTGAGCACCGTGTCTGATTCCCGGGGGCTGTAACGCGCCCCCCGGCAACTCCATAAAACAAAATAATTGCATGGATTTGTGTACAAAGTTTCAGCAACATAATAATAATAAAAACAACGCTACCAATTTATAATATTCAAGACATAGAGGTTCACATATGGTAAGTATATCTGTTTTTCAATCCGATCACGTAAGTATGTTTAGCACGGTGGTTAAGGATTTAAATCGGGTTCAAATCCTTTAGTTTCTTTTTTTACTATCCTTTTCCTGAAATTATGTCGTAAATTAAAGAAAAAATTCTAATAATATATAATTAGGTGATTTGTAATCCATGCAATTTAGTTTCAACTATGAGCACTAGATGAAGCCACTTTAGCTGATGTCAGGTAGTCTGACTTGATAATTTCATTAGGTTAGCTAAACTTTGTACACAGACCTTGAAATATCGAATCTATGGGAGTTCCAACTCTCCTTATTACGTCCTCTGGTTGGGCCACGAATTTTGTTTATCTCTTTGCATTGTATTACTTTACTGATGGTATATATAATCAAAGCACTTAGGTAAAATAATATGCCTCTAGGTTAAATAAATTCAATACGATACAGTCGATCCGATCCAACATGCCTTTGTTCTGATCCGTCTTGAATTATTATTGATAAAAAAATCGAATAAATCGAATCCTATTGTATTGATCCACTAAAGTATCGATACGGATCGAGCATCCCTATTATACTCATTGTCTTCAAGTTTCATTCAACTTTTCATTCAATCAACAGTGTTGCCAGATCGGCCCCTGGGGGGCCGATTCTCGGCCTTTTCGAAACCATGTCGGCCTTTAGCTGCCATCGGCCCTTCATCGGCCTTTAAACCTCCGACAGCCAATCCATCGAAATCATTGGTTCGGTTGACCAATTCCTATTCTAAAAGCATAGCACTTTATATAAAATGAAATAGACATAAGTCTTACGTTCTAAACATTAAAGATTAAAAGATAGAGATGAAGGATGGGTTCTTGTAAAACAGAAAAACGAAAATATTGTTTTTTTTTTTTTTGTTTTACATCTCTTTTTTCCCCGTTTTCTAGTACCGTTTCTGATGGAGACGGCTCCCCCCTTTCCCTCAAAAAACAAGGGGGTAACCCTTGTTTTTTACAAATATTACTAATTATAATTCATAAAATGAGGAAAATTTCCTCAGAATTAAAAATGTCGTAAATGGGGGGGCTCCGCAACTTTTCCTTTTAAGGGGGTGGGGGTAGTACAAGTCCCCCTGCCTCCCCCAACCCCTTCCCACCCCTCAATTCAACGGACGTCAATGTAAATTCGTACTTCGGCCTTTACTGCCTAAAATCGGCCCCTGCCAGCACTGCTTTTGGCCCATTCTTAAACTGTCTGCTGGCAACACTGTCAATCAATCTATTATCTAAGACAGGGGGGTGCAAGTCTCATACATTGGTGGTTATTAAAATGTAAATAGAATCTACTGCCATCTGTGTTACGGTGTCCGAAAATATAGTTTTATCTAAACTCCGATAGAAGGAGCTAGTGTGTAATTATAACTCGCAAGTAAAGTTTAACAGTAGATGCGTTTATATCCAGAGGACATTTGCGAAGATTTATGGTTATTTTTTCAAACTTAAATAATTTTTTGTTGTTGGGATATTGGTATTTTCTAAGAAGTGTTGAAAACTGTTGCTATGTACGATTCAATGTAAATATTTCTTAGCAATGCAGCGCCATCTAGCGAGCTAAACGCATCACTCGCTAAGCAACGCCATCTAGCAAACAGACCTTCAAATTATAAAATTGAAAGCTTGAGTTGCGCATCTATCTCAGTATAATAAGTATCATCTATGATCTAAGAAAAAGTCATTCATTCATTCAAGCAGAACGTCAAAATTTTAAAATATTTGTGTTGAAAAAAAAAGCGAAAAATAAAATTTTATTAGAATAAATAAAGTTGTGCACAGACAGACATGTAATAGAATAAATGAAACTATTTTAATTAAGTTTTGATTAATATGGAGTTTGTTTTGGGCCCCGATTGAAGTGAAATTACTATTACCTAATCAAACTTTAGCATGTTTTTCTAAGCAATATTTGTATTTATGTAGGTATTAGGCCTACATTTCATTGTAAGCACATTTTTGGCAATGATTATATAAACCCGTTTTACAAAATCTCTGAAGAATGTCTGACAGGGATTTCTTCAGAGATACTTGGGTCAGATATCTAGGTAAGTACTACTTAATTCTATTCATCATCATCATCATCAGCAGCCAAAACACGTCCACTGCTGAACAAAGGCCTCCCCTTTAGAAGAGAGGGGTTGCCATAATCCTCACTCTTGGCAGGCAGTTTGGGGATTGCAGTATAGGTGGTAGTTTATCCAATAGAAAGACGCTGTTGCCTGTATTCTAATTTCCCCTTAGTCGCCTCTTACGAACATCCAACGGGAGGAGATGGGAGGGTGCTATTCTTACCCGGATGGGCTGATGTTGCAAAATGCTCTCTAGTAGCTTTGGTCTCAGTGGAGAAACGTGCTGAAAGGCTAATAGTGGAGTGGAGGCCAATTTACAAAGCCTAGACCACAGGAGCAGAGTAGCCAGCCTCTCGGTATTCTACAGGATGCATTTCGGAGAGTGTGCACAGGAATTACATGACTTGATCCCACCATGACATTTCTGTCATTGGATGATGAGATGCACAGCCCATACGCTTATGTGGTAAACATGCCTTCAGTCCAGACTAAGCGATTTACTTCTTCATTAATAATAAGGACAGCTTCCCGCCTGATGTCTTCAAGGCTAGAGTGAATAGGCTATTAATAAGCTAGTGTGCTTTACTATCCACGACTGCGTCGCCGCATTCCATCAGGTGGGACTGCAGTCAAGCACTGGCTTATATAATAGGTAGCTATCATGGGGTGTATGGGTAAGAATAGCACCCACCCATCTTCGTTGGGTGTCTGTAAGAGGCAACTAAGGGAAAACTTGAAGACGGGCAGCAGGGTCTTCACATTACATTATCTACCACCTATACTGCAATACCCAAGCCGCCTGCCAAGGGTGGGGATT
The DNA here is from genome assembly GCA_911728495.1 of Furcula furcula. Lineage (NCBI taxonomy): Eukaryota > Metazoa > Arthropoda > Insecta > Lepidoptera > Notodontidae > Furcula > Furcula furcula. The sequence goes on from OU452258.1 coordinate 12,192,421, forward strand.
ATGACAACCCCTCCCTTCTAAGGGGGAGGCCTTTGGTTCAGCAGTGGACATTTTCGGCTGCTGATGACCGGAATAAATCAGCAGGTGTATTAAGATATAATATCTATTCTTTGTACAGAGATAACACTCAGAATGAGTTGCCAGCGAAGACACTTATTTTAAACTTTATCTACAATACGTAAAAGAACAGTATCGCTTGAAAAACGCGACGCCGCTCGAAGCCGCTCGAGGCCGCTCGGGGCCGCCCGCGCGCCGCGTTTTTCAAGCTATACTGGTCTTTTACGTATTGTAGATAAAGTTTAAAATTCTTTCACACTGAAAGTGCGCTGCCGGCCGCTGCCGTTCTGGTGTGAATTGAGCCTTAGACAGTGTGTGAAATAGATATGTACTCACCCTTCATCCCTTGTTATGTACCGGTCACTGAATAAATTCATGTTTCAGGGTACGCCAACGAGGTAGGCGAGTCTTTCCGGGCGATCGTTCCTGTCAAGGTCGTCCGCGCCAGCTATGGAGTCGCCTTCGCATATGTTACCGCAGACACTGCACACAAAAGTTTGCAAATGATGAAAGTAAGTTTTTTACTGACACAAATGGAATAATAATAATGTTTTGGGACAATCCGCACATGGTCATCTGATCCTAAACTAGGCAGAGCCTGTACTATGGAAACCAGACAACTGATACTAATACTTATATCCTTTTTTTAATTGTAAATACATACTTATATGTATAGATAAAACACCCAGACACTTGGTGTGAATGAATCCACGACCTATTGGCCTGCAGCCAGGGTGTCTAACCACTAGACTCAGTTATGATAATATAACATCTTTCACCTTTGATTAAAACACACATGCCCCACGCTTGGGTTCAGAATTTTTGTCAGTGGCTAATTTTCTGGAGGACCAGGAGGGACCATTATCTGTAACCTTTATTGTTCCATGTGAGAGAATCTTATTATCTGTGCCTTATATACCCATTACATTAATGTATGTACAATGCAACAACTTTGATTACTTGTACTTGCTTAGGACAATGTGATTGCATGTAAAAAGTCGGTCCTGCATCTGCCCTACTTCTCCTCTGTCTATCATGTCGCTTTACGGTTCCACCGGATGATGAGAGTAAACTCCCACTTGGGTACGATTGTGACTGTCCCAAGTCCTTGGGCACTTTATTATTTAAGTAGTTGTCTGATTGGTGTAACCTTATCAGCCTGGAGACATTATTACAAAAGATTTGTTTTTTATATGTTATTTAACCTGCAATCCCTCTACTGGACTATAAGTTGAAGTTAGTGATGAAATTTAAAACTTATATTCACTGTAACAGAAAGACGGCCGCCCGAAGGCTGTTTTAGTGGAAACAGGAGATGCGTTGCTGTGGCAAACGTTAGCATCGGTGGTCATTCCTGGATACACAATAAACAGGTAAATTACCTAATTATTATTATTTTTTTATTATGGTAGCATCAGCGAAAGTAAGGTTCTTGTCTTGTCCCGTCACCTGCTAGTCAAGTATCGCTAATTGATATACCATAATATGATTTTTACATCAATTCGCTCAACGACGGATGATTCTGATCTGCACCATGTTAACACGCGAAGCGTGATCGCTTCGCGTGTTAACATGGTGCAGATCAGAATCATCCGTCGTCGACCGCCGACAAGATATTATTTATTTGTATGTAATGTGTGATGATCATAATAATTACAGCATAAACTACGCTTGCATCCTTATTTTGAATTCTTATTTTAAACTGTCTGCAAATGTTTTGAATTAATTTGAACCTTATTTTATACGGTTTAAGTATTATTTTGTAAAATTTTATATTTAAAAGCATTCATGTATGTACTTAATATTTTGTGCTACTTCCATGTTTTGAAGTTGAATTTGTTTTAAGAAGAAGAAATAATATTTATTTACCAGCAAAACGACATAATTAAAACTAAGATAAAATGCTAAACAGGAGGAGATGGGAGGGTGCTATTCTTTCCCTATACAGATATCGATAAAAGAAAATACGATGAAAGATCATGGCCAACTAAGTATCAAAATTTTAACCATGGTGTACAGAAATGAGATGTCCGGATTTACAGGGAAATATTTATACTTTACAATGAAATATGGCGCATCGCTGTAGGCACCGGGAATTACGAAACAAAAAAATCTGCCTTTAACAATTTGTTCTTTCGTTTTCAGACTATGCGCGACCACTCAGACGAAGTTGCGCACTTTCTGTACCAAAGTGCCTCCCAACGCTAGAAATTGGATAACTGTGTGCGTCGGGCTTGCTTCCATCCCCATCATAGTACGACCCATCGATTTCGGAGTCACAGTCCTCATGAACTTAACGTACCGACGCTGGTTCAGGCAAGATTAGTACAATTCAATTATTTATTAAGTAAAAACGTTTAGAACTACGCCTTAGACATGATAGATGATCGCGGCTGATGTAGTGAGTTCTTAGTTTGATATGAAATAGCCATTGTAATAATATTTCAACTAGATTAGCTGTTACAGTTCGAGAAGTGGCACAAAGAAATAGCGCCCTTGTGTCGCTATTTCTTTTCAAGCCACAGCCTGACAAAATTATTGAAGTGAAACTTCATATGCGACTTCCAAAAATGTTATCACATAACGCGTCAAGCGTTAAATGAAGCACCTTAACGCGTTATCGCTTAACGCGTTAAGTGATAGGTGTTAAACGATAGGCGATAGGCGTAAATTTGTTAAGGTTATGAAAGCGCTCATGTGACGCCGTCACTGAGTGAGTGGGTGAGTGGGTGAGTGGATAGTGAGTGGATAGTGAGTGGATAGTGAGTGGATAGTGAGTGGATAGTTAGTGGATAGTGAGTGGATAGTGAGTGGATAGTGAGTGGATAGTGAGTGGATAGTGAGTGGATAGTGAGTGGATAGTGAGTGGATAGTGAGTGGATAGTGAGTGGATAGTGAGTGGATAGTGAGTGGATAGTGAGTGGATAGTGAGTGGATAGTGAGTGGATAGTGAGTGGATAGTGAGTGGATAGTGAGTGGATAGTGAGTGGATAGTGAGTGGATAGTGAGTGGATAGTGAGTGGATAGTGAGTGGATAGTGAGTGGATAGTGAGTGGATAGTGAGTGGATAGTGAGTGGATAGTGAGGTGGATAGTGAGGTGAATAGTGAGTGGATAGTGAGTGGATAGTGAGTGGATAGTGAGTGGATAGTGAGGTGGATAGTGAGTGGATAGTGAGTGGATAGTGAGTGGATAGTGAGTGGATAGTGAGTGAGTGAGTGAGTGAGTCGCCGACTCCGTTGACTCCGTTGATTCCGTTGACTTTGTTGACTTCGTTGACTTCGTTGCGCGGGGAGGTGGAATAGAAAGAGACAGAGCGAGAATGAAGTTTCACTTCTTCCGCGCGGAGGGACTCCACGCACGCACATTTTCTTTTTTTGCCGATACGAGCGTCGCTACTGTCTATATGAATCTGTCAAACTACACGTCTTTATTAAACTAAAACCGTTAGTTTGCGCTTCCGCCACCAGCACAGACAAGTCCGCGACCCCGGTGACCACGTTTTAGATGTCATTTTGTTAGTGAATGTTTATCTAGTTGATATATTATATTGATGGAAATAGCGAATGTTGTGAAAAGCTTTCAATTTAAAGGACGGAGGATCTGTCAAGTGTCCTTAAATTAAGATAAAATATTTGAATGCCATTCCAAAGTAGCTTTTAAATCTATAGGAAATCTAATATTGTTGTTATTCTTGCTATTGTAATTTTGGATTACACATGGTAACACATCAATTACAATTTAACTATTAAATCAAACTGCATCTAGTTTGCTTCTTTATTAGGATTACCTATTTGAATATATTATATTCTAATATTTCGTTAAACCAAATAATAATAACTAAGTTTCGTTAGACTAGTCAGTGTTGCCAGCCAGACGTACGATTCTAATCGTAATTGTAGGTTTTTTTACCTACTAATGTACCTACCTGTAATTAAAGCGGCCGTCACAAACGACAATAAGCGTTAATTATTGTTATAGACATTTTTATCATCTAATTATTTCGTCTCTCTTAAGATACATCACTGTGTACCAGATAATAAAATAGAATACTCTTTATTGTACACCAAGAACATATTTACTTACAATATATACTTAGAAGTTAGAACTATCATATCACTATAAGCAATTCCTTCCAGACAACCATTTTGCAGGAGAAACGATATCAGAATAAATGGGCAGCTGGTGGTGTACTACAAATATATATGCCGGCACATCTTTATTACGATATGTCAACTGTCATGTTTGACGTGACGCCATGACATTAGTTCGGGTGATTGGTTGACAATGACATAACAAGTGTGATGGTTGGAAAAGTAGTATGATTATGTTTGATGATGATCGTAAATTATAATGGAGAGTCTATCGTGATATTTCCTAGTGAATCAGTGAGGTGTAGCATTGAGTCCAGCGTGAGGATCCGGACGAGAGTCTACGTTCAGCTATTCGGGAAACGATCAGTGGATATTGAGAGCTAAGTACTTTGTAGAATGAACACAGTATAGTCTACAGAGTAGTTCGTGCTGTGAGTCGTATATAGCTTGGAATCTCATGAGAGTCAGCGTGGTGATCTCGTAGAGAGTAGTTTGTATTGAGAGTAGTCTAGTTTGTGATCATGCGACAGTCAGAGCGATGATCCCGTAGAGAGTATTGCGAGTAGTAGTTTGGGATCTTGAGAAAGTTGGTGCGGTGATCTCAAAGGGAGTGATTTGTGCTGAGTAATCTAGTTTGGGATGGCGTGGCGTGGTCGGTGGTCTAGCACATGGTCGCTTGTATTGTATGAGGTCGAACATCACTGTGTGTGTGAAGGGTCATGTCATCATACGAGATGATGACATGTTAAGGTGCCAGGTTGTCCAGTCCACACTGTCATATGAGATGACAACTACTCGAAGGGACGTCTTAGCCAGTGATGGTTTGCATGAGGTCGAACATCACTGTGTGTGCGGAGGGTGAAGTCATCATACGAGATGATGACATGATGAGGTGCCAGGTTGTCCGGTCCACGCTGTCATATGAGATGACAAACAGCTGGTCGAAGGGACGCCTTAGCCAGTGGTGGTTTGCATGAGGTCGAACATCACTGTGTGTGTGTGGAGGGTTATGTCATCATACGAGATGATGATATAGCAAGATGTCAGGTTATCAAGTCCACGCTGTCATATGAGATGATCAAAGGGAAGCCTTAGTTGGTGTGGGATTATTTGTTAAGTGTGTGTGTGTGTGTGTGTGTGTGTGTGTGTGTGTGTGTGTGTGTGTGTGTGTGTGTGTGTGTGTGTGTGTGTGTGTGTTATGGTCCTTATGTGAGGTTCGCTGGGCAAGACGGTTACAGTGGCCTCCTTGAGGGACCAGCTGGGCAAGATTGTTACACCAGTGTGTGTCTGTGTGTGTTAATGTGTGTTGTGGTCCATATGCGAGGTTCACTGGGTAAGACAGTTACAGTGGCCTCCTTGAGGGACCAGCTGGGCAAGATTGTTACACCAGTGTGTGTCTGTGTGTGTTAATGTGTGTTGTGGTCCATATGCGAGGTTCACTGGGTAAGACAGTTACAGTGGCCTCCTTGAGGGACCAGCTGGGCAAGATTGTTACACCAGTGTGTGTCTGTGTGTGTTAATGTGTGTTGTGGTCCATATGCGAGGTTCACTGGGTAAGACAGTTACAGTGGCCTCCTTGAGGGACCAGCTGGGCAAGATTGTTACACCAGTGTGTGTCTGTGTGTGTTAATGTGTGTTGTGGTCCATATGCGAGGTTCACTGGGTAAGACAGTTACAGTGGCCTCCTTGAGGGACCAGCTGGGCAAGATTGTTACACCAGTGTGTGTCTGTGTGTGTTAATGTGTGTTGTGGTCCATATGCGAGGTTCACTGGGTAAGACAGTTACAGTGGCCTCCTTGAGGGACCAGCTGGGCAAGATTGTTACACCAGTGTGTGTCTGTGTGTGTTAATGTGTGTTGTGGTCCATATGCGAGGTTCACTGGGTAAGACAGTTACAGTGGCCTCCTTGAGGGACCAGCTGGGCAAGATTGTTACACCAGTGTGTGTCTGTGTGTGTTAATGTGTGTTGTGGTCCATATGCGAGGTTCACTGGGTAAGACAGTTACAGTGGCCTCCTTGAGGGACCAGCTGGGCAAGATTGTTACACCAGTGTGTGTCTGTGTGTGTTAATGTGTGTTGTGGTCCATATGCGAGGTTCACTGGGTAAGACAGTTACAGTGGCCTCCTTGAGGGACCAGCTGGGCAAGATTGTTACACCAGTGTGTGTCTGTGTGTGTTAATGTGTGTTGTGGTCCATATGCGAGGTTCACTGGGTAAGACAGTTACAGTGGCCTCCTTGAGGGACCAGCTGGGCAAGATTGTTACACCAGTGTGTGTCTGTGTGTGTTAATGTGTGTTGTGGTCCATATGCGAGGTTCACTGGGTAAGACAGTTACAGTGGCCTCCTTGAGGGACCAGCTGGGCAAGATTGTTACACCAGTGTGTGTCTGTGTGTGTTAATGTGTGTTGTGGTCCATATGCGAGGTTCACTGGGTAAGACAGTTACAGTGGCCTCCTTGAGGGACCAGCTGGGCAAGATTGTTACACCAGTGTGTGTCTGTGTGTGTTAATGTGTGTTGTGGTCCATATGCGAGGTTCACTGGGTAAGACAGTTACAGTGGCCTCCTTGAGGGACCAGCTGGGCAAGATTGTTACACCAGTGTGTGTCTGTGTGTGTTAATGTGTGTTGTGGTCCATATGCGAGGTTCACTGGGTAAGACAGTTACAGTGGCCTCCTTGAGGGACCAGCTGGGCAAGATTGTTACACCAGTGTGTGTCTGTGTGTGTTAATGTGTGTTGTGGTCCATATGCGAGGTTCACTGGGTAAGACAGTTACAGTGGCCTCCTTGAGGAACCAGCTGGGCAAGATTGTTACACCAGTGTGTGTCTGTGTGTGTTAATGTGTGTTGTGGTCCATATGCGAGGTTCACTGGGTAAGACAGTTACAGTGGCCTCCTTGAGGGACCAGCTGGGCAAGATTGTTACACCAGTGTGTGTCTGTGTGTGTTAATGTGTGTTGTGGTCCATATGCGAGGTTCACTGGGTAAGACAGTTACAGTGGCCTCCTTGAGGGACCAGCTGGGCAAGATTGTTACACCAGTGTGTGTCTGTGTGTGTTAATGTGTGTTGTGGTCCATATGCGAGGTTCACTGGGTAAGACAGTTACAGTGGCCTCCTTGAGGGACCAGCTGGGCAAGATTGTTACACCAGTGTGTGTCTGTGTGTGTTAATGTGTGTTGTGGTCCATATGCGAGGTTCACTGGGTAAGACAGTTACAGTGGCCTCCTTAAGGGACCAGCTGAACAAGATTGTCACAGTAGTGTGTGTCTCTGTGTGTGAATGTGTGTTGTGGTCCATATGTGAGGTTCGCTGGGCAAGACGGTTACAGTGGCCTCCTAGAAGGACCAGCTGGGCAAGATTGTTACAGTAGTGTGTGTCTATGTGTGTATGTGTTAGTGTGTGTTGTGGTCTTTATGTAAGGTTCGTTGGGTAAGACGGTTACAGTGATTGTTACAGTTGACAGATATGAAAACAGGGATCGGTAAGACAGAAGAGAGTCTACAGTGAAGGTCGGTGTTGGTGAGCTAACGTACTGCAGCTGTTGGTTTAGATCGTGATAGTTTCCTGTGAGATTTCATATTGAGTAGTTGTGCGATGAGTTGTCCTCTCTGGCTCGTGTAGTCCATTTATCTAGTGGTTGCAATCTACATTCCGGTGGGTTTGGTTACTAGGTTGATAGAAGGTCGAGATAGGAAGCGGTCGGTCAGGGGTGGCTGTAAGGGGCAGGTGGAGGCCACTCTAGGTAGGTAGGTAGGGCTTCAGTGCGTATTCGAGACCTTATGCCGGTAGTTTCCTCGTGTGTTATTCTAGTGTGCATGAGTGAGATTGTGTTTCTGTGTTCAGGTGATCATGTAAAGTTTAAAAAAAAAGGATGTTAAACGTGTTTCCGACATATACATACGACACACTAACATAAACCTATATGTATATGTATAATAATCTGGAATAATGTTAATTAATACTGACGTTTGTGAGTGCGGCGAGAAAAATACACAACCATTAAACCAATAATTATTTTTATCCATAATATCGAAAAGCTATTGTTTCCGTATTTTTTAACTTCTATTGTTGTATCCGTCCTGGTTTGCAGGTATTTGCTAAAAGAATTATTAATAGAGATTTTATTAATACTACTCATATATATATTAATAATAGTATTACTGATAGTCTTCATGTGTTGACCATGTGTAACCATTTTAGACATGCTTTAATGTAGATATTGTAGAAGCTGTGATTTATTATATCTAAACAATTTTGTTTTTTACTTACGATGAATCTGAACCTAATAATGATATAATTATTTAAAATTAGCTTGTAGGTTTTTGATGTCAATTAAAATTGTTAATTTATTGTTCTGTTGAATTTTAATAAACATATATTTATCTCTTAAGTGTTTTTACATTAATAATAATAATACCAGACCTTGTTTATGTCCCACTGTAGGGCACGGGCCTCCCCTCAAGTTGAGGGGGCTTAGGCCGTAGTCCACCACGCTGGCCAAGTGCGGGTTGGCGGACTTCACACGTCATTTGAAAGCTAGTTAGGCTTTCTCAGACATGCAGGTTTCCTCAGGATGTTTTCCTCCACCGAAAGCTAGTAACAATCGCACAAAGACGATTGGCACATGATTCATTAAATAAATCGGAGGTGCGACCCGGGGTTCGAACCTGCGCACCTTGTTTCCAAGGCAAGCGCTCGCCCACTGAGCTGTTACCGCAATTTTTTTTTTACATTACTAATATTTATATTGTCAGTAAGTGAATGTCCTAATTATTATTCAAAAAAATTCTCTACCAACATTATTACCGCTAAATATGTCATTCAGCGTGCGTGCGTACTATACGGACAAAAAAATATTTTTGAAGGAAATACGTCTAATTTACTGTTGCGGCTTGCTGTATTGCAAATCTCACTATCATAAATGACTGAATAAGACTAAATTTTATTTTCATAATATGTATTTAGTATTTCTTTTACTATACCAAGGCCGCCCTTGCTGTATTCCACGGCCGTCCGATTCTGAAGGTACTGTCAAGATAAATTTAGCAATAAAATTGTTGTTGCGTGGTTGAAATATTGCTATGATAAATATATAAGGCGTATTTGAATATGTATATCAAAAAAGTTTTATTGAAAATATACGTTTGCGCCGACTACAATAAAAGCAATATATGTATTTGAAACATTGGTGCTGTAGGCCGCTGCCCACGGTACTAGTAATAACTGCTGTATTTTAATATAAATAATGTAAAACGGTGTACAATAAAGAGTTTAAATAAAATTATTAAAGCTCAAAAAGCCCAACTGCGAACAAACAAAATGGGCTTAAATTACATTATACATACATAATACGTATACATATGTATAAATATTTCAACTCGTCTCTTTAAGACCTTTCATTTAATACTCGATCATATTGATGTTTTTGGAAGTACTTAAATAAAATACAATAGGTATGGGGGCTGACGACTACCATATTAACTTTTTTTTTCACCCCCACAACTAAGACGTTATTATAAGTCACAGTCCATCTAGCCATGTAGGCTGTAGGCCGTGCCAAAGAAATAGACTTAAATACATACTTACATACTTTCTCTTGAAAAACAACCCTCCTCCTGGGGCATTCGGGCAAAAAATAAATTTAAGTACATATAATATGTCCTCCTGACTATGTCTTACAAGATCAGCCATCTAGGCAGGTGATATTAAAGTGCAAAACTGCTTGCGTAGTGCAAATGGCAATCTCTCTTCCTTTACTTACTCTCTGAATCTGATGGGATGGAAGCCCGACACCCTGGTTATATTGAAAAGGATAGGCGCAGGACCGACTTTTTACTTGCCAATCTGACACATGTTTTATTTTACCACCATGGCAAACAAGCTTGCGGCCCGCCTGATGGTAAGCAGGCATCGCAGCCTATAGATGCTAGCAACACCAGATAAATCACTAGCGCGTTGCCGACCCTAAAGATATTACTCAGACCCCAGTTGTCCAGCGCAGGGCTACCAGCTTGGGAGTATTTTCCCAGATTAGGGATTTTCCGTTTTTGATCTTGTATAGAAAAATGGTATAAATTAATCTATGCATATCTCCACCAAGAGGCAGGGTGACGTGGTCTTCGCTTTCCAGATTATATGAGATAATTAGGATCCCTATAACCTTACTTTCTAGGTATAATACCTAGTAAGTACTTAAGGTTAGATACTATGCTTTGAACGGAGATAATCTAAATAAAAATAATAACCTTGTATTCTAGAATTTCTAATCATATTATGCACAATCACGAGACATGCCGTGATCGCCACAAGACAGTTATATTTTAAGGAGTCCGTGGCACAAGGCTGGCTGCCATAAGTGGGTCAAAGGCTCGGAAATTAAAAACGACCAACATTCATTGTCAAATATGAATTTCACAAACTAGAACAACGCTGAACGCGAGTCCACTGTGAAGCATAAGACACAGTGCCGGTGGCGCCGCACTTTTTGTGCGGAGACGAGATGAAACTTATATGTGAGTCAGCGTGCGTGAGAAAATATCATAAAGAGTATTTATTGAATATTTTTGACGGTTCTTTTTCGAAGTATCCAAAAGTGTATTGGGTATTTACTCAATTGCTCAAACAAGATTTGTGAGAATTCTTGTTGGTATGTTACAGACATTGACTACCTACTTACTATATTATTTCGGTTACGAATTATGCCGCTACACTTCAGGTATAATGACATTATTTGGATGTACAGTAAGTGTTTTGCCATTCAGTCACTGGTCAACAGAATAGGTATAACGCTCTAGAGTAGGTACTTCCTGAAGGGCAGGAATGGATAACTTTAGTAGGTATGCTAACTGCATTTAGCTGAGAAATTAAAAAAAAATTACATTCCATAATACTTTATGATTTTTCATTTAAGGAATTATATTTTAATCAAACCTAACTAGTAAGCAGCGTCTGTCGAACCGCACAATTCCGTATAATAAAGTTCTTCGGTCACGTCTCTAGAAGAAGCGATCTCCATAGAGCCCCTTGTGGTGCAGGGCAGGGTAGAAAGTACTAGACTGCGCGGGCGGTCACCTGTGCGATGGACCGACTAAATTAAATCTGCGCTGGGTGGTCCAGCCAGCGCAGATTGGTGCACCCATGCAAGCATGGGTGCACCAGGATGACGGCAAGCAGACAGAGATGGCGAACAATTGTGAGGCGCGAACATGTGCCCCTAGTGACAGTAGGTACATAACGGCCACGACCGCTCTGTAAAGAGCGTTACGACCTGTGGTTACGACAGAGAAGTACTTAGTGTACGTATAACTAACTCAATCTAAAGCTTCTTTGGTAGGTACAGTTTGATATCGCCATTAACAAGCAATTAAGTGCCTAATGATATACAACATTAAGAGTATTTCAATGAATGCTGGATAAGAATGATGGAAAGTCGTGCTTCATGCGAGTTCGCGTGGCGCACTGCTTTACCGAACTGACACAATGCTATTATAGATTCTTATTTAAGTACATTCCTGTAAATACTTACCATTTTTAATTTAGATAGACTATGTGACAAATTGATGTTAAGTTTTACAGCAGACCGCGTTACACCAAATGCGTAGCGTGTACGTGCACGTACTATGACGTTGTAATGTTTGGATCTTTTCAACACACTTGCTCGTGAAGTGAGCCTTCTTACATCGCTTTTAGGGCCATAAACCGAGCTATAACAAAGGCGTGCCTAATAATGACACTACGCACTAGAGCGTAATAGAATTATCCCTACAAAGGACCATGCCCATTTGTGCCCCAGAAATGCCCAGATAAAGTATATTACAAGATTGCTCTAATAAATAAAAACTAGAATTATGTTATTAATTTTAAATCATATGAAGCACTGGATAAAAAATAAGACGTTCTGTTGACATTGCAGTACCAGTGTATCTAACCAAATTGTTTTCACATACATATTGACACTATACAATGGAGACAGACTAGATAATTCCTAATAACTGACATGTTTATCTGATAACATACAGATAAGTATATAAAAGAACACGGATGAAGTTCCTAGTGAAAAACTAATAGCAATGCCGTCTGTAAACGATAAAATGTATAGAAAACCAGTAGGAAGTTATCATGTTTAATGTCCAATATCTTTTGAACCGGTGCTTTAAATGACATTAAATCTAGTTATCCTATAAATACTGTTAAATAGTTATCATATGACATAGAGCTGCAATTTGGGCATTGCATGGCATTTCTGACTTTCAGCTCCATACTAATATGGGCATGGTCCTTTAAATACTTTAAGTACTTTTTTCGTTTTCGTTGAAGGTTATACAGGTTTACGCGCCGACCTCGGCACACCCTGACGATGAAGTAGAGGCTATGTATGAGGAGATAGCAGAAGCCATACATACCTCCAAAACACACTTCACCTTTGTTATGGGGGACTTCAACGCGAAGGTGGGCATACGGAATGGCGATGAGTTGAGAGTGGGGTCATATGGGTACGGGCAGCGGAACCAAAGGGGCCAGCGGCTGGTCCACTTCATGGAGAAGGAGGGACTGTTTGAGATGAACTCCTTCTTCAAGAAGCGACCATCCAGGAAGAGGACGTGGATAAGCCCCGATGGTTCAATCAAAAATGAGATCGACTTCATCATGACGACCAACAAGCATATATTCGATGATGTCTCTGTGCTCAGCAGGGTGAAAAACCGGTAGCGATCACCGCATTGTTAGAGGCACATTGAATATCAATGTCAAGCTTGAGAGGTGTCGTCTGATGAAGTCCAAGCTCCGTCCGGGAACTGCCCAAATCCGAAACCCCGACGACTTTCAACTCGAACTACACAATCGCTTCCAGTGCCTAGCCGAATGCGAAACTTCGGACGAGTTAAACAATGGGTTGGTGCAAACTGTCCAAGCAGTGGGGTCCAAGTTCTTTAAGACCCCACGCCGTAATAATCCTCAGAAACTCTCCAATCAAACCATTAAATTAATGGAAACCCGGACTGAGATGAGACTGAAATCTTCAGCTGATATGTCGGAATATGCTAAACTCAATAGACGAATCTCGAAATCCATGCGACACGACTTGCGTTCCTATAATACAGCATGTATTAAGGACGCAATTGAACGGAACCAAGGCTCTAAAGTGTTCGCAAAGAATTCGTCTATTGCATCGATATACTATACCAACATAAAATATCAAATATAAATTTTTATTTCGTATTATAATGATATCATACTTATATTTATTATTTAAACTAGTTGTAATAAGAACACGAAACGAAAATAAAATTGTCCATCTGCAATTTTAGTATTACGATAAGTATTTAGACAGTTTATAAACGCGCAATAAGGAATTTCGATACGTCCTTACGCTAGCTGTTGTCGGCTCGTACTAATTTGAAATAGAGCGACAGCCGTCTCCGTAGCTCTATTTCCGTGACCACTTTTCGGGTCGTGACAGCTAATCTAGTTGGTATAGTATATCGATGGTCTATTGGGCGAAGCCAAGTAACCAAGCTGAAGATCGACGACGGCAGTGTCATCTCATCGAAACCGGAGATATTGAGAGAGATCGAGAGGTTTTAAGGACAGTTGTACACCTCGACACGAAAACCCATTGCCCGAACAGCTCGGGACACCAGAGCCCAACTAATCCGACACTACACTGAGGACATCCCAGACATCAACTTGTACGAGATTAGAATGGCTCTCAAACAGCTTAAAAACAACAAGCCGCCCCAGGTGGAGACGGAATCACAACAGAACTTCTGTTTTTCAAAGTAGTTTTATAGCAAAATTAGTGGTAGTTAGTGGCAGTTTGCGATATTTAATAATGTTTTTAATACCTGTGAATGCGTCCGATACGAAAGATAGAGTTTGTTAACGACACTATTTTATTAACCGGCTTCAAAAAGAAGGTTCTCTATTCGACGCGTATGTATGTAATATTGATAAAAATGCGTAATATTAATATATGTTAGTCTATGTGGGCTTCTAAACAAATTTACCAAATTTTATGAGTGTATGTATGTATGTATGTATGTATGTATGTAAGTATGTATGTATGTATGTAGGTTTGTCCGCGGGTTTCTCAGAAACTACAAGTCCGATTTTGAAAATTCTTTTTGCAATAGTTAGAATATTTTTCAACTTAGGGTAGAGTACAAGTTTCATCAAAATCGGTCCAGTAGTTTAAGAGATATAAACATTTTATGTTTTCAGTATGTTACTGTAACGTAGATGTTCGAGTTGCGTGATAGTGCTGATACTTATTTTGGTAAAATAAGTCACTAAAAAATGTTAAATAAACTATTTTAAAAAAAATAAAAACCGTCTTCAAAGTAAATTATCTAAAAAGCATAAAATAACGAAAATATATTGAAGTCGGTGTCAGCTGTTGATAACATGATTAGCTAGCACCGACTTCAATATATTTTCGTTATTTTATGCTTTTTAGATAATTTACTTTGAAGACGGTTTTTATTTTTTTTTAAATAGTTTATTTTATATTCTACTAGCCGACCCGCGCAGCTCCGCCCGCGCTCTTTTTAACCGACTTCAAAAAAGGAGGTTCTGTATTCGACGCATATGTATGTAATATTAATAAAAATGCGTAATATTCATATATGTTAGTCTATGTGGGCTTCTAAACGAATTTACCAAATTTCACGAGTGTATATATGTATGTATGTATGTAGGTTTGTCCACGGATTTCTCAGAAACTACAAGTCCGATTTCGAAAATTCTTTTTGCAATAGTTAGAGTATCTTTCAAATTAGGGTAGAGTACAAATTTCATCAAAATCGGTCCAGTAGTTTAAGAGATATAAACTTTTTATGTTTTCAGTAAGTTACTGTAATGTAGACGTTCGAGTTGCGTGATAGTGCTGATACCTATCTTGGTAAAATAAGTCACTAAAAAGTGTTAAATAAACTATCTAAAAAAAAATAAAAACCGACTTCAAAGTAAATTATCTAATAAACTATTTTATAAAAAATAAAAACCGACTTCAAAGTAAATTATCTAAAAAGCATAAAATAACGAAAATATATTGAAGTCGGTGCTAGCTAATCATGTTAACTAACACTATCACCAGCTGACACCGACTTCAATATATTTTCGTTATTTTATGCTTTTTAGATAATTTACTTTGAAGTCGGTTTTTTTTTTTTTAAATAGTTTATAAGGTTTTAGGCTTATTAAGTGAATATTACACATTTTAATATATAGTATTAGATACATAGGTACTCGTCTTATACATAACCTCCGTTTTTGAAGTCGGTTATAAAACGGGGCCTATCTTTTACTTGCCCTCTGAAGCACGGCGACGCTTGGAATGGAATTAAATGGTCACCCATCTATGTAATGACCTTGCCTTATGTTGGTTAACCTAGCGGTATGAAATATGCTTTACAAAAAGTATCCTATGTCCGTCTCCTGGTTCTAAGCTAACGTGGGTATTAGTATACCTAACGTGCTGGTTTCCACATCTCCACGACAAAGCGTGGGTTTTGCGTACAGATGGGAAGGGATTAATTCGATCGACCCTAACTATACTCGAGAAAGGCCAGCATGAGCTTGATGCTGTTGACAATATTTCGAAGAGTACTTGCGCTATCAAAGTACTTAGCTCTGTATGCCACCGTTTCCTCCGAAAATTTAACCTAATCTTCATGTCTTGGTAGTTAAATCAAGTTTTTTTCAATTAAATATCAAGTGAAAGGTCTTCGAGATGAAGGGAGGGGTTGCCATAATTCCCTCGCTTATTAGGCGGATCGCAGGGGTGAAAGATAAATCCAAAAGAAAGACGCTGCTGCCCGTCTTCCTGTCCTCGCTTAGTCGCCTCTTACGGCACCCAACGAGAGGAGATGGGGGGGATGCTATTCTTACCCGGACACCCCACGGGTTTAATATGTTTTATGTACATAATATTGAAATTAGTGACTATTATGTTAGAAGTCAGGTTTTTTGGTTTTTCCATAATTTATAGGTACTTGTTTCAACAATGTAATCGAAAATTGAATGCGTCTGTTCAAAACATTTATTTAAATAACGTAATGCCTGTAATTCAGTACGGTATCAACTGACTAAATATTGATTCAGTCACAGAAGAACATTTCCCTTATGTAAAATTTATACTTGAATTTGCATGCTTCCCATTCTACGGCTTATAGCACACACAAACGCACACATACACAAAAACACAGAGATACACACACACATTCACGTACATACGCGTTTGCAACCACGTTAACGTGACCTAATAATCAACTGTTTCTGAAACCATATCTATCCTTGGACAGTAAGTATTTAAATTTATTTTTCGTGTTTTACGTCAGAATACGATGACAGGTATCGCTATTAACTACTGCACTTACAAACGTCATTTAAGAGTTAATTATCATTAATCTAGTTCTTGAAGTCGTCATATTTCGTCACTCGATGCCAATTAATAGGTACTTTATACTCTGATAGTGAGTTGAGATATCGATTATCTCGTACCTACTCAATAATGGAGCTGAGAGTCGAGATCTTCTGTTTCTTCTTGCGGTGCCTCTTCACTACTGAAGGTTACCCGTCAGCTCGTCAATTCTAGATCGGTCCTTTGCCAAACGAAAAGGTGATCCATGCTGGCAATGACAGTCCAATGTCTGATTTCTAAGCCGATAGCTTGTGTCTTTCGACTCGTCTTTAGCCCTCAATTTTACTTGTGTCTTTCGACTCGTCTTTAGCCCTCAATTTTACTTGTGTCTTTCGACTCGTCTTCTCTCGAGCTCGATCAAATTGTCACTTTTTTCCCGTACGTACTAGTTTCTGATAATTACTGCTAGGGGCGCTGGTGTGAAATGTATGGAGAAAACTGACAGTTTGACTAAATTAAACTAACGGAACTCGTACTAGACCCCCAGACGAAGATGGTATCGGTCATGTCTAAAAAGGTAATTGACCTTTCTTTTTTTTAGTAGATTCATGAGCTCGGGATTTTAGACTTGTCTTAGAACTTTATGGTTCGTTACTTTTTGTATTCAGCTTATTCCTAAAATATGACGGTAGCACCACATTTCAAAGGCCTCTAGTTTTCGACGCAACTTCTTATGGTCCAAGCCTCGCAACCGTGGAAAACTATCGATCAGATGTAACATTTGAGTATTCTTGCGCATAGGTTGACAGGTTGACATCCATTTGTTTGTTACAGAATATAGGTACCTTTCTCATATTGCTGGATTGCACGGCCTGTTTTTTGTTCGGGCTTTTATCTCAATAACGGACTCCCATTCATCAGTTACCCATATTTCAAGATATCTGTAACGCGTTACTCTTTGGGGTGTTGTTCCCGCTACGCTAAGTCAGCTTATGGAATATTGTTCATAAACTGTGTATTTACAACTATTAATTGGGTAATCACGGTTCTCCAATGCCTCTGATATTATAGCTTCCAAGTACATATACGTTGAACAGAAGCGGTGACAATATGCATCCTTGTCTCACACTTCTGCTAATTGCTACCTCCTTAGTCCTTGCAACATAATAGTTCCAGTTTGGTTCCAATAAAGATTTTGTATTATGCTTTTATATCCTTGCCATCCAACAGATATGCAAACAGCCCCGGATCTACGATTTTTTCGAACCGGGGCAGAAACTTGATAGTGGCGCCCCTGCCTTCAGCGTTTGAGAAATTACTTATAAAAACTCAAATCTCAAATCGGCATCACAAGTTCACTTAAGGTGTGGGCCTGCGTGGCGCCTTTTTCTTACAAGTCATGCGGGTTATGTATTCTTAAAAAAAAATATTAAGAAGAAATGATTTGTAAGGTTTAAAGAGTTTATAAAGTAATTAATTCTGCTTCGTCCACGAAACTTTACACGAAGCTGAACTACGCGATATCTTCTCGTCCAAAATACCGCAGTGCCTGAAGACGAAGGTTTTTAACCAGTGTGTGTTGCCAGTGATGACATATGGTACAGAGACGTGGTCTCTAACGGCTGGCCTTTTAGAAAAGTTCAGAGTCACACAACGAGCCATGGAGAGAGCTATGCTCGGAGTTTCTTTGCGCGACAGAATCCGAAATGTGGAGATTCGCCGAAGAACTAAGGTCACCGACATAGCTCTCAGAATTTGCAAGTTGAAGTGGCAATGGGCAGGCCACATCGCTCCAAGAACCGATAACCGTTGGGGAAGAAAGGTTCTCGAGTGGCGACCACGAACCGGAAGACGCAGCGTTGGCAGGCCTCCCACTAGGTGGACAGACGACATTGTGCGCGTTGCAGGTAACCGGTGGATGCAAATAGCAAACAGTCGTTCATTGTGGCGTTCTAAGGGGGAGGCCTATGTTCAGCAGTGGACGTCTTCCGGCTGATGATGATGATGATGACACGAAACTGTGATTAGAGCCAGTGCTTAAAAAGCGTTTTTATTTTATTTTTTAAACTATTTATTTAATATTATTTGTAGAAGAATAGGCAATAATTATATTCTATACGAAATGTCTTTTTTTTACTTGGATATCTTAGATCATATAAAAGAAATGATTGTATTCTATAGTCTAAGTTGGATATATTGAATAGTTAATTAATAATATGGCACAACATAACACCAACAAATGTTACCATATTAATTAACATACTTTCTTTTATTCGTGAGTACTTATATTATTTTATGATATATTATTTGTAAATTACTTATTTACTTACTTACTTATTTTCTGACAAAATATCATATATAGTAGGCTTTGTTTGGTCTATTAAGTTAACAGTCTCATCAGTCATATACTCGTATTTAATTTTAAATACATAATGGACGTACTGCTTTTTGATTGTTTTCGCTCGCCTGATGGTAAGCAACATGCCAGCCCAAGGACAATGTTAAACTGCTGCTTTGCGGCAGAATACCAACCTCCACCATACGTATCTGGAAGGTCTCTTGCACAACATCATTATCATTAGTAGCCGATAGACGTCCACTGCTGAACAAAGGCCTCCCCCTTAGAAGGGAGGGGTTGCTATACTTCCCACGCTTAGCAGGCGTCTTGGGACAACAGCTAAGCTAGTTATTATTTTATAAGAACATAAGATTAGGATTTTATTAAATACTAGCAAATTCCTGCGGCTTCGCCCGCAATTTTTTTTACAGAGTTTACCAACCCCTATCAAACCCCCGAAGGTTTTTGAAAATTCGCGAAACACGTATTAATTTATTTTATTTAGAGAATTCGAGTCAATCGAACCATACAATAAAAAGTTTCATACAAAAGAAAACACCCCATTTAACCCCTTTAGGAGTCGCATTTTCAAAAATCCTTTTTTAGTGGTTGCTTACGTCATAAGAAGAACCTACTGTCCAAATTTCAGCTTTCTAGGTCCAGCGGTTTGGCCTGTGCGTTGATGAATCAGTCAGTCAGTCAGTCAAGACAAGTAATTTTATATGTATAGATAGAAATCAAAATTCAGCTAACATTTTCAACGCTGTGCACCTATTACAGTTAACATTAGATATCTACACCTACCTATAAATCTAGGTATTGCGATGGAATACCTTTCACAATATTAAATATCACGGATATACCTATGCATTAAGTATTCTAAAATGCAAATAAAACTTAAATTAATTAATTTAACATTTTTAATTTACGATCGAAAAAAAGAATCTACTTAATTACAAATTGAAATTAGGACGAACCTGTTCGAATATCACTCGGTTGGGTCACTTCACTAGAATTTTACACTAAACATAAAAAAACAGATCGCGCGCATATTTAGGGCGTTTTAAGAAAACGGGGACCGCGCGTGCGCTTTGTCCTCGCGCTTATAAACACTGCGCGCGCGTCGCTACGTTCGTCGGCCGTCGCTTATGGTTCTGCGATAGATCTTGGCGTAAATGCGGAATATAGAGCGATTTTAATTTCTTTTTTTTTCATCTAGCACCACATAAACTAGTACGATTGCAATTACATCTGATGGTTAGTGTTGATACAGTCGCGGATGGTAAAGCATAGTAGCTTATCAAAAAGCTTAAGCCATATTTGCATGAAAGGACCGACGCAGACATATTCAGTCCTTCGCCATACTATATCTTACACATAACGCTTCGTCCTGACTGTAGGTATGATACAACTTATGGGTGAATTTCAATAGTTTTGTAAAATGCATACTTAAATGGCTCACTTGACTATTATTGGCTTCCTCTAATAAAAACATACTACCACCGGTTTGGGATCAAAATCAATCATTCCACTGCAAAACGTAAGTAAATATAATATAATAAGCTTTTCCTGCGGAGATAGGTTAACAATAATAATCGTAGGAACCACGACGGTATCCAAAACAAACAGGTACGACAAAATTATAGACTGCTCAACATGACCGTTATTTATATACTAGCTGACCCGCGCAGCTCCACCCGCGCTTTTATTACATTTTGCTCCCCTTTTCACCCTCCTCCCTTGATTTATTTCTCTACATCTCTCTCTCTCTCTCTCTCTATTATAAGAAAAATGTAATTCTATGCTATTTCTCTCCTCTCTCTTTCCCCCACCCGCATCGGTCCCCGTCACATTCCCCCTCTTCCTCTCCCCGTTGTCCCCTCTCTGAACCCTATCCCCCCCATCTCTCTCTCCCAACTTGCTCCATCTCACCCCCCCCCCCCTTGCTCCACCTAACTCCCCCGATCCCTCACCCCCTGCACCCTCCTCTCATTCTATATATCCTCGTCAATCATGGTATCAGCGGCATGAAATATACTTTACAACTTATTCTCAGACCTACCCGATATGCACACAAAATTTCATACATATCCGTTCATCCATCTATTTAATTACCTTGCCTTATGTTGCTTAACCTTAACCTACAGGTATAAAAAGTATCCTATGTCCGTCTCCTGCTCCTAAGCTACTTCCCTACCAATTTTTAGCCAAATCGGTTGAGCCGTTCTTAAGTTATAAATAGATAGATAGATATACTCTTTATTGTACACAAACTCACCTACACATAAAATAAAACACATAAAAACACTTAAAAACTGAAATATGTACAAAGGGCGGCCTTATCGCTAATCGCAATTTCTTCCAGGCAACCTTGGGATGGAAAAAAGAGAGAATGAAACATAAAAGTGGGGTACTTAGCTAGTGCAACAATTATGATATTTAGAAAACAAAAAAAAAACAAAAATAAGAAGAAAGAAAGTAAAGAGAATATAACAGAAAAACATAGCTATAAATTATAAATACCAATATTAAAACCAATATAATCATATATACATATTTATATATATATATATATCTTAAATTTATACGTACACTATGTACTAAAAAATATATAAGGACCTAAATATAATAATAAATAGCAATATAATTATAGTAAAATATATAATAATAATAAAAACATTAACAATAAAGACAGCAATTAAAAAGCAAAAAACAATGACTATAAAGAAAGATAGTAACTTTTCAAAAGATTTTTAAATATATGTGGGGATTTGGCTTGCCTTATCGAGATTGGTAAGTCATTCCATAAGCGCACAGCCTGTACAGAAAAAGATTTTCCATAAAAATTAGTAGAATGAGAAGGCATATTTAATTTAAGGTTTTCTGATGACCTTAGAGCTCGCGAATGCGTCTCGTGAAGGAACTGGAAGCGTGCTTTGAGATATGCTGGGGTAATTGGACTAAAAAGAATATTATAAAGGAGATGAAGAATGTGTGTGTTCCGGCGAAGTCGAATTGGTAACCACTTGAGCTTTTTACGAAAATCGGAAATGTGATCAAATTTGCGTAAACCAAATATGAATCTAATACAAAAATTTTGGAGACGCTCAAGCTTATCAAGTTGGTCTTCATTGAGATCAAGATAGCTGACATCGGCATAGTCTAAGATAGGGAGAAGAAGCGACTGAGCAAGCGCAATTTTTGTGGCAATCGGGAGAAAGTTTCGCAATCTCCTTAAAGAGCCAGCAGAAGCAAACATTTTTCTGCTTACTTCTTGTACCTGAGGAATCCAAGATAAATTTTTGTCGATATATATACCTTAACTCTTAACTTTGTCGCTCAAAGGTACTAAAGTGCTATCAAAAAAGATTTGAGGAATTTGCAGCCAATCCACTTTGGTCATCATCCTTTGACTGCCAATTACGATACCTTGAGTCTTTGCAGGGTTCACTTTGAGCCCATAAGAGTGACTCCAGTTGCAAATTTTTTGTAGATCCTCATTTACAGTGTTAATGCCATCACCTAATCTACTAGGAGAAGTATGAAGGTAAATCTGAAGATCATCTGCATAAAGGTGGTAGAAAGAGTCTAATTGATTGGAAATGGTATTAATAAATACAGCGAAAAGTAGAGGGGATAGCACACCGCCTTGCGGCACGCCTGCAGACATTTCACACCAAGAAGAGGAAGTATCCTCAATACGTATTCGCTGCCGACGGCCAAACAAATAACTGTGAAACCACTCAATTGCTGCTGGAGATATGTTAAGAGAGGCAAGAATACCAAGCAGAATGTCAAAATCTACAGTATTGAATGCGTTACTAAAATCTAACAGGCAAAGGATCGTCAACTTTCCATCCTGCATGGCTGACCTAACATCATCCGTAATATGTATAAGGGCAGTAGTAGTACTATGACCAGGACGAAAACCGGATTGGAAAAGATTAAGGAGATTATTACTATAAAGAAAGGAACTAATTTGGTAAAAGACAAGACGCTCAAGGACTTTGGAAAGAAATGGTAATATGGATATAGGTCGATATTCAGAGAAGGAAGCCGGATTTGGTTTTTTGGGTAAAGGAATAATTTGAGCCTCTTTCCAACTCGATGGAAATTGATTCGAGGATATGGAATGATTAAGAATATGGCTTAATACTGGAAGGATTATGTCGAGGATAGGAAGTATCATCTTACGGCTAACGCAGTCACTACCGATTGCATTAGATACAATCGATAAAATACTCTTCTTAACATCATAGTCAGAAAACTGAGTAAAGGAAAAATGTGAATGATTAGGAGTTGGAAGGGATGAAAGATGATTTAAAGTATTATTTTTTGCTGCCCTGTCACAAGCAGATGAAGAAGAGAAATGTTGATTAAGAGAATTTAAACAAATATTTTTGGGAACAGAATCTTGACGCGATTTTCCAACTCCTAGAGTCTTTAAAAATTTCCAGACTTTAGCTGGATCTCCGTCTTCAATAGAACTGTGAATGTGGCGGTGATATGCTTTTCTACAAGCCTTATTGCAGAGATTTCGTACAGAAATATATTTATCTAAGTTTTCATTTGTAGAACGACATTTATATCTAGATTTGGCAAATGCTTTCCTCCGTTGTAAATATCTTATTTCGTCAGTGAGCCACGGCGCTGGTAAATGTTTGACTTTAACTGCACGTACAGGAGCATGAACATCATATAAATTAATCAATATTGACGTGAAAATACTGACTTTAGTATCAATACAATCACTGGAGAAGAGAGGACCCCAATCAACATTCTTAGTATCTTCGCGGAGACTTTCAACATTCATACCTGAAAAATTACGCTGCTGAAGTATTTTAGGTTTAAACTTTGGTGGACGGACCTTATATGATAGAAAAAGAAGATCATGATAAGAAAACATATCAGCAGAACACTGGCCAAATTTGGCCACACGCTCTGAAGAGGAGACAAGAATGAGATCGAGAAGAGAAGGAGTTGAATGTGGGAAATTATGAGTAGCATTAAGGGGAAGGATGTCTAAGTTATAAGAATGGGCAATAGATTTAAAAGATGAGGAACGAGAGTCGTTCTATAAATAGTTCTTTTAAATATATAGATTAAAGTTCTATGGTGATTGTATGTTCAATTTCACCGATAGATGGCGCTGTTCATAATGTAAATCACGCTAACATCGTAAATTACTGTCTAATGATCTTCGATAATGAAAGTTCTAAGTTTTTCGCATCTTTTATTGTTGCGACTGTAATAATTGTACTACAGTCCCCAAGTCCAGGTAGTGTACCTATAGGTCAATACCTTTAAAATTTCATGAATTATTTCATGATCTAGTTTGGACTCGCTCGGGATTTACAGATTTTAACTTTTCAAAGATATAATGTCATATTGCTATCAGCAACGTACTTAGAACAATACAGAAATCTAATGAAAATGTCCTGGGTGTACCGGACCGGATTACCCCTTACAAAAATTGACCCTTCGCCACTGCCATATCTTGGTATTGGTATAGCGGGCTGGTTTCCGCAACTCCACGACAAAGCGCGTATTTTGCGTGCCATATCTTATTCAAACTAAATGTCTGCTCAGTCCCTATTGTATATAGCGTAATAATACATATCTTAATGATTAACTGATCAGTCTATAATTACCCTATTCACATACAAAGGAAATTACGTGGTAATACGTGCAAGTAATGTTTCACTGCTTAGCCCCTATGAAACATAGCGTGATGTTTTATATACCAATTTATACCCCTACTTCTACACAACACATCAGTGAAAGTCCTATCAAAATCCATCCACGGGTTTTCGAATGATGCCTGGACAAACAGAACGACAGACAGACAGACAGACAGACAGACAGACAGACAGACAGACAGACAGACAGACAGACAATAATTCCAAAAAAAATTGTTTTGGCCTCTATGTCGATAGTATAGTATGCCCACATAGAAATTTTGGAAAAATATTCAATGTACCTACAGAAAAAGTGCTCTTTGAGTTTTATTATAGTATAGATTTCCACCCAAAATATACATAGAAACATGTAGAGAGAACAACAGTATCGATATGAATCAACATCGATCATAAGTAACCAATCAGTAAGTATGTCTAAAATTCACAAAGGTATTTAAAATCCGTGCGAAGCCGGTGTGGGTCGCTAGTCGCTATACATGTTTAAATACATTTTTAAATAAAATATTTTTAAAAAAAATTGAACCGACTTCAATAACACTAAGTAGAAAGTATAAAATAATTTAAATATTAAAGAAGTTGGTGTTAGCGTACCTGCTGTATATATTTGGCACCAACTTCAATAATATTTAAATTATTTTATACTTTTTAGTGTTATTGAAGTCGGTTCAATTTTTTTTTAATATTTTATTTTATACTTTTTAGTGATATTTTCATACATAAAGATTGAACCATCGAAGACGGTAAAATGATCTAGGTAGGTTATGACATCATTATGATTTCACATTATCGTCTACATACTTTTACATAATTCATGTTTCTTCAGAAACTCAGAAACAATTTATCCGATCGTAATGAAATTTGCATGAAATCATCGTAGTAGTTTACTCTCTCGAATAAAAAAAGAATCATCGAAATCGGTTCATATTTGTCAGAGAAATGTAAAGGAGAACATCAGTTTTATAGTTCTTACCATATAAATTCCTCCATATCATTCATGGTCCCCCAGGAAGTTCTTATCTGGTTGTGATAAAATTCGTACAGGTTCATCACAGTGGTTTCTTCTTTCGAATAAAAAAAGAATCATTGAAATTGGTAAATATTTGCCAGAGTTATGACCATTTTTGTCCTTAAAAAGCGACATAAAGTCATCTATATAGGCTTTCCTGCAGCTTTCCTACGCAGTCAACATTCTTGTTTTTTCAGGAACTACTTATTACTAAGCAATATTTTTTTTGGGACCCAATTAAAGGATTAAAGAATGGATGGAAGAAAGATTTTTTCAAATCGGTTCATAATTGCCAGAGTTATGTGCGAACATACATAGAAAAAAAAAAAATATATATACAGACGAATTGAGAACCTCCTCCTTTTTTGAAGTCGGTTAAAAAAGGAGGAGGTTCTCTATTCGACTTACCTATATATATATTTTTATACAACCGGCTACGTGTTGTTCGCAAGCAAGATTTCAATGACTGAGGCCCAAGGTTTAATTCACAGGTGTTTTCAAGTTCCCAAATACTTTTCCTATCTATATAATGATTTCTGGTATTTACGCAAATACCTAATACACATTGTAATTAACGGACGGATTTTATTGTGGTTTATTTTTGATTTTACTTTCCCGACGTTATGAATGTTTTGCAGCACCCATGGTCACGAACTGAGACTGAGATGACGAACGTCCTTATGTCACAATTATGCCGGTGAACCCTCAGGTCTTCTTAGTTATTATTGTTGGTCCGAACTACGCAGCAAGAGCTTACAGTATCTTGAGGCCGTGCAGTGTTTTGCTTGGTTTTTAATGGTAATTTAATTATATTTATCACAGGATCCCAAGCTGGTGGTAACACCCAACCACGACCTGACGTATTTACCTACTCTTTTTTTTTTGTTTGCTCTTGACCACAATCTCACATAATGGTAAATGAAGATGTGATCTAGGACAGAATTTATGGTCACAGGAGCATTGAGATGGTGGTGGTAGCCATTCTGAAGCTGTGCACAGCTTATTCCCGTTAGTATGAGCTTAAAGTATATACACTTTTGCCACCAAACTCTTTGTGTTGTAACTGAAAAGTTACAACATGATAGCAAAAAGCAATGCCCCTAAAAGTGACAGGTGACCGGTGCGGTCGTGATCGCTTCAGCTTCTGGCATTGACCACAGTCCAAACTTCCGTTATAAATACCTGATCGTTAAGGGTTTGTAGACTAGTTGCCCATGCCACCGGGGCATTGCCTTTTGCCTAGGCGCCCTCAACACTTATCCTTGAGATCCCTGTATGAGTTGATCAAATATGCTTAAAAAACCTAAGTATAGCAGTACTTACAGTCGATTTCGATTAAAATTTAGTCCATTTCAACCTAGGGAAAGGGTCATCTAGGCAACTGATATACATACCTACATTAAAAATATATGTAAACAATGGGACACTCATGCGAAACACAATAAGTCATTTTTATGCACACACGTTTGAACTGTACTTTTTAACCGACTTCAAAAAAGGAGGAGGTTCTCAATTCGTCAGTATATATATATATATATTTTATGTATGTTCGCGCATAACTCTGGCAATTATGAACCGATTTGAAAAAATCTTTCTTCCATCCATTCTTCAATCCATTGATTGGGTCCCATAAAAAAAATATTGCTTAGTAATAAGTAGTTCCTGAAAAAACAAGAATGGTGACTGCGCAGGAAAGCCTATATAGATGACTTTATGTCGCTTTTTAAAGACAAAAATGGTCATAACTCTGGAAAATATTTACCAATTTCAATTATTCTTTTTTTATTCGAAAGAAGAAACCACTGTAATGAATCTGTATGAATTTTATCACAACCGGATAAGAACTTCCTGGAGGACCATGAAGGATGTGGAGGAATTTATCTGGTAAAAAACCATAAAACTGATGTTCTCCATTACATTGCTCTGACAATTATGAACCGATTTCGATGATTCTTTTTTTATTCGAGAGAGTTTAAAATAAAATGTTTTAAAAAAAAAAATTGAACCGACTTCAATATCACTGAAAAGTATAAAATAATTTAAATATTAATGAAGTTGGTGCCAAATATACACAGCCGGTTAGCTAACACCAACTTCAATAATATTTAAATTATTTTATACTTTTCAGTGATATTGAAGTCGGTTCAATTTTTTTTTTTAAACGTTTTAGCGTTTCTCCGGGACTCAGGGTCAAGCTTTTATTTTGTTACTGGCGACCACTGTAGATCCTGACTGATCGGAGCTACGGTGCAGGGAATGAATGGTGGAATTAGCCCAAAAAACATTTCTTCAGAAAATACGGTCTACCGCTCGAATCTATTGTTTTAACGAATTTACTGTTATTGCTATAGAGAGGATGTGTTTTTTAAGAAGATTTGCACTATACCGAGGTCGCAATGCTGTCACTCGTTTTGATTTATATATTAATACTAGCTTATCATAAACACACACTACCGTGTGTACATAACACCGACGACGTTCTGTTACGTGTTTTCTACATAATATTCCACGTCGTATCTAAAAATTACATATCTTTATGCAGTTTAATGAAGAGTCGGGCGGAGCGTCCGTGTGACATAGATAAATAAATAATAATGTTACGACCGCGACATAAAAGTGTTAATTACTTGGTTAATTATTACTTAATTGCAATGATCACAAAATGCATTGTTATTCTATAGGTCTATTATCGATCCGTATAGAAAAGTCTAGAATTGTCAATAGAAAGTAATCCACCCTCTGGAACGTTCCCTCACCTTAGGTACCCTAGCTATTGCTCGCTAAAAGTTCACTGCCCTGGCCCATTGTTCGTTTACGTCTCGAACTGCGTCTTTATTTTGTGGACTCGCGAATATGCTAGACATAAGTACTTACTAGTACCTACTAGAAATTTCCTATTGTTCTATATAAGCCGACGCACCGAGGCGTCCGGACACAAGCCCTCTCTTAAGGGGGTAACATGCGCCAATGACCTTGAGAATCTGACCGCTCCGGCCGAGAGTTGTCATCGTAGAGGGCGCTACCAGCAAATATGAATATTACATTTGAAAAATTATAGACTAAAATATGCAGATGTGTCAAATGAAGTTTTGTTAATTTTGCCTATTCCGTTATAGAATGAAATTTCAATAAAATAATATCTATTGCAAATATACTTAATAATATCACTTTTGAATGTTTTGTTGATTATGTATACGTAAAATAAATGACTGATGAATTATATAAATGCATGATAAAAACCGATTTTAACTCAAGGCTTTTTGTCATTTCATAGTGACACAAAAGAACAAGACTGATGCAGTTTAAGAACGGTAACCCAATATTTAATATCTTGATTTATACCTTGGCGTGCCACCTAATTACAATCTGATAACAACAACTTACAGTGGTAACGTAGTTGACGTGTTGCGTCAGGATATGGATTATTGCATTTCATATTCCATACTTCATATCAAAGGTTCAGTTCGTCTATTATAGAATGGCCAATACCTGACTAGTAAGACTTATACATACTTCTATTCTATTATTGGTGGTTATTAGTTAGGTCCGGTTACAACCGGAACGCACTTCGACCCAGCTGAATACATTGTGCCTGCCATTCGGAATCCATATGAATTCGTACTACTTATAACTTACAGTAGTCATAGCGGATTTTTGTGTGTCTGAAGTTAGGGTTGGCGAACCATTGCGCAAGTACAGTTGTGAGTACTGAATACATAAACATAGCTACTGCGCAGCGTCTTGCAGCCAACTTCAGACACACAAAGATCCGCCGTGACTACTGTAAGCGTACTTGAAATGAAACTATGCACAAAGTTCTAAGGTTTCTGTTCTGCACGTCAAAACAAAAGCGTTTAACAGAGCCTTCAAAATATAGTATTTTTTTTCTTAAAAGTAGATTTTTGTCTTAAAAAGGGACCTTTTTAACATATTTCCTGAATTAGTTCCAAATTCTCTAACCAATAAACATCCATCTGATAGTTAAGCTTTTTGATCCCTGGAAAAATGAACTGAAACCAAATTGATGATTGATTGAGATGTTCGAGTTTGATAAAGAGAGTGACTTAAGATGCTGCAATGCATGCCAGTGGCCCTGATGAGACACTAGCGGTATTATTAAAGAAGCGTGTAACTGTAGTGTTTCCTATTCTAATGCGTATATTCTCTTTAAGAGCGGCACAAGTACCCGAATCTTGGAAGCTTGCTAGCATCCAACCTTACTCAAGACCAGATACCCAACGTCGACCCAAGTCGTGCAAACCCAAAAATCATAAATTATTATTATTGCGACAATTAGTTCCGTGATAAAAATTATAGCACCCATCCATCTCCTCCCATTGGGTGTCCGTAAAAGGTGACTAAGGAAAAACAAGAAGACGAGCAGCAGCGTCTTTTTATTGGTTTACCTACCACCTATACTGTGATTCCCAACCGCCTGCCAGGCGTGGGGATTATGGCAACCCCTCCCCTCCAAGGAAGAGAGGACCTTTGTTGAACAGTAGACGTTTCGGCTGCTGATGATGATGTTGATGAGTTCCGCGATCGACTCCATAATGGTCATCGAACTGAAACTATGATAAGATACTTGACTTTTTACATCATAGGTCGAAATGACCCAGACTCAAGACAAACAGATTATGTTCATGCACATGAATGTTTTTCCTGTGTGGGAATCGACCCCAAGACCTTAACGGCAGCGGCCAGGGTAGCAAACTACAAAATCAGCTGACCTGTGTTGTTATTCAATATACGTGGCTGCCAAAAGAATCCGTAGCACTGTTTGATTGAACGCACGAATTCAGTAATAGTCTTTTTTAGTGTAACGTCATATTATGAACGTAACGTAACTTCATCTTGAGTTCTGTACCTCTTGCGGGGTTTGAACTACGCGGAGCATTTGACATTGATTGTAATAAACAATCTGGTTTTAGACTAACTAATATATTATTATTAATATGTTAGTTACTCTAAAACCATATACGGTGGTATTTTTTCTCGTGTCTGCCAACAACACCATCAGTTTATTGTTACGCAACTTAGTTAAATAAAAAGGTATTACCTGATAGTAATCGAAGCACCCACCCATAGAAAAGTCTCTTCCTGTCCCTGTCATCCAAAACTATAATTATAGCCTTTTGGTCCAATAGTTTTTTTGCCAGCTACAGTGACCTTCTACTTATGTTACACAGCGGAAGAAATCTAAGATTAAAGTGGCGCCACCTAGATAGCACACAAGTACCCTTCCAACTTAACCATCCAGATGTCTCAAAAGACGAGCAACTGTCCAATGCAACTGTCCGTAGATAAGCGTGTTGCTCACCACCAAGCCAACCCATGTACTCGAATCGTTGCTAAGTTGCAAAAACCAACATGATAGTAATAATAACACCGTTAATGTTTTGACAAAAAAAAAACATAATGTAAAGGATAAAGGATATCATAATGTATGTCATTTTGTTGACCTACACAGTATAAAATACGATTTAAATTAGTAAGATCATATGACTCTGATACGCTTTAAAAGTTAGGCATAATACTCGGCAACAATACTTTCGCATACTCTATGATGAACCAAAAATATGGTATTACCATAAAAATATATTTAATTAAATATACATGTATAGATTTCATTTGAAATGATTTATAATGTTATAATTATACCATTTGTAACATATCTTAATTAAAAATATGTTCAAAATCATTTAAATTAATTTCGTCTTGTCAAAAAAAATTCGAGCACGTCCACCCGCCGTAACAGTCCACGAAGGACTGATAGAAGGCGATCGCGGGGGCGCTGCAAGGGGAAATGCATAGCGTACGTGGTTTTTCTATAATTTCTTGTAAAACATGAATGAAATTAAGAAATGTAATCAATACAAATTGTAGAATAGATTATGTGCTTTTTAATAGTCCAAGTTTGACGTCTATCCGATGAACGGATGTTGAACGCTAACGCAATTCATATCCAACATAGTACATTTTTTAAATGCATATTGCTTGAAAACGTTATACTTAATCCAATATCTAATCAATAAAACTATTTGCTGAAGATGTGAGGTATAAGTACATATAATTTTCATAGCCAATGCAATAGCGGATTGATCCATCGAACTCTTTAAACTAAGGCTATTTTTGCAATTTTACCGTTGTTACCCCCTTAAGCGACAGCCCAAGCCGAGGCCGTGCCTCCCTGAGGTGCCCTTGTGCTCGTCGCTACTTCTGCCGTAAAGGCTAGCGCTTCAAGCGCTCGCCTCCTATTGTCCGGTGAAGCTGCAATAGCCATCTGCGGTTAACAGCGTCTATCATTCCCAAAAAAAAAAAAAAAAAAAAAAAAAAAAAAAGTCCGGACACAGTTTGTGTTTACAAGCGATAGTGAAAACATCTCAAGGAAGCGATCGAAGAGAATTGTACCGGAAACTTTCGCAACGACTTTGGACTACTGTGAAGTACTGTGCGATTCGGACTACTGTGGCTTGTGTATACAGTGTAAGTGGAATAAAATCTTCTTTTACGTTAATCGGCATTTTAATACCCACCCGCACGTAACAATAATGTCATCCTGATTGATACGACCACAGATACCTGAGACAGCGACCAATCTTTCTCTAGACCTGTTTTTTTACAAGATCAAACATTAAACAATAAACGTATGAATGCAGGCGCGATGGCTGACCTGTGGCCAGCCAAATAGGGCCAGTAGGGTCGAATATGACATATTTAACCCTATCAATGGTCTATAAGGGTAGGTATAGATCGGCCATCTACGCGGGAGATATTATAGTGCACGTGCTTGCGCAGATACCGATGACTCCGAGGAGTCTGAAGACTAAAATCATCGTCATCATCAGCAGCCGAGAGACGTCCACTGCTGAATAAAGGCCTCCCCCTTAGAAGGGAGGGGTTGCCATAATCCCCACGCTTGGCAGGCGTCTTGGGGATCGCAGTGTAGTTGACAGGTAATCCAATAGAAAGACACTGCTGTCCGTCTTCTTGTTTTAGTCACCTATTACGGATACCCATCGGCAGGGGGTGTGGAGGGCATCGATATAATAATATATAAACTAGATTTGGTGTCACGGTTCAAAAAGTGGTAGCGAGAAATAGCGCCCTTGTGTCGCTATTTCTTTACAAGCCACATCCTGACAAATTTATTTTTGCCGATAGGAGTGTCGCTACTGTCTATATGAAACTGTCAAATTACAAGTCATTATCACTATAAAATCTTTAGTTCACGTTTCCGCCACCAGCACAGTTATGTTTGCAACCTCCGCGACCACATTTTAGATGTCATTTTGTTCGTGAATGTTTATCTAGTTTATATATTACTATAGGCCGACCGTTTACCTCGCGTGTCGCCTGAGGGGTGGGAGGGGAGCGGGGGCGGGTAACGCTACACACGGAGTCAATAATCCAAAGATTTATCTCGAGATAGACATTGTTGGTAAAGAATAAAATAATAAGTATCTTTTTTTTAAGTATTTATTTTTAAGTTTTACAAATATTTTATAATAGCTTCATAGGTACAAAATCATAAAACAATAATTAACTCCGTTTAAGAAATATTTAACCACAGATAAAAATTTTATAGGACTATTCGTCACTAATATTCATATCGCTTGAATCATCATCACTGTCTGTGTAGCTTGAGGAGTCAGAATCTTGCAAATTAATAATAAATCGGTCCATCTCTTCATCAACGAACTGGAAGAGCGATTCATCTTGGCAGTCGTATACCTTGTGCGTTTATCTTCAAGCGTCCGTAACAAAAACACCAACCGCGCGCTGCGAGCACCATATTCTTATCTATGGCGAGCACAGCCAGCGTACTCACGTACTGCCGCATTTGACGTAAGCTCTCTGCTCCGCGCACCCCTTTCACCCATCCGCTTCCGCTAACATCTCCCCTCGCTCCCTTCTTGCCGCGCAGGCGATGCGCGAGTTAAACGGTCGGCCTATAGCTGACCCGGCAAACGTTGTTTTGCCATAAAATAAAAAAAAAAATTTTAGGGGGATGAAAAATAGATGTTGGCCGATTCTCATAGATAAGCACAAAAAATTTCATCAAAATCGGTCAAGCCGTTTCGGAGGAGTATGGCAACGAAAACTGTGACACGAGAATTTTATATATTAGATATCGATGGTGGAGGGTGTTATCCTTACCCGGACACCCCACCGGTAAGTAGCGATCAATAATACAATTTTAAATTCAAGAATATTTTAAGCGGACTACGCCTGTTTGTTAATGCGGTAACAGCTCAGTTCAGAGCGCTCAGAGCGCTTGCCTTGGAAACACGGTGCGCAGTTTCGAACCCCGGCTCGCACCTCTGATTTCTTCAATTAATCATGTGCGAATCGTCTTTGTGCGATTGTTACTAGCTTTCGGTGAAGGAAAACATCGTGAAGAAACCTGCATGTCTGAGAAAGCCTAACTAGCTCTCGAATGACGTGTGAAATCCGCCAACCCGCACTTGGCCAGCGTGGTGGACTATGGCCTAAGGTATCTTGAGGGGAGGCCCGTGCCCAGCAGTGGGACATAAACAAGAGCTGGTATTATTATATTACGCCTGTCTATGTATTAAACAACATCTTCCATATTAATTGGTGCGAAGGCTAATGTTAATTAGGTGTAAATTAATCGTACGAATGTAGGTATCTATAAGAAGATCTGAAGGTGACGAGATTGTGAATTTTAAAGTTTTATGGTGTCTTTTTAATACGGGTTATTCAGGTCCCTCAAAGGCCGAATTAGGTAAACATGTATTTAATTGATGATAAGTATTCTGTTCTATTTCATAAACGTTAACTAAATATTTTTTTGGAATTTGGAAAATAAAAAGTAGAAAGGACCATGGGCAAATTAGTATGGAGTCTGGGCTAAATACTTAACAGTGGTAAAATGCTTTTAGGGTTTTATTTCATTCATACTATGCTATGGCAGCCATGTTGAAATCTAGCGTAAGCATGGTGTTTCGTTTTGGAGCACTCAAAAATATAATATATTATTATGAATGTATTTTTTTTAGTTTTAAAATCTATAAGAAACACTATGTTCGCGCTCGATTTCGACGTAACTGCCTAAAATCAATGATATGGCATAGGTTTCATCATCATCATCATTCATCATTAGCAGCCAAAAGACATCCACGGCTTAACAAAGGCCACCCCCTTAGAAGGGAGGGGTTGCCATAATCCCCGCGCTTGGCAGGCGGCTTGGGGATCGTAGTATAGGTGGAAGATAAATCCATAAGAAAGACGCTGCTGCCCGTCTTTCTGTTCTCGCTTAGTCGCCTCTTACGACACCCAACGAGAGGAGATGGGGGGGGGGGGGTGCAATTCTAACCCCACGAGTAGGTTTCATCAGTGTTGAGAAATTAGCCCAAATTGCCCATGGTACTTTGTGTACAACTTCTTTATATTCAGAATCAGAATGTACCGGCTTCTAGTGGTCCATGCATCAGAGTGCAGCCTGTATTTTTTTCAAAACCATTATGCCCTTCCGAAGTGTTGCCTTTGTATATTTAAAACTTAGATCATATAAAAGAAATCATATATTCATATATTCTATAGTCTAAGATTTAAAACTAAATACCGCAGGCCTCTATTAGATAGTAGGTATACAAGAGGTCAGTGTTAAATGTAAGTATAAGAAAATTTAAAACAGCTTCGTCGAGGTTGGGGTCAAAGATTTATAATATATCCAGATCCAGAAGGTTCTTAAGGTAGGTGCCAATATAAAGTGCCTGCACGATCAGTCTGCATACTAACTATCTAGTTTTTGAATTAGGCTAACTTTTTTTTTGCTCTCGCAGGGCCCCGGGACCTGTAACAAATCCCAGCGGCTATCGTATCGGCACATTAGAGGACATGCATTGAATTTATAGACAATATTTTGACAAATCTATACCTTTCACATTGCGTTATACATAACATAAAAAAAAATAAAAATATGATTGAAATATATTATTGTTATGCAAAACACTTGTCTATTTAGGTACCTACTTACTACTTTATTCACGGCAAATGTTGAAAGTAAATTTCTTCCAGAGTAATGAGTTAATTAATCCTAACGATAGTAAAAATATTTAATTGGAACGCGGTTAAAATGATATTCTGACAGGCACAAGGGCAAAGTCTGCTCAAATATTATTTCTACAATATTTGTACAGACTTATTTAATTTGATAATGTCACTGCCAACATGCTTAATGATACACATGACGAAAAAGAAGAAATGAACCGGTACCACAAACAGGGTTTTGTACCAAACCTACCTTTTTACCAAAGATCCGAATCCTATCGAAGTGTATGTGTTCTTGAGTCGAAAGTCTTGAAGTTACATCGTGAAGTGTAGAGTTGAGACCAAAACTTTAGAAATGTTTGTGGTACCGGTTCATTTCTTCTTTTTCGTATGGGTAGTGGCCAACCTGTGTCAGAGTTGTTCAAGCTACTGACATAGTTTAAGGACTGCTGCATAGATGACAACTGTCTATGCGCTGCAGTGATACAATAAGAGCAGTGGCGTAGCCTGCTTAAAAGCGTTGCAGCCACACAGTATATTGTAGCATTAACTCTTTTTCACCTTCATAGAGTCTGCCATTATATACAAATCTAATGAAAACTGATGACCTTTTTAAAATTGAAATTAAACTAATTTTACGGATCATACTGCGGTTTATAAAAGAGGATAAGCGATTCCTATCAAAGATGACTCGCGAGGCTATTGAAGTTAAAAAACTCATCATTTTAATAGAGAAGATGGGGTGCTTGCAGCTTCGGGTACCGAGATATAATGATCTAAAATAAGGCATTCCGTTTTAGATCTTTCTGTATAAATCAGATTATCAATAATACTATGAAGATCTGAGGCTATTCTGAGACTACTAAGTACGACAGGACATCTACCATCTTAGTCCGTCCGTGACCATGAATAACATCGGAAAGGGGTATTTTTTTTTTTACTTTTTACCACCTGTCAAGTGCCATATACCTCTACAAGATGCAGCAGTTTATAAACTCGATTGTGACTGTGGGCTCTCCTACATCGTGCAACCAAAGCGTGCATTAAAAACTCGCGTTATAGAACACATAGCTGATGTGAAACAAAGTCTGCAGTATGTGAATGTAAGAGGCACGACGATTATTTAAATCTTTAGCATAATATTATATCATATCGTCAAATACACAAAGTAAAAGATCACCATAACTAGGCAGTAAAGAGAATAATAAATAATCACTTACAAGTTTAATTCTTCAAACCATGAAAATATCCTGATGAGGGTAGACCTTTGACTGTCCCGTGACCGCTGTATTAATGTCCTCGTCTCAGCTTGCACCGCGTTTATATAGGCACACCGGCAGGGGTGCTAACACGGCCCTCCTGCACAGGTGCCTGCCCTCAGGCACCATGAGCTTGAGTGGGCCAGATACAGTGCATATCAACTTTCTGTAAAACATAATTTTGCATTACAACATTATCCAGACATTACTAGGACACTGTAGTTTCCTCTAGACATTGTGCTCACATTGTCACAATGTAGCTACAAGACTACATGCCCTAATCAAATGACACAGTATATGTCACCAAGACACTATAGCATTCTCCGCCATTACGCTCCCACTTGTAATGCAGATACACAACTACATTGTCTTAAATGACAGCACACGTCACCAAGACACTATAGCATTCTCCGCCATTGCGCTTGCAATGCAGATACGCGACTACATTGTCTTAATGAAATGTTGCAGTACCTATATATTACCAAGACACTGTAGCTATCCCTGCTATTGCGCTTACACATTGTCGCAATACAGACATACACTACATTGTCCCGATGGGATGTTACAGTATATATCACCAAGACACTATAGCCTTCTCCGCCATTGCGCTCCCACTTGCAATGCAGATACACGTACTACATTGTCTTAATGAAATGTAACAATATATATATATATATATATATATATATATATATCCACAAAATATTAAAAACTCTTAATAAACTTAACAAGGATTTAACTCTACTGAGATTCTTATTTATTATCATTAATAACTTTTAGTTATAATTGAAAACTATTACCGCTTATCAACCGTTCGGCCGTCCCCTAAACATAACCATATATAATAACCAGTAAAGTATTTTATAATGGTAAAGGTAGGTGCCGTCATTATACAAGTTATTATACCATTTCGTATAACTAGTAGGTAGATATTTGACGAAAATGCACATAATATAAATATTACCACGAAGAACCATTCTTTTCTAGTTCAAACGTAAATATTTTCAACACAATTTGCTTTCTACCTGCAAACTTTATAATTTTCTTTTTATCATGACAAATTACCAGGTTAATTTTAAAACACTTCAATTATTTAAACAATAATTAATTATAGAAATTACGTGGATACATCACTACAACATGCGGTACGTATATTTGCAGTTATGAATACTCACAGTTTCCGTATCACAAACAATTACGATTATTAGATATCTACCAGATGTGGGTAGTAGATTCCTTCATTAAGCACTTAATTATTCACTTTCTGTATTAATTTTAAAATGCTTTTAACACGGTCAAAAATATCAAAATTATATCAAAGGATCTTTGAGTATTAAACCAACCGGAGAGGCCACTGTCAGGCGTTCCCCTCTGTCAAAGTACGAGAGCACCGGTCATACCCGTTATATAAAACTAGTTGACCCGCGTTCCACGCCATTCAACAAATCCCGGTGCGCGCGGAACGACGTAAGCTAAAAATGCAGAATGCCAGCGCGTTTTCGTGTAAAAAAATATAAGACTTATCTAGTGTACCCAAGGATAACGTTACTTTCCATCTGTAAATATTATTTCGTTTATAAATTGTCAAATAATGCACTAAATTTGCAAAAAACTACAAAATATTATTAATCAATAAGTGTTGCCACTAAATCGTACAAAAGCGTAACGAGCGTAATTTTAAAAGTTGAATGTACTGACATTAGTTTAAGGCTTCTATTTCACGTAAATGATTGTTAATACCATTTATTTCTGTAGATGCATAATTAATTAATTAAAGATTACTGTTTGAAATTCAGTATCTTTACTTGAATTTTCTACATATTTTTTTACTAAACACTTTAAAAATTATCGATTCTATGAAACTGTATGTTTATGTTTGGGTGTACTTAATTATTATAAGATATTTACGGTCGTCACTTTTATTCCGAATACTTTTATTTATTTTTAAATACATTGGCCACACCGCAGCAAAGTTAGCGCTGGGACAGCTCATAATCAAATATCGATATCGACTATCAGTATGTTATTCTGACTATTTATTAATCAGATATCCAAAAGAGTTTGTGTAGTGTACCGCATGCCGTGTCACTTTTTAGCCGACTTCAAAAAAGGAGGAGGTTTTCAATTCGACTATACATATATATATTTACATTTACGTATGTTCGCGCATAACTCTGGCAATTATAGACCGATATGAAAAATTATTTTTTGTACGGATAGGCCGATCCCCTGATCGGGTCCCATTAAAAACGATTGCGATTTACGAATAAGTAGGTAGTTCCTAAAAAAAACAAGAATGTCGCGTCAGAAAAAATTATAATAACGCCTTAAGGATGAGACTCGTCGTTTTTAAGGAAAAAATGGTCATAACTCTGGCAAATGTCTTTCTTTCACACTGAAAGTGCGCTGCCGGCCGCTGCCATCTTGGTGTGAATTGAGCCTAACTTCAAATATGAACCTATTTCGATTATTCCTTCTTTATTCGAGAAAGTTAACTACTATAATGATTCCATGCAAATTTCATTACGTCCTGATAAATTGTTCCTGAAGAAACATGAATGATGTAAAAAAATGCAAATAAGTATACTCCGTAGGTACGCTAACACCAATTTCAATAATATTAAAATTATTTTATGCATTTTAGTGTTATTGAAGTCGGTTCAATCTTTTTATATATTTTATAAAATGATCATAAATTCTTTGGAATACATCTATACTCCTGCTTTTTGTGGTGTATCTATACTGACATCCAATCTTCTAGATTTGTTAGGTCTCAATTTATCCTCCGACCTTAATTTCGGACGATCCATTGAGTCAAAAGTCAAAATCTCTGCTAAAAAACTTGGTATCTTGAATAAGGTGAGGCGGTATTTCACAAAGGAACAGCTGTTGAATCTTTACAAAGCTCAGGTTCGACCCTGCATGGAGTACTGTTCTCACCTGTGGGATGGCTCTGCCAAATATCAACTTGACTCTTTGGATTCGCTAGACAGACGCGCTCGCAGGATAATTGACGATAATGACCTAACAAATAAAAAACTGCAACAATTGGATCATCGTCACCTAGTTGCATGCTTATCGGGTTTTTACAGATTGTTCCACGGTGAATGCGCTCAAGCACTTTTTGACCTTGTACCACCATCCCCATGGGCGCTGGCAGCAGGGTGCAAGGGGGTGCACTTGCACCCCCCTGTCACGGAAGAATATACATAGAAAAAATACATAAGTACGCTTTTGATTAGCGAAACATACTCAATCAAATACCCGCGTGTTCATATATATCATATACATGTATAATTCTATAGTTTAAGTTAATAGTAAAATGTGTAGATGCAGATGCACCCCCCTGAAAGTAACTCTGGCGGCACTCATGACCATCCCCTTTCTTTTACCGGACTGCCAGGCGGCGGCAGGGTCTCCACCGCTTTAACGTTGACACTCCAACTTGCCGAACTAAGCGTTTCGCTTCTTCTTTCCTCATGCGCACGGTCAAGCTGTGGAATACCCTCCCGGACAACGTTTTCCCTGATAAATATAACTTGTGTGTTTTCAAGTCTAGATTGAACAGGCATCTTATGGGTAAGCGCGGTCCATCCTAGACCACATCTTATCTTCACTTACCATTATGTGAGATTGTGGTCAAGCGCAAGTAAACCTATCGCATCGCTGACGCATCGGCACATGAAAGGAGACACCCGGGCTCTCCAGTGGGATCTGCACCAGCAGCCCGTCAGTACCTTGCCTTTGAGCCCGCCACCGGGGGATGCATTATAGCCCCCCTGGAACCAGACACGGTGTTCAAGGGGATAGGGTCCCCGCCGCCGCACAGTGGACGGAAAAACGAAGTTCCCTTTCATAGGATTATTTAAAAATGAAATATTTTATTTGATACTTTCAAGTATACAGTTTTGTCAAGTACATTAAAAAATTGAATAAATGAGTAGTTACCGGTTTTTTTATCGAGTCTATACCATCAAAGAATGACTTTCTATATTTCAAATGTATGAAAATGGAATTAGTTTTCCTCATAACTGTTTTCTGTCTAGGATTGTAAAGCTGAAACTTTTAGGTATTGTTGCCGAGCCTATTAAAAAACCACTTGACATTTGACCTTGAACCCGAACTTCCCCGTTCAAAAGATATGAATCAATTAAAAATGCATATTTACTCAATGCATAATTAATGCATTTTATTTATATTTATTTATGATACTCTCTTTTTTTTGTGATTTGTTTAGATATTCTTTTTTATTTTAATATTTTTCCTGCATTTAATCATTTCCAATATTTTTTTATTTTAATAATCTAACTATTTATACTTTAAAGAACACAAGCAAGCATATCGACAATGTTGTTTATACCTGTAATAGGTTCACTTATCAGAATTTATATTAACTGTGAACGTTGTAATGTTACTTAATCATAAGTGTACTGTTGGTATATAAATAAATAAAATAAAATATTTGGACGATGTTTTAACACGCGGTAATGTACTTCAAAAATAAGTTTTGTTTTATTTTTTTTACCCTTTATTGATCCCTGATAGACAACCAGGGCCGTCTTAAGTCTATTCGACGCCCGGGTGCGGGGCTCAGCCTGCGCCCTCGATTTCTTTTACACTGCAGCGTGGCACGCGACCGACGACACACTGCAGTATGAAAGGGGTCCTAGTCAACCAAGAAAACACAATCCACGTAATTTTGATAGTCAATTTCTTTATTTCTCTAAAATGCAAAACGAAAATTAAACTTTAATTATACAAATTAAACCCAATTATACAAATAA
This sequence comes from Furcula furcula, assembly GCA_911728495.1. Taxonomy (NCBI): domain Eukaryota; kingdom Metazoa; phylum Arthropoda; class Insecta; order Lepidoptera; family Notodontidae; genus Furcula; species Furcula furcula. The sequence goes on from OU452258.1 coordinate 12,234,035, forward strand.
AAAACGTTTTTAAAAAAATATTCAACCGCCTTCAAAAAGAATCTTCAAACAAAAATTAACAAACACTAAAAAACGAAAAAAATAATTAGAATTTTTAATTCCAAGGACGAAAATGCGTGACTTTTTCTAACTTATCTTGGTACTTACTGAACTGAAGTCGGTGCCAAGCCAAAAGAATAAGAACGAATTATATTGAGATGATTGTAATGGCGAAAAACACCAGCAATCCAACTCTCGTTTATGTTGTTATTTAATTGCTTGTTACGAGCCAGTATGCCTCGTCAGTATATACCTAGACCGTGGGACATTTGCCGCGCATCGGACACCGAGCTCATGACGTCACGGCTTCATGAGATGGCTTTCCCTTACCTAAGATCGGTGGGAACAGACGCATAGACTTTAAGGATAGATACTAAGATTATATATATTTTAATAACTATTGTGGAAGATTAAATATACCACTTTATTAATTTAATCAAATATTTTATTGGAGTTCCTGTGTTCGGCGCCCCCAAACACGTAATTTGCTAAATATCTATTTATTGTATGTACATACATCAAACAAACTCAATTTTTCTTGCTTTTGAGTTGGCAAAGATTTTAATTAAATCATTTATTTTTATATCAATTTTGGATTCTATACTTATAATGATGTATTTTTCTAGCTAGGTATGAGTACTTTTAGGTATCGGTATTGTACCTATGTATTGTATTTTAATGTTAACCGACGAGTTCTCGAATGGAAACCACTGTCCACGAACGAACGAACGTACGTAGCTTCGGACGCCCCTCCAGCCCACCGCTGGACCGACGAACAGCTAGTCGGTAGGCGCCTAGGTATTAGTTGGATGAGGATGGTCGAGATCTGCATGCTACCTAACACGTAAAAAATAAAATTGACTTACCTTGATATTTTTTCTCTTATTTATGACGAAGAAATTCCATTTATTCCATGAATTTCCATGCACTTACAATTACAACTTACACTATGGATACACTATACATATAAATTAATGAATTTCTCCACTAGATCTTCCGTGCTAATTCGGCGGTCGTCGCAAATGAAATGAGCTAACGAATTTAATTACTTAAAAAGAAGAAATCAGATCAATCACTGACCGACACTTGCATAGGCGCTGCGCGCCGCGCTGTATATTCAAATAAACTTACACCTAATTGTAGTGATTTTTTAGAGATCATTTCTCTTTAAGTGCGAGTGCCCGGACGGCTATGTCAAAGGACGCAATTACTCGCCTATGACAGACGCACAGGTGCCGCGCCGCGCACCCATTTCAAATGAATTTACGACTTACACTTTATTGACTTAGAGATCATTTTGCTTCAAGTGCGGGCGACCGGACGGCAATGTGTCAAAGGTTATATACACTCTCTTTGGATTAGAGATTTTGCCGCGCGCGTCTTGTATGAAATAAAATTGTTATTTGTGTACTAATAAGAGTCATTTTAGCTTGCACACCATGAGCGGTGTGACAAGCGCCGAAAGCGTAATACAAGTAAAAACTAATTGTTTGTTGACTTGTAACTTTGTTGATGACTATTTTTTTTTTAATATTTTATTTTGCGCATACGTATTCGTCGTAACAAATATATGAAACTGTGCAATGGCGTTAAGTTCAATGAAATATCTAAATATTCAGCGCTCGGCAGGCGCCCCCGGGCGCCCTGTGCCCGGGTGCACCGCACCCCTTGCACCCCCTGGTAAAGACGGCCCTGTAGACAACAAACCTATATGACTAACGATCTTGACAAAAAGCGTACATATTCATAACGTATGCACAACACAACAAATAATGCGCTATGAATGACTGATATTTTATATTTGCAAGAATATAGGTAGCTAACACAAGTTCTTAAAATACATGGGTTTCACGTAAATATTTGTACGGCTGAAATGCCGAATATAGTGATCTGGCATTTCAGCCGTAAAATTATTTAAAAAAAAAACCGGTAACTACTAATTTATTCAATGTTTTAATGTACTCGACAAAACTGTATATGTACTTGAAACTATCAAATAAAATATTTATTTTTAAAAAATCCTATGAAAGGGAACTTCGGTTTTCCGTCCATAGAGCGCCGTCCTCCTCGGAGTCACTGCCATACTTAATGGATGTCCTAGGGCCCACGCCCCGTACGTCCAGCGACTCCGAAGGTAACGACTACTGTCTACAACAACCGAGACCGAAGCACAGGGAAGCTCAGTTCAAATGTTCAAGAAAATCCAGACGACGGCTATCTATGTATTGGCCTTACTTGACATTGCTTAACCAACGCTAGCTTATGTCAAAAATACAACATATTTAGCAAAATGTTTTTCCCTTTTTGGCCGTTAAAATTTTATCATAGGAATGAGTAAAGATATTTATTTATTTTTATTGCACAAAGTTGTTTATAGGCAGACTTTTCATAATATAAGAGTAAGAATGCAGCTTAGGTATTTCTTGAAGTATCAGACTTAACCATACTGACTTATCCTAATTAATCGGATTTTGACGACAACCCAAGGTTCTTTTCCTATGATCCTAAATTTAAAAATACCTTACACCTATTTAACTTTCACCAAAAATATTATCGGAACTCATCGACAATAAAATATCGATAGTGTCATGCACTATCCTCGTTTACTTAAAATTGACGTCATCTCGTGTACAGACAGTGTTGTCACTGTGTGTGAATTTACTTGTGTGCGTATAGATTATGTTAGTGTTTGATAATATTGTCGTGTGCCTGCGTAGCGACGTGGCGAAGAATGCATTAGTAGTAGATAGTATTTGTGTGAGTTACCTCGTCCCCCGCGCAGAAAGTGACAGACTTTTTCTCATAGCGAATAGTGCGCGTGTCGTCTCCTTTTGGTTTAATACTCAAAGCAAAGGATAGACAAACACAAATATAGTAGTGCCTTAACGTGTTACAGTTTACACTTCACAAAAACAACAATCGCCGATATTCGATATCTATTATATGTGGGAAGTAGATTCTATCATTAGGCACTTCTGCAACTATTCACTTTCTTTCTGTACTAAACTTTAAAATTCTTTTAGCACGGTCATAAATATCAAAATTAAATCAAAAGATAGATAAACACATCTATAGTAGTGAGTTAACGTGATACAGTTTACATTTCATAAAAACAACAATCGCCGATATTCGATATCTACTAGATGTGGGTAGTAAATTTTGCAATTAATCAGTTTCTATGTATTAACCATAAAAATACCTTTAACCATTTAACATAAAAACAAAAGTATATTATATATAAGAAAAATAAAAACAGCTATAGTTTGTGGGCTAGCTAGTTACTTATCCCACTTCTGATGTAAGAGGCACGACGATTATTTAAATCTTTAGCATAATATTATATCATATCGTCAAATACACGAAGTAAAAGATCACCATAACTAGGCAGTAAAGAGAATAATAAATAATCACTTACAAGTTTAATTCTTCAAACCATGAAAATATCCTGATGAGGGTAGACCTTTGACTGTCCCGTGACCGCTGTATTAATGTCCTCGTCTCAGCTTGCACCGCGTTTATTGAGAATCAAACGAACTTACCTTGTGAAGTTTGATGTCTAATTATATGAGTTTATTGAACGAAGACAAGGCTGATTTACATGCAGCAGACGAGATATTATGCTGCCCAAGTCACATATTTAAAGATAAAAATACATATTTTTAAAAATAAAATTCACTATTTTGACTCATTTCCCGGCAACGGCACGCAACCAGTCGCCACCTTCATTACTTTTAGAGCCAATTTTTTTCGATACTTTTCGGGAGTATTGAGGGAGGGCGGGAGTATCTTGTCTTCGTTCAATAAACTCATATAATTAGACATCAAACTTCACAAGGTAAGTTCGTTTGATTCTCAATTATACTTCGTTTATTTCACGAAGACAAGGCTGATTTACATGCAGGATGTTTAGAGCATCGAAAAAAAATAATTAAAGTTATTAAGGCATATTGCCTATCTATATACTTAATAAATTTCTTGTTTACTTTTCATGCAAGATATACAAGTAGGTATACTAAATACCGCGACAATGACTTTCGGTTCTGTAATGGCAGAGATATACATCTCTCTGCGGTATCTCTAGTTTTCAATTTTCAAACAATATAGAAAGCGATCTCCAACCCCATTCAAAGAACCTGCCCTGCAAGGTTCATTATTTATTTTTCAATTTATGCACACAGAAGGAAACAATTACATAAAATTAATAGGAAAAAAATTACAAAAGTGCTGCTTATTTCATATGAAATCTCTTCCAGCAGACCTGTAAGAAGAGAGTCTTCCCACTTTCGTATACATATAGTTATGTTTAATTATAAGTAGGTATAGTAATTGAAGATAGATGAGTGGGAAACAATTCATATTTTCTGTTAAATAGTGTGGAACGTAGAGGTTAACATTCGATTAGAGCGCAATTTTTTTTTTTTTTTTTAGATTAAGTTTAATCTGGTGTGAACATGTATACACACTACAGCACATAAATAAACATAATAAGCTGAAAAAGTTGTAATTTTGCACAGTTACTAGCACTCATTTTGTAAGATAATGTAATAGCCAACTTGTATTCCAAATAAATTTTCATATTTGGTGCAATAGTAAAAATGTTTTACTGTAATACTTTGAAGAACCTTATTTCGTTGGGTATACGAGTATAAGTTCATTATTATAATATTACTGTTATCGTTGTTGTCGATTAGGGTAACAATGATAGATTCTGATTTCGGTTAAAGTAATGTGAGTGTAACCAGAATAATGTCTTGTAAAATAAATGATAGCATAGCAATTATCAAGGGATAGCGGTATCCTATCGATAAGGCTATAATATGCCCAATTATCATTAGGCGATTCACATAAAATTGAAGATTCTAAGTCTGTATTAACATCTTTTTACTCTATTTTTAGACCTAATTGATATTAATTTTTAGTGTATTTCATGTGTATATAAAGACTTTATTTTCTTTTACCATTAGACTACAGTAGGTACTGCAGTTAAAATATGAGAAGAAACGCTAGTTATTTTGCAAGAAATAATAAAATTCGATTATAATACGAGTAATATAAGTAGGTACATCGATGCTAATAAGTCAGAATTACATAAACCAATAATTGATGTGAGTAATTATTATGATAGTGGACATAGGCATCTAGAGTTTATCATGTTATAATGTATTACCGTCTATGATCGATCAATCAAATGATCTTGTAACTTATTATATAAAACTAATGTTTGACGGGCCGGATAATGCGGTGACTAGAAACCTCAACCACCACGCCAAAGTCGAGGGCTGGCTCCCAGCCAGGATAACAACTGTTTGGCATGTACACATCCAGCATGAGGTTGTTACAATAAATTATGTATTCATATTTGTACATACACATGTCATTGTATGTTCGTCGGCGGCCGGGTGCCGCCGTAGCACAGACATTGCTCAATGTTTGCAGTGTGTGGCTTAGGGGATAAATTGTCAATACACACAGCTACCAATATAGTATTCCAAAGCATACCTGTAGCATATTCAGCTCGTAGTGTTTTTCTGCGTAGTTACTGGACTGCGGGCATGATGAAAGCGACGTCATCGTTGTGCAAGGATCTGCACAGGCCTGTGGTAGGGATAAACTTACGGCTTCTAGGCTGTCCACCCCCCATACGTTAAAATCTTCTGAAAAATGCGGTGCGAAATTAAATTACGTATAACTAACAAGTTTCTTATTTTTTTTTTATTTTTTTTTATTTTTTTTTTATTACTGCATACGCTGTGGTTAGTAACATTTTTCAATTCAATTCAATTAATGTATTGCAAAATATGAGTACCTAGTTAATTTCAGGTGTTATACAAATAAAGTACCATCATATTTGACTTTGCGGTATGCAATTACTTGATACGAATTTAAAGTATTCGAGCTGTGCAGGCAACGCTGTTGGACCTTCTTGATTTCCCTGCCTTGCCAAATTTACAAAACTGATATTGTTACTACCTATAGGTACAAATATGTCATAATATAGGTATAATATAGGTTGTTCTAAGGTTTTACGAGTAAATAAATTGAAATTGAAATATAAGTTTAAGCAAGCTTCCGCCGTACTGGAGTTAATACGACTACTAGTACTGAATTTAAGCATTCTATAAATGATTTATTTTACGCAGGGCCTTGGCCCAATAATTGCTAAGTATATATGTCCTTGAAAGTGGTAAATCTGATTGATTATTAGGATCTCATAATTTACAAGATTATGTTTTGTATACGCATGTTATGCGCAATATTATTATTCACAACCAGTAGTCACAATCAGTATTATTATTTATAACTTTTTACTTGATTTACACTTACTGGGAGACATACTTTGCTATAACTCGGTCTATGCGCTACCTCCTCAGGTGGCGCATACCTAGCTAGGGTTCATAAAATCCATATCTAGCAGTATGTGCCTGACAATTTGATATTATGTCTGGTACTATACAAAGCATTAAAGATTGTTTTATGTATTAGCTAGATGCCATCGGAGCTATACACGGTATACGGAGGAATCCGACAATAATACATATTGTAAGGTAGTTCGATGTCATAAGACCCATAACCAGTTTACGTAAAGATCAAACAATAAATACACTTTGTAAGGTACATATTTTGATGTGACAGGCACCCTACACAGTGTACGTGAGGATCGAACAATAAATACACGTTGTAAGATAGTTACACGCCATAGGACCCATACACGGTTTACGTGAGGATCAATCAATAAACACATATTGTGCATTTTGTCACAGGACCCATACACGATTCACATGAGGATCAAGTGAGTACACATTGCGACGTAGTTGGATATCTGATACTTACACGGGATACTTACACGATGCCCATGAGGATTAACCAATGAATGCACATTATAGTGTGGTTGGACGTCATATGATCCATACATGATTAACGTGAGGATTAAACGATGAATGCGCCTCGCAGTGTAGATAGACGTCAAATGATCCTTACACGACAAGCGCGAGGATTAAACGATGAATGCGCCTCGCAGTGTAGATAGACGTCAAATGATCCTTACACGACTAGCGCGAGGATTAAACGATGGATGCGCCTCGCAGTGTAGATAGACGTCAAATGATCCTTACACGACTAGCGCGAGGATTAAACGATGAATGCGCCTCGCAGTGTAGGTAGGCGTCAAATGATCCTTACACGACTAGCGCGAGGATTAAATGATGGATGCGCCTCGCAGTGTAGATAGACGTCAAATGATCCTTACACGACTAGCGCGAGGATTAAACGATGAATGCGCCTCGCAGTGTAGATAGACGTCAAATGATCCTTACATGACTAGCGCGAGGATTACAATGAATACACATCATAGGTAACATTGTATACATATGTCATATGATCCATACACGGTTTACATGAGGACAATACGACTAACGCCTCTTGACCAACTCCGAAGACGATGACAGCTCCTAGCTATTCACAAACACCACAGCAAAAAGACATCACAGAAAAGTATGGTTATAATTACATTTATTTATTTCATGGCACCTTCCGTACACTATATACGTGTATTGTGTATTCACGTAGGTAACACGTTTTCATAACACAAAGTAGGTAGTGTATATTATAGTAGTAATATTTTCGTAACATTGAAATTGTGATATCGAAATGGTATATCTGATCTATGATTAATTTGTTGGTTCAAATAGGTAAATATCCTATATCACGTCATCCCCGCGCAAAATAAATACGTTGGGATATCACGAGTACATCATACGATGAGCATCGAATAGAATATAGTTCATGATAGGTACCTACCTTAATTATTTATGTTTTTTCCAAATGCCAAAGTACACAAAAGCGCGCAAACGCCCTTAAGAAACTATGTTGGGACACACCTACAATACACGTTTTGTGATACTGAGCATTTACGTACGACATACCTTGGCGTATTTATGATTGAGATGTTTTAATCACAATGTAGATTATTTAATTAATATAAAAATATAATAAGTGGGTAGTTGCCGAAAAGAAAAATATTAGTCTGTACTTTGAGATATAATTTTGTACTCACCTTGAAGTTTTATGACAACTACAACAAGTAAAGAATTTACCAATATTATGCTGACACATCTTATGACGATACAATATCTTCACTAGCGGAAATTTTCTTTAAATCCAATCTTATTTGATTTGCGGAGGTAAATTTACGTGTGACTCGGGCATCACAAAATCACGTAATGAAGGTGGCGACTGGTTGCGTGCCGTTGCCGGGAAATGAGTCAAAATAGTGAATTTTATTTTTAAAAATATGTATTTTTATCTTTAAATATGTGACTTGGGCAGCATAATCGTATCATCTCGTCTGCTGCATGTAAATCAGCCTTGTCTTCGTGAAATAAACGAAGTATAATATAGGCACACCGGCAGGGGTGCTAACATGAACACGTTCAGGATCGCACCCACCATTATATCAGATTTGATAAACCTCAAATCCTCGCAAAAGAACACCGATTCCTACCTAGGATGATTCGTGAGGCAATTGAAATCAAAAAACATCCTGATTTCAATAAAGAAGATGGTTGGGTGTTACCTCCGGCTTGGGATCCTGTGATAAATATAATTAAATCAAAAACCAAGCATAACACTGCACGGCCTCAAGATACTGTAAGCTCTTACTGGGTAGATCGGACCAACAATAATAACTAAGAAGACCTGAGGGTACACCGGCATAATAGGCATGATAACTAATTTTGAAAAAATACTCTATAATGTACTTATTACTATTGCCGAAAATAATCATATTTTTGTATTAAATTTACAATTAATAGCAATATTTTCAATTTTTATAATAGAGTTTGAATTTCGTTCCAAAACGATGGCCGGTGCATGGCGTCATGTTGTGACGTCACTACGGCGGTGTAAATAAACATCTGTCTAGGTATAAAAGTTAAAAGTGAAAAATTGTATGAAAGAAAAAGTTGAGATGACAGTTTGACAGTTGTTTATTTACACAGGATTGACGTCATTCACTCTGAGCAGCGTTTATTACAAAATGGCGATTATCTGTATTTAAGTAATTTATTAGCTAAAATATCACGAAAATCTCTCTATTATTATGAAAACGAGATGCATTTTTGGAATCAGTGCAATCTGTTCTAATATTTAAAACCACAGATTTATTGGTATTGTGTTACAGTCATCATGCCTTTTTTTTTTTTTTTTTTTTTTTTTTTTGTGTAGGAGTAGTGCTGTTGGCCGCAGATGGCCATTACAGCTTCACCGGACGAGAGGGCGAGCGCTTTGAGCGCTCCAGCCCGGAAAGGTAGCGACTAGCTCAAGGGCACCTCAGGGAGGCACGGCCTCGGCTTGGGCTGCCGCTTAGAGAGTGTGAGTTTACCACCGGTTCACAACGCGCCCCCGCTAAGAAGAACCGGCAAGAAACTCAGCGAGGGGATGCATGTCGAGGTCGCATGCGTACGACCCTTCGGCCTCGCCGGCGAGACCGGTGTCTGTGTGTAGGTGTGTGTACGACTCGTGACGTCGTTGTCGGTGTTGGTGTTGGTGTTGTGTCATGGTCCAGGAGGACGGACATCGGGTCGGGTGGGTCGAGCAGTACATGCCGCGGACGGCGGCGATGTACGGTAGGTCGACGATCTGAGGGACCGGGAACAGGGTCGGGGTCGGGGATATAGTCGGCAGCGGCGCCGATGAGCGGGTTCGGGTGGACGCAAGCTTTTTCAAAGTAATGTTCGGACATTTCCTTGAAAAATTTGCGGATAGGGACAAGACCGAAGTCGGAATGAAGGTCGACATTCCGCATGTACCACGGGGCACCGACGGCATGTCGAAGGAATCGGTTTTGAATAACCTGGAGGCTATTGATGTGGACGGGAGCCGCGTGTGCGTATACGGCACTGGCGTAAGTTAGGATGGGACGGATGCAGGTTTTGTAAAGTGTCAACTTATTCCTAAGCGACAGTTTACTCCGCCTGCAGATCATGGGGTAGAGCCGGCCGAGGACGAAGGCCGCTCGGTTGCGTACTGACCGTATATGCGGTCCAAATGTCATGCGGGAGTCTAGGGTGACGCCTAGATATTTGACCTTTTTGGTCCAAGGGATGGGACGCCCATAGAGGGTGATCTGACCGAAACGACTACTGGGATGGCCCGCAGTGTGGGATCTGGTGCCCCGGGAGAAGAACACCGCGGCGCTCTTTTCCGGGTTCACCGCGATGAGCCACTTTTGGAACCATTCGCCTAGGGCGTTGACGGCGACTTGAAGAGTGCGCGTCAAGAAAGCCTTATTTCTGTGTGAGAAATAAAGTGCGGTGTCGTCCGCATAAAGGGCTAGTTGCACCCTGTCCGAACGAGGGATGTCGTTCGTGAACAGGCTGAACAGGAGTGGGGAGAGCCTGTGCTCTCCCCACTCCTGTCGAAGGTGCGCGATCCACTTCCCACCCTATTCAGGCCGGAGTCCCTCAAGGCTCTGTAGCCTTGAGGGACTCCGGCCTGAATAGGGTGGGAAGTGGATCGCGCACCTTCGACTCGATATCGAAAAGTACGATTCCTGAGAAAATCTCGTATGATGAGGACCAGACGGTCTGGCACGCCCATGAGGTGGAGCTTGTGAAGCAAGCCATTGTGCCAGACCTTATCGAATGCCTTGGCGACATCGAAGAATAAGGCTCCGGTGTATATGGGTCTGGGCTGGTTGAGCCCGGAGAGGACGTGCTCCGTGATGCGGTGCACTTGATGGACGCAAGAGTGTCCAGCTCGAAAGCCGAACTGCTCGTGTATGAGTATGCCCTTCGAGATGACAAATTCTTTGAGTCTTGCGAGAAGCAAGCGCTCGTAGAGTTTGCCCAGGGCGCTAAGGAGACTTATGGGGCGGTAGCTCGTGGGATCGTCACGTGGCTTACCGGGTTTGTGAATGCCGATGACGTCTGCTTCTTTCCACTCCGAAGGGAATATAGCGTGCGTCATGGCGGCATTGAAGATGGCTACCAAGAGATAGATCAAGTGGTAGGGAAGGATTTTTAGTACGCGGTTCGAGATGCCGTCAGGGCCGGGGGCTTTTTTAGGCTTAAGGCCTTTGATGAGGTCTTCCACCTCGGAATGGGTGACCGGGGTGAGTGTGTCGGATGGCGGGGCAGAAACCCTGCGCTCTACTTCCCTATCTACGTGATCGCGATGGGGTGGGTCGGAAACTGAGACACTAGGAGAGCATTGTCTCTCTAGAGAGTCTGCGAGGACCTCGGCTTTTTCCTCGTCGTCGAAAGCTGGTGGGGCGCCTGAAGGGCGGGTCAGGGGAGGCATGGTGGCTACCGTGTCGGACTTGAGAGCCCTCGCTAGCCGCCAGTAGGCTTGGTGAGAGGGAGTGATACCCTCGAGAAAACCGTCCCACCGGTCCCCCCGGAGTTCCGCGATGCGGTTCTTTACGTCCCTCTGTAAAGCGCGCATGCGGATCCGGTTGGCTGCGGTGGGGTAGGAGTCGTGAGCGCGGATAGCCGCGTTTTTGGCTCGGACCAATTCTTTGACGTCGGCCGGCAGTTTGAAGCGTTGGACATAAGGGTCCACCGCTTCAACCTGCCGGGAAGATTGGCTGATGGCCGATTGGAGGTTGTCAGTGAAAGCACTGACGGCTTGTTCGGTGTCCTGAGGGGACGAGATGTGGACAGGGATACGAGAGAGCTGTGGCGTGTCGGCATTGGCCAAGCAGGTGCTCAGCCGCTGCCAGTCCACCACAGTCTTCATGACTGGTTCCGGTGAGGGAGGTGGTCCGAGCTCCATGAGAACGGGACGGTGGTCGGAGTCTAGTTCATGGAGCACTTCTAAGGAGCGCAGCCGAAGCGTTACGTTCTTCAGAAGTGCCATGTCTAGGATATCGGGACGGTAGCCGATGCTGACGGGAAAATGGGTGGGACGCACTGGAGCAATGATGTCGAAATCGAGAGTGTCGACTAGAGCGTCGAGGCGCACGCCATTATAATTGGTGGTGTGACAGTTCCACCTGACGTGTTTGCAATTGAAGTCGCCGCCAAGGATGACTGCGCTATCCATGTCAAGAAGTGCTTCGATGTCACTTCTGAGAAGTTGCTTGTCTGGTGGAAGGTACACCGAGACGAGAGTGACAGGGGGATGACCCGAGAGAGAGAGGCGGCAAGCCGAGGCCTCGATATTGGTGAGCGCAGGGGCATCGAGTGGAATGCAGTGCAAGGATTTCCTATAATAGATGACAGTGCCGCCTCCGCGGGAGGCAGTTCTGTCATTTCGCACGAGATGGTAGTTGGCGATGTTGGGACTCCTATGAGCGGGTTTGAGGAATGTCTCTTGCACTAGCATGACGTCAACTTGGTGATCCCTAAGGAATTCACTAACTTGATCGCGTTGAGGGGAGAGGCCATGGGCGTTGAAAAACGCCAGGCACAAGGAGAGGGGCTTGATTCGTTTTGGGTGTAAATCCATTGATCAAGGATAAGATTGGGTGGTGGGAACCACTGACAGGGAACTGAGCACACTCTCGTGCTCGACAAGGGCCATGGTGCGTTCGTAGTCGTTTTTGGCGACTCGAAGCTTGTGCGCGAGGGCGCGGATGGCGGCAATATTAAAATTGCTCATGGTGTTACGGATCAGTTGGATGTCCGACACCAGGGTGTTTTGTGCTGAGGGCACTGGAGTGAACCCGGCGTGAGGGGCCGAGGCGCTAGTCGCAGGGTGCATGGGCGCGCTGGGAACATGGGTGTTCCATGCGTTGGGACGCGGAGCAGGGGGCACGGGACGGTTGAGCCGTGGGTCGCGGAGCGCAGAAGGCGCGACGCCTTGTGGAGCCTGCGGCACGGAAGGTGCCGAACCTGACGTGACTAATTTTTGCGCAGAAGGCGCAGGAGGAGCCGGGGGCCCGGGCACGATGGGTGCCGAAAAGATGGGCGCTGTAGGCGCTGGGTTCCTGGGCGCACGGAGACCGTTGCACCTCGCCACTCGGCGATTCCTCTTTGGGGCCCTCGAACATCCGCGATAATTCGCGGGGTGTCCGACGGTCCCGCAGAGGACACAGCCGGGAGGCTCGGTCGCGGTCTCCTGCTTGCGAGAGCAGGTGGATGTCGGGTGGTCCCCGATGCATTTAACGCAACGGGGAGTGGCGTGACAATTGCGAGCCGAGTCAGTGCCACAATTGGCAATTGTGGCACTGACCGGGAGTGCCACGTTTGTGGGGGGCTTCGACATAGAAACCCCCGGTGAGATCGCAGAGATGCGACAAGTCGAAAATACGCTTGCCTTCGGGGGTACGGTCGAGAATGACTGTCACCATACTGTATGGGACCTTGGGACCGCGGCCACTCGCCATGCGGTGGACTTCGTGGGCGGGGAATCTTTGGGACTGAAGGTCCTCAAGGATGAGAGAGGGCTCGAATTCCTTAGGAACTCCCCTAATGACCACTCGAAGGGTACGGTCCTCTTCGAGGGTGTAAGTGTGGAAGGAGATCTTCTCCTTCCTCAGATGGGACGTCAGTTGACGGTGGTCGTCGGACGTCATGGCGGACACACTGATACCGTTGGCCGTGTTCGAGGCCTTGGTGTATTTGATGTTTTTCGCTTTAAGAGCGTTAGTGACGCGCGGCCATGCGGCTTTGTCCTGTATAATTACAGGAGGAGGTGGGCGGGGCTTGCGGCCTTCGGGTTGGCTCACCGGGGTGGCTGATGCGCGCGGAGTGGGTGAGGTGCGAGGGGACGGAGAGGCACTCAACGAGTTTGGGGAGGACGCACAGGCCTCCTCCTCAACACACTGGTGCTTAGACGGGCGCTGGTCCCGGGGTTGGCGCGCCCGTTTCTTGTCGCGGACCAGCGTCCATTCGTCCTCCGAGGAGGAGATGGGGCGCTTGGCGGACTCGTGTTCGACCTCCATGTCCGAGGCTGACTGAGGGTCGGCCTCGAACCCCGGTGGAGGGAACTGGGTTGGCGCATCCAGGTGCGCCGGGGTGGGTTGCGGCGAGATAATCGCGGCGGAAGGTGGCGGGGTAAGCGCCGCTGGGGTCGGTGCGGTAAACGCATCGGTGGGCTGCGACTGAAGTTCGGGTGGGGTCGGCGAAAGGGTATCGCTAGGGGTGGCGGCGGCGTTCATGGCCGAGATTAACTCCGTCAAGATCGTCGGATACTTGACGGAGATAATCTCCACCAGCCTCACCGCGAATTCGGGAGGCACTGCGGAGAGTGCGGGGGACGACATTTTTCCGTCCGAAGGGAAACTCTCCGGACGGAACACGGGTGAGTGATCCTCCCCGCCGGCAAGGCGGGGAGTGGGTGAGTGCCTAACGTGTGGCCCTAGTGTGTGGGTGTGTAGGGTGTGTAGCCTAACAGCCCCGGGGCAGAGGAGACGAGACCGGCAAGCCGGTTGGAAACCAAACAGCACCCAAGGAATAGGAAATAGGAGGCGGAAGGGTTGGGAGGGCGACGATCAAGATCGACTAGGGGGTCACTCCCAGGGCCGGTTGCCTTGATCCCGTCCGAGTTGCCGTTTCCTGAAGGGAACCGGCGAGCGCTCGGGTCACGCTCCGCCTAGGTGTGTTAACACCGCAAGGATCCCCTAGGCGACCACTAAAACACGTGGTTTTTAAAACGCGGAATGACTGCTTTGTTATTTGGAAACAGGAACCTGTTTTCAAGTAACAAAGAGTCACGGGCGGGTGCGCGCGACGCAGGTATGCGGCGCGCTGGTGGCCGGGCGAGCAGGTAGCCAGCGGCTTAGGCCGCGGCTGTCCAAACACGCGGCGGGTCGGTGGGCCGTCACGAAGCGACGGCGGTGACGCCTGGCGGCGAATCAGTGAACACAAACACACAGAGCGTGAGAGAGCGTAGCGAGTGCGCACGTCCGATCGGGACCGGAGCGCGCGGCGGAATGACGAGTCATCATGCCTATTGTGTCATATGGATGCGGACATTCAACACCTCAGTCCTCCCGTTACCATGGGTGCTGCAAAGCATTCGAAACGTTTGGATAGTAAAATACTTAAAAAAAAAAAAACCGCGATAAAATCTGTAAAACTTAGTTAGATTTCAATAAATTAATTTTATTAATAATATATTTTTTTAACCAGATCCTACCATAGTAAGTACGTTATGCGTGTGTCACGTGTCATATCTATTCTATATTCTGTCAGAACAGTGTAGGTACGGCTTATTAGGCGCATTATAAGCTTCATGATTAGGCGCGAATAAAGTTAATTTCTCACGATATTTGCGATACTTACCTCACGATATTTACCTCTGAAGCGTGTATCGTAAAACAAGGAAATTCTCGCGTTGCAAGAAATTACGACACGCGGGGAAAGTAGTAAATTAGATAAATAACTATGATTTCATTGTTCGCATGACGTAAATGTTGAACGTTTATTTAACCTTCCTACTTTGCGTAGTTCTTTCTTACTGGTTAGGATCCAATACGAAGAAAGACCGGTAAGACCCCGGGGACGACGCACAACTAACTTTTAAACCGACTTTAAAAAAGGAGGAGGTTCTCAATTCGTCTGTATATATTTTTTGTTTTTTTTTTTATGTATGTTCGCGCATAACTCTGGCAATTATGAACCGATTTGAAAAAATCTTTCTTCCATCCATTCTTTAATCCGTTAATTGGGTCCCATAAAAAAAATATTGCTTAGTAATAATAAGTAGTTCCTGAAAAAACAAGAATGGTGACTGCGCACTGAGAGCTGCAAGAAAGCCTATATAGATGACGTTTTAGTCGCTCGGACTCGCTCGGTCGGACAAAAATAGTCACAACTCTGGCAAATATTTACCAATTTCAATGATTCTTTTTTTATTCGAAAGAAGAAACCACTGTATTGAATCTGTATGAATTTTATTACAACCAGATAAGAACTTCCTGGAGGACCATGAACGATGTGGAGGAATTTATCTGGTAAAAACCATAAAACTGATGTTCTCCATTACATTGCTCTGACAATTATGAACCGATTTCGATGATTCTTTTTTTATTCGAGAGAGTAAACTACTACGATGTTTCCATGCAAATTTCATTACGACCGGATATTTTTTTCTGAAGAAACATGAATTATGTAAAACTATGTAGACGATAATGTGATCATAACCTACCTAGATCATTTTACGGTTTTCGATGGTTCAATCTTTATATATGAAAATATCACTAAAAAGGTTAAAATAAAATCTTTTAAAAAAAAAATAGAACCGACTTCAATATCACTGAAAAGTATAAAATAATTTAAATATTATTGAAGTTGGTGCCAAATATACACAGCAGGTACGCTAACACCAATTTCAATAATATTTAAATTATTTTATACTTTTCAGTGATATTGAAGTCGGTTCTATTTTTTTTTAAAGATTTTATTACGTGTTCATCTTCAATTTTGGACAATCAGGGGATGGGCCTATATTGTCGTACAAATTACTAACTTGGGCCATGTAAAAAGTTAGCTCTGCGACTAATCTCTCCCCAGCTGTGCCAGTCTTTTGTCACATCGGATATATAATGTATACTCAATATAGGTAGGTACTTTGAAACTTCGCTTGCGCGATTCAGGTTTGTTCATGTGACGTCATCTTTATTTTTGTACCTACTCTTGTTATGTAGTAGGTGGCTACTAGTTATTCAAGTAATACTACAGTAGGTTGGATAATCTCCGAAATAACTGAACTATATTCATCATTGAAATGAAACTAATTTTACGGATTATATCGCGGTTTATTTTTGATTTTAACCACCACACCACCTCACCTCAGTCCGCCCGTGACCAATGCTGTAAAGTATTCGAAACGTCGGCGTCGGGTAATTAAAATCAAAAATAAACCGCGATATAATTAGTAAAATTAGTTTCATTTCCATGTGTAGTATTCACGTAAATATCAGAAATCATTATATTTTCATCATCATGGTGCTTCAACAAGAATGGACTAAACAAGGAACGTGGGATATTCAATCTATATTAATAAAAGAGCAGGGTGTTTTCTAGGAATCACGATACAGCAAAAACCATATAACGTACAATCCTGAAATTTGGAACCAACATTATTCAAATAGTCTAGGTGAACAATAAGAACGGATTTTTCGAAATTCCATACCTAAGTGGGTCAAATGGGCTCCCAAAGTTTGTATGGAAAAAAAATATTTTTTCGTCACACGGACATGAAACTTTGTCAGTATACTAAACAAAAGAAATAAAGAAATACGTGTATCACACTTTTTGATAATCGTCCCTTATAGGGATTTTAGTATGGTTTTTGAGTATGCAAGGCGGAAAAAAAATTTCATACTGCATCGCTGAAACTTTGCGAATACATTAATCAAATTATAGCAATCCAAGTGTAAATAATCATTTTTTGAAAATCAACTCCTAAAGGGGTTCAATTGGGGTCCAAAAAATGTTTCTCGACATACAGTCATAAAACTTAGTTTATATATTGCACACAAGAATCTAAGAAACCTATTTCCGGCATTTTTCGAAAAACTACCCCTAAGGTCTTTTAATGGGGTTTCAAAGTTTGCACAAAGAAGGATTTCCATTTCATCCTATGATGCAGCTAGAGTAACGAAACTCGGTAAATAAACTCAACACAACAATTGAAGAAACTAATTTTGAGCATTTTTGTAAAATCAACCCCTAAGTGAGTCAAATGGGCTCCCAAAGTTTGTATGGAAAAAAAATTTTTTTCGTCATACGGCCAAGTAACTTTGTCAGTGTACTGAGCAAAATAAATAAAGAAACCCGTGTATCACAACTTTTTGAAAATCGACCCATAAAGGGATTTTATCATGGTTTTTGAGTATGCAACGCGGAAAAAAAAATTCATATTGCATTGCTGAAACTTTGCGAATACGTTAATCAAATTATAGCAATCCAAGTGCAAATAATCATTTTTTGAAAATCAACTCCTAAAGGGGTCTAATTGGGGTCTAAAAAATGTTTCTCGAGCTACATTCATAAGACTTAGTTTATGTATTTCACACAAGAATCTAAGAAACCTATTTCCGGCATTTTTCGAAGTACTACCCCTAAGGTCATATAATGGGGTTCCAAAGTTTGCACAAAGAAGGATTTCCATTTCATCCTATGATGCAGATAGAGTAACGAAACTCGGTAAATAAACTCAACACAGCAATTGAAAAAACTAATTTTGAGCATTTTTGTAAAATCAACCCCTAAGTGGATCAAATGGGCTCCCAAAGCTAAAAGGAAAAAAAAAATTTCGTCACACGGAAACGAAACTTCGTTACAGTACTGAGCAAAAGAAATAAAGAAATACGTGCATTACAACTTTTTGAAAATCGACCCTTAAAGGGGTTTTAACATAGTTTTTGAGTATGCAACGTGAAAAAAAACATACTTACTGCATTGATGAAACTTTGCGAATATATTTATCAAAATAAAGTAATTCATGTGTAAATAATCATGTTTTGAGAATCAACTCCGAAATGGGTCCAATTGGGGTCCAAAAAAATGTTTTACGACCTACAGTCATAAGACTTAGTTTATATATTGTACACAAGAATCTAAGAAACCTATTTCCGGCATTTTTCGAAAAACTACCCCTAAGGTCATTTAATGGGGTTTCAAAGTTTGCACAAAGAAGGATTTCCATTTCATCCTATGATGCAGCTAGAATAACGAAACTTAGTAAATAAACTCATCACAACAATTGAAAAAAACTAATTTTGAGCAGTTTGTTAACCCCTAAGTGGGTCAAATGGGCTCCCAAAGAAGGCATGGAATTTTTTTTTTTTCATCACACGTTTATGAAATTCTGTAAATGTACTAAGCCAAAGAAATTAAGAACCACGTGTATCACAACTTTTTCAAATTCGTATCCCGTAAAGGGGTGTTAGCAGGGTTTTTGAGTATGAAACGCGGAAAAAAAATATCATGCATTGATGAAACTTTGCGAATACATTTATCAAACTAAAGCAATGATTGTATAAATAATAATTTTTTGAAAATCAATCAATACTTTAAGGGATCCAATTAGGGTTCAAAAATATTTTTCGACCTACAGTCATGACTTAATTTATGTATTGCACACAAGAATCTAAGAAACCTATTTCCGGCATTTTGCAAATAATAACCTCTATGGTCATTTAATGGGGTTGTAAAGTTTACACGTAAAATGATTTCCATTTAATGCTATAATACAGCTAGAGTAACGAAACTCGGTACATAAACTCAATAAAAATATTGAATAAACTAATTTTCAGCATTTTTCGATTTCAACCCCTAAGTGGGTCTAATGGGGTCTCAAAGTTTGTATGGAAAACATTTTTTTTTTCACCACACATACACGAAATTTTGTCAACATACTAAACAAAAGAAATGAAGAAACACCCTTATTACAACTTTTTGAAAACCGACCCTAAAGGGGTTTTAGTATGGTTTTTAAGTTTGAACCGCAGAAAAATATTATGCTGCATTGATGAAACTTTGCGAATACATTAATCAAACTAAAGCAATCCATGTGTAAATAGTTATTGAAAATCAACTCCTAAATGGATCCAATTGGGGTCCAAAAATGTTCTTCGACCTGCAGTCATAACACTTAATTTGTGTATTGCACACAAGAATCTAAGAAACCCATTTCTGGCATTTTGCGAAAAATAATCACTAAGGTCAGGTCATATAATGGGGTTGAAAAACACGTAGAACGATTTTCAACGTCGGTACGTCAACTCCAACTTCAATTATTAGCTTTTTAGTGTTGTTGAAGTCGGTTCATTTTTTTTGTTGTGTTGTGTGCAATGTTTTATTCGAAAATCGACCCGTGGGACAAATGAGGTATCAAAGTTTGTATATAAAAAATATTTTTACAGACACGAAACTTTGTCAGTGTACTCATAAAAATATTGAGAAACACGTCTAACACATTTGTTTTGAAAATCAACCCTTAACGGGGTTTAAGTACGGTTTTTGAGTATCAAACGCGAAAAGAAAATTCATGCTGCACTGATGACACTTTGCGGATAAATTCGTAATATTGAAGTAATCCATGTTTTTTTAAAATTAATCCCTAATAGCGTTCAATTCAGTTCCAAAAAAATATTTCATTCCTACAGCCATACGACATATTTTATGTATTGCATACAAGATTCTAAGAAACCGTTTCCGGCATTTTTCGAAAAATCCCTACAGTTTGCGTGAAGAAAGATCTCCATTTAATACTATAATGCAGCTATGGTAACGAAAATCAGTAAACGAACTAAACAAAACTATAGAATAAACTAACTTTCAGCATTTTTCGAAAATCAACCGCTAAGGGCATCTACCAATGGGGTTACCAAATGGTTTCCACTTAACAACCTCAAAAGTTTTTTAATGAAATTGCAAAATAGGTACTGTATCTTTTTAACTAAAGAAGTAAATATTTAAGAAATGGGAGCTATGATAGCTTACACAAAAATACCGATTAGATCAGGGTTAATAAAAGTGTGAACAATATTGAAATCGATCGTCCGAAGATCGGACCAACAATAATAACTAAGAAGACCTGAGGGTACACCGGCATAATTGTGACA
This sequence comes from Furcula furcula, assembly GCA_911728495.1. Taxonomy (NCBI): domain Eukaryota; kingdom Metazoa; phylum Arthropoda; class Insecta; order Lepidoptera; family Notodontidae; genus Furcula; species Furcula furcula. The sequence continues at coordinate 12,254,592 of OU452258.1, forward strand.
TAAGGACGTTCAACATCTCAGTCCTCCCGTGACCATGGGTGCTGCAAAGCATTCGAAACGTCGGGATAGTAAAAGCTAACATTAGTTTGAATTCAATGTGTAGCATTCGCGTAAATAAAAGACAACATTAGTGTAAACAATATTTTAAAAAACCTCGATCCATAATTCAAAACGCGTTTGAGTAACTAAGTAAACGCGAGCGAAGCCGCGGGCTACAGCTAGTTATGAATAAGATTGTAATGAATTTAGTCATTTGTAGCTACTTAAATTCCGATAAGGTCGAAACATCTATCGTGTATTGCTCGGAAATGATTTTATCTGCTGCTTGTAGGGATTACTACCTACTGAACTGAAAATCCACTATGATTGTAATTTCTTAACTGACTGCAATAAAGAGACCCAACAGGCGGAGCTGGGAGGGTGCTAGACCCGTGGTGTGTCAAGGTAAGTATATTAAAATCATGGATAATTAATATAGCAATTAAATCTTCAGTTTTTGCGTTTGTTATTCTACAAATTGTTTGTTCAATCTTTCGAGCGAATGTAATGTGGTTACGCGAAACTCGTGAATCACCTACATGTTATGGGAGAGTAATAAAAAACATTAGTTATGTAATGTGATGGCAGTCTGATCGTGCCAACACCACGCTGACAGCATTCCTTATCATTGTTCTGTGATAATTATCTCACACTTCCGAATTCCATTGATATATAGAAACAATCATAACATAACTTCATAGTCGTATAGTAGTCACAACGCTTAGAACGGATCTTTGTGTGTCTGAAGTTGGCCGCAAGAATCTGCGCAGTAGCTATTTTGGCCAAGAGTTACTTGGGAATGATATAGAGGTCGCTAATCTGCCTGAACCAATTGGTGAAAATCCAGTACACACAGCCATGTTGATCGCGTCTAAGTTGGGGGTAAAGGTCGAGGCGCGAGACATCGTGAGCGCTGAGCGTGTCGGCCGACGCATCGATGCCACGGCATCCGTGCCGCAGCAACCTCGTCCACTGCGCCCTCGGCACCTTGTCGTGCGCCTCGCGCGCCGTGATCATTGTCGCACGGGTTCGTCGCGGCATCACCTCTGCGGAACTCACTTGCCCGGACCACCGATGCGCTTTTACGTTAATGACCACCTTACTAAGCAAAATCGGCGGTTATTTCACAAGGCGCGAGAGGCTAGTATGCAACGGGGATGGCGGTTCATATGGACTAAGCGAGGCCGAATCTACGCTCGAAACAAACCTGAAGACTCCGCTTTTCTATCATTCGAAATGAAACTGATATTCAGCGCATCTTTGAATAACATGCGTTTAATTAAATGGTGTATGCATGTATCAATATCACTGTTGTGTCAATTTTTTTTATTTATTTTGCACCTTTTTTGTTTACAAGTTTGTTATTTTGTTACATTTTCTATTTTGTCTTTTAATTTATTTTTTTTTCAATTTTGTTATATTTCTTATCTTCAGTACAAATATATACCGCATGTGCCTCTCAAACATTCTGCGCTCATACAATTCACCGATGACGATTATTTTGATATATATATTGCAGCTGTCTTCATGCCTTAAATCTATACTTATAATAAAACTGTAACAGGTCCAATTCTGTACATTGAAGATATTTTTAAAATTATTTTTGGAGGGCATTCTATAACCGAAACTGAGGCCGAAAATGTATTTTTTTTAATTTTTGTTGTCTGTCTGTCTGTCTGTCTGTATGTATCACGGCTGAGCATCACGCCTAAACTACTGAATGGATTCAAATGAAACTTGGCATGATTTGAGATCTTACTACGAGGTAGGACATAGGGTACTTTTTATCCCGTAATCTAGCACGGTTCTTTTGGGAGAGGGGATTAAAGTCAAAATGGGTACTTGGTTATACGCTTGGTCAGATTGTATCAATTTTTCTTTATAATATAATAAATATTAGTAAGGGAACACTCATAGAGTGTTGTTATCAAGGTTTTGTAATCGATCAGGTTAAGCAACGTTAGGTAAGGTCATTAAATAGATGGGTGACCGTTTAACGCCATTTGAACTAAACGGGTCCGTGCTTCGGAGAGCAAGTAAAAAGTGGGTCCCAGTTTTTAACCGACTATAAAAAAGGAGGTTATGTATTCGATGCGAATGTCTGTTATTAAAAGTTTAGCGTAAAAATAGCGCAGGCGGAGCTGCGTGGGTCAGCTAGTCCTATATAAATATATTAATTCTATGTACACATCATATTAACATAAATTATATAACTACAGTCAGCACTTATTACCTATGCAAATATAATATACTACACTATACTTATAAAAACATAATTAAAAACCAATATTACTACTCACACATATCTACTATTTTTATTTTTGTAATAATATATGACTATGAAAATATTCTTGATAAATGCTATGGATATTTACACTTATACTATACTTATAGTATTTTATTTTTTAATCTTCAATTTAGCCAGCACTCTTCTTCTAGAATGATAAAATTATGCATTATCGACGGTGAAATAATTATAATAAAAAAAATATGCCATGATTGAAAAAAATGTGAAGGTTGCATTTTTTAACGCTGGTTCCCTTAATACGGACCATGACAACATTATATCGTTATTCGACAGACATGGCTTCGATATTATGGCGGTTAATGAAACGTGGCTGCGGCCGGGTGAAGATGCACGAGCACCCGTTGTGCCTGGATATCGTCTGTGCCACGTTCCGCGACCGGCTGGCGGCTACTGTGCGGTCTGGCCGGGGTGGGGGTGTAGGGTTCTACATAAGGCGGGGCCTCAACGTGCGTATATTGACGCGACCGACTGATGATGATTGTGAATCAGTCGAGCAGATGTGGTTGTCGTTTAAACTAAATGGTAAACGCATTACTGTTGGCACTGCTTACCGTCCACCGTGGCTTGACCTTGACCAGGTTTTCGACGCAATCACGAGGGCAAAAGTAAAAAGATATACGAATTCTTAAATTGTCTTAGCCTCTCTCAGGTAGTTACATCTCCAACTGAGTGAGACGCTTATAGACTTAGTGTGCAGGCTAGAGCGCTTTAAGCGCTCGCCTCCTATTGTCCGGTGAAGCTGCAATGGCCATCTGCGGCCAACAGCGTCTATCATTCCCAAAAAAAAAGAAAAAAAAAGACTTAGTGTGCACTGACCTCTCATTACGAAATATTTTAGTAGAAAGTTATAATGCCATAAATAGTCATGCTGTAATTATTTGTGAATTATATGCAAAGAGGCAGAAATTTAGACCACAAGTTGTTAAGTACAGGCCCATCAAGGATATATGCGAACAAAGTTTTGTTGAGCATATATCTGCACTTGACTGGAATCATTTACAAACATTGCGTTCGGTGAATGAAATGGTCTATGTATTTTATTTAATCATTATATCATAGGCGTTTTCAATGTTCATGCGCCTCATAAAACTTGTGTTATCAAAGACCAATCTTATCCTTGGGTAACGGACACTATCAAATTGATGATGCACTTACGGGATGATGCGTTAGCCAACTACCGACAAAGTAAGTCTGAATCTAAGAAAATTTATTATAAAGAATTAAAATCTTTAGTAGTGATCATCTTTACAATGAAAAAAGTGCTTATTTTAGATTCAATATTAATAATAAAATTAATGACCCGAAGACGTTATGGAAAAATATTAAAACAAATCTAATTCCTACAATGAAAAATCAGGAACTGCCCTCTCATTTTACTAATCCAAATGATATTAATAACCATTTCCTAAACGTACCAGGAAAAGAACATGCTGACATTTCTCTTTTGACGTACTATGAGTATCATAGGTATAGTGGATGTACGTTTTCAATTACACCTGTGACACAATGCCATGTATCTAATATACTTTTACATCTTAAGTCTAATGCTGAGGGTTATGATGGTATAAGTTTAAATATGCTAATTTTAACTTTGCCTCATTCATTAGAAGCTATAACTGGTATTGTAAATTATTCAATTACATCGTGCGTATTCCCGGATATTTGGAAAATAGCTACAATAAGACCACTACCTAAAATCCCTAACGCAAGCGATTTAAAAGACCTACGCCCTATTAGCATATTACCTTGCCTCTCTAAGATTTTAGAAAAAGTAGTATGTCAGCAGTTAACTAGACACCTAGAAAACAATAAAATCCTACCTGAGCTCCAATCTGGTTTCAGAAAAAGACACAGTACTTCCACGGCTCTTATAGATGTTGCAGACAATATTTTATCAGCCCAAGATCAAGGTATGCGCACACTGTTAGTTCTCTTAGATTTTTCTCGAGCATTTGATTGTATTAATGTTCCTCTTCTTTTAGCTAAATTAAGCTACTATGGGCTAGACCATGGCACGTTAAAATGGTTTAATAGTTATTTATCCAACCGTCAACAGATGGTGGAATTGCGTGCTAGCGATGGGACTTGTCAGTCCTCCAGTATGGCGCTATTGAAAAGAGGCGTCCCTCAAGGCTCTATATTAGGACCAATCCTTTTTATTTTATACTGCGCCGACATAATAAAATGTATCAAACACTGTAAATATCATTTATACGCTGATGATGTACAAATTTACATTTCTTTCAAACCGCAAGATCACCTTAATGCCATTAAAGATTTAAATGAGGATCTAGACAGAATTTTTAAGTGGTCGGAGGCGAATTGTCTCGTACTTAACCCCTCTAAAACAAAGTTCATGTTATTTGAGACCAAGCAACAGTTGAGTACTTTACCCTCTACCCTAAATGTTTTGATAGAAGGAACGCCAATAGAAAGGGTATCGGAAGCTAGAAACTTTGGGCTAACTATAGACACAGGCCTTCGGTTTGAAAAACATGTGGCAAAATTGGTGCAAAACTGTTTTTATCGCCTTAGGCTACTCTACAAAATAAGACCATACTTGTCCCAAGAATTAAGAGTACAGTTAGTGGAATCTCTTGTTCTTTCCAAACTAAATTACGCAGACACAGTTTACGGGCCTAGGTTACTGGCGAGGACGCAGCGGCTCATTCAAAGGGTCCAGAGCGCATGCGCTCGGTTCTGTTTTACCATCCCTCCCAGAACTCATGTAACACCTTTTCTAAACAGTTATGGAATATTAAAAATGAAGTCTCGTCGAAAATTACATTTAGCGTGTCTGCTTTTCGGAATAATAAAATATCAACAACCAGCGTATTTATATAATAAGTTAAACTGGATGTCAAGTAGAAGGGACTGTTCTATTAGGAAATGCTCACAGCAGTTATCCACCCATTCTCACAAGACTGCAGCCTTCAGAGGCAGTTTCAAATATGCTGCGTCCAAGGTGTGGAATAATATTCCACCACCTTTGAGAACCATAAATTCATTGGCTTCCTTCAGAACACGACTGCGACAATATTTTATGGATGCACAACGGGAGTGTGAGAATGTATAATATTGATTTGTCTTTTATATAAGTCTGATCTTTTATATGATTTATATGAAATAGGTGTAATTTGTTTGGTGACATTTGTTTAGTCAAACTTTACCTATAGTTTATGTGGATTGTCCCATAATAACAGCACAGTCTATAAACTTTTATCGCACATAATTAGATAAGTACTACATAATTATATATATAACACATCAATAATTTTATTTTTTTATTGTTTTTAATTGATTAGGTGTAATAACTTTAACTATTCATATATAATACCTACATATATTATACATATACTTACTTAAATTAGATACATTATTATTAGTAATAAAATATGCTTATATAAAATTATAATCGTTTTATACCCGTGAGTCACCTAGGGCCCGGTTGAAAATCAGCGCCAAGTCTTGGCTTGGCATTATGCTGAACCTGGTGCCTGTTGCTGCAGACCAATGTGAGGCACATGCACATTATGCTGTCGTATAAACTTAACGTAACTTAAGTTTATTTTTTATATTTCGATATTTTGTTAACTTTTAGATGTTAAGGGTTTTTGTTTGTATATGGTTTTTTGTGTGCCTCGTTATTTGTAATCTGTGGCAATAAATGCTTTTTCTTTCTTCTTTCTTTCTATTTTTGTATTGACAACTCATGACTGTAATGGCGCAATAGATCACCATTTTTTTTTGTCGCGGGGAAAACCTTCAAAAGGTCCCCGGGAGCTGTGGGGCTCAACCTTAGTGGGTAAGAGTCCCACATACCCCATGTGATCCCACATCTTACCCACAAAAACCCCCGTGGCTGTCGCATCGGCACACGGACCCAGGTCTCTCCGGTAGGATCTGCCCTCAGTGCCTTGCCTTTCAGCACGCCGCCGGGGGGCGCATTGTAGCCCCCCGGGAACCTGACACGGTGCTCACGGGGACGGGGGTCGCAACCCCGCCGCCGTCCTCCTCGGAGTCGCCGCCGTACTCAATTGACGTCCTAGGGCCCACAGCCCGAACGTCCACCGACTCCGAAGGCGCAATGGTTCACCAAACCCAACTTCAGACAGACAAAGATCCGTTGTGAGTACTGTAATTCCTGAATGTGTGAGCAGAGCGGTCAGTATAGAACATCTCGCCCGGCGCGGCGTTCTCCTTGAAATATGTAATAATGTAAGTCATATATATGTATTTATTATACTACCATGCTGGCAAGCAAGCATGCTGCCCGCCTGATGGTAAGCAGTCACCGCAGCCTATAGACCAACACCAGAAGAATCACTAGCGTAGCGCGTTGCCGACCCATAAGACATTAGTCTTTGGTGTCCGGTAATAGCCAGCTACAGTGCCCTTCACACCGGAACACAACGATGTTTACACACTGCTGCTTGGCCGTAGAATATGACAGTGCGGTGGCACCTAACTACCTGGACGGTTCCTTGCACAAGGAACCTACCACCTAGTAATATACTTTGTGGCAACAAAGGAAAATAATTCTGAGCTTTCAAGCGGTTCTGCTATAGGTACAATACTTGGAAACAAGTATGAAAATCTGTCTCGCTTTAAAACGTAGCCTGTTGTATGGGCACTGAAAGGGGGACTCTCTCACTGGTGAGCCAAGGTCCCCTTGCACCTGGCCAGGGAGGTACCCTGGATCCCTGGTGGCCAGGTGCAAAGAGCTCCTCCGTACCTTGCCCTGGCTACCCAAAAAGTTGGGGGTTCGAGTCCCTATTAAGACAAACATTAGTGTATCTTATTTCTGGGTGTTATTTATTGAAATAGTAGCGTACCTATGTATTTATAATAAAAGTTATATACTTACTTCCGTGCAATAACTATCGAATAGAGCAATTTAAAAAACCACAAAATGTCCGTCCGTTACTTAAAAAATAGAGTACTAAGACAATACGGTGACACAGGTATGAAGGTGGTGCTTCCTTGTGAAAGGTACCGTCCAGGTAGGTACCACTGCAGTGTCAGATATTCTGCCGCCAAGCAACAGTGTGTAAGCATTGCTGTGTTCCGGCGTGAAGGGCATTATAGCTGGTGGAATGACCGGACACAAAGACTTAATATCTCGGCAACGCGCTAGTGATTCTTCTGGTGTTGCTAGCGTCTATGGGCTCTCAAACAAAACTGCGATGCGATGCGACGTCACATCGCAGGAACTTGTATCGGAAGTTCTTGCGGTGCATTCGTGCGAGCTCGCAGATATTTACGATGCGATGCGAATTCGCAGTTTTGTGTAGGGCTCCCCTATAGGCTGCGGTGACTGCTTACCATCAGGCGGGCCGTACGCTTGCTTACCACCTTGGTAGTATAAAAAAAAGTCTAACCTATGTTGATGGCCTGCTTGATGGCCCCGGTAGCCGCGAGGTTCTGGGTTCGATTACCAATTTAGGCATAGTATTAAAAAAATAATACCTACCAGCCCTTGTTTATGTCCCACTGTTGGGCACGGGTTTCCCCTCAAGAGCTTACGCCGTAGTCCACAACGATGGCCAAGTGTGGGTTGGCGGACTTCACACGTCATTCGAAAGCTAGTTTGGCTTTCTCAGACATGCGGGTTTCCTCACGATTTTGTAACTTACATTCATTACAAATAAACGATTCTGATTCTGATGTTTTCTGTCACCGAAAGCTAGTAACCATCGCACAAAGACTCGCACATGATTAATTAAAGAAATCAGAGGTGCAAGCCGGGATTCGAACCTGGCACACCTTGTTTCCAAGACAAGTGCTCGCCCACTGAGCTGTTACTGCTAATAGGCGTAGTATTACTGTATTAGTTGTAAGAGTCCTCCTTTGAGCTTTTATACCAGCTATAGAAATAATACATATGTATTTTCCTACCGTTTTGCCAGTTATGAAAGTAAAAATGTGTTCTTACTGCGTGGGTGGTGAAAATAGGAACTAATTTTTTTTGAAGATATGATTAGCATCATAGATTTGTACCGACAGTAGTGATTTTTTTATTTATTTAAGCCTCCTATAAAATACATGCAAAATTAACAGAATTTACAAAATTAATAAAATAAGTTTAGACTTTTATAGGTCATCCCACTGCTGGGCAAAGGCCTCCCCCCTCCTTTTTCAAAGTATTTTCTCTGTGGCCAATCTGGTCCAGAGCATGCCGAGTCCATTGAATTTCTCTATTTCTTCACGTCATCTGGTCCGTGGCCTGCCGCGACTACGTATGATATAGCGAGGGCACCACACCGTGCACTCCCTCGTCCAGCGGTCGTCTGTCAGCTTCATAACGTGTCCAGCCCATTTCCATTTGAGTTTTTTGGCGTGTTTCAGAGCATCCATTGTATTAGTTTGCTTTCTTATTGTTTTGTTTCGCACTTTGTCCATTAATTTGATACCAAGTATGCTTCTTTCTAACTTTCTTTGTGTTACCTTAATTCTTTTACTTTCTTCTTGCGTTAGTGCCCAGGTTTGTGCGCCATATGTCAGTATAGGCAATAAACATAGATTGAATACTTTTGCCCTCCATTTTAATGATATCTTCTTGTTCTTAAAAATGTATTTGAGTTGACAGTAGTGATACTTACTTTAATTTCATAGATGACTTGGGTATTTTTTTTTTTAATCCAACTTTTACCGTTGCTAGAGGTACTGGTGTGTATCTGTATTACGAGTATATTTATTACAACTTAGTATCCAGCTAACTAGGTCCTGTGCTTGGTCGCTTGAGACATTCGTTTTTAAGTTTATTGAAAGACTTCTTTAAAATAGGGTCTGTTGGGAAACCTTCCTCCCCACCGCGTTTTGGTTCGGAAAGGGTTCACCCAACGTCTCCGCAGGCGCTGGTTCAGGGCGTTACAATCTCCTGCCCTGTAAAAGTCGCCCTGTCATATGTAATGATGAGAGAAACTATAATAACATAAACTTATACCCTAAACTCACCCCAAGAATATTGTCTGGTCCTTTTCACATATATACAACACAAAAATAATAATTTGTTCAACTAAATTATAACGGCGACCGCACAGCCATATTTTCTTTCGCTTCTTTTTTCTTTTCTTATTTTAAACGGCATCCGAACGACACATTAAAACCAAAAAACCCTTGTCGAAAAGAGGATATATATTTATATTATGGTGTGTGTTGTGCATGAAGGTGTAAATGTAATCGTAAACTAAACATCCCCCCGCCCGAGAAAGGCTGTTAGAGCCTTTATCAAAGAGATACAAAAGCAGAACAACAAAAAATATTAATAAACATGTACTGTAATAACCGCCCAACTACAGTACCCGCAAACCTAATAAATTAATTAACCGAGGGGAAGCCTACACACCTTAACAACTGGACGCATCATTGTGCCTGTTGAGGTCCTGAGCTGCACAACACGCACAATTCCATCCTTTCCTGGGAACAAACCGCAAATTCTACCTCGTCTCCACTTCAAGCTTGGTAGATTATCATCTTTGATGAGAACAAGATCACCTACTTTTGGGGGATCTGTCAGCGACGTCCATTTATGTCGCATTTGTAGAGAATGAAGGTATTTGTTACTCCATTCTCGCCAAAACCGCTGAGACAAAGCCTGAACGAGTTTAAACCGATTTAATCTCGAAACAGGTACGTCTTCTAAATTATATTCAGGCACCGAAAATAGAGATCTACCTATTAGAAAATGAGCAGGTGTTAATACCTCAAAATCTTGAGGATCTTGAGTTATTGGACATAACGGACGACAATTAAGAACCGCTTCCACTCTTGTAACCACCGTTATCCATTCGTCAAGCGTTAACACCTGGTCGCCTATGACTCTCCGCAATAAAATCTTAGCCGACTTAACCGTAGCCTCAAATAAACCGCCAAAATGAGGCGCCGATGGAGCATTAAAGCACCAAGTAATATTTTCTTTAGCGGCTTTACCACTAAGCTCCGCTTGTGCTTCTTGAGAAGCTAGAAACTTTTGCACATCGTTTAAGTGTCTATTCGTACCAATGTAATTGGTTCCACAATCAGACCGAATCACACTCGGAAGACCGCGACGAGATGTGAATCTGGTCAAAGCCGCAAGAAAACTATCCGTTGACAGATCGGTAACACACTCTAAATGAACGCACTTAGACGATGAACAAATAAATACGCAAAGGTATGACTTTAAAATCTTCGCATTCCGCACGCGAGAATGTTTAATAAAAAATGGTCCAGCAAAATCCGTTTGCACTGTGTGAAATACCCCGGTGGCATTCACCCTATCCCTAGGTAATGAAGCCATCATTGGTTCCGTGGGCTTAGCTTTCGTACGAAAACAAACAATACATTTAAAAATACGACTACGTATCGCTTGCCGCGCCGAAATTATCCAAAACTGATTTTGTAAAATAGCCTGTAGAGCCGTAGCACCAACATGACAATGCGCTTTATGATAATGATCAATAATTAAAACCGTAAGTGGATGATCTTTCGGTAAAAGAATCGGATGTTTCCGATTAAATGACAAACTAGAATGTTCCAGACGGCCCCCAACACGCAACAATCCGTCATCACTAATAAAAGGCACAAGCCTGCGTAACCCAGTAGAACACAGCTTGCCTCGCTTAATATTTTCTAAATCATTAGCAAACTCCGTAGCTTGCACTAATTTTATCAACCGCTCTAATGCAGTTTGCCTTTCCTTTGCCGTTATAACCCCTGTACGTCGATTATTAATATTACGACAGTTAAAATAAAACCGCAGACAATAAGCTGCGACCGTCAGCAACATTGTCAAACAACTAAAGCGAGTGAAGATGGGTACCGATTCCACTGTTCCCGCATGAACTTTCTTCACTTCTGACTTTCGAATACCAGGTAGAGTATTTTCCACCTTATCAATTATATTTTGTGGCCAAGTGTCCCCGTGCGCCTTTAGCCATTGTGGTCCCCACCACAAGGGATGTGCAAGCAGATCTGAAGCTCGACAACCTCTACTTGCCACGTCCGCAGGATTCATCGCTGAAGGTAAGTACCGCCATATAATATTTAAACCGCTATTTACAATCTGCGAGACTCTATTACCCTCAAAAGTCTGCAATAAATGAGGAGACATCCGCAACCAAGAGAGAACGATGGTGCTATCCGACCAGCCTACCATCTCCTCGATGCTAACATCCGCCTGTATAGCATCAACAACATACTTCAGCAACCGCATTAATAAAGCTGCACCGCACAGCTCAAGTTTTGGAATTGTTAGTTTTGATTTCACCGGCGCTACCCGCGATTTGGCCATCATCAAGGTGACCTTTACCTCTCCGTCACGCCCCACGGTTCTCAGATAAACCGCTGCACCATAACCAAGCTCAGATGCGTCTGAGAATCCGTGCACCGTACATCGTTTTACATCTGTCAAGGCAAAGCGTTCCATTTGAATTTTCTCAATTAATGGCAGTTCCTGAATAATATCTCGCCATTCCGCGACCACCTCCGCAGAGGGTTTGTCATCCCAAGCCAATTTTAACAGCCATAACCGCTGCATAAGAACTTTGCCTTGAAAGATCACTGGTGTGATCCACCCTAACGGATCAAAGGTTTTGGCTAAATTGGAAAGAATTATCCGCTTAGTACATTCAAACTCGGGATTAAGGTTAATATGATAGGAAAACGAATCATTATTAGGGTCCCATTGAATGCCTAATATTTTGAAATAATTAGGCCCATCCGCATTATTATTAAACACCCGAGGTTTTTCTAAATGCTCCGGTGATATGTCCTCCAAGATTTCGGCGCTATTGGAAATCCACTTACTTAACTCGAACCCACCAGAACGCAGTAAATCCACTAAATCCTGTTTTAATTTACTGGCATCTTCGGGCGAGTCCGCTCCGCCTAAAATATCATCCATGTAAACCGAAGAGCGCAGAAGTTTCGCAGCCGCAGGGTATCTGGCCTCTTCGTCATCCGCCAACTGCCTCAGCGTCCGAATCGCGAGGTACGGACTAGACTTCATTCCATAAGTCACCGTATTCAGTTGATACAGTTGAAGTGTTAGTTCAGGAGAATCTCTCCAGAAGATAAGCTGATAACTCCGATCTTCTTCCGCAATAACCACTTGACGAAACATCATCCGAATGTCCGTCGTAAATACATATTTCTGTAACCTAAATCTGCAGATGATTTCCATAATGTCCCTCTGCAGTTTAGGTCCCGCATGTAAACAATCATTTAAAGAGACCCCGGTGCTAGTAACCGCGCTAGCATCGAAAACAACACGAATTTTATCCGAATCCGCTTTAAAAATTCCATGATGAGGTATAACGTAACTCATCCCCATTTCATAGTCCTCTGCCTTTCCGCTGCAGAGCGACATATGACCGCTTTGTAAATATTCCCGCATAAAATTTACATATTTGTCTCTAAACAAGGCATTTGACTGCAACCGCTTTTCCACGGCAAAGAACCGTCTTTTGGCTAATGACACAGAATCACCGAGCGCAGGTCTGTCCGCTAAAAAAGGCAACCTCACAACGAATCTTCCCGCAACATCCCGATGATGAGTATTCATAAACAAAGATTCGCATTCTAGATCCTTAGGGTCTCTAACCGCATCCGGTATGTCCTCGACCTCCCAAAACCGCTGAAGGATATGGTCGGTGACAGTATGACAAACAAAGGTTTGAGAGAAATAGGTTGCCTGAGGATAAGGATTCAATACCGCAAAAGTGACAGGCCCTGTTAATACGTAACCGAAGACTGTATTAATCGCTCTAGGTAAATGATCATTAACCCTTATGCAGCCACCATCCAGTAAAACATCTGTCATAAGATCCGCCCCAATCAAGATGTCTACGTCACGGCTTGAATAAAATAATTCGTCCCCGAGACATAAGCCGCGATAATATTCCGCAAGTTGAGGTGACAACGAAAAATTAGGTAAGTTATGGGATATTTTATTTAAAATTGTAGCCGTAGTAGTAAGAATAGGCTTTTCCGCATGCCTAGGAGCAATAGTAAGACAAACGTCACCCCGGCAACCGCTCACAGGGGCGCCGTTTAGTCCCGTTACTGTAACTACATTAGATCTATACCGCTTTAGACCTAGCTTAGTGGCGCAGGCTTCCGAAATAAAAGTACCCTGGCTACCGCCATCAAGCAAAGCACGCGCTTCTTGAAAATTACCGCAATCATCTAAAACGCGTACCATCGCTGTTGCCAGCAGTACTGTACGTTGGTAATTACATGGTGTCAACTTATTGAACGCCATGCCCGCAAAAGAAGAACCCGCAACTGTAGTTACGTTCGCTGGAGGGGCGCTCATCGGCGAAGGCACGACCGCTTGTACATTCCCCGCGAGAGCACTGCCATCCAACGGACTCTGCGGTATCACCGCTCTAGAACTGTAAGCATTATCACTTGATTTCGGATGACGCTCCAACGCCGTCGCTGGAATGTCGAAGTGAAGCAATGTATGATGCTTAGGTGAATTACATTTATAGCAATTAGCCCTATAGGTACATTCCCTAACATTATGTTTATTAAGGCACTTAAAACAAAGACGATTAGCAATGATGTGACGTTTCCGCACCGCAGGCTTCATAGCCAAAAACTCATCACATTTTGCAATAAAGTGTGGGCCTTTTCCGCATACTATACATAAAACCGCCGAACTCTGAAAAGCCGCGTGAGCCCTAAGTGCTGGGCCCGCCGCACTGCTGCGTCTATTGGGTACAGCTGCGCTAGTTTGGGGATTCGCGCTTGATTCTAAAATCCTAACTTCTGTTTCCAACAGTCTAATTAGGTCCGCAAAAGAAGGTAGGTCTTTATCTACTAACTTGCTTTCAAAATGCTTACGCAACTGGATGTCTAATTTTTGAAAATTAATATAAAATAAAAGGTAAGACCAAGATTCCACAGGAAAATCTAACTTTTGCAAAGCTTTTGTACTTTCCAATAAAGTATTTAAAAATGATTTTAGTGCGTTCAGATTTTTTCCGTTAATCTGAGGTACACTTAACAAATTATGTAACCATTTATCCGCTAATAACCGCTTATTACTATACCGCGCCTTAAGTAAATCAATGGCAATCGAATAATTGTCATTTGTATAAGACAAGTGTTGGATAAGTGCTTTAGGTTCCCCAGACAAAGCACCAGCTAAATAGGTTAGCTTTTCAGAACCCGTTATAAAACTATTACGATTTACAAGAGACTCAAACAATTCTATAAAAGACACAAACTCTTCCATTTTCCCCGAAAATGTGGGTAATGGTAAACTCGGTAGAGACGGCCGCATATTCGATCTGTTGCTACAATTACTACCGCCGTCCGCATCATGCCCGCTAAACATTTCCATATGTTTCCCTTTAATAAAATAATATTTTCTATTATACTCATCAAAAGACGACTCCAGTGTTCCCAACTCACTCTCTTCCGCCTTAAGAGTGATTTCAAAATAAGTTTCTTTAAACTCCGCAAAAACCGCATTAAGATCCGCAAAACGCACCAGAAACTCATTTTTCTGATCCGCAGAAAATGATTCCGACTGTGCTAAATCGTAAAGAAAGTCGATATTTTGAGCCGCAATCTTATATTTCATCCGTGCTAATGCTTGACTTCGAGTCATGATGAAAAGATTATAATATAATACCGCGTATATAGCACAGAACCCCGAAAGGCACAATAATTTGTGAAATATAATTATGGCGATAGTAAATCAAATCGATTAAATAATATCTGAAAATAATGAGCAATTAACCTTCCCGCTTGGTTAATATACACCGCAATCCGCAATAAAATATTTACAAAATTTTTCAGAATCGAACTGGTTATTACAGTTACATGTCTATTACCGCTAAACACGTAACGTAAGAACTTACTAAGAGGACCGCCGCGACCCCTATTGTAGAAAATAAACAATAACAGAAATCCGCAAAAAATAATAATTAATTAAATAGGTTCAATCTTGATACCTACAAACTCCGCTAGATGCCGCAATTCAATTTAAAAATGCAATTGTATGTGAAAAGTGTTATGTATGAATAATATGGGAGGGCTAAAATATTTACTAATAACGTGTGCCTAGCACTTAAATAAACAATACCGCAAAACCTGTGTTTAGTTGTTAACAAGTAATTCATATAAAAATGTTAGTGGGCAGATTCCGCCATTACCGCACAAACATTTTATATGCCGCAAAATACCGCAGTGTTTCTCTGTAGACAGGATTACTTTTATAAAGCAGAAAATCGAGCAAAATCCGGCTCGAAGGGTCAAAAAATGTTGGGAAACCTTCCTCCCCACCGCGTTTTGGTTCGGAAAGGGTTCACCCAACGTCTCCGCAGGCGCTGGTTCAGGGCGTTCCAAATCTTTCTCCTGCCTTGTAAAAGTCGCCCTGTCTTTGTGTAATGATGAGAGAAACTATAATAACATAAACTTATACCCTAAACTCACCCCAAGAATATTGTCTGGTCCTTTTCACATATATACAACACAAAAATAATAATTTGTTCAACTAAATTATAACGGCGACCGCACAGCCATATTTTCTTTCGCTTCTTTTTTCTTTTCTTATTTTAAACGGCATCCGAACGACACATTAAAACCAAAAAACCCTTGTCGAAAAGAGGATATATCGATGGCTCCTACGTTAAGTATCGTATGTCTAAAAACATGATTTTCATGTTTTCATTGATTCGTAATTAAGGTGTTATTTACTTTTTAATCCCATTAACAGAATTTTCAAAACGTGAAAAATGAAAAAGTTTTTTCCCGTATAAAGGCGTATGTTATTTTTGTGGGCGCCGTAAATAATTGTATTTACTCTAGCTATATTATACGGGGTAAAGGTGCACGGGAGTACGGATGATCGGCGAATCGTATCTATCACTTACCGGCTTGTACGTGGGAATTACGCTCCGCTCGCACGGCACGAATTCGTTTTACCATTTACTTAATTTAAATCACTATACAAGATTGATAATGAGTAAAAATAAATCATGTTCGTATTTGAGACATAATTCAAGAACTCAAAGACTCTGTGATGTTCCTTTTGGGGTTGTATTGTATCGTTGTTGTTAAGTGTTTAAGTTTTTTACGAAACTATGTCAAAAATATCGTATATAACAAATACAATTTAGTACGTTGCTTTTTGGTCATCAAATTATATCGTATGTAGTACTTACGATTTTGTACGCTGCCAATCGAATCAATTATTTTATCGTATGTACTACGTACGACTATTTACGTGGTATTTTTAAATCTGACTTTTATCGTATGTGTTATTTACGCTGATTTACGTTGCAGAATTGGATATGGTAAGGTTAACATACAATAAATTACGTGGTAATTGCAAAAAAAGTACTGTCTTTTGTTACTTTTTTTAAAATTTTAGAGTCTCTATTGCCATCTGGGACTCATTTAATGGAAATAGAAGCACTTTCTTAGATGCCGGAAGAAGATATTTCTCAAAAACTACCAGTACTGCCAAATAACAATTCTGGTAGGTAAACATTTACTTATTAAAATACTTTGTGTTAAGTTTCTAGGATCTATGACTGCTGTATGATTTACATAAACATCTTTATAAAGTTTTTTTTTTCAGATGAAGATTTGATAACATTTAGAAGTTTTTAACCATCGAAGTTCGAAGAAGATGAAGTAAGTGCCATGCAAGTTTAGTCACAGCTTATGCCAGATTTAAATAAAACCACACTTGAAGCTAGTTTGACCTATACCTTGGATTTTAATAGTTCCGTACTAGTTATCACGCCACCCACCGTAAACAGTAACACTCCTCATTCAGAACGAAATGACAATGGTGCAGAAAATATATTTCAGGACCACTCTATTAAGAAAAATAACCCGGGAATCATACAAACACCTCATCCCTTATCCAGGCTGTGAATGTTAGTCCTTTGGACACAGATTGTGAGAATGTTTTTGTTGGTAATGTAATTTTCTGTATTATATATTATATAATGTAATGTTTCTCAGATGTTATGTCGAAAAGTGTGGGAGTAGTTGCTACAGATGTAGGACGGTTGTAGGACTTATTTTAATTTGGGGTTACTTCCACCACTCATTCCCACCACTGTGAATGTCAGCCAGGATCTACAGTGGTCACCAGTGAAGACGCCGAGGTTTGACCCTCGGCGAGTCCCGGGGAAACGCAAAATTGTCTTGGAAACCGCAACAAATATAATTATAAAAGTATATAGGAGGAGTAAAAGAAATATAAATTCTATTTCCCTCCTTTGCAAAGCAGGAGACAAATAACAATCACACGGATTGATATAACCTCAGAACGAAAGATTCTTACAGGTGCACGAACCCTTGCTAGTCCACCTGTAAGGCACCACGAAAGTTATGAGATTTGAAGAGATCTATATTAAGCTTTCTACTATTAAACTTGTTTCCAATAATAAGTATGGCCGAAAGGCTTCAAAGCACGAAAATGTTCCATAGTCGCTACAAGGTCCGAGTATACAACTCCGTATGTTATTTCCAAACTATTCAACATACTCGTAACATGGTAATGGTGTTCACTGTTCAGAGGACAAAAATAAAGAAATTAAACGTACTTTCTGTAGATACAAATAGACTTCATGTAATATAGTATGATCTAACAGATCTCAGAAAGCTAATACCAGACGAATGACAACGAAATGAAAGCGATGTTGTTGTGGGCCTACTTTACAATAAGCTGCATATATCTAAATTGAAACAAACGTTGAAAAGAACATAATTTTATGTATTATATCCCAGTTTATTTTTTATTTTAATATCCCGACGTGAACACTTTACAGCATTCATGGTCGCGGGTGGACTGAGGTGGTAGTTGCCTATACGTCATAATTGTCTTAGGGTACCCTCAGGTTTTATCATTATTATTCTTAGTCGATCTACACAGAAAGAGCTTACAGTATCTTGAGGTTGATATAATCCGTAAAATTAGTTCAACTCATTTCAATAATAAACGATGATTTAATGAGTTACAAGAGGTGTAATTCCAGCTATTCATCACAATTTTTACGCCAACCTCCCAGTGGAGTCAAACTGCACACATTGACTCGGAACGATTCAGATTAAGGATTTTGTTTTAGAATTTATATTATAAGGTTTTAACTTACTTAAAAAGAATTTATATATTATAAAAAGAATTCGTTCCGTTCTGTTGATTTGTTTGTACTAATTCTGTTAATTTTTTATTATTATTATTTTCGGTACGCATTTTTATTTCTTACTTTTGTTGTCTAACTGTTATTAAAGGTATAATGTCAGTATTATAGGTTGATGTTTCTGTTTTTTTTAACTATAAGTAATTATTTTATGATGGTCAAAGCTATTTTAAAAGTTTTTCTATGTCCAATAATAAAGCTTATCATACGCTCTAATAAAGTGTTTGTTTAGGTATTTGTAAGAAATTTTATTTTACCAAAGAAATATTAAGAGCATTATTATTTTCAGGCAATCGTAATTACGTTTGTAAGTTTTATTATTGTTTTAATTGTGTTGATTTTTCTGCGAGAGTTAAAGCTAGTGAGTTACCTACTTTGTTGTCAGACCTCTAAATAAAATATTTTAAAAAAGTAATTTAGATTCAGTTCAGTTGTTTTATTTATTATTTAAATATTTTGTTGACCTAATCACCTATTTCATTTAATATGGAGAAAGTAAAATATAGTATGTCTCTTAATGCCAAATTAATGTCAATGTAAAACATCGTAAGTAAAATATACGATATTTTCTGCTTACTGAATTGCAGCGTATGTAATCGTAAGTAATACTTACGATATTTGTATACTGCAGATTTCCATCGTATAAAAGCGTAACAACAATATCTCTAAAACGAATAATTATTAAACGTTTGTTTTCATACTATTCGGTAAAATAAAGCATTTTCAAGGTTTGGTACAAATTTCAGCCAAATAGCTTCAAATTTAAAGAACAAGCGTAGAAAAATATCTTAAATTCGCTCTCCTGTAAAGTGCGGGTTTTGCACATACGATACTTAACGTAGGAGCCATCGATATATTTATATTATGGTGTGTGTTGTGCATGAAGGTGTAAATGTAATCGTAAACTAAACAGGGTCAGATATCTGGTTTCCATAGTTCAGGCTCTGCCTAATGTGGGATGAGATGACCGTGTGTGGACTGTCCCAGAATATTAAATAAATAAAGATTCAGTAATGTTGGAAGCAATAATAATAATATCCTGGGACAGAGCAGGCTCTGTCCTCTGTCTAGTTACCATAGTACAGGACTATGGTAACCAGACAACTGATACTAACTAACAATATAGTTTTTGCTGTAAATATATACTTACTTATATAATCTTATTATATAAAAGAGTAGACAAAAACCCACTCATCACGAAATCTCAGAAAGTACAAGTGTTAGGAGTCTCAAATTTTGCATGGGGGTTCCTTTTAGGACGTAGGTGCTCACTAAGACAGGATTTTACGAAATTCAACCTCTAAGCGGGTGAAAAAGGGGGGCAACGTATGTATCGGGGAACGCGATTCCTTGGTCCTATTGACTTGAAATTTTGCACAGCCATTCTTTACCAAAATTTATTGAATTTGTATTTCATATTTTTTAAAATGTATCCTTTATCAGGGCTAAAAAGGAGTATTATTACTCAACCGATGGCGGTACAAATATATTACAACAATAAGATACGATAATTCGAAAGATAAAATAAAAGTTCCTTGGCCAAGTGGTTACGGAAGCGTCCTCTAAGTACGGACAGTCCGGGTCCGCTACCCATGCGCGGTTTTTTTTTGTATTTTCAACCTTTTTTTTTGATTTTTTTATTTATATTAAGATTCGATGTTTTAAATATTTAAATCATATTGACTCCGGCACTTTTTATCTCTAATATATTTTTTATATTTAAATGCATACGTAGTTAACTTCTCTCTAATGTTATGATTTAGTTATTAGTGGAAACTGAATTCATTTTTGTACTATTGGATCTTATATTTAGTAATAAGTGGTATCATTTGTTTGCTTCCCAAATATAACAAACTAAAAATAAAATAATGAAAATATATTTTCAAAATGTCTGTTTGGGTAGGAATACAATATGCATGCACCTATTGTACGTATGATATAAAAAAAGCCAAAACTTTATTGGAATTATTGTCTGTCTGTCAGTCAGGGTTTTTTCTACAGGTTGGCTGGTGTTGGGGACCAACGACGTCAAAGTATCTTTACATAGTGTGAAAAGTTGCTATCCGAATCTGTCTATATCCGATAGCACCTCCTAAACCACGCAGCGATTTTCACCATCGGTTAGATAATTTTTCATTGAAGGTTTTAAGTTTTATCTAAGTAAATAAACTTACATAGCTTACATTGACTAAACCTAAAGAGATACATAGTTAACAATCAAGTACTAGAGAATTTCATTAATTCCATCTTCACTAATATTATAAAGAGGAAAACTTTGTTTGTTTGGTTGTAATGAATAGGCTCAAAAACTACTGGACCGTTTTTAAAAATTCTTTCACCATTCGAAAGCTACATTATCCACGAGTAACATAGGCTAAATTTTATTTTGGAAAAAAATAGGGTTCCGTAAGATATTTGGGTTTTTTCGGACACAAGGTGTAAAAAATCAACCAGAAAAGTTACTTATTTTGCGTACGCTGCCTAAACTATAAAAGATAGAACCATAAAATGTTCTAATTAATTGTAGATCTTATAAATATCTACAAAAAAGTCCACGGCACACGCGCGTATCTATGTCGAGTGAGGCCCAACAACCATTTTTTTATTTAAAAATCTTGAATTTTGTTTGGACTACATTTAAACGCATTTATTTTACTCATGCTATTAATCCTTATCAAAATAAATTATTTCATCATTAAGTACAGTTTATGTAGATAATATTTGGTCTTTGAATGATTAAAATTGGACATTTGGTTTTGAAGTTATGGCGAAATTAAAATATTACTGCTTATTAATTAAAAGATTTCTGCTGCACGGCCCGTAGCGAAGTGAGCGTCACCAAGGCGGGGGTGCGCATGTGGGAGGGGAGTTTAGATCTATGAGTAAGGTACCCGCGCGGCTCAGACGCGAGGCCGGCTCCCTCATAGATAAGAGTATATTACTTAGAAATAGATAGGTAACTCCCACGGCAAAACGTGCCCCCTAACACCATCGCCTCCAGCGGTGTGATTTGAAACTCTAAATAGCCTCGAGCATTTTTAATAAAAAAAATAGCTAAAACTTTGTAGTATTCGATATATAGTACTCGGACGTCAATAGTATATGCATAAGTATTATAGGAATAAAATAAATAAAACAAAAATGATTCCATACGGGCTGGGATTCGAACCCGTGCCCCCTAGACTTCGTATTTATTTGATTCCAACCTATTTACCGCTACCGCTGTATATCTTATGACGTCAGTTGCAAAATACTGATCTACTATCTTAGTTTCATTCCGAACAGAGAAAAGTTGCAAATCACGCCGCATGAGGGTGCCACTGGTAGCTTTTTCCATTTTCTTCTAAGATACCATACCATGGGCTCCCTACGCAGCGGTCGTGCGCGAAGTCTAATAATTTTCGTGCGATTTTTTTTAGATTTCTTTCTTAAAACTACACCTACGCAAATAGTTCTTCTCAGAGCTAAACAACAGTTCTTCTCAGAGCTAATCAACAGTTCTTTTCAGGGCTAACAAACAGATTTTTTCAGGGGTAACCAACAGTTATTTTCAGGGCTAACCAACAGTTCTTTTCAGGGCTAAACAACAGTTCTTTTCAGGGCTAAACAACAGTTCTTTTCAGAGCTAGAATATTACACGCTATTAGCATTTTCTTAAACATTTGAAAATGCCTAAGAGAGCCAGGTATATTATAAAGTTGAGTATAAACATAGTTCTCAAGCACGGGCAGCAAGAATACGTCGTATGGGAGAATCTTCACCTGAACGTTCACAACGCCTTGCTGAACAAAATCAGAGAAACTCTCAGGTACGCGCACGAGAGTCGAGTGTCGAACGTTCGCAACGCCTTGCACAACAAAATCTGAGAACCTCTGAGTTACGTGCACGAGAGTCTTGTGAACCGATATGTATGAAATTTTGCGGGTAGGCTCTGAGAATAGGTTATAAAGTATATTTTATGCCGCTGATACCATGATTGACGAGGATATATAGAACGAGAGGAGGGTGCAAGAGAGGGAGAGGGGAGGGTGATGGAGTGAGTGATCGGAGGAGTTAGGTGGAGCAAGGGGGGGGGCGGAGAGTGAGAGGGAGCAAGTTGGGAGAAGAGAGAGAGGGAGAGGAGAGG
Source organism: Furcula furcula (assembly GCA_911728495.1). Taxonomy (NCBI): domain Eukaryota; kingdom Metazoa; phylum Arthropoda; class Insecta; order Lepidoptera; family Notodontidae; genus Furcula; species Furcula furcula. Next base: position 12,277,222 of record OU452258.1, read on the forward strand.
AAGAGGGGAAGTGTGACGGGGACCGAAGCGGGAGGGGAGAGAAATAGCACAGAATTCGATTTTTATTATAAGAGAGAGAGATGGAGAGAGATAAATCAAGGGAGTAGGGAGAAAAGGGGAGCAAAATGTAATTAAAGCGCGGGCGGAGCTGCGCGGGTCAGCTAGTATATTATAAAGTAGGTAAATATCCGGGATATAATATACCCGCCCCCCGGCGGCGGACTCAAAGGCAATGCAGTGAGGGACAGCTGATGCAGATCCCACCGGAGAACCCCCTCTCATGTGCCGATGTGACAGCCACGAGAGTTTTAGTTGGTAAGAATCCCCCACAGGATCCCAGGGACATATTAAACGTGCCCCCCACCACCCCTTTAACTGCGACAACGGTGACAGATTCCCGGGGGGCTATAATGCGCCCCCGGCAGCGGCTGCAAAGGCCCTTGCCTTTCACTGAGGGGTACCCGGTGCAGCCCCATATTTTTTGCGGACAGCCGTGGGGGGTTTAGAGGGTAAGAATCCTACACACCGTGGTCGACCGCCCGCAGGATCCTGGAAGCCTATTGGAGGTCTACCTGTGGTCCCCGAAACTGAGCACGGTGACAGTTTTTTTTTATTGTGCCCCCCGGTGTCGGGCTCAAAGGCAAGCCACTGAGGGGATCTTTTTTTTAATTTATCCCTTAACAGGGTTAAAAAGCAGTATTATTACTCAACCGATGGCGGTACAAATATTCTCACACACACTCAGATTTGCTTAGTAGGTACGTAAATTAGGTACTGTACACGGATAACTTTAATACATAAGGTAAAATATCACGTTATATGCATTAGGGACTGAGCAGACATATAACAAGAATATGATCAAGTAATTCAAATAATAGAATAAGAATAGCCGTGGTCTGGAGGTTACGGAAGCGTCTTCTAAGCACAGCAGGGACTGGGTTCAAATGTCTGTTTTTTTTTTGTGTACTTTTAAACTTTTTATTTTTGATCATTTTAAGTACTATTTTCTTTATTTTTCACTGAAGGTTTAATATTAACTGAATTTATTTAGAAGTTGTATCTATACCGAGGTCTCATCGAAAAAAAATTCTGAAATGTAACGAGTCCATTTCAAAAAAATACTGATCAAGAGTGAGCTGGCGTTGCGCACCAAGGGTTAGTTTCCTATTCATCTAACACCTCAGGTAGCAAAAAGACCAAACCGCTAAACTAAGTTTGATTGTCAAAGATTTTTAACCATTTCTAAAAAAAAAATATGCACAAGTAGCGCATTTTATTTCGCCAAAAATGTTTTATTTTGCCAAAAAAAAACATCTGCACTTATTATTACACCTGTAATCATTTCAGAATTTATGACAATAATAAAAAAAAATGCCCAACCAATATTTTTTTTGTGTTCCCAAGGTTTGTGTTCATACACACTATATACGGTCCGAACTGGTTAGTTAGTTAGGTCGCGAAAATTGTTCAGGGACTTGGCCAAACATATTCTATATTACATTTATGAGCGTGGATCAATAAATTAGAGACAAAACATTACAGGCTGCTGTGTTGTATTGTTATTTAAGTACCTACACAATGCTTAAACAGAGTCTGGACTTTAAGTTTTTAGTTGTATGAGGATCCCCTCATACAACTAAAAACTTAAAGTCCAGACTCTGTTTAAAAAATATACTAACATTGTAAGCAGTTGTCCTCGCGAAAATTGTTCAGGGACTTGGCCAAACATATTCTATATTACATTTATGAGCGTGGATCAATAAATTAGAGACAAAACATTACAGGCTGCTGTGTTGTATTGTTATTTAAGTACCTACACAATGCTTAAACAGAGTCTGGACTTTTTTTTAGTTGTATGAGGATCCCCTCATACGCTCCTAAATGTAATATAGAATATATTTGGCCAAGTCCCTGAACAATTTTCGCGAGGACAACTGCTTACAATGTTAGCATATTTTTTTCCCCAATAAAATACTGACTTCCAGCAAAATACCGATAAACATCTTCAAAAACGACGTTAAAAAAGAGTGAAAATGTATTAAAATACTGAATCTGGTCACATTGTATCGTTCCATATAATATAAGGTAAATCTGGGATATAATATGCTTGCCCCCCGGCGGCGGACTCAGAGGCCAGGCACTCAGGGACACCTGGTGCAGATCCCACCCGAGAACCCAGGTTTCCCTCTCATGTGCCGATGTGACAGCCACGGAAGTTTTAGTGGGTAGGAATCCCAAATACCCAGTTTGACTTCCCCACGGGATCCCGGGGAGATATTGGATGTTTCCCCCGCTACTCCCTTAACTGTGACAACGGTGACACATTCCCGGAGGGCTATAATGCGCCCCCGGCAGCGGCTTCAAAGGCCCTTGCCTTGCACTGAGGTGTACACGGTGCACACTCTTTTGTGTGGACAGCCGTGGGGGACACATACTGCAGTCGATCGCCCGCAGGATCCTGGGGACCTATTGATGGCTTCCCCCGTGACCCCTGTAACCGTGAGCACGGTGACAAGTTCCCAGGTGGCTTTATTGTGTTCCCCGGTGGCTGGGTCAAAGGCTAGCCACTGAGGGTATCATGATGCAGATCCCACCGGATAGCCCAAGAAGGGGTTCTTATGTGCTGATTGCACGGCCGTTGGGGGTTTAGTGTATGACCACCAACAGGGCCCCGTAAATCCCATTAAAGGCTTCCCCGTGACCCCTGTAACCGTGAGCACCATGACAGGTTCTCGGGGAACTATAATGTGCCTCTCCGGTGGCGGGTTCAAAGTCAAAGCACTGAGTGGTATCAGCTGGTGCAGATCCCGACAGATAGCCCAGATCCGCCCTCTAATGTACCGACGTGATAGCCGCGGGGGTTTTAGTGGGTAAGAATTCCCCGGTTGACCCCCGTTTACGTCTTAACGATGAAACCGAACAAGGAAGCCCGTATTGCTTCCATAAATTGGTTTCAAAGAAATGGTGTCCTTAATCCACCCAAATTGTGCACCCGTACACGTCTGCAGTTTCTAAAATTATAAATACAATTAACAAATCACAAGCTCAGAGATTCAACGTTGCAGGCTTAAACCTAAGCGTTGAGTACTTTGCCCATGGACAGGCAGCTATACGTAGCCCTTTCACGCGTCACTTCTATACAAAATTTGTTCATATTGCGTTACGAAAAGTCAGCTACAAACATTATTTATCAAGAAATTCTTTAATCAAAGGCAGTAACTTTAAATTATTCACTTCTTTTTTTTCTCAATTACACCCGTGCGAAGCCGGGGCGGGTCACTAGCGTATTATATTTACGCGAATATTACACATTGAAATCAAACTACTTTTACGGATTTTATCGCAGTTTATTTTAGATTTTGCTATCCCGACGTTTCGAATGCTTTGCAGCACCCATGGTCACGGGAGGACTGAGATTTTGAACGTCCTTCTGTCACAATTATGCCGGTGTACCCTCAGGTCGTCTTAGTTATTATTGTTGGTTGGTAGTGCTGTTGGATTATACTTATATATAGATAAATAACACCCAGAAACTTGGGAATCGAACCTACGGCCAGCCAGGGCGTCTGACCACTAGACCAACGCATCCAACGGGCAATGTTTACATGCAGGTGTTTTGTAGGCAGAGTATATATTGTGGTGCTACCTACAGTCCATGTCGATCACAGTCTCCTGCGCAAGGGACCAAGGGTAGTAGGTAGGTATTTAGGTACTATAAGTATAAATAAAATACAGGATGTATCGTGTCGGATGTTTTTATTCTGTTCTAAATTAATTGACTAAAATGTACTAACAAATAAATTATGTATACCAGGATATATTACATATACTCAGCACACAATATAATGGGTACCTAAGTATTTAGATTTTCGTACCTCTGTTATTAATCTTTGTCAAAAAAAACTTTTTTTTTCCTCGTTTTATGCCTCGAGGTTTAGTGGCGGCAATCATAAGGTCCTGGGTTCTATTTGAAAGCCTTGCAAAATTTTATAGACTTTTCTGGCTGAAAATGGTTAGTAGCAGTACAAGATTTGGGACATAACTTCTTAGATGCCCATTTGGGTATGCGAAAATAGCTATATCAATATTTCTAGTGATCTAGTGGCAATAAACAGCTAACTAGCCATTTTAACTAATATTTTCTAACACTAAAATAACATACAATTAAAAAACTTTTGGATAATGTAAATGATATGTTACCTAATAATTATCTAATAGGCAAGTATATTAACAGGTACACAATTTTGACATTTAACTTAATTAAACCTATTTAATATTGATTCAAATAATGTGGACAAAAATTGACAGTAATAATTGTAAAATTACAATCAATACAGATCTTTTAGAATATTTTTAGTTCCTACTTACTGTTTCGACACAAAGAATATTATGTTGTAGGAATAAAGGAATTATAGCATAATGTACACGAGCATACTATACACAGTTTTTCTTCAATATTAGCTGACTATTCATACAATAAAAAGGTCCTATTGGGACGACATAAAGCTAATACCTACACTAAAAATCAAATATTTATACATTCTTATCGTAGAAGCCAGTTAGCTGTTTAGAGCCAGTCACATATTAATACAAACTTAGATAAGTATATAAATTTGCGTAAAAATTATCTATTCTGTATCAGCTCCACAAGATTTCACGCGATAAATACCTATAGTAACAGTTCAACACTCTGTGTGGAAAGGAACATCAGATATTAGTTTTAAATCGTTTGAGAAATAAATTTTATAAGTTACTCAAAATAACAGTACTTTTCATTCACTAAGAATGTTATAAAGTAATTCCCGGTTTACGCTAAGGCAAAATTTAGCTTCATTGTGGAGAACTTACATAAAAATTGTAGCATTGATCATAAAGTATATTTAATTAAGAAAAACATACCTAGTGTCTTAAGTTAGTCTACCAAATGAATTCAATTTAGTGCAGCGGAACAATTCAATAATGGATTTATTTACAAAGCCAAAGAAATTTAAAAAATAACACTACAAAATATATAGGTATCTAGAGAGAGAGGTAATGCTGCCTGCTCAATTAATTTTCTAACATAAACCTCGACCTCGATCGCACCTACACACAGCCTTGGAAGGAGGTGCACTAGCTTAAAATAACACAGGGAATGAACCTTATGTCAAACATATCTCTGTACCGGCAACTAAATGGACGCACGATGGCTCCTCAGCCACTAGCACAGTGACTTCTCATAGAGTACTAGCAATCTTACTCGCTGTAGGATAAACACTCGAAGGTGTCGTAATTTGGTTGCGATCATCTGCAATGTGGAGATTATTGCTCCTTTATGTGTGTTACTGCCTGTTTGAGTATGTTATTTCAAGTTGATGTGTGGTGCTGCACATTTGAGTGTATGCAGTTTGAGTGTGTTAATGCCCCTCGAGTGTGTTACTACTTATTTGGGTGCATTACTGCCCCTTTGAGTGTGTTACTACCTCTTTCAGCGTGTTACTGCCCTTTGAGTGTGTTACTGCCCTTTGAGTTTGTTACTTCCCTTTGAGTGTGTTACTGCCCTTTGAGTTTGTTACTTCCCTTTGAGTGTATTACTGCCCCTTTGAGTGTGTTACTGCCCTTTGAGTTTGTTACTTCCCTTTGAGTGTGTTACTGCCCTTTGAGTTTGTTACTTCCCTTTGAGTGTGTTACTGCCCCCTTGAGTGTGTTGCTGCTCCAGTGCCTTAGGTAGCTTCCACTTGTTGGAGACTCTTGTGAGTTCTGAATTGAGTACCCAGTCTCTCCACAGTGCCGATAACGGCTACTGAGAATCATGTTTTGACTCAGGGGTTTACTGCCAGGATGATTAATTATTTCTTTCCGATATTTCGACGCTGTTGCAAGCGCCATGATCACGGGATAACTGTATGATGCAGGTGGGTGAAATAATAAATTAGGAACAGACAATTCTGTCTACCCCCTTCCTCAGTCTTTTGCTACGACTACTACTGGAACTCGAACTCGATTGGAAATCACGACAAAATACAATACAGTATCACTTTGTACTACCGAGTCCAAATATCGGATAGAAATAATTAATCATCTTGGCAGTAAGCCCGTGAGTCAAAACATGATTGTCAATCACCATGAAAGTTTAAAACAGTGGCCACTGAGAAGATTTCAGTGCGGTTCAGAACCCCGCATAATGCGGCCTCTGTCCCTATGGAGATCGGGTCCCTTCCGAAGGTTTGGACTACGCTACCAAAAGAGAATGCATCCATTATTAGAGAGTATTCTTATAACATCAGCGTCAAGCTATTTACGTAAACTATCTATAAGATAAAATTATCTTTACTTTTGTACTATCTGTTATTTTTACAGATAAGTATAAATTATGTCAAGCTCACTGTTTAATTATGAAATTATCTTAGATAATTATTCGTATAAACAAAAAGGTGACGTCAGCGTAGTTTCCTGTTTTAAGGAAAATATATTTAGGTTTTGGAATCCGTTTTGTATTGTACTGTAAATTGGGTAAATGAGAAGGACTAAATGAGGTACTTAATTGATTATAAGTGCCGTAATATTAGCGTATTTCTGGAGCTGTTTATTCAATATCCAGCAACTAGTGTAATCTTCCAAAAGTGGCATCGTATAGTGCTAGTATTAAAGTAGTTCTATTGCTATATGTTCCACACTCATTACCTACCTGTTTCTTTATTATACTATGTTAGATTTTATTCATGCCTGAACCCATCTCGATACAAGAAGAATAGTCGTAGCATGATGAAAATTAGCGGCCTTATGGTTTTTAGTAACATTTCTTTTAAAAATAGTTATTTTACTCTAATTTCTTTGGCTTTGTAAAAATATTCTATTCTAACAAAACAAAATCGTAAGCACAGAATTTGACGTGTCCGTCAGGATGACCGGACCACAGCACGGATTCACGTGAAACTTTACCAAGATTTAGTACCTATTTTGTACTATTTTGTACCTATGTTTAAATATTTTGTACCTCAGTAATAACAAAGTTATTTAATAAATAAAGTGGGAAGCCATTCTGACGTCAGGATGGCTTCCCACTTTTTACTATGGGTACTTACGGTCCATATATTCCTGAAATCTTTGCATAATAATTTAGTACCTTTTTTGTACCTACGATAAATATATAAATACTTAATGTATTCCTTTTAAAAATTACTTTTATTTCATTATAAACAATTATATATGGAGCATCATTCATCTGTCATTTGTCTGACATATTATAATGTAACATGTAGTCCCCTATCCTGCGAAACAGAGCAAGTATTCAGTATTTTCTTTAGGGTATTCCGACCCCGCTTAGCGTTTCGTAATTCTCCATCACGGCACACATTCATGCAGTAACAATCATGTGCTACATTCGACCCTCTCTGATGAAATTTAATAGATCACATTTGAAACTTCATCAAAATTTAACAACGTAACCTTGTAACGGCGGGCAAATAATATTATTTGAAGTACCTGTTTTTGAAGTTAGAACTGCACAATTTCTTAACTTTTTTCAATTACGATTACATATATTAATATAATATTCTGGGACAATCCACACACGGTAATCAGATCCCAAACCAGGCAGATCCTGTACTATGGGAATCAGACAAGTGATACTAATGCTTATATTTACTTTTTTTTTTGTAAAAACATACTTAAATAGATAAATAACACCCAGACACTTGGTGGGAATCGAACCCATGACCTATCGGGTAGCGGGCAGGGTGTCTGACCGCTAGACCAACAGGCCCATCATACATATTTATTGTAATAATGACAAAAGAAACCGACAGATATTAAATGTGATCTATTAAATTAGCCCTACTTTAGGTAAGTTTTGCACTTCCGAGTTGCTGGGAAATTTCGAGGGTGGGTCCTAGACATCCATCAATTACGGTGGCAAGTCTTTTTTGTAGTCATAAGCACTAGCCTGTCTGCAATCCCATCTGATCCAAAACTTATTAAAAGGATATTTACTCCCTTGAAAACACCCACATTACATTGTCAGACGAAAAAAAACAAAACAGTTGCGCAGTAAATTAGTTAATTAGGCGGACGGAGCTGCATGGGACAGCTAGTTTTATATAAATAAAAGTACATAAAAAATATATATAAATAAAAAATTATTCATTATAGAATAGTATTTTATACAGATATATTATTTTGAAATGAAACTAATTTTACGGATTATATCGGATTACGGATTGTATTGCCATATGTTAGAGGAGTAACAGACAAGATTGGCTATATCTTAAAGCGAGCTTCAATTAAAACATTTTTCAAGCCACCAAAGAAGATTAGTCAGTTTTTACATCAGTCAAGTGCCATATACCTCTACAAGATGCAGGAGTATACAAACTGGATTGTGACTGTGGGCGCTCATACATCGGGCAAACAAAACGATCGGTAAAAACCCGTGTAAAAGAACATGTTCAGGATCGCACCCGCCATTATATTAGACTTGACAAACCACAAATCTTCGCAAAAGAACAGCGCTACCTGCCAAGGATAATTCGTGAGGCTATTGAAATTAAAAAGCATCCAAATTTCAATAGAGAAGATGGCTGGGTGCTACCGCCAGCTTGGGGTCCCGTGATAAATATAGTCAAATCCAAAGACAAGAATTCCACTGCAAGACCTCAAGATACTGTAAGCTCTTTCTGCGTTGATCGGACTAACAATAATAATTAGAAGACCTGAGGGTACCCTAAGACAACTATGACATATGGACAGCTACCACCTCAGTCCGCCCGTGACCATGAATGCTGTGTAAAGTATTCGAAACGTCGGGTAATAAAAATCAATAATAAACCGCGATATAACCCGTAAAATTAGTTTCATTTCAATGTGTAATATTCGTGTAAATATCAGAAATAATTATAAAATATATTATTTAATTCTAGCAATATAGTATATAATCTTATACGATCTGTAACGGGCACACTCGCATATGCTTGCGAACTTCAGGAAATTAATTTAAAAAATATTACTAGGAAAAAATCAACAAAACCATTTATTTAATAACAACATAAACTAGTACACTTATGATGACTTGCAATAACTATGGCTGGCTATGCGAGAGTAATTTACTGGAAACTTAAACAGTCTATATCTCTTAAACTACTGAACCAATTTTGATATCGCTCGATCGCAATAGGATTTGTAGTTTCTAAGAAATACGGGGAGAAACCTACATAAATACGTACACTCATGAAATTGGTATACTCATCACTCATAAATTTTGTTTATGCCCACATAGATTAACATATTATGTAAATATTACTTATTTTTATTAATATTACATACATACGCGTCGAATACAGAACTACTCATTTTGAAGTCGTTTAAAAGGGTATCCTTATGGCTGTGCATGGTATGACTTCGTCTATCTGTCTTGCCACACCTATATATTTCAGGAACTACTGGTGCTATCGATTTGTAATTTCGATCGTACTTACCCAACAACGAAAGTTTTAGTCAAAGAAGGCAATCGTGATAACCCATCTGCTCCACTTTTGTTTGACTTTACATATTCTATGTCGTATGTATGTGGTGATGATTTAATACTTACTATACTAATAGCCCACCACTGTAACCGACTCGCAGCCATTGAGGGTACTTAGGCCCAAAAATAGTCACCAACGGTTTGTGGTCGGTAAGCAATGTAAAACGTCTCCCATATAAATACTGGTGCAACATTTCGAATTAAAACACTATAGCCAGCGCCTCGCGTTCAATCTGAGAATAGTGTTTTTCAGCTACGGTAGGTAAGTGCCCAGGACACATACACAACCGGTCGCTCACGCGCCCCGCGGCCGTCCACGCATCCGACCCAAACTGTAGCCAAAGTTTAAGTTCCCAGAGAATCAAGGTGGCAGAAGTTTTTATCGTCAACGTTAGAACTAACAAATGTATGGGTTTTACTCCTCTGCCTGGATGCAGGAAAGGGGACTACATGGTTTGTGAAATATAATATGTCAGATGAATGATGCTCCATATATAATTGTTTATAATGAAATAAAAGTAATTCTTAAATGGAATCCATTAAGTATTTATATATTTATCGTAGGTACAAAAAAGGTACTAAATTATTATGCAAAGATTTCAGCAATTTATGGACCGTAAGTACCCAAAGTAAAAAGTGGGAAGCCATCCTGACGTCAGAATGGCTTCCCACTTTATTTATTAAATAACTTTGTTATTACTGAGGTACAAAATATTTAAACATAGGTACAAAATAGTACAAAATAGGTACTAAATCTTGGTAAAGTTTCACGTAAATCCGTGGTGTGGTCCGGTCATCCTGACGGACACGAATTTGACTACTCGTAAAACACAAACGTGATAATACTTAAGTCCTTTGAAGTTTATTAAGTTTAAAACATCGTCCGATATTCTTAATTCTACATTAACACAAAATATATTATTTATAAACAATGCTGAAAGCAATAGTCTTTAATAATGCTGTCAGAAATATAAAAGCCATGTTAAGTTAATAGTCATTAATCCTATTTCTTTTTAATTCTAACAACGTTTAGGTAAATCATTACCAACACGTGAACCGACCTTGGCTTTTACAAGATCTCTCGAACTAAATTTTTAAAATTAGTCGCCTATTTTCTTTCTGTATATAGGTCAAAGACTGCTGTAGCCAGATTTTCTCTTACGCTTTCTCTAAGTGTAGGTATCAATTCAGTGTATCATATTCTGAAGGAAAGACAATTCAGTGTACCATATTCTGAAGAAAAGACAATTCAGTGTACCATATTCTGAAGGAAAGACAATTCAGTGTACCATATTCTGAAGGAAAGACAATTCAGTGTACCATATTCTGAAGAAAAGACAATTCAGTGTACCATATTCTGAAGGAAAGACAATTCAGTGTACCATATTCTGAAGGAAAGACAATTCATTGTATCATATTCTGAAGGAAAGACACAATGAGTAACATTGTCACAGTGTGAAAGACTAAGTAGGTACTGTAGGGAGAGAAATGACTGGACTCAAAAGACTTATAATCTTATGCCTCAGAAGATGTACCTACAGCAGTGCAATACAACTGTCTGCCGCAGTGGGGTAGCTTGCCTTAGACGGGCCCTGTATCAACGTTTGTTGGCAGGCACAAATGAAGGTGCCTAAGAGTTTAAGTGAGATTGTGGATAACATTATATGAATTTTGCTTACTGATAGCCCGGTGCCCATATTATTGGCGTGGCTGTAGCTACGTTCCTGGTCCGTCGGCAGGTTCCTTGTCGAGTCAATAAGTTGCTTAATATGTTTTTTTAAAATTAAATCTCGATCTCAATTTCACCATTTACAGTCAGTTCATTTCCCAGTGGAATACAATGTTTATAAATTGGTGGTATCGACCTAGGCGGTGCCTGCGTAATGGACTTACCACCCGTAAACTACCAAAATCTTAGTAAATGTGGTAATCAATCAATTGAGTTTTCGTACTAAATTTTTTATACATTTTATGTTTCTGACCACACCAATCTTTGATCCCCAGTACTTTACTTACTCCCAACTTACATCCGACACGGTGAACCTCGAATCCAGTATCCTTAGTACAAATTTTGATAGTAAAAAACACGCTGTATACGAGAAATTACGCCATACTAGGAGTGAGGAGTACTACCGTTACTACTATTTATCGCAACGGTATTCAAAAGGAACAAAAAATACCAGTTGCTGATTCACAGCAAACTGGAACACAGACAGCCGTATTTATTAATTGCTTTTTCAGACTTATTTTAGTAGAGTTACGAAAATCCTAAGTCCTAAGCTGTTCCAGTCTAGAACCAGGAACATGCTCGTAACTCTTCTAACTTAAAGCAATTGAAAGAGATAGTACCTACCTGTTATATTGTGTAACATAAACAGACGGTCTCTGGTCTTGTAGAACGGTTGGATCATACACATTATTTTACCACCAAGTACCAAGCTGTTATTTTGGACTAGGTTTTTGGATCGTTTAATTATTGAAACGTTCGATTTTGGAACTGATCGACACCGGGGGTCCGTGACCCCCATTCCATACATTTCACACGCATGAAATGTATGGTAATAACTCACGGTGACGGAAAAAAGTTTACTATGAAAATTCGCACTAGGTATAGTGATCGATATACATATTTTTATTACCTATTACTTAGCAACACTAGGGTTTTTTTTTAGACAAATCGTCAACAATTTCGCAGTACAATATATGTAGGTAGTTCGACATCATGAAACATAGCAAAACATATGAAATTGTAAAATACTATAAATTAAATCTAATTTTCATGTGCGTGTGTCATATTTTGTAATTGTCTATTTTATGATTTTATCTAGCGCGTTTACTTTTTACTAAGACCTATGCTAATTTATTGTTAGCATAGGAATTAAATAACTAAAATACAATAAATTTACAGAGGTATTACTATTGTACAAGACAGTTATTTACGGATAATACATACATAAGTATGTTATATGTGTTTTTTATAAAAAATCTTAGATATTATACGTCGTCCTCGGAGTAAAGCAGAGAAAACTATTTTTTTTTGATTTCATTTTCAATTATTCAATAACACACGCAAAATTGTTGACTAGAAATTAAATCACATTTTTTTTCTATAATTAATAAAAACCACATTCGTGTCAGACGATAATAAATGATTGGAATAACACAACGTGGTTATAACCAGCATGTTCTTAGGCACTGTTAGACGTTAGACCGTAAGCAGTGAACTATTTTATAGTATTTACGTAAGCATTGAGTTTTATGTAGAGCACCTTACCATGTAATATATATCATGTAATATATATCTACTGTCTGTAATATATATATACCATGTAATATATATCTTCAAAAACTTCATACAAAGTAAATGATAAATTAATACCAACGCGCAACGAGCCAAATGTATTTTACGCAATATAATAAAGGTATTTTTTTACTTAAAACCTCTGCATTCCTCCGCCATTAAAATAGTTTTTATCTTTAGTACGTATTAATTTAGGTACGTCCTGAATTGGTTTATAATCACAAAGAGTCACCACCAATTTTTTAAACAGACCTATCGACCTACACTACTCCATTTGATTTTGTTAAAATAATTATTTAGTAAGTTGAAGATATTTCCAACCGTTAATAAAATAGCTTAGTTTTTACAAATTTCTATAACAAGAAATATGTAAAATCAACATTTATAAGTTTAACGACTAATATTTTTTGTATTCACAAAACGCAATGCTTACGTCACTTCGTGTGACTACCATGGTATTATAATGTAATTACAAAAGTGGCTAATAAACGTATCAAACGATTACAAAACGTTACACAGTCAATACTTGTACTATGTATGTCTACGCTTCTTAGGTAATATTCTCTCTTCAACTGGAAATATTACAAAGCTTGTTTGCCTATATTGGTGGAACACCTTTAGTCTTTTGTTTTTATGATAATCTGATTTTGTGGTAAAAAAAAAATTAACAATCATGTTCACATCATGATGTAAAAGTTGTCTTGTCATTAATTTGCTCGCTTAAGAATAATCTTGAGTCATAGCAATTTTTTTTAAATACCTAATACTTTTAACACTTTGATTTTTTACTAATTACTCCCAAAAAATTTCGTTCCAGTATAGAACAGCTGTATTTATTAAAAACGTTTTAAATTTTCTAAAATGTTAACAAAAGCTGTCCCACCGATAGAAGTTTATAAATAAAATTAACGAAATAAACTACACATCATTGTTATATCAACTATCTGTAGCAATTATTATCTTACAGTTTTCTTTTCAAAAAAGCATACATTGTGAACGCAACTTTTTCAAATCGGTATTAGAAATTTGTTTAATAATTATTTAAGTACCTATATTCTCGAATATATCTTGACCTATTTGGATAAGTAAAATAAAGTTTCGTATAGCTGCTTTACCTTTTGTCAATTTGTAAGTTGGAGTGTTTTGCATAATGTGACCAGCTTTTTCCGAACGAATTCTAAGTACCTATGTAGTTATATCAAAAGTAAATGGAAGGAGCTTTAACAATAAAGCTACAAAAAAGTTCACCAAATAGAAAAAGTCGCGTCCCTCTTAAACATTATTAACCTAATATCATTGGTTTAACGGTTTTTAGTGTTCTTGGTCTGATGAGTCGACGCTCTCCGACTGTGCGAACTTCAGAAACACTTGCTCAAGTGTCGTTTGACTGAAACTGTACTCAACTATGTTAAGCTTTTCTTTCGCTGGAAACAAAAAAGAAGATAAGTAGTGATAGGTAGGATATCTCCTTTGGAGTCGCTGTTCGTTTTGGGTGTGGGTCCTAGAATTCCATCGAGTATGGCATTTTAGAGAATAGAACAACAACGATGAATGTCGAAAAACTGATTTGCCGCGGAGATACTGTAAACTCGTATGTATATCGGTAAAAGTTGTCTGGCGCAGCCGTCAGGGATATAAAATTTGTTAACTTCATGAGAACTAGATTCTTATTTTTATTAAAATCCCTAGAACGAAACATAACTCAATTACTGAATGACATTCGGACGCAAAGAACAAAGATTCCAAGCAATCTCCTTTCCAGAAGTCTACCACAATCTTATTTAAACCACTAAATTGTCACATATTGTTGAACATTTATTGACTTACCATCCTCAATCTGCTGGAAACACCTCGCGAGGCTGGAGACAGCGGACTGAGGGACTGAGAACACGAGGCGGTCCGCGAAGTTCTCTTCCAGCACTGCTGCTGGGAACAGCTGGCCAACTAGAGCTACAGCTGCTTCAGCGTTTGCGCCACCACCGCCTGACTCCGTCCTATTACCAAAGGCTTGCCTGAATATGGTCTAGGGTGGTAGGTCTCTTGCATAAGCGCCCAGGGTCTATTCTATACCACCAGCTCTTCTGATAGTGTTAATATAATCTAAACTATTACAAAATACTATTAGAACCCCCCAGGTTGACTCCCAGATACCAATCACCGCAGTGTCAGATTTACTACCGCTAAGCAGCAATGCGTAAACAAAGCTTTGTTCCGGTGTGAAAGGCACTGTAGCTAATATAGTTACCGGGCTCAAGAGAGTTAAAAATTGATACACATAACCATACAGCCGACCAACGAAGCCGTCTAGACAGGGCAATCGTGCAGGGTGTGAGGGGTGAGACGCGGGTAGGCGTGCCCATATTAGTTTGTACACTGTGCTAATATCCCGGTACCAAGAGGCCGTGTGCTCAGCTGGTTATAATAGCATATCTTAATATCCACCTGGCCGATACTACAGCGGCTAATCTTTCACAAGTTCAGCCATCAACGCGGGAGATATTATAGTGCATAAGTGCTTGCGTAGACACAAGTGTACTTTCCCTAACAATTCTGAATTCATGTAACATCTTACTTTATAGATAATCAGGTGATCGGTCTCCATTGTCCTAGCTAGCAATGTACGACTACATAGAATTATTGCTCCCCTAGGGATTCGTACCCTCGACCTTCAGTTCGCAAAGCAAGTGGTTTCCCACTGCACTACGGAGGCTACAATAGGCAGTTGCCTATAGGCTAGAGCTAGGCTAGGTGAAGACCTCGCTTAGCTAATCATTAAGTAGAACAACAAAACCATACCTATGATGTTGTAACCTCGGCGGAGGTGGCGTCTCAGCGACCAGGGGCGTGTGTATACTGGCGTCCACCGCTTCCGCTTCGCCTTCCGCTTCCGCTTCTGGGCCTACTGAGCCCCCGCGTGAACCACCTAAACAAATATAGAAATATTCGTCAAAAAGTCGTTTTAGAAGAAAATTTTACTAATAGTTTCCCAGCCAGACGAGGCTTGCGATCAGAAGAAGCCTAAGCGCGCATAAACATACACGATGAAACATACACGTGTGTGAATTTTGCAATACAGTTTACTCTTATTAATTTTACACTCGGTAATTTAAATCTGAATGAATAATGTCCTCCTGGCCGATACGACCACAGTGGCCAATCTTTCACAAGATCAGCCATCTACGCGGGAGATATTATAGTGCACAAGCGCTTGCGTAGACACAAGTGCACTCTCTCTTCCTTTATACCTCTCACAATCCGAAGGGACGGAAGAACGACACGAACTGGGAAGACGTGGACCGACTTTTTACATGCCCATCCGACGCATGGATCATCTTACTTTACAGACAATCAGGTGATCGGCCTGCATTGTCCTAGCCAGTAAGTAACAATTCCACATAGTTGTTGACCCCCGCAAGATTCGAACACACGACCTCCAATTTGCAAAGCAAGGTCGGTTTCTCACTGCACCACGGAGGCTACAACCTGAAGCTGAAGGAATAGTACCTTGCCAGTCAACACGCAATAATTTGAAGTCCGGGCTTCCCTATATACTCTCTATAATTTGAAGCATTTATCATGCACACCTACGGTCATGTCGATTGTTTACATAAATGTGATATTATAGTTTGCAGTTTGCATACCCGTCTTCCTTCAAACCTTCAAGTGTCATGTTAATGTTTAATTTGTGTTATCAAAATGAATTCAAGTAGGTACTTGTTTTTATTCCCGCCCTCCCTCTTGGTTATTTAATCTCCTGTTATTTTGAACTCTTGGTAATTTGATTTTTTTCTCTAATCGCTATTAGATACTCATATATAATACTTATATATTGTATAAATACCTTCATCTGCCTCTCCTAATGATGGTGAATTTTCATTCGACCTTAGCGGTGATGGCGACATCGACTCTGACTCCATCACCTAAAATTCATAATTACATACTCTCACATTTAGATTATTTTTCACTTCTACAAAATGATTTCTTAAGACAGACACATACATTTGATTTCTGGTTGCATTGTCCAATCTTCATCTCTAGCGTGTACCCAGCTCCATACAAATTTTTCAAATGTTGCGTTGAGCCAATGCATCTAAAATAGTCAAGAAATTAAGATCATAGGTCCTTTATCAAAGTTAAAGTAACAGAGGTACTTATGATCAAAACTTTACATACCTGAGGCCTCCTTTGACCATGATACCGACTCTGGAACATAAGGCGTCAGCCTCTTCCATGGAATGTGTCGTTAAAATAGCACCTTTCTTGCCCTGTAAATAAAATAGATTTTATATAATTATTTTCTGTAGCACAACGCGCGGGCAGCCCACCATGACGAGCGCGACCTTCTAGGTTACAGTTGTCTAGTCACCTGGAAGCTAGCCAGGATGGTGTCCCAGAGGAAGCGCTTGCTGCGCGGGTCCATGCCGGTGGAGGGCTCGTCGAGCAGCACGACGCGCGGGCAGCCCACCATGGCGAGCGCGAACGTCTAGGTTACAGTTGTCTAGTCACCTGGAAGCTAGCCAGGATGGTGTCCCAGAGGAAGCGCTTGCTGCGCGGGTCCATGCCGGTGGAGGGCTCGTCGAGCAGCACGACGCGCGGGCAGCCCACCATGACGAGCGCGACCTTCTAGGTTACAGTTGTCTAGTCACCTGGAAGCTAGCCAGGATGGTGTCCCAGAGGAAGCGCTTGCTGCGCGGGTCCATGCCGGTGGAGGGCTCGTCGAGCAACACGACGCGCGGGCAGCCCACCATGGCGAGCGCGAACGTCTAGGTTACAGTTGTCTAGTCACCTGGAAGCTAGCCAGGATGGTGTCCCAGAGGAAGCGCTTGCTGCGCGGGTCCATGCCGGTGGAGGGCTCGTCGAGCAGCACGACGCGCGGGCAGCCCACCATGGCGAGCGCGAACGTCTAGGTTACAGTTGTCTAGTCACCTGGAAGCTAGCCAGGATGGTGTCCCAGAGGAAGCGCTTGCTGCGCGGGTCCATGCCGGTGGAGGGCTCGTCGAGCAGCACGACGCGCGGGCAGCCCACCATGGCGAGCGCGAACGATAGTTTGCGCCGCGTACCACCCGAGCATTCGTCTGCGCTCTTGTTCGCGTGTGCTGCGATTTGCAGTCCGTTCAAGTACGCATCCACTATCCTGCAGACATTGGTTTAATTAAAGTTTTTATAATTGGGCTCGGTTTCATAGATTAGACTGCTATTACGACCTCTATTGATAAACAAAATAGTGCTGTACACCATTTTCCAGTCCCCACGGAGTCACAAAAAACATTTTAGGTAATTCAAAGTTTTCTTTGAGTATAAAGACAGGTGATTGGCATACTATTATCCTTACTTATAAGATTATCTGATAGAATTATTCCCAAATAAATTACTAGTTTAAAAAACTAAAAATACACGCTTATATATGGACTACTGCACTAAAAAGCAGTAAATAAATTATCAAAACCGTTCTTTCTTTCTTTCTACCCCGTGCTTGTAATTTATGGATTATATTTATGTGTAAAGGCGTGGGGCGCCTTTTCTCTGTAAATGATTACAAATGATTGTCATGTGAATACAAATACTTAGCGTTCTTGAAATTTGACAGAAATGTTAAGCTGTTATTCAGAAAAGGCACCCCACGCTTTTACACATAAATATAATCCATAAATTACAAGCACGGGGTAGAAAGAAAGAAAGAACGGTTTTGATAATTTATTTACTGCTTTTTAGTGCAGTAGTCCATATAAAAGCGTGTATTTTTAGTATTTTAAACTAGTAATTTATTTTATACTTTTTAGTCTTAGAAATATTCGCCTAAACTACGGATAAAATTAGCCCAAGTATTGATTTGTTCGTAGCTTGAATCGTAGGCAGGTTGTGGCCAAACATATTTTTACTAAACTACGTATTACGCGTAGGTATCTGATTGAGTTTAAGAAAGCACTACGTATTTACCCTTTAAACAGTCGAAAGTACGCTAAAAGTCAATAGCTTCACAAGTAGTATTCAAGGGTTCCGTTACCAACCTTCTGGGTCCATCAAGAGGTCCACGTTATTAGGCAAAGTGAATATAACTTCTTATACAAATCAAATGAGTCCAAGCTCGATGGGTTTACTAGTAATCATTAGAGGGTTCCGTCAACCACCTTTTATTTCCATCATCAACCCTGATAGTAAAGTAAATGGATCTTTTTAATACGAATCAAATGAACCCAAACTCAACGAGTTTACTAGTAGCCGTTCCAGGGTTCCGTCACCCAGCTTCCTATTCCATTATCAGGTCCTGATTAATGGTTAATGTGAAAATAACTCTTTAAAACAAATCAAATGAACCCAAAGTCGATGTGTTCACTAGTAGCCATTCAAGGGTTCCGTCACCCCGCCTTCCAGTTCCATCATCAGGCCCTCAGTAATGGTCAAACTGAAAATAACTTTTTAATACGAATGAAATGAGCCCAAACTAGATGTGTTTACTAGTAGCCATTCTAGGGTTTCATCGCCCACCTTCCAGTTCCATCATCAGGTCCTCCTTAATGGTCAAAGTGAAAAGAACTCTTTAAAACAAATTAAATGAACCCAAACTCGATGTGTTTACTAGTAGCCATTCCAGGGTTCCGTTACCCACCTTCCTGTTCCATCATCAGGTCCTCATTAATGGTCAAAGTGAAAAGAACTCTTTAAAACAAATCAAATGAGCCTAAACTCGATGTGTTTACTAGTAGCCAATCCAGGGTTCCGTCACCCACCTTCTCCAGTTCCACCATCAGTTCCTCATTAATAGTGAAAGTGAAAAGAACTCTTTAAAACGAATCAAATGAGCCCACACTCGATGTGTTTACTAGAAACCAATCCAGGGTTCCGTCACCTACCTTCCTGTTCCATCATCAGGTCCTGAATAATGGTTAATGTGAAAAGAACTCTTTAAAACAGATCAAATGAACCCAAATTCGATGTGTTTACTAGTAGCCATCCCAGGGTTCCGTTACCCACCTTCCTGTTCCATCATCAGGTCCTCATTAATGGTCAAAGTGAAAAGAACTCTTAAAAACAAATCAAATGAGCCCAAACTCGATGTGTTTACTAGTAGCCAATCCAGGGTTCCGTCACCCACCTTCTCCAGTTCCACCCTCAGGTCCTCATTAATAGTCAAAGTGAAAAGAACTCTTTAAAAATATTCAAATGAACCCAAACTCGATTAGTTTACTAGTAGCCATCCAAGGGTTCTCTTATCCACCTTCGAGCCCCAGCATCAGATCAGCTCGATGATACCATATTATTGTATTGTCACCGGTCCTTGATACATGTGCAAAATTTCAAATATTTTGGACGTGTAGAAGTGGGTCAAAATTGCATCGCAAGATTCCATTACCATCATACATACAAAGTTACATACATACATACATACAGGTCAAGCTAATAAAAGCGTGTTAATAAAAAAATCCACGAAGAGGTGACACTAAACATTTAGACGGTCTGTGAGTGAACACATTTTAAACGATGTCCTCCCAAATTGTTGTATTACTTTTGGACCCTAAAACCTGGTCTTACCTGGGCGTGTCAGTCTTGCTGACGCCTCTGATGGCCGCGTAGCATTCAATGTGCTCACGAATGGTGACGTTCTTCCAGAGCGCGTCGTGTTGTGGACAATAGCCAAGCATCTGGAACGCCGACGTCTGAGAGTCGTCGATGTTCTGACTGCCCAGCATTACCTACGTTAGACAAAATATTATTATTTTAAAACCTTTCTTATCTTAGGATATGCTTGGTAGAGCTCTCATCGGCGCCTTTGGATAAGAGTGGCTAGAATTTAAAAGTTCCAGTCTAAACTGCCCTTGTGAGAGATTAGTCTCCCCAATTCTCCAAAAAATCGCATTCAATAAAGCGACCTACTTACTGCTTTCTTTCTACCAGTTCCTGCCAGCCACCGTATACCTATAGTTTGTGACATTGTAGAACGAGGCTACTATTATTATATTTTGTTATCATAATCAGCCCAAAAACGTTCACTGTCTTCTCACTTAAGGCAGGCAAGACACAATGAACGGATTCCAAATGGTTTCGGATTCCAACTTGGAATCCTCCGGTCGTTCACGATTCGCACAATGTCGCCAGTCTACCTCAATTTCTAAATCTTTGGTCGACCTAGTGGCATGCCTACCTACGCTGCGTCGCTTGGTTCATCACCGAGAACATTTTATTTAGCGGTTTTTTGAGCGATGTTGGTGACCCTGGTTGTTCCGCTGGTCTCTCAACAGTAACCAATCTAGTAGGTAGCCAAAGACAAGCAATACTCAATTCTAAATCCCATCCTATAATTTACAAATTACCGTGCCACAAGTCGGCCGCTCCTCAGCCGTGATGATCTTCATAGTTGTAGTCTTCCCCGCTCCATTGTGTCCTAACAGACCGAACACCTCTCCCCCCTCCACGGCCAGTCTGAGTCTGGAGAGTCCCACGAATCGCGGCTTCACTCTCGAAGACTCGTCGCTCTGGTCAGACCAACACGAGTTGCTGCTACCAGTGCCACGAACTTTGTATTCTTTACGCAGATTCTGGAGCAAAGACATTAAACTCTGTAAAATGGCTTTATCTAAATACTTAAGTCTCCTGATACAGGTATCTTAGGGCACCTTTTTTTTTGTTTTCGCTCGCCAAGTACCTATGGGGGGTATGTGGGAACGAGGTATGTGGGATTCTTAACCACTAAAACCCCCGCGGCGGGCGCATCGTCACATGAGAAGGGAGATCTTGACTCACCGGTGGGATATGCATCAGGAACTCTCAATGCCTTGCCTTTAAGCTAGCTGCTATGGGGCGCATTATAGCCCCCCGGGTATCTGACACGGTGCTCGAAGGGACGGGGGTCACAACCCACCGCCGTCCTCCTTGGAGTCGCCGCCAAGAGCCCACACCCAAAACGACTGCGAAGATCTGAGGGCACCTAGCGACTTATACCTTTCTGTAAGTTACTGTACCTATACGTATAACAAAGTCGCTATCGGCACAATGAGTTTTTGGGCGGTTTTCACCACCATAATTTATGCACAGTTCCCATTTCTACAGAACAGCTATTTTGTATAGCATGATAATTTCTCCAGCTCCCTCCAGTGCTTTTCATATTGGAACACACACAGCTATATTTTACTTGTTGCTGCTTGCGGCAGAATATCTGACTTGCGCTGAACGTACCTGGATACTTTTTTTTTTTTTTTTTTTGGGAATGATAGACGCTGTTAGCCGCAGATGGCCATTGCAGCTTTACCGAACAATAATACCTGGATACATAATAGCATACTAATCTATACTACACAATGTCACTCACGGATAAAGCTAATACTCCTTTTTGAGTGGGCAATTATTAAGGAAGTTTAATGTTTAATTGTTAATTAAAACGATATTTAAACCAGTTACATTAATTAACATAATTTCATAAATATACAGTTATAAATAAATACTTATTTAGCTAAATTAGATTTAAAACTAACACAGAACAGTGGACAACCTCGCATATTTTCTCTCACAGAACGCCAAACACACTCGGATAATTTTCTTCCATTCATCAGCAAACACATCACATTCAGGGTAGGCAATCAAGAGGGCATTGAAGACCTCAAGAGTACGACACACCGGGGAATTAATAGACTCACGTGGACGACTAAAGGTGGAGCTCTATGACTAGGCTGGTGCAGTATCGCGCCCACTCTCCTCCTCTCCCGACGCACATCCTCGTCCTCCCCGGCCTCCCCACCAGCGTCCGCTTCAGGGTCGCATCCAACTTCGGATGACGAGCGTTTGCGCTTTATGGAAAAATGAGGTCATTGACTACCTATCTAAATTCGACACATAGTTCGATGCCATTTTAAAAACCTAAGATGTGAATCGTAATATAACAACAGATTGCAATATTTTTCAACCTGTGAATAATACAAAATGCTAAAAGCGATTGCACCACCGCATTTCCTGTTTCCCCTTTTTAGGGTTCCATACCTAAAAGGTAAAAAAGGAACCCTTATGGTGAGACTTCGTCTGTTCGTCTGTCTGTCACATCTATATATTTCAGGAACCACTGACGCTATCAATTTGAAACTTGGAATAGTTTTAGATCTTTCTTACCCTACTTCATCGCAAATGAAAAATATACATGGTTTCTTTGAGTTTTTTTTTAACCCTTCTTTGCATGATGATGGAAATTTTAATCATAATATTTAGTCAACAAAAAAAGGTACTCAAAACCCTTGTACTGTAAATTTGTTGTTGCTGGCAACTTTTTAAGAGACTATAGCGTACAACAAAACGCAGTTGTCAAAAAATAGTAAACGTCACTGTCAATTACCAGGCTTAGAACTTGTCATTCCGCTGTTTGTTGTGACTGGAAGAAACAAGTGATATTTTTAAATTGTTTTATGGAAATAAACGGAGATATAAAATACAAGAAAAGTGAACATGAGTGGAAAAAAGGTTTGTTTTCATGTTTTTGTTATTTTATGTACAATTTATATCAAAACACTGTGAATAGATTTCTCAAAACTATGTGACGGAAATTTACATCACTGTGCAGTAACTTCACTTGTAATGTATAGCAATTTTTTTTTGTAAATGTTTATTTTATGTTGTTTTTTAGGGAAACTTGAATGAAAGAGATATTGAAGATTATCTTAGTAAGTCAGAAGGCGGTTGGCTCTCAGAAGATGGCCTTGATGACCAAGATTCCGATGATGAAAACCGCGATGCTGATGAAGTTATAAGAGTGTTGCAGGAGGAGAACGATGATGATGATGATGATGATGTGGATGAAACTGCTGACATTGATCCTCCTCTTGTAGAACCAGAAGATCAAGAATCCTCTCACCCATCAACATCATCCAATTTGCAGTCTTCATCCAGTTTTCCATTTGACAAAAGAAGCTTGATTTGGAAAAAAAGGAATCTGGTGTATGATACAGATAAAATTACTTTCTTGGGGAGTTCTACTGCTTCAGGCGGTCTATCACACCTAGAAACTCCATATCAATAGGATACCAAATAATAAACTTCCAGAGAAGAAAAATTTCATGAAAAAATCTGTGCCCAGAGGTAGTTTTGAGGAAAGAGTGTCTGTGCATGATGGTATAGATTTGAGTTGTGTGGCTTGGAAAGATAATAAGATAGCAACCCTGTTATCTTCTTATTCTGGAGCATTGCCTGTAACTAAAGTCAATAGATTTGACAGGACAACAAAAGAAAAAATTGATATTACTTGCCCGTTTATTGTCCAAGAGTACAATAAACATATGGGAGGAGTAGATCTCATGGATAGCTTTTTGGGCAGAAATCATATAAAAATGAGGTCTAAAAAGTGGTATTTGCGTATTTTTTTTCATCTATTTGATCTAGCTATTATAAACTCTTGGATTATTTATAAAAAAATGCTCAAGAAAGAGGTGAACCTAAAAAGAGTCTGCTTACAATGGGCCAATTCAGAAATGAATTGGCCTTTGTGCTATGCAACAGAGGAACCACCAAAGAAGCTAAAAGACCTAGTACCAGTTTACTAAAAGAAGAATAACAATAAAAAAAAAAGAAAAGGTTCTCCAGCTCCACCACCTCCAAAAGACATAAGAAAAGATGGTGCTGAACATTGGCCAAAAGTAGGTGGGTCACTTCGGTGCAAATTTCCCAAATGTAAAGGCTATTCCACAATTTCGTGTATTAAATGTGGCGTCAATTCTTTATTCTTTATGATAATTTAAAAATAATTGTTTTTTAAATTATCATAAAGAATAAAGAAGATTGAGTAAACAATATTTTTTTTATTTTTTTGTACTGAGCTAAATATGTGACAATGCATGATGATGTAAATTTCCATCATATTGTTTTTTACATAATACATATTTTTATTTACACTAGGATTTTTTTTAATATTTTTCCTTTAATCTAGAGCATTAATTACATCACCCTGATTTATTTTAAAAAAATGTAAAAAATCATGCAAAGAAGGGTTAATGGGAGTCGAAATGGGTCATCAAAATTTCAAAGTGAAACTACTATATCGAGTAGGGTGGGTGAAGTATAATATGAAAGGGTCATTTATACAACTCAAAACAGATTATTATTTTGGTTTATATCACGTAGTTTTTGGCTGATATTCTAAAATAAAAATAAAAATACCGTTCCCCCCATATCTCCGAAGTTTGAGGAGGGAAATATCTAAAATAATTATGGGTAATACATGTCTATCTATATTTTACAGGAAAAATAAAATGATTTTTCTAAATAGTACAGTTTTTTAGTAAAACTAAACAACCCCGAAAAACAAATTTAGTTTTGCAGTTTGTTTGTTTTTGCTATCTGAAGTGTTACATGAATAGTAAAATTACTTTAATACGTTCAAAGATGGTATGGAACCCTCGGTGCGCGAGACCGACTCGCACTTAACCTGTATTTTTTCAAATTACAGCGTTTATTTTATTAGTATGTGTGTGTGTACGACTTCAAAACATATTGAATACCGTTTTGATGTTTTGACGCATAAAAAACTTCCAGACCTTGCAGGTGATTAAATCGACATCCTGTATAATAACATCACTTACAGGACATATCCTCCCACCAGACTTAAGTCTGTCGGCGGCCAGTAGGGCGGCCCCACAGAGTGGCACATGGACCAGCATGGCGGCTATCAGCACCCACACCTCGGCGGTGAAGTAACTGCTTAGAGGTGGGTCTGTGCAGAGCCCGCGCAGGTTGCATGTCAGGTACACCCTACAATACGTAATTGCAGTTCAGATGCACTCTAGAATATGTAATTGCACGTGAATACATAACCCACCAGAATACCTAATTGTATGTAATAATAATAATAATATCTCGGGACAATCCACACACAGTCATCTGATCCCAAACTAGGCAGAGCCTACTATGGAAACCAGACAACTGATACTAATACTTATATACATTTTTTTTTGTAAATACCATACTTAAATAGATAAATAACACGCAGACACTTGGTGGGAATCAAACCCACGACCCATCGGTTAGCGGACAGGGTCACTAACCACTAGACCAACGGGCCCGTGCCATTCTTCTGGCGTATATCTCCGTAAGACGGAATTAAATAACTTCTGGAATCATAAAATGACCGGTTTTCCACCCACTTTCAGTAGTTGTAATTCTGTCATCTGGTGCCTTGTTGTTCTTAAGCTGTTTCAGAACCATTCTAATCTCGTACAGGCTAGCGGATGACCCCGGTGTGGTATCGGGTTAGTTTGGCTCTGGTGTCCTGAAATGTTCTGGAAATGGTTTTCCGTGTCGAGGTGTATAACTGTCCATAAAACTTCTTGAGCTCTCTCAATATTTCCGGTTTAGATGAGATAGCACTACCATCTTCGATCTTCAGCTTGGTCATTCGGCTTTACTTAATATATTAATTCTTTGCAAACACTTGAGAGCCTTCGTTTCGCTCAATTGTGTTCTTAATAGATGCCGTATTAATAGAAGGCAAGTTGTGTAAGAGCGATTCATAAATTCGTCTATTGGATTCGTCATATTAGCTGAAGATTGCAGTCTTATCCCAATCCGGTTTTCCATTAATTTAATAATAATAATAATAATAAATAATAAAAAAAAAAAAAAAAAAAAAAAAAAGTGTCAACGTCAAGGACGAAAAATAATTTCCAATATATAATATTTAGTTTTATATACTTATTTTTGGATAAGAATCAATTTATAGTGTGTTATTAACAGAATATAATTTATAGCAATAGACATTTACCAACTACGTATATAATCAACAAAACCTATAATATTTGGAAATGATTTCACACGGATTTGAAAATGACAACCATGACAGCTAAATTTTTACGACAGAAAAATCAATAAAAACTACAATAATACAGGATTATACGTAATGCAAGTTATATATTGGGAAGAGTTGCTATTATGAATGTTGACCCGCAGTAAGGCACACCTAAGACCCCCGGATTCGTCGCCCCACTCCGCCTCGCAGCCACCGGGCCCCAGCATAGATGGTTCGCTGGCTGCAGTTGCGTCGAGCGAGAGCGACGAATATTTCTCGCCGCCGACGTCGCCACCACCTGTACGTCGGCGGAGAGGCCGGCCGCCACGGGAACTAGGACTTTTGGAGCAACCGGCTCCGAACAGGGTCCTCGCCCCTGGTGGTGTAGTGCGGCGCATGAGATGGACGTTATCGATCAATGAGAACGTCATGCGCGCCTACTACAAGGCAACAGAGGGAGGAACTAACCTCACCGCGTACCGTGACCGGATGCTGTCTCTGTTTCAGGCGCTTGAGCCAGCAGTCAACGTCTCGGCGCAACGACTTTCTGATCAAGTGCGGGCCATCCAACGTGGTCACATGTTGGATGACGCTGTGCTTGATCGGCTACGCTCGGAGGTGCAAGGTAGCCGTGTCTTCCCATGTATACCGTCGTCGCAAGCTGTGGCCCCAGCGGTGAACACCGCACCCGCGCCACGGCCCGCAGCTAATAGCGACGATGATAGGGACGACATGACTACCGACGTAAGTACCAACGTAAGTTCCCAGTTGAGGAGTACTTTGGAGGATGTTGTTCGTGAGTATCGGACCATGCCGCAAAGCCTTAGACCTCGCTTGCCCCGTTTGCCTATGCACAAACGTAATAGAGCGCTTGTGTGTGCCTTAGATTCACTACTGTCAAGTTATTTTGACAGTAGTGAAGACCTCGCCGATGCCCACGCTCTCCTGTACTGTGCAGCCATAACGGCATGTCGCGTAGCTCGCGTCAAGTTTCCTGACGCAGCTACGCGACCGAAACCTGCTGTACCGGCTTGGCAGTGCAGGATAGAGCGTCGCATTGGCGAGGCTAGGGTACTCATAGGCAAGCTTACCTGCTTCAGGGAGGGCAATATGCGCCCTAGAGTGATGCGCTTTGTGAGGCGCGCGTTCTCGGGGACCGGCATCGATCCCCGGGAATACCTTTCGCGTGTCACAGAGCGCATCGACTTTCTGAAGCAGAAAGTTTGTGCATGGGCGAACCGGATACGCAGGTATAGGGCGCGTGTGGACCGATACTCTCAGAACAACATGTTCCAAAGGGATCAAAGGTGGGTATATAGATCCTGGGAGCGACCTAGCCAGATAGTTGGTGAGGTGCAGCGGCCGGATGATGACGCCATGATTAGGTTCTGGCGCAACATCTGGTCGGTGCCCGTCACTCATTCCGAGGGTGATTGGATCGGGGATGTTGAGGAAGTATGCGAGCCATTGCCAGAAATGGGGCCCATCACCATCGGGCCCCAAGATGTAGCAGATGCAGTCCGTCCTTTGCCTAATTGGAAGGCACCCGGACCAGACGGATTGCATAATTTCTGGCTCAAGTGTATACGTAGCTCGCATATTTGCTTGGCATCTCTGTTCCAATCGGCCTTGGAATCTGGGTCGCTGCCAGAATTTATGACTACTGGAATAACCCACCTGCTCCATAAGACCGATAGTACCACGAACCCAAAGAACTATAGGCCGATAACGTGTCTGCCTACAGTTTATAAAACTCTTACATCCATTCTGAGAGCAAAAATCTACAGGCATGTTGAGGACAACTCCATCATGTCTTCGTCTCAGAATGGATGTAGGAGTGGGGCTCGTGGTACTAAGGAGCTACTCCTCATTGATATGGCCATCTGCCAGCAGGCTCGCCGGAACCGTAAGGATCTGTCGACATGTTGGATAGATTATAAGAAGGCCTTCGACTCTGTGCCTCATACATGGCTTATGAGGGTGCTAGAGTTGTATAAAGTTAATACAACTCTGCGCACCTTCCTGGCGTCATGTATGAGGCAGTGGAGAACAGTCCTTCTCTATCCAGGATCTCGACAGACCCTTGGAAACGGTGATCCAATAAGGATAGAACGGGGCATCTTCCAGGGTGATAGTCTGAGTCCTTTGTGGTTTTGTCTGGCCCTGAACCCTTTAAGCACTCTCTTAAAGAGTTCAGGGCTAGGTTGTCGGTTGCGGAGAGGTGGTCAGGTCATATCTCACCTGCTTTACATGGATGACTTGAAATTGTTTGCCCCCACTGAGCTCCGACTGATGGGCTTACTGAAGGTCACAGAAACCTTCAGTAATTCTATCAGGATGGAGTTTGGTGTGGACAAATGTGCAGTTATGCATGTAAAGCGGGGGAGGATGGTTGAGTCTAGGAGCGTACAGCTGTCAGACTCCACCGACCTGAGGACACTCTCTGGAACCGAAACCTACAAATACTTGGGTATGTCACAGGCGTTGAACATCAATGAGACTGCCATGAAACAGTCGTTGCGGGAACGCTTCTTGGGCCGCCTGAGAAAAGTACTGAAAAGTCTTTTATCAGGCGGAAACAAGGTGCGAGCCTACAACGGCTGGGTCATGCCAGTCTTGATGTACTCCTTTGGCATACTCAAGTGGACCCAGACTGAACTAGACACCCTGGATAGAACAGTTCGTACACTGTTAACCACATATCGTATGCATCATCCTCGCTCATCAGTGATGAGGTTGTATATCCCACGGAAATGTGGTGGCCGAGGCTTTTTGAATGCCAAGGTCCTACATAACCGTGAGATATGTAACCTCAGGGAATACTTCCTCCACTGCAGCGGGGAGATGCATACGGATGTGGTTGCTGTGGACAATGGACTGACCCCTCTATCCTTAGCCAAAGGGAACTGGCGCAAGCCTGTGGTGCTCACTACTGGCGATCGCGAGGCGGTATGGCAAAGTAAGGAGCTACACGGGAGGTTCTACCGGGCTCTTCATGGGCCCGATGTAGACTTCACTGCTTCCGTGGCCTGGCTACGATTCGGTGACCTCTTTGGGGAAACCGAAGGTTTTGTCTGTGCAATTATGGACGAAGTGGTGATGACGAATAACTACCGGAGATATATCCTGCGGGATGGCACCATCGACATTTGTCGGGCATGTCATCGCCCTGGTGAATCCCTCAGGCATATTATCTCCGGTTGTTCGCGTCTCGCAAACGGTGAATACTTGCACAGACATAACCAAGTGGCCAGGATAATCCACCAGCAACTTGCTTTGAAATACCGCCTTGTAACGTCAGAGGTACCGTACTACAGGTATGCAGCAGAACCAGTTCTGGAGGATGGCCATATTACCTTATACTGGGATCGATCTATCATCACAGACAGGACTATTGTTGCCAATAAGCCTGATATTGTGCTGATAGATCGCACCGAGCGTCGTGCAATGATTGTAGACATCACTGTCCCCCATGATGAGAACCTCGTGAAGGCGGAAAAAGATAAACAATGTAAATATCTTGATCTTGCGCACGAGGTTGTCGACATGTGGGACATTGATGACGCAATCATTGTACCTATAGTCGTTTCCGCTCATGGCCTTATGGCCAAGAGCCTCGATAAACATCTCAAGAGGCTCTCGTTAGACGGCTGGATCAAGGGCCAGATACAGAAGGCAGTGCTATTGGAAACGGCACGCATTGTGAGGAAGTTCCTCTCTCTGGAGCCTTAACCACCGTCTGCTAGGACCCTGTTCCCGCAGCCGGTTGGAAGGTGTTTTTTATATTTTTAAATGTATTTGTGTTTTATATTTATATTTAAAAATGTAATTAATAGTTTAAAGAGTAAATAAATGGAATAATAATAAAATCTTGGGACAATCCACACACGGTCATCCGATCCCAAACTAGGCAGAGCCTGTACTATGGAAACCAGACAACTGATACTAATACTGATATACTTTTTTTTTGTAAATACATACTTAAATAGATAAACAACACCCAGACACTTGGCGGGAATCGAACCCACGAGTAATTAATGGGTTTTAATGGTTGTATCGAGAGCTTCTGAAGCTTTTTGTGGCGTAGGGTCCTAAAAAGTTTGGATCCTACTGCGTGGACAGTTTACATCAACCAATGGTTTAAGTCATCCGCAGTTATGCATTATATGTTGGGCTAGACGATTGTGTATTCGGGGTTCAGGTTTAAAGTGGATCCCGGTCGAAGCGTGGACTTCATTAGACGAGACCTTTAAGCTTGACATTGATATTCGAAGTCCCTCTTACAATACGGTAATCGCCACCAGTTTAAACCTTACCGATCACGGAGACATCATTGAATATGTGCTTCTTGTTCGTTTTGATGAAGTTGATCTCATTTTTGGTTGAACCATTGGGGCTTATTCACGTCCACTTCCTAGACGACCGCTTCTTGAAAAAGTTTCATCGCATTGAGTCCTTCCTTCTCTATGAATTGGACCAGCCTCTGGCTCCTTTTGGTCCCGCCACTCATACTCATACGACCCCACTCCCAACTCATCGCCATTCCACGTGCGCACCTTCACGTTGAAGTCCCCCCCATAACAACGATGATTTATGCTTGTGATATCTCCTCAAACAAAGCCTCTATTTCCTCGTCAGGGTGTGCCGATACCGAGCGGTTATTCTGAGTATAACCGTTTAAGGTTATACTCAGAATATGTTTATGCTACCCTGCTCGACACACTATCGACTTTTAAGACTTTGTTAATTAGCGACTTACGGACGAGAAACCCAACACCAACCTGGTATTTTCAGTCTCCTTCTCGGAAGAAGAGCATATTGCCGCAATCAAGGGTTATCGTACATCGCCAAACTTTGGTGGGGGCTATAGCGGTCATCTTCAAAAAAGGGGTATATAGATACATAGATACATAACCCACGCCCACGACCCATTGCCCTAGACCAATGGCCTGTCCAATATGACCCCCCCAAAAACTTTGCCTGCGACCGCGCCTGGGTGCAAAGAGCTCCTCCGTACCTTGCCCTGGCTACCCAAAAAGTTGTGGGTTCGAGTCCCTATTAAGACAAACATTAGTGTATCTTATGTCTGGGTGTTATAATTAAATATTAGCGTACCTATGTATTTATAATAAAAGTTATATACTTACTTCCGTGATATAACTATCGATTAGAGCAATTTAAAAAACCACAACATTTCCGCAGGTTACTTAAAAGATAGAGTACCTACTTACTAAGACAATACGTCAGCCGAAAATCCGAGTCAGCAGGAATACTTACCTAATGTTACAGAAAAATGTACTGCCATACCTGTATATATTACTGATATTTTTTGGGAAATAAATGTTGCACCTGCACTGTATAATAGGGTGAGCAATTATAGCACTCCAGCCTCAGGGAGAGGGGAACGATGAGCTCAAAGGGCACCTCAGAGGGGTGTCGCGTTGGCTTGGGCGGTCGCTAACCTTCGGAGTAGCTGGACGTTCGGGGTGTGGGCCCTTTGAACGTCCATTGAGTACGGCGGTGACTCCGAGGAGGACGGCGGCGGGGCTGCGACCCCCGTCCCCGTGAGCACCGTGATAGGTTCCCGGGGGGCTACAATGCGCCCCCCGGCGGCGGGCTCAAAAGCAAGGCACTGAGGGGCCCTTGGTGCAGATCCCACCGGAGAGCCCTGGGGTCTCCCCTCTCATGTGCCGATGCGACAGCCAAGGGGGTTTTAGTGGGTAAAAATCCCACATACCCCGGTCGAGCCCCACAGCTCCCGGGGATCTTTGGAAAAAAAAGGGCGGTCGCTAAAGATTAGTTCTACCACTGGATTACAGCGCGCCCCCATTGCGAAGATCCGGCAAGAATAACAGTCGTAGGACCGTCATTGGGTCTAAGAGGACATGCCGCAGACGGTGACAGTGGTATGAAGACGTGTGAAGTGGATGTACAAGGGACCGTCCAGGTAGGTACCACCGCAGTGTCAGATATTCTGCCACCAAGCAGCAGTGTGTAATCATTGCTGTGGGTCGCGCGTGAAGGAATTACCGGACAAAAAGACTTAATATCTAATGTCTTAAGGGTTGGCAACGCGCTAGTGATTCTTCTGGTGTTGTTAGCGTCTTTAGGCTCCGGTGACTGCTTACCATCAGGCGGGCCACCACCTACCACCCTGGTAGTATAAAATAAAAGTCTAACCTATGTACTTGATCGCCCCGGTAGCCGCGAGGTTCTGGGTTCGATTACCAATTTGGGCATAGTATAAAAAAAATACCAGCCCTTGTTTATGTCCCACTGCTGGGCACGGGCCTCCCCTCAAGATGTGGGGGCTTAGGCCGTAGTCCACCACGTTGGCCAAGTGCGGGTCAGCGGACTTCACACGTCATTCGAAAGCTAGGCTTTCTCAGACATGCAGGTTTCCTCAAGATGTTTTCTGTCACCGAAAGCTAGTAACCATCGCACAAAGACTCGCACATGATTAATTAAAGAAATCAGAGGTGCAAGCCGGGGTTCGAACCTGGCGCACCTTTTTTCCAAGACAAGTGCTCGGTCACTGAGCTGTTACTGCTAATAGGCATAGTATTACCACAGTATATAAATTACTAACTTTTTTATTACGGCCAGTTATGCAATATCAATGAGTAATAAGAACCCGGTAAATCGTGTTTCTACCTTAGAGTTAGTGAGTTAGTCTTTATTTTATTAGCTGTAAGAGCCCTCCTTTGACCCTTTACCAGATATAGAAGTATGTATTTTCTCTTGTTTTGTCAGTTATGGAAAGTAATACTGTTTTTTTTTAAAATATGAATAGCAAAGATTTGTCTCGACAGTAGTGATACTTACTTTAATTTCACAGATAATAAACTTGGGTAATTTGTTTCTTTTTTCAATCCAACGTTTACCATTGCTAGAGGTACTGGTGTATTTCTGTATTATTTATTAAAACTTAGTATCCGGCTAACTAGGTCATTCGCTTGGTGGCTTGAGACATTCGTTTTAAAGTTTATTCAAATAGTAGGTACTTTAAAATAGAGTCAGTTGTCTGGTTTCCATAGTTCTGGCTCTGCCTAGTTTGGGATGATATGACCGTGTGTGGATTGTCCCAGAATATTATATAAATATATATCCAATAATTTGCACAGCAATAATAATAATATCAGTACCCGTGGGGTGCCGGGTTAGAATTGCATCCCCCCATCTCCTCTCGTTGGGTGTCGTAAGAGGCGACTAAGCGAGAACAGGAAGACGGGCAGCAGCGTCTTTCTTTTGAATTTATCTTCCACCTATACTGCGATCCCCAAGCCGCCTGCCAAGCGTGGGGATTATGGCAACCCCTCCCTTCCAAGGTTGTTCAGCAGTAGACGTTTTGGTTGCTAATGATAATGAATAATATCTTGGGACAGAGCCTGTACTATGGTAACCAGACTACTGATACTAATAATATACTTTTAGCTGTAAATATATACTTATATAGATAAATAACACCGAGACACTTGGTGGGAATCGAACCATCGACCTATTGGGTACAGCCAGAGCGTCTGACCACTAAACCAATGCACCCATCGGGCAACGTTTACATACAGCTGTTTTAAGGCAGAGTATAATATATTGTGGTGGTACGTACCTACCTTCCATGTCGATCACAGTCTCTTGCGCAAGGGACCAAGTGTAGTAGGTAGGTATTTAGGTACTATAAGTATAAATAAAATACAGGATGTATCGTGTCGGATGTTTTTATTCTGTTCTAAATTAATTGACTAAAATGTACTAACAAATAAATTATGTATACCAGGATATATTACATATACTCGGCACACAATATAATGGGTACCTAAGTATTTAGATTTTCGTACCTCTGTTATTTATCTTTGTCAAAAAAAAAACTTTTTTTTTCCTCGTCTTATGCCTCGAGGTTAAGGCTGCCTGTCCACCGGAGCGGAGCGAGGCAGCGGAGCGGAGAAACGAGAAATATTAACCAATAAGATTGCATTAAGATTTTGGAGCGGAGTTTTTGTGCAATCTTATTGGTTAATATTTCTCCGTTTCTCCGCTCCGCTGCCTCGCTCCGCTCCGGTGGACAGGCAGCCTTAGTGGCGGCAATCATAAGGTCCTGGGATCTATTTGAAAGCCTTGCAAAATTTTATAGACTTTTCTGGCTGAAAATGGTTAGTAGCAGTACAAGATTTGGGACATAACTTCTTAGATGCCCATTTGGGTATGCGAAAATAGCTATACCAATATTTGTAGTGATCTAGTGGCAATAAACAGCTAACTAGCCATTTTAACTAATATTTTCTAACACTAAAATAACATACAATTAAAATAATTTTGGATAATGTAAATGATATGTTACCTAATAATTATCTAATAGGCAAGTATATTAACAGGTACACAATTTTGACATTTAACTTAATTAAACCTATTTAATATTGATTCAAATAATGTGGACAAAAATTGACAGTAATAATTGTAAAATTACAATCAATACAGATCTTTTAGAATATTTTTCAGTACCTACTTACAGTTTCGACACAAAGAATATTATGTTGTAGGAATAAAGGAATTATAGCATAATGTACACGAGCATACTATACACAGTTTTTCTTCAATATTAGCTGACTATTCATACAATAAAAAGGTCCTATTGGGACGACATAAAGCTAATACCTACACTAAAAATCAAATATTTATACATTCTTATCGTAGAAGCCAGTTAGCTGTTTAGAGCCAGTCACATATTAATACAAACTTATATAAGTATATAAATTTGCGTAAAAATTATCTATTCTGTATCAGCTCCACAAGATTTCACGCGATAAATACCTATAGTAACAGTTCAACACTCTGTGTGGAAAGGAACATCAGATATTAGTTTTAAATCGTTTGAGAAATAAATTTTATAAGTTACTCAAAATAACAGTACTTTTCATTCACTAAGAATGTTATAAAGTAATTCCCGGTTTACGCTAGGGCAAAATTTAGCTTCATTGTGGAGAACTTACATAAAAATTGTAGCATTGATCATAAAGTATATTTAATTAAGAAAAACATACCTAGTGTCTTAAGTTAGTGTACCAAATGAATTCAATTTAGTGCAGCGGAACAATTCAATAATGTGATTTATTTACAAAGCCAAAGAAATTTAAAAAATAACACTAGAAAATATATAGGTATCTAGAGAGAGACGTGATGCATAGCCTGCTCAATAAATTTTCTAACATAAACCACTTCTTGACCTCGATCTCACCTACACACAGCCTTGGAAGGAGGCGCACTAGCTTATAATAACACAAGGAATGAACTCTATGTCAAAGATATATCTGTACCAGCAACTTAATGGACGAACGATGGCCCCTCAATCACTAGCACAGTGACTTCTCATAGAGTACTGGCAATCTTACTCACCGTAGAGAAAACACTCGAAGGTGTCTTAATTTGGTTGCGCTCATCTACAAGTTTCCTTTAAGTGTGTTACTGCCTGTTTGTGTGTATTACTTCGTTTTTAAGTGTGATACTGCCCCTGAGTGTGTTCATGCCCCTTGAGTGTGTTACTACCTATTTGGGCGCATTACTGCTCCTTTGAGTGTGTTACTACCTCTTTCAGCGTGTTACTGCCCTTTGAGTGTGTTAGTGCCCCTTTTTTTAATTTAATTTATTTATTAAAAAGGTACACCAACAGAAAGTATATCGTAACTTACAATATCAAATAATGGTTAGCTGTTTTTGTGCTGATACAAATTCCACTTAAAGGCGTACACAACATTGCCAAAACACTAGTCAACATAACATTTCATTACAATCGATAATAATTATTATATGAATTCCATACATTATAACTTCCGGAATGTCAAAAAAATTTAATAAAACCTTGACTGAATTATACAAATCAATAAATCGTAATACGTTCTGACTATATATTATAATATAATATTAACATAACATTAACAATTAACTTGTATGAATTAATGTGAATTATTAAATTAAATTAAAAATTTAGAGCTACCCACATTGTTTCTATCATAATTTTAAAATTTTAAAATTTTATATTTTATCTTTATATCCTGTACTTTTGTTACTGAAAGACTCTCCTATGGTATTCCTATAGCAATGCAGAGACATATTGTTTATATCGATGCTGTGATCTGTACAGACTAGTGAATTATATTCCCTACACATTCTTATAATGGGAGAGTTCAATCCTATGTTGGTTTTACTACGAGGAATGTGCAGAGTCCTGGTAATTGGATACCTAGGGGGTTTGTGAGGTACTGAATAGGCTACACGTTCCGTAAGATCACAGCACTTCGTTGGACCATTTATAATTTTATATAGGAACACGAGATCATGCATACGGCGACGTTTGTGCAATGTTTGCATATTAAAGAAGTTCAACCGTTGATCGTAAGGACAACGGTGACTAATACCCTGAGATACAAAGGCTAACCCTCTGGTGAAGGCTCTTTGGATATTCTCGATTCTTTGTGAGTCCACAACGTAGAATGGGTTCCATGCAACACTAGCATATTCTAAGCGACTACGCACTAACGCATTATACAAAATAATTCTGGTTTCTGCCCTCTTAAAACCTAGGGTGTTACGCTTAACAAAACCCAGCATTTTAGCAGATTTTTTTACTACTGAGTCAATATGAGCTTTAAAGTTTAATGCAGCGTCCACTGTAACACCCAAGTCACAAGTATCTTTTACTTGTGTCAATATACTGTTGCATAGTTCATATGAAGAGGCGGATGGGGATTTCTTCCTAGAAAATTTAACGTGGTAACATTTTAGCACATTAAGCGTCATTGCGTTTTCCTGACACCAACTCTCAATTCCTCTGATGTCACTTTGCACAAGTGTGATGTCTTCTGGACTCTTGATTATTTTATATAGTTTTAAATCATCGGCAAACATAAGTGCCTCACAATGCTGAATGTGATGAGTGATATCATTAATATAAAGTGAAAATAGTACAGGACCAAGATGAGAGCCTTGGGGAACACCCGAGCGCGCAATATAGTTGCAAGACATGTAGCCACCCACAGAAACTGCTTGGGAGCGACTACTTATATAGGAAGCGAACCAACTTAACAAAGAACCTTGGACACCCGAGTGATGAAGTTTAGCTAGCAGTTGTGGGTGATTTACCTTGTCGAAGGCACTACTAAAATCTGTATATATAGCGTCCACTTCACAACCCCCGTCCAAAGCTCTTGAAATGTCGCTTACATATCTGACTAAGTTGGTCTGAGTCGACCTACCCGCTCTGAAACCGTGCTGATTGGAGCAAAGCATTTTTTCAAGATGATTAGTAATATAGGGACAGACCAGACATTCGAAGAGTTTAGAAAAGCAAGAAAGGATAGAGATAGGTCTGTAGTTTTTAACATCAGTTGGGTCACCCTTTTTTAGCACGGGAACAATTCTTGCGGTTTTCCATTCCTCAGGAAAGACACCCTTTTCTATTGAGCGATTATATAGGAGACAAAGCGGTACAGCGAGAGCTGTGGCACATCTTTTAATGAAAATAGGTGGAATAAGGTCCAGACCAGCACCCTTGGACTCGTCCATCCTATTAATTCCAGCAAGCACTTCCTGTACAGAGAAGCATAAGTCACTCAATATATTAAACGATTCTATACCATTCATTGTTGCACCACACGTTGCATCGGTAAAAGTCGAGGCAAAATGAGAGGCAAACAGGTCAACAACATCATCACCCTTATCCGCTACAACACTATTTAGATGCATACATGACGGTATAGTGGTTGTATTACTGCGCTTTGTTTTAATGTAATTCCAGAACTCTTTAGGATTTTTGGTAATACTCATTTCAATTCTGCTTTTATAATTAGTATAGAGCGTATTTATTAATACGTGGCTTCTATCTCGTAAAATATCATAACTGAGTTTATCACGTGGATTCTTATTTTTGCGAAACTTTTGTCTATATTTCTCCTTTTCAGCTAACATTTTGATAAGCGCATTAGAAAACCAGGG
The DNA here is from genome assembly GCA_911728495.1 of Furcula furcula. Lineage (NCBI taxonomy): Eukaryota > Metazoa > Arthropoda > Insecta > Lepidoptera > Notodontidae > Furcula > Furcula furcula. The sequence continues at coordinate 12,315,757 of OU452258.1, forward strand.
CGGATACTTCGACCTGTAAGACTTTCTTTTGGATATATGTTTGTCAATCACTTGTCGCAGCTTCACGTAGAATAACGAGACTGATTCATTAATATCGTCGCATTGCATAATCTCAGTATTCCAGTCAATAGACTCTAGTTCCGAATTAATTAATTCGTAATCGCCTTTGTAGAAGTTCGGACCGTCACAAGTCTTGGGACGCAGGTATTTTATACTTGTATTTGTCATGGAAACTACTAGTGGCGGGTGATATGGATCAATTTTACTTAAAATATCTACAGCATTATTAGTTTCTAAATTTTTTAAATTGCTTATTATCAGGTCCAAAAAACGATTATCAACATTCGGTATCATATTAAATTGATTTAAATTATGGATAGCTAAAAAGTCAGTCAGTAAAAAGCCTAATGGATTATTATAATTAGTAGGAACTAAATTACTAGCAGCGGCCTGATTTAACCATTGGATAGAACCTAGATTAAAATCTCCTAAAATTATTACACCATTCATATTATTTCTGACATGATTTACACTATCCAAAAATTCGGACAAGGAGTCACTCTTTACAGGTGGCGGCAAATACGCGACACATATGGCGATTTTTCTTCTAATGTTGTTTATATTAAGTTGTATCGTAACCCAAAGGTCCTCATTACTGCTTTCCCAGCTGTAATTTTTAACCGATGATATGTCCCGTGAGACCGCTAACATGACTCCCCCTCCGTCCTTTTTGGAATTATTAAGACACACTCTATCTCGCCGGTAGACTATATATCTTGAATCAACTATTTCACGGTCAAATATATTAGAGTTAAGCCATGTTTCCGTAAATGCTATTATTTTATAACTATTAGAGAGGATGTTGCTGTACACGTCATTGGTTTTAGTTCGCAATCCTCTGACGTTTTGATAGTATAATAAATCAAGCATTATTAACAGCAAAAACACCAAAACATTGACTGGATGGAGATAGTGTGCGACCTTTTAACACCTACTTATTGTTATTATTTTTGATGGCTGACAAATTATCCAAGTTACGGACCAAAATGGCTGGACTGAGTTCATCCTTCCGAATAAAAATGCGGCCATTGCGTATCCACACAAACTTAAAACTCAGTTCTTTGGCGACCTTTCTTGCAGCAGCGTGTAATTTTTTATTTGAGGGACACAGATGCTCGGATACAAACACTGGAGCCCGATCCCCCCCAATACCAAGATGCTGAGTACTTAATTTATCCTTAGGTTGTTTTCTATTGAATTTGCCGACCGCAGCAAGAAGACTGTCTCTTAAACGAGGTGTACGAAGCTTGATTATGACTGATCGAGGTCTACTATTGTCTTTATTTAATTTCGCGACTCTTGTCGCCTGCAGAATATCATTATCTTGTAGCGGTTCTCCAACAGTTTTGGCCAGCTGTATTACAGTGTTGATAATATTTTCCGTCTTATGCTCAGGTATACCGTTAATTTCTAGGTTACTTTCACGCATTGTTTGTTCCATAAGACAAAGCCGCGTTTCCTGATCCTTGGTTGCAGAAAGCAGATGTTCATTATCTTTCCGTAAAGTTTTTATTATAGCCTCTTTTTCTTCAAGATTGGTTTTAAGTAGCTCAAATTGCGTGTTAAAAAAAGAAATTGCGTTTTGAAAGTCAGCGATTTGCTGGTTCATGTTTTGTAGATGAACTGATACAAGTTCCTTTATCTTTATCTCGATGGTAGTAGACACCGCTTTTATGATTTGCTGTAGTTGGTCGTCGGATACAACTTGGGAACTCTGAGCTTTATTGTTACTGGTGACATTATGTTTTTTTCTAATAGTAATGTTACCGTCTGCGTCTGATGGTTCAAAACTGCATGGGTTGTCTGAATAGCTCCCTCTTATTGGGGTGTTCGCGTTACCCAATTTTGGTTCTCGACTACGGCATTCAGGACAGTTCCATGTAGATTTTTTTTCAGTGGTCATTGTATGATAAAAAATTTCTGTTACATTAGCGCAAAGAATATCATACTTCCGTTTGCATATAGCGCAGTTCAAGACACTGTCCTTACTTTGAATGATTTTACGACATCCCGCACAACTGTTACTGTTGGACGCCATGCTCGTTGGTGCTAAAGATATTAACTGAAATATTTATGTACCAAAAGGGAACTCTAGAAATTTCCCCAAAATTGGGTAAATAGTTTAGCGCTGACAACCCTAGTTTGCCGTTATCATTAATATTCACTCAACGGTTGTAGCATCTGTGCATCGATTGTACAGTTCACTCATTCACTCATGGTATCCTTGTCTATGAATCAAACAATAAAAACACAGCGTAACGGACGATTGGTGAAATGTTAATTTTGATTTTGTTTTAATGATCTAAATCGATTTAGTTCATATTACACCGCGTCAGTTAATGATAAGTGATATCGTCCTAGTTCCAGAAAACAGTTTTTAGTCGTGAGCACTGTGAAATACCACTTCCACTTTCAATGTTATGATGGAATGATCACAATGTGTAGTGTATAATTATTAAAAGGTAAAATTTAACTTTGATGACTTCACGAACACTAAGTTCACAGTGGCGGACGTAATAGCACTAGATATTGAAAACTTATGTCAATTACACAAGAAAACGAAATAATAACTCGTAATTATTATACAGCAGCTAGTGTTCTATGAAACGTATATGTGTGTTTTTTTTGAGTGTGTTACTACCTCTTTCAGCGTGTTACTGCCCTTTGAGTGTGTTAGTGCCCCTTTGAGTGTGTTACTGCCCTTTGAGTGTGTTACTGCCCTTTGAGTTTGTTACTGCCCTTTGAGTTTGTTACTACCCTTTGAGTGTGTTACTACCTCTTTCAGCGTGTTACTGCCCTTTGAGTGTGTTAGTGCCCCTTTGAGAGTGTTACTGCCCTTTGAGTGTGTTACTGCCCTTTGAGTTTGTTACTGCCCTTTGAGTTTGTTACTGCCCTTTGAGTGTGTTACTACCTCTTTCAGCGTGTTACTGCCCTTTGAGTGTGTTAGTGCTCCTTTGAGTGTGTTACTGCCCTTTGAGTGTGTTACTGCCCTTTGAGTGTGTTACTGCCCTTTGAGTTTGTTACTGCCCTTTGAGTTTGTTACTGCCCTTTGAGTGTGTTACTACCTCTTTCAGCGTGTTACTGCCCTTTGAGTGTGTTAGTGCCCCTTTGAGTGTGTTACTGCCCTTTGAGTTTGTTACTGCCCTTTGAGTTTGTTACTGCCCTTTGAGTTTGTTACTGCCCTTTGAGTGTGTTACTGCCCCCTTGAGTGTGTTGCTGCTCCAGTGCCTTAGGTAGTTTCCAATTGTTGGAGACTCTTGTGAGTTCTGAACTGAGTGTCCAGTCTCTCCACAGAGCTGATGACGGCTACTGAGAATCATGTTTTGACTCAGGGGTTTATTGCCAGGTTGATTAATTATTTCTTTCCGATATTTCGACGCTGTTGCAAGCGCCATGATCACGGGATAACTGTATGATGCGGGTGGGTGAAATAATAAATTAGGAACAGACAAATCTGTCTACCCCCCTTCCTCAGTCTTTTGCTAAGACTACTACTGGAACTCGAACTCGATTGGAAATCACGACAAAATACAATACAGTATCACTTTGTACTACCCAGTCCAAATATCGGATAGAAATAATTAATAATCTTGGCAGTAAACCCGTGAGTCAAAACATGATTGTCAATCACCATGAAAGTTTAAAACAGTGGCCACTGAGAAGGTTTCAGTGTGGTTCAGAACCCCGCATAATGCGGCCTCTGTCCCTGTGGAGATCGGGTCCCTTCCGAAGGTTTGGACTACGCTACCAAAAGAGAATGCATCCATTATTAGAGAGTATTCTTAACATCATCAAGCTACTTATATACGTAAAAGTTAAGATAAAATTATCTTGACATTTGTACCTACTATCTGTTATTATTACAGATAAGTTTAAATTATGTCAAGCTATCTGTTTAATTATGAAATTATCTTGGATAATTATTCGTATAAACAAAAAGGTGACGTCAGCGTAGTTTCCTGTTTTAAGGAAAATATATTTAGGTTTTAGAATCCGTTTTGTATTGTACTGTAAATTGGGTAAATGAGAAGGACTAAGTGAGGTGAATTGATTATAAGTGCCGTAATATTAGCGTATTTCTGGAGCTGTTTATTCAATATCCAGCTACTAGTGTAATCTTCCAAAAGTGGCATCGTATAGTGCTAGTATTAAAGTCGTTCTATTCCTATATGTTCCACACTCATTACCTACCTGTTTCTTTATTATACTACTAGCTCACCCGCGCAGCTCCGCCCTCGCTTTTATTACATTTTGCTCCCCCTTTTCTCCCTCCTCCCTAGATTAATCTCTATCCATATCTCTCTCTTATAAAAAAATCTAATTATATGCTCTTTCTCTTTTCTCTCTTTCCCCCTCCCGCTTCGGTTTCCGTCACACTCCCCCTCTTCCTCTCCCTGTTGTCCCCTCTCTGAACCCTCTCCCCTCTCACTTCTACGAACTTGCTCCTTCTCACTCCCCCCTTACTCCACCTAACTCCCCCGATCCCTCACCCCATCACCCCCTCCTCGAATCCCCTCTCCCTCTTTCTCCTCTCTTGCACCCTCCTCTCGTTCTATATATCCTCGTCAATCATGGTATCAGCGGCATTAAATATACTTTATGACCTATTCTCAGACCTCCCCGATATGCACACAAAATTTCATACAAATCGGGTCACCCATCTGTTTAATGACCTTGCCTTATGTTGCTTAACCTTAACCTAGCGGTATGAAATATACTGTATGACCTATTCTCAGACCTACCCGATATGCACACTTTCATACAAATCGGTTCACCCATCTATTTAATGACCTTACCTAACGTTGCTTAACCTTAACCTACCGGGATAAAAAGTCCTATGTCCGTTTCCTGGTTCTAAGCTACCTCCCCACCAATTTTCAGCTGAATCGGATAGGCCGTTCTTGAGTTATAAAAGTTCTATAGTGATTGTATGTCCAATTCCGCCGATAGATGGTGCTGTTCATAATGTAAATCACGCTAACATCGTAAATGACTGTCTAATGATATTCGATAATGAAAGTTCTTAGTGTTTCGCATCTTTTATTGTTGCGACTGTGATACAATACCTATACACTACCTGGACTTGGGGTGTTTCATTAAAATTTCATGAACTGGCTTATGAAATGTTATCTTTCCCTTGCCTATTTCTTTCCTAATCTAGTTTGGACTCGCTCGGGAATTACAGATTTTAACTTTTCAAAGATATGATGTCATATTGCTATCAGCAAAGTATTTAGAACAATACAGAAATCTAATGAAAATTTCCTGGGTGTACCGGAACGGCTTACCCCTTACAAAAATTGACCCTTCGCCACTGCCATATCTTATGCAAACTAAATGTCTGCTCAGTCCCTAGTGTATATAGCGTAATAATACATATCTTAATGATTAACTGATCAGTCTATAATTACCCTATTCACATACAAAGGAAATTACGTGGTAATATGTGCAAGTAATGTTTCACTGCTTAGCCCCTATGAAACATAGCGTGATGTTTTATATACCAATTTATACCCCTACTTCTACACAACACAACAGTGAAAGTCCTATCAAAATCCATCTACGGGTTTTCGAATGATGCCTGGACAAACAGAACGACAGACAGACAGACAGACAGACAGACAGACAGACAGACAGACAGACAGACAGACAGACAATAATTCCAAAAAAAATTGTTTTGGCCTCTATGTCGATAGTATAGTATCCCCACATAGAAATTTTGGAAAAATATTCAATGTACAGAAAAAGTGCTCTTTGAGTTTTATTATAGTATATATATGTTAGATTTTATTGATGCCTGAACCCATCTCAATACAAGAAGAATAGTCGTAGCATGATGAAAATTAGCGGCCTTATGGCTTTTAGTAACATTTCTTTTAAAAATAGTTATTTTACTCTAATTTCTTTGGCTTTGTAAAAATATTCTATTCTAACAAAACAAAATCGTAAGCACAGAATTTGACTACTCGTAAAACACAAACGTGATAATACTTAAGTCCTTTGAAGTTTATTAAGTTTAAAACATCGTCCGATATTATTAATTCTACATTAACACAAATTACACAAAAAATATTATTTATAAACAATGCTGAAAGCAATAGAAGTCCTGTCAGAAATATAAAAGCCATGTTAAGTTAATAGTCATTAATCCTATTTCTTTTTAATTCTAACAACGTATAAGTAAATCATTACCAACACGTGAACCGACCTTCGCTTTTACAAGATCTCTCGAACTAAATTTTTAAAATTAGTGCCTATTTTCTTTCTGTATATAGGTCAAAGACTGCTGTAGCCAGATTTTCTCTTACGCTTTCTCTAAGTGTAGGTACCAATTCAGTGTATTATATTCCGAAGAAAAGACAATTCAGTGTACCATATTCTGAAGGAAAGACAATTCAGTGTAACATATTCTGAAGAAAAGACAATTCAGTGTACCATATTCTGAAGGAAAGACAATTCAGTGTACCATATTCTGAAGAAAAGACAATTCATTGTACCATATTCTGAAGGAAAGACAATTCAGTGTACCATATTCTGAAGGAAAGACAATTCATTGTATCATATTCTGAAGGTAAGACACAATGCGTAACATTGTCACAGTGTGAAAGACTAAGTAGGTAGTGTAGGGAGAGAAATTACTGGACTCAAACGACTTATAATCTTATGCCTCAGAAGATGTACCTACAGCAGTGCAATACAACTGTCTGCCGCAGTGGGGTAGCTTGCCTTAGACGGGCCCTGTATCACAGTTTGTTGGCAGGTACAAATGAAGGTGCCTAAGAGTTTAAGTGAGATTGTGGATAACATTTCATGAATTTTGCTTACTGACGTTCGGGGCCTCTGTAACCCGGGGCTCCGTATCATTGGCGTGGCTGATACGGCGGTAGCTACGTCCCTGGTTCGCCGGCAGGTTCCTTGTCGAGTCAATAAGTTGCTTAATACGTTTTTTTATTATGCCTCGTTCTCAATTTCACCATTTACAGTCAGTGAATTTCCCAGTGGAATATAATGTTTATAAATTGGTGGTACCTACCTTGGCGGTGTCTTGCGTAAGGGTCCTACCACCCGTAAACTACCAAAATCTTAGTAAATGTGGTAATCAATCAATTGAGTTTTCGTACAAAATTTTTTATACATTTTATGTTTCTGACCACACCAATCTTTGATCCGCAATACTTTACTTACTCCCAACTTACATCCGACACGGCGAACCTCGAATCCAGTATCCTTAGTGCAAATTTTGATAATAAAAAAAAACACGGTGTATGTGAGGAACTCCTGCATACTAAGAGTGAGGCGTATACAATTATACATTTATCGAAATAGTTAAAAAACTGATATTTTAAATTAAAAAAAAAAAAACTGTTCCTGTTTCAACAACAGTCTGGAACCCGGAATATGTTCGTAACTCTTCTAACCTAAAACAATTGAAAGAGATAGCACCTAGCTGTTACCCTGTGTAACATAAACATACTGGTCTCTGGTCTTGTAGAATGGTTGGATCATACACGTTATTTTAGACTAGGTTTTTGGAACGTTTAATTATTGGAACGCATATTTTTGAAACTGATCGACACCGGGGTCCCATACATTTCTCACGCATGAAATGTATGGAAATAATTCACGGTGATGGAAAAAAGTTTACTATGAAAATTTGCACTGGGTATAGTGATAGATATACATATTTTTATTACCTATTACTTAGCAACACTAGGGTTTTTTTTAGACAAATCGTCAACAATTTCGCAGTACAATATATGTAGATAGTTCGACATCATGAAACATAGCAAAACATATGAAATTGTAAAATACTATAAATTAAATCTAATTTTTCATGTGCGTGTGTCATATTTTGTAATTGTCTATTTTATGATTTTATCTAGCGCGTTTACTTTTTATTAAGACCTATGCTAATTTATTGTTAGCATAGGAATTAAATAACTAAAATACAATAAATTCACAGAGGTATTATTATTGTACAAGACAGTTATTTACGGATAATACATACATAAGTATGTTATGTGTTTTTTATAAAAAATCTTAGATTTTATACGTCGTCCTCGGAGTAAAGCAGAGAAAACTAAATGTTTTGATTTCAATTATTCAATAACACACGCAAAATTGTTGACTAGAAATTAAATCACATTTTTTTTCTATAATTAATAAAAACCACATTCGTGTCAGACGATAATAAATGATTGGAACAACACAACGTGGTTATAACCAGCATGTTCTTAGGCACTGTTAGACATTAGACCGTAAGCAGTGAACTATTTTATAGTATTTACGTAAGCATTGAGTTTTATGTAGAGCACCTTACCATTTAAATGTAATATATATTTTCAAAAACTTCATACAAAGTAAATGATAAATTAATACCAACGAGCCAAACGTATTTTACGCAATATAATAAAGGTATTTTTTTATTAAAACCTCTGCATTCCTCCGCCAATAAAATAGTTTTTATCTTTAGTACGTATTAATTTAGGTACGTCCTGAATTGGTTTATAATCACAAAGAGTCACCACCATTTTTTTAAACAGAACTATCGACCTACACTACTCGATTCGATTTTGTTAAAATAATTATTTCGTAAGTTGAAGATATTTCTAACGATCGATATAATATATAAACTAGATAGACATTCACGAACAAAATTACATCTAAAATGTGGTCGCGGAGGTTGCAAACTTATCTGTGCTGGTGGCGGAAACGTGAACTAATGATTTAATAATGACTTGTAGTTTGACAGTTTCATATAGACAGTAGCGACACTCCTATCGGCAAAAATAAATTTGTCAGGATGTGGCTTGTCAAGAAATAGCGATACAAGGGCGCTATTTCTCGCTACCACTTTTTGAACCGTGACACCAAATCTAGTTTATATATTAAATCGATGTTTCTAACCATCAATAAAATAGCTTAATTTCTACACATTTCTATAACAAGAAATATGAAAAATCAACATTTACAAGTTTAACGACTAATATTTTTTGTATTCACAAAACGCAATGCTTACGTCACTTCGTGTGACTACCATGGTATTATAATGTAATTACAAAAGTGGCTAATAAACGTATCAAACGATTACAAAACGTTACACAGTCAATACTTGTACTATGTATGTCTACGCTTCTTAGGTAATATTCTCTCTTCAACTGGAAATATTACAAAGCTTGTTTGCCTATATTGGTGGAACAACTTTAGTCTCTTGTTTTTATGATAATACTGATTTTGTGGTTAAAAAAAATATTAAAAATCATGTTCACATCATGATGTAAAAGTTTTCTTGTCATTAATTTGCTCGCTTAAGACTAATCTTGAGTCATAGCAATTTTTTTTTAAATAATGCTTTTAACGCTTTGATTTTTTACAATTATTCCCAATAAAGTTCGTTCCAGTATAGAACAGCTGTAAAAACGTTTTAAATTTTCTAAAATTGTTAACAAATGCTGTCCCACCGATAGAAGGCTATAAATTAACGAAATAAATTACACATCATTGTTATATCAACTATCTGTAGCAATATCTAACAGTTTTCTTTTCAAAAAAGCATACATTGTGAACGCAACTTTTTCAAATCGGTTTAATAATTATTTAAGTACCTATATTCTCGAATATATCTTGACCTATTTGGATAAGTAAAATAAAGTTTCGTATAGCTGTTTTACCTTTTGTCAATTTGTAAGTTGGAGTGTTTTGCATAATGGGACCAGCTTTTTCCGAACGAATTCTAAGTACCTATGTAATTATATCAAAAGTAAATGGAAGGAGCTGTAACAATAAAGCTACAAAAAAGTTCACCAAATAGAAAAAGTCGCGTCCCTCTTAACATTATTAACCTAATATCATTGGTTTAACGGTTTTTAGTGTTCTTGGTCTGATGAGTCGACGCTCTCCGACTGTGCGAACTTCAGAAACACCTGCTCTAGTGTCGTTTGACTGAAACTGTACTCAACTATGTTAAGCTTTTCTTTCGCTGAAAACGAAAAAGAAGATAAGTAGGGATAGGTAGGATATCTCCTTTGGAGTCGCTGTTCGTTTTGGGTGTGGGCCCTAGAATTCCATCGAGTATGGCAGCGATTTTAGAGAATAGAACAACAAAGATGAACGTCGAAAAGCTGATTTGCCGCGGAGATACTATAAACTCGTAAGTATATCGGTAAAAGTTGTCTGGCGCAGCCGTCAGGGATATGAAATTTGTTAACTTCATGAGATCTAAATTCTTATTTTTATTAAAATCCCTAGAACGAAACATAACTCAATTACTGAATGACGTTCGGACGCAAAGAACAAAGATTCCAAGCAATCTCCTTTCCAAAAGTCTACCACAATCTTATTTAACCACTAAATTGCCACATATTGTTGAACATTTATTGACTTACCATCCTCAATCTGCTGGAAACACCTCGCGAGGCTGGAGACAGCGGACTGAGGCACTGAGAACACGAGGCGGTCCGCGAAGTTCTCTTCCAGCACTGCTGCTGGGAACAGCTGGCCAACTAGAGCTACAGCTGCTTCAGCGTTCGCGCCGCCACCGCCTGACTCCGTCCTGTTACCAAAGGCTTGCCTGAATATGGTCTAGGGTGGTAGGTCCCTTGCATTAGCGCCCAGGGTCTATTCTATACCACCAGCTCTTCTGGCAGTGTTAATGTAATCTAAACTATTACAAAATACTACTAGAACCCCCAGGTTGACTCCCAGATACCAATCACCGCAGTGTCAGATATACTACCGCTAAGCAGCAATGCGTAAACAAAGCTTTTTTCCGGTGTGAAAGGCACTGTAGCTAATATAGTTACCGGGCTCAAGAGAGTTAAAAATTGATACACATAACCATACAGCCGACCAACGAAGCCGTCTAGACAGGGCAATCGTGCAGGGTGTGAGGGGTGAGACGCGGGTAGGCGTGCCCATATTAGTTTGTACACTGTGCTAATATCCCGGTACCAAGAGGCCGTGTGCTCAGCTGGTTATAATAGCATATCTTAATATCCACCTGGCCGATACTACAGCGGCTAATCTTTCACAAGTTCAGCCATCAACGCGGGAGATATTATAGTGCATAAGTGCTTGCGTAGACACAAGTGTACTTTCCCTAACAATTCTGAATTCATGTAACATCTTACTTTATAGATAATCAGGTGATCGGTCTCCATTGTCCTAGCTAGCAATGTACGACTACATAGAATTATTGCTCCCCTAGGGATTCGTACCCTCGACCTTCAGTTCGCAAAGCAAGTGGTTTCCCACTGCACTACGGAGGCTACAATAGGCAGTTGCCTATAGGCTAGAGCTAGGCTAGGTGAAGACCTCGCTTAGCTAATCATTAAGTAGAACAACAAAACCATACCTATGATGTTGTAACCTCGGCGGAGGTGGCGTCTCAGCGACCAGGGGCGTGTGTATACTGGCGTCCACCGCTTCCGCTTCGCCTTCCGCTTCCGCTTCTGGGCCTACTGAGCCCCCGCGTGAACCACCTAAACAAATATAGAAATATTCGTCAAAAAGTCGTTTTAGAAGAAAATTTTACTAATGGTTTCCCAGCCAGGCGAGGCCTTCGATCAGAAGAAACCTAAGCGCGCATAAACATACACGATGTGTGTGAATTTTGCAATTGACTCTACAGTTGACTCTTATTAAATTTTACACTCGGTAATTTAAATCTGAATGAATAATGTCCTCCTGGCCGATACGACCACAGTGGCCAATCTTTCACAAGATCAGCCATCTACGCGGGAGTAGTGCACAAGCGCTTGCGTAGACACAAGTGCACTCTCTCTTCCTTTATACCTCTCACAATCCGAAGGGACGGAAGAACGATACGAACTGGGAAGATGTGGACCGACTTTTTACATGCCCATCCGACGCATGGATCATCTTACTTTACAGACAATCAGGTGATCGGCCTGCATTGTCCTAGCCAGTAAGTAACAACTACACATAGTTGTTGCACCCCGCAAGATTCGAACACACGACCTCCAATTTGCAAAGCAAGGTCGGTTTCTCACTGCACCACGGAGGCTACAAACTGAAGCTGAAGGAATAGTACCTTGCCAGTCAACACGCAATAATTTGAAGTCCGGGCTTCCCTATATACTCTCTATAATTTGAAGCATTTATCATGCACACCTACGGTCATGTTGATTGTTTACTTAAATGTGATATCAGCTAGTTTGCAGTTTGCATACCCGTCTTCCTTCAAACGTTAAAGTGTCATGTTAATGTTTAATTTGTGTTATCAAAATGAATTCAAGTAGGTACTTGTTTTTATTCTCGCCCTCCCTCTTGGTTATTTAAACTCCTGTTATTTTGAACTCTTGGTAATTTGTTTTTTTTCTCTAATCGCTATTAGACACTCATATATAATACTTATATATTGTATAAATACCTTCATCTGCCTCTCCTAATGATGGTGAATTTTCATTCGACCTTAGCGGTGATGGCGACATCGACTCTGACTCCATCACCTAAAATTCATAATTCATACTCTCAGATTAAGATTATTTATCACTTCTACAAAATGCTCTTAAGACTGACACATACATTTGATTTCTGGTTGCTTTGTCCAATCTTCATCTCTAGCGTGTACCCAGCTCCATACAAGTTTTTCAAATGTTGCGTTGAGCCAATGCATCTAAAATAGTCAAGAAATTAAGACCTATGACCTTTATCAAAGTTAAAGTAACAGAGGTACTTATGATCAAAACTTTACATACCTGAGGCCTCCTTTGACCATGATGCCGACTCTGGAACATAAGGCGTCAGCCTCTTCCATGGAATGTGTCGTTAAAATAGCACCTTTCTTGCCCTGTAAATAAAATAGATTTTATATAATCATTTTCTGTAGCACAACGCGCTTGCTGCGCGGGTCCATGCCGGTGGAGGGCTCGTCGAGCAGCACGACGCGCGGGCAGCCCACCATGGCGAGCGCGAACGTCTAGGTTACAGTTGTCTAGTCACCTGGAAGCTAGCCAGGATGGTGTCCCAGAGGAAGCGCTTGCTGCGCGGGTCCATGCCGGTGGAGGGCTCGTCGAGCAGCACGACGCGCGGGCAGCCCACCATGGCGAGCGCGAACGTCTAGGTTACAGTTGTCTAGTCACCTGGAAGCTAGCCAGGATGGTGTCCCAGAGGAAGCGCTTGCTGCGCGGGTCCATGCCGGTGGAGGGCTCGTCGAGCGGCACGACGCGCGGGCAGCCCACCATGGCGAGCGCGAACGTCTAGGTTACAGTTGTCTAGTCACCTGGAAGCTAGCCAGGATGGTGTCCCAGAGGAAGCGCTTGCTGCGCGGGTCCATGCCGGTGGAGGGCTCGTCGAGCGGCACGACGCGCGGGCAGCCCACCATGGCGAGCGCGAACGTCTAGGTTACAGTTGTCTAGTCACCTGGAAGCTAGCCAGGATGGTGTCCCAGAGGAAGCGCTTGCTGCGCGGGTCCATGCCGGTGGAGGGCTCGTCGAGCGGCACGACGCGCGGGCAGCCCACCATGGCGAGCGCGAACGTCTAGGTTACAGTTGTCTAGTCACCTGGAAGCTAGCCAGGATGGTGTCCCAGAGGAAGCGCTTGCTGCGCGGGTCCATGCCGGTGGAGGGCTCGTCGAGCGGCACGACGCGCGGGCAGCCCACCATGGCGAGCGCGAACGTCTAGGTTACAGTTGTCTAGTCACCTGGAAGCTAGCCAGGATGGTGTCCCAGAGGAAGCGCTTGCTGCGCGGGTCCATGCCGGTGGAGGGCTCGTCGAGCGGCACGACGCGCGGGCAGCCCACCATGGCGAGCGCGAACGTCTAGGTTACAGTTGTCTAGTCACCTGGAAGCTAGCCAGGATGGTGTCCCAGAGGAAGCGCTTGCTGCGCGGGTCCATGCCGGTGGAGGGCTCGTCGAGCAGCACGACGCGCGGGCAGCCCACCATGGCGAGCGCGAACGATAGTTTGCGCCGCGTACCACCCGAGCATTCGTCTGCACTCTTGTTTGCGTGTGCTGCGATTTGCAGTCCGTTCAAGTACGCATCCACTATCCTGCAGACATTGGTATAATTAAAGTTTGCATAATTGGACTCGGTTTAATAGATTAGACTGCTATTACGACCTCTATTGCTAAACAAAATAGTGCTGTACACCATTTTCCAGTCCCCACGGAGTAACAAAAATAATTTTAGGTATTTCAAAGTTTTCTTTGAGTAAAGACAGGTGATTGGCATACTATTATCGTTACTTATAAGATTATCTGATAGAATTATTCCCAAAAGAATCCACAAAAACGTGACATTCAACATTTAGACGGTCAGTGAACACATTTTCAACGATGTCCTCCCAAATTGTTGTATTACTTTTGAACCCTAAAACCTTCGCTTACCTGGGCGTGTCAGTCTTGCTGACGCCTCTGATGGCTGCGTAGCACTCAATGTGCTCACGAATGGTGACGTTCTTCCAGAGCGCGTCGTGTTGTGGACAATAGCCAAGCATCTGGAACGCCGACGTCTGAGAGTCGTCGATGTTCTGACTGCCCAGCATTACCTACGTTAGACAAAATATTATTATTTTAAAACCTTTCTTATTTTAGGATATGCTTGGTAGAGCTCTCATCGGCGCCTTTGGATAAGAGTGGCTAGAATTTAAAAGTTCCAGTCTAAACTGCCCTTGTGAGAGATTAGTCTCCCCAATTCTCCAAAAAATTACATTCAATAAAGCGACCTACTTACTGCTTTCTTTCTACCAGTTCCTGCCAGCCACCGTATACCTATAGTTTGTGGCATTGTAGAACGAGGCTACTATTATTATATTTTGTTATCATAATCAGCCCAAAAACGTGCACTGTTGACAAAGTCACAAAGATATCTCACTTAAGGCAGGCAAGACACAATGAACGGATTCCAAATGGTTTCGGATTCCAACTTGGAATCCTCCGGTCGTTCATGATTCGCACAATGTCGCCAGTCTACCTCAATTTCTAAATCTTTGGTCTACCTAGTGGCATGCCTACCTACCCTGCTTCGCTTGGTTCATCACCGAGAACATTTTATTTAGCGGTATTTTGAGCGATGTTGGTGACCCTGGTTGTTCCGCTGGTCTCTCAACAGTAACCAATCTAGTAGGTAGCCAAAGACAAGCAATACTCAATTCTAAATCCCATCCTATAATTCACAAATTACCGTGCCACAAGTCGGCCGCTCCTCAGCCGTGATGATCTTCATAGTTGTAGTCTTCCCCGCTCCATTGTGTCCTAACAGACCGAACACTTCTCCCCCCTCCACGGCCAGACTGAGTCTGGAGAGTCCCACGAATCGCGGCTTCACTCTCGAAGACTCGTCGGTCTGGTCAGACCAACACGAGTTGCTGCTACCAGTGCCACGAACTTTGTATTCTTTACGCAAATTCTGGAGCAAAGACATTAAACTCTGTAAAATGGCTTTATCTAAATACTTAAGTCTCCTGATACAGGTATCTTAGGGCACCTTTTTTTTTGTTTTCGCTCGCCAAGGACCTATGGGGGTCAAACGAGGTATGTGGGATTCTTAACCACTAAAACCCCCGCGGCGGGCGCATCGTCGCATGAGAAGGGAGATCTTGACTCCCCGGTGGGATATGCATCAGGAACTCTCAATGCCTTGCCTTTAAGCTAGCTGCTATGGGGCGCATTATAGCCCCCCGGGTATCTGACACGGTGCTCGAAGGGACGGGGGTCACAACCCACCGCCGTCCTCCTTGGAGTCGCCGCCAAGAGCCCACACCCAAAACGACTGCGAAGTTCTGAGGGCACCTAGCGACTTATACCTTTCTGTAAGTTACTGTACCTATACGTATAACAAAGTCGCTATCGGCACAATGAGTTTTTGGGCGGTTTTCACCACCATAATTTATGCACAGTTCCCATTTCTACAGAACAGCTATTTTGTATAGCATGATAACTTCTCCAGCTCCCTCCATTGCTGTTCATATTGGAACACACACAGCTATTTTTACTGCTGCTTGGCGGCATAATATCTAACTTGCGCTGAACGTACCTGGATACATAATAGCATACTATATATCTATACTACACAATGTCACTCACGGATAAAGCTAATACTCCTTTTTGAGTGGGCAATTATTAAGGAAGTTTAATAGACTCACGTGGACGACTAAAGGTGGAGCTTTATGACTAGGCTGGTGCAGTATCGCGGCTACTCTCCTCCTCTCCCTTCGCACGTCCTCGTCCTCCCCGGCCTCCCCACCTGCGTCCGCTTCAGGGTCGCATCCAACTTCGGATGACGAGCGCTTGCGCTTTATGGAAAAAAAGAGGTCACTGACTAAACTAAATTCGAGTCATAGTTCGATGCCATTTTCAAAACTTATGTGAATCGTAATATAACAACAACGGGCCTAAAAAGGCCACATTAAGCATTTCATCTAAAAGGAATTCGTATTCTGCATTCCCAACAGATCCTTCGCAATTCCTGTAATTTTCTTAAAATGGTCACACAATTTAGGTGAATCATTCTCAATTCATTTATTAGCACTAAATAGCCAGACTAATATTTGGTGGTAATGCTGCAATATGAATAAAAATTAAACCGTAACTTACTCATATTATGATTTACCGAAAGTTGCCTCTTTAGACCTCTGCATAATAACATGTGCAAAGGCTAAAAGCGATGGCACCACCGTATTTCCTGTTTCCCTTTTTTTCAAATTACAGCTTTATTTTTATTTGTATGTACGTCTTTAAAAAATATATTTTAATACCGTTTAGGTAATTACCTAATGTTCTGACGCATTAAAAGTTTGCAGACCGTGCAGGTGATTAAATTGGCATCATGTATAATAGCATAACTTACCGGGCATATCCTCCCGCCAGACTTAAGTCTGTCGGCGGCCAGTAGGGCGGCCCCACAGAGTGGCACATGGACCAGCATGGCCGCTATCAGCACCCACACCTCGGCGGTGAAGTAACTGCTAAGCGGTGGGTCTGTGCAGAGCCCGCGCAGGTTGCACGTCAGGTACACCCTACAATACGTTATTCCACGTCAGATACACTCTAGAAGACGTAATTGCACATCAGATACGCT
This sequence comes from Furcula furcula, assembly GCA_911728495.1. NCBI lineage: Eukaryota > Metazoa > Arthropoda > Insecta > Lepidoptera > Notodontidae > Furcula > Furcula furcula. The sequence goes on from OU452258.1 coordinate 12,332,857, forward strand.
TTTGAATACATAATTAGACGTCAGATACACCCTACAATACGTAATTGCAGGTCAGATACACTCTAGAATATGTAATTGCACGTCAGATACACCCTAAAATATGTTATTGCACGTGAAAACACACTAGAATCCCTAATTGTGTGTAAGTTACACCCTACAAGACGTAATTTTACGTCAGATACATCCTAAAATACGTAATTGCACGTCAGATACACCATGTAATAATGTTATTGTACGTCAGATACAACCCTAGAATACCTGGCCTCCGTGGGGCACTGAGAATCTTCTTTTTAAGTAAATTTCACGCGGAGCGACAGCTTTGTGTAGTTGTTCAGAAAGATGAGAGATTATCTACGAATCGGAAGGGGGAATTAAGAAAGGGATTTCGGAAGGGGATTCATTACGTACCTAGATTAAGTACGTATATTTGTAAATAAACTGTAAATATTAAGTTTCAATAAACTTTATACGTACCTGTCAACATAGTATATAATCGCGTACGGTATATACATCACGTCCAAGAAACTGAACACCAGGTGCAAGTAGAACGCAATGTCGTTACCTGAAAATGTTCAATGGTTAGTTCGTACGGAATTCATTAATGTTAGCATGTTTTACGAGTATGAGGAATTCAATCGGCTGGGGGTACGAGCTCGATCAAACTATCAGTTTTCTCGATACATTTCACACCAGCTCCCCTAGCGGTAACTATCGAAAACTAGTCAAATGTACGGGAGCAAACTGACGGTTTGATGGAGCTCGTAAGCTATCAGAACGTTTAGGCCTCCTGGTTACTACGAAACCAAATTTAGTGAACCCTTGCTGTCGACAAAGCGATGCCTCTCCTCTGACATAAAATCGATTTTATTGTGTTGGAATTAATACTAACAACAACTACGACAATTTTGTTTATTCTCGCGGGGGAAGGTGTATGTGCGAGCGATTCTTGTTCAGTAAAACCCCCGCGATTGTGGCCTTGCCACATGAAAGGAGAACCTGGATTCTCCGTTGGGATCTGCACCAAGATTTCCTCAGTCCCTTAAGCCTTTTAGCCACCGGGGAGCGCATTATAGCTCTCGGGTAACCTGTCACGGTGCTCACGGCGATGAGGGTCAGAACCCCACCGCCGCGCTCGATAGACGTCTAGCGACTGATCTAGTATAAGCTAAGTACTAGTCAGAAAAATTATCCTATGGATGTCCCGAAGATTTTTGTGATTTTAATGATTGTGCGAAGTAGGTTGTATAATAGATGATTGTATGATGGATTGTTGTGAGATGGATGGTTGTGAGATGGATGATTGTGATATTGATGGTTGTGCGAAGGACGACGTTAAACTACGAGCGATGCTATCAAACTCATACAAGACCTCCAGAATTTAAATTTACCCCATTTAAATGTGTTGAGAACCACCACCATTATGAACGGTATTACTCCAACCCAGGTGGTGATGTTCGGCATGATGCTCTGCGCGGAGTCCATCTTGTCGAACACGTATGACAAGCACGTGTTGAACAAAATGGCGGACGGACTGTACAGCAGCAGCAGACCGGAGAGCATGGCGATCGCCGAGCCGTTGGTCAAACTTGGAATGTCGTTGAGGATAACCTAGAAATAATGGTCACAAGGTTAGTAGAGCCAAATCTACAAAGCCTATAGAGCACTGACGCAGAGTAGCCAGCCTCCTGGTATTCTACAGGATATATTTTAGAGACTGTGCCCAGGAATTACATTTGATCCCACCATTACCCTTCTATCATCGGACGACGAGACGTGCAGCGTACGCTTATGTGGTAAACGTGCCTTCAGTTCAAAATAAGCGATTTGCGGCTTCATTTATAATAAGGACAGCTAAGGACTGGCACAGTTTGCGTCGGTTTTTCGTGGCTGTGTTCAAAACTAGAGTGAATAGACATTTGATAAGCTAGTGTGCTTTACTATCTTCGACTGCGTCTCAGCGTTCCATCAGGTGCGGTCAAGCACTAGATTATTTTAAATACAAACAAAAAATATATATTCATTTATATTTACAGTCTCCAACAAAATATATACTACCACATCACATAAAGTATGAGATTTAATAATAATTATATCAGAAAGGTATTCTTTAGAACAGCTTCCGTATCCAGAAATAAATAAAATGCCTAGTGCTAGCCGATGACCTGAGGGCAAGAAATTCTAGCTCATCTAGTAGGAGATAAGTCTCAAAATGCGTTAAAATCTTACCAACACGAGTACACCAGCGCTGGTGAGGATCATGATGAAGATCAGAATGGTGAAGTAGGTGAGGAAGTACATGCTCATGGAGAGACCATTCACTCGAAGTTGGTTCTTGGCTTTAATCTGTAATGCAAAATAACAAGATTTACCGCGCGTAATTTCTCTACTTATAGAAGAAGTTTTCTAGAGTTAATTTGAGACAAAATTGACGTCTACTTGATAGTAAGCAACAAGCCTTCATAGATATTGCAATGTTTAACACTGCTGCTTCGCGAGAGAACATCGGTGTGGGAACATACTGAAATGATATTTCTGGACAATCTCCAGCACACCCTCTAGAAGAAGAATTTTCAAGAAGGTAGACCTTTTTTTTTGTTGCTGAGAGTAATTAGCAATAGGAGGAAGTCTTTTAAAGGCTTTCCGATCTCCGTAAAGGTGGAAACCAGGTTGGGGTGGAATTTTACAGCACTGAAATCTTGCTGAAGGCTTTAGATGAAGGCCAGAATCTCCACAACGTCTTTCTTTGTGGAGATCCTGGGCAACCCGTTTGGACTTTACCACAGATACGTTAGTAATCCAATCAATAAGGAATACTCGGTGCTCGGTGGCAAATACTAAACCATGCTAAATTGGTGCTAAGTAATCATTCGCTAATCTTCACGCAAAGGCAAACATCTTTGTTGTCACTATGCCCGAAAAAAATATAAGAATAACCACTTACTTCCCGGTCATAAACGATGTCTACAGCAAGTGTGACGGGCACCAACGCGAAGATCATGCCCATGAAGATGGCGCACACCACGTTCCCCACGTTGAATTCTTCCTGCTGCTCCGTCTGTTGGAACGGGTGCGCCAGGACCTCGATTGGCTTGAAGCTCTCTAATATCCCCGACGTGGACATTAGAACCCTGGGATAAAAGGTTGGATTAAAATGTATTGTAGTATTTGTAGTGAAGAACAACCTTGATTGACTCCCCAGATTCTCTACTACGATTGTTACGGTCTATCGAATTGTTCATCCAAAATGTTTAGAATTCTGGGCACGTAGCCAAGTTGCCATTCTATAATACGAAACGTTACAGAATAGAAAACAAACGTATGAGAATGACATATTTCTTCACGTTATTTCACCATCGCAAAGAGATTGTCATTCCTATACATTTGTTTTCTATCCTCGAGCGTTCCGTATTGTAGAAAGACAATTTAACTAAGGGCTGTTGATTACGACATTATAATGAATCAGAAAGTGCACCGATATTCATGCAAAGGATAATGAAATACTACTAAAGTATCACAGTCCAAATTGTCAATTCAGTTGAGCTGTGGTATGTTGCCGAGCCGATTTGAACATAGAGAGAGTCTGAATTTACATTTAGCTAGAGAGAATAAAAAAGTTCAGAATAAAATGCATAAGAAAAGGGCTGATTACCTAGAAAAACTTACCTATAAACACTATTATCCAATAGATTGACGATAATAGGCAAACTATGAGTATAAGTACTGTTATAGTAGGCCATTATCTTCCCATACGGTATCAAACTGTCTCTTATGCTGTATGCACCAAAATTTTCCATATCCAGAAGGCTGGAGAAGTTTCCATCAAAGTCCACTATCGGATGTGCTCCCAGGATGTCTAAGGAATCTTTCAGATCAGCCAACTCTCTGAAGTTATCTTGTTCGCTGAAGACAGCTATTGGCGTCTTGTTGAAATAGGCGTTGGGGTCGAGTTTCAGTGGTTGCATCCGAAAGAAGACGATTTGACGAGATTTAACGTAAAGACCGAGGGCACAGGATACTGAAAAATAAAGTTTTATCTAAATGCAGGTGAAGCCTTTGTTCTAGGTCACATAAATTTACTGAGTTTGTATTCCGGAACTCTTTGAAATAATCTAGACGGGATGTCCCGTTTAATACGTGGCTCTATATACCACAATTGCTATCCCCTACCTCTGTTAAACGCTATCTACAAATTAGTAGGGTAGAAACCCTTAGACCTAGTATTTTCTATTAGCTCCTATTCGCCAAAGATTGGGAATATGTTAGCAAATGGTTAGTTGGGTCATCAACTTATTCCCAAAATTGCCCCAACGCTTTTAACATGCACTGCTACCAACAAAAATGCTGCAAGGTGGTATACTCCTTCAAAAGGATCAACAGTTTAAATTTTAAGCGTTTCATATAACGCTATTATATGTTAAAGAGAGAGAAAGCAGAGTATTGGCACCGCGGTTCAAACAGCAGCCATATGGAAGTTCCTCCATCATGCGGAAGTCAAATAACTTTACAATAGAGTTGAGTTGTACTACGATAAGAATGGTTGTCAGTACGATACAACTGATAAGACAGTCGCAGCACTGTGTTCGTGTCCTTGTCTTATTTCAGTGGTATCTTCAGTGGTAAGAATGGTTGCCAGTACCTCACAACGACTGATAGACAGTAGCGATGTGGTTCATCTCCTTGTCTGAATTCAGTGGTACCTCTGACCAGGGTCTTTTTGCTTCTGTTAAAAGCTACAAGGTGGTGGGTATCTTGTGCAAGCGACTATCTAGGTAGGTAAAATCACAGTGTCAGATATCGCAGCAGATTTGTTGGGTTTGAAGGCACTGTAGCTGGTAAAATAACCCGGCTTTACGAAAAACTACGAGCTCTACAGAAATTACGATTGGAAGTGCAGTGTAGCTTCTAAAGGCTGGCTTATCGCTTACCATCAGGTGAACGTCTTGCTGGTCTTGTCACAAAGTTGAATAAAAAAAACTTATGAGCTTTCATCCAAGGCTATATCAACACTTGTCTCAGTGGGATCATAACAACTTAGCTAGTTTTTTAACATTTCTTGGTTTTGTCCCACTGTTGGCCTTGGCCTCCCCTTAAGATGAAGGGGATTAGACACATAGTCCACCACGCTGACCACGTGCGGTGCGGGCTGGCGGACTTCACACACATTCAAAAGCTAATTAGGCTTTCTCAGACATATAGATTCCTCACGATGTTTTCCTTCACCGAAAGCTCGTAACAATCGCACAAAGACGACCCTAACTTTAGTAAGTCAGTGACCTTAACTTATATTGAATGAAAGAAAATCTTGAAGGTTATACTTACTGATAGGCATAAAGATCATGACGTATAGTTTGTAAGGGTCCCTGATCATTCTGACGGTTCTGATGTACACGAGTGCGCAGAACGTCCTCCAGCATGACGGATTAGTCTTCACCGTCTCGCCTAACGCGTCCACAGATATGGGGACTTCAGGAGCCACCTGAACAGGGACGAAGATCATAAGACTTGATTTTACTTGACTTGACTTGATTTTTGACTTGATTTTATTTATGAAGACTTGATTTTCCCGTCCCCCTTTTAATCATCGGACATTCAGATTCACAGTGAGTATCACATTGTGGCAGTTATTACTATTGATTACGCACTTACTTTTGGCCATATTTTAAATGGCTATTACTTAATGGTCTGCTGGGGTGAAGCAATGAGTATGACGTCTCCCAGGGGACTACAATGGGTCCCCTAGCGATAAGTTCAAAGGCTAGGCACTGAGGGATACCTGGTGCAAAGTCCACTGGATAGCTCAGGCCCCGCGGCTTTCTTCGGAGTCGCTGGACGTCCGGGGTATGGGCCCAAGGACGTCCATTGAGTACGGCGGCGACTCCGAGGAGGAAGGCGGCGGGGTTGCGACCCCCGTCCCCGTGAGCACGGTGTCAGACTCCCGGGGGGCTACAATGCGCCCCCCGGCGGCAGACTCAAAGGCAAGGCACTGAAGAACCCCGGTGCAGATCCCACTGGAGAGACCTGGGTCCCCTCTCATGAGCCAATGCGACAGCCGCGGGGGTTTTAGTAGGTAAGAATCCCACATACCCCGGTCGAGCCCCACAGCTCCCGGGGATCTTTTGAAGATTTCCCCCGCGTGAAAAAAGGAGGTTTTTGTGGATTTCCCCCGCGAGAACAGAAAAAAAGGTGATTTCACCAACTAGTATGGTGCGCCTTATCTATTCTTGTAGTCGAAGAAGACGAGTGTTTTGGTCCTTACCTTAACATGTTCCACTCCGTGAGTGGTGGAATGTAATGCGTGTGACGCAGGAGGCGTGGGCAATGACGTCGTCTTCTGTGGGTCCTTGTCGTTTAGCTCCTAGAACATTCAGTAACTGTATAACGTTAGTTCTTTAGATCTCAAGAACACATCGCGTGATCAGGATAGTAAACATTTTACTGTTGCGTAATTTTTCTCAAAATTGGGTCATTTTTCAAGGTGCAAATATTGCTGCCGGCACAAAGATATCTCAGATGCACGATAATATTCCTTCTGTGTAAGCAACTGCGTTTGATGCCACGTTAACATCACTTCCATCAGGTTGGAGGATTTTGGTCGAGCGCAACTGAGTCATTTCTCATTGTTATCATTATGTCCTTAAAATATTACCTGATAACTGAGAGTTTTGCTCTGCAAGGACAAGCTTCTGGACAGAGCTCGAGCTCGTACCAACTTCACTGAAGATACGCCTTCCACCGCATCCGTCTCTTCAGCGTTTTCTCCCTCCAGACTTAAGAATACTTCTTCTAAAGTAGTCATGGACACCCCGTAGCTGGTGATTCCTGATATAGTTCAAGTTATGTTTATCTAATATCAAGAAATGATTGATGCAATTTAGAGAAGCAAGCGAAGAGTATCCTCTGTGGCACAGCGAGAAAGTTTAAAACCAACTTTCACCTGATTGTTAGCAAACTAAGATGATCGATGCATCGGATGGGCATTTAAAACTTCCCTGTGCAAATAAGTGCTTCGTTACTCTTACAATCCGATGGGACAGAAGGCCCGCACGACTAGGAAGAGAAAAAACGCAGATCCCACTTTTTAAATGCCTATCCGATAGATGGATCCTCTTACTTTCTATTCAATCATGTGATCGCTGGCCTATTATTGTATTGTCCTAACCAGTTGTTGTTTTCCCGTCACTTGAACCCCCAACCTCTGGTTTGCAAAGCAGGCGGGTTCCCGGCATACTTACTGCCGGTCCCAATATCCTATCGATCCCTAACTATAAGTTAAAATCATCAATCAAGTCATCGATATCCCGCGATAAATCTCCGAAATGTAGCGATAGCTAATACCCTGATAGACTGTCATTTGTACAACCAACAGTAGGCTGCTAATATGTTATTATGGAAACGGAAATATGTCATTATAGCTATCGATGGTAACTATTTTAACTTATAGTAAGGGATCGATAGGATATTGGGACCGGCAGTTAGTAGTGTTACTAGGTGTAACCTTGGCAATCATTATACAAAGATACAAGGTGGCCAAAATTTCACTATGTGGCTTAATTTCATAAATCTAGAATGCTATAAATTCTCTTACCAAGTCTGTTAGTCTTCTCCTTGATCTCATGCTCTATGGCGTTGAAGAGTGGCGGGAACAGGTGAACAGCATAGTGTGGCAGGATATAAGACAGCTCTCGTCCATGGCGGCGTGCTTTTTCTGCTCTTGGGACATGACCACGCACTAGTCGTGTGATCTGATGCTCACGACATGCCCCTGTATGACCAGCATGCCGATACTTATTATTTATTCTTAGGATATTATTGTTATAGCTTCGTTGTTTTTTTTGCGCTTTTATAACTGGACTTTTTTAACAGTCGTGGGGACGAATTCAATACGTAGATCATCTACGGTAAGATGTCTTTTCTTTTCAAGGAATTTATTGTAATGATTAAGCGGGTATGGACTATGGATTCAACTGCTGAAACTTATTCACTCTGTATGAGCGAATTTTTCAAGTGAGCATGAATGGTCAAATCCAAGATTATGAGGAATAGCGAAAAATAATCAAAGTAGTCTCAGGTCCGTTTTTGATGAACACTAAAACTGCATCATTGGGATTTCAGGAAGAAACTGTAAAACACACACTGTAATAGAACACCACCAGATCGTGTCGCTAATATGGATCAAATTCTGGAGAGTCATACAACAGCACACAGTTCTTGCAGTTGAATCAGTAGTTGACTCCGACAGGCGTAGGGACTATTTCAAGTATGTTATTTTTTTTTATTGGGACTAATCCCACCGCTCATTCCCATCACTGTGACTCCTGTCAGAGAGGATCTACAGTGGTCACCAGCGAAGACACCAAGGTTCGACCCTCGGTGAGTCCCGGGGAAACGCTAAATTGTCTTGGAATCAGCAACAAATTGAATTAGAAAAGTATATAGGAGTTAGAAAAAATATAAATTCCACTCCTCAATTCCTTTGCAAAGCGGGAGAGAAGTAAAAATCGCACAGGTCGATATAACCTCAGAACGAAAGTACAAATATGTTAGTGGAAATGGTTCTAGTTTTATGTAATCATGCAATTTAAAGTGGCGACTTGACGAGCGCTTTTTAGTGGCAAGGCATGACGGGTAAGAAAAAACAAATACTTACCATCTAGAACTAGTGTCAAGTGATATCCGATGCCGAATTTGTTTTTCAAAAATAACGAGGTACCAGCGCAGCGCACCTGCAATAGAAAGAAGAGTGAGACAAAACGTAATAATGAGAGAACAAAGAAACATTCAATACTGACACTTATCTGGTTTGATATAATGATGAATTTAGCTCACCCTGCCTTTGCTGATGACTGCTTTTCTATCCCCGAGTATGTCTGCCTCGTCCATGAAGTGGGTGGTGAGAAGCAGAACTTTCCCGTGACGGGCTCTTTGTAGGATCCTCCATGTCTGTCGTCTGGACACAGGATCCACGCCAGCAGTGGGCTCGTCCAAGATTATTATCTTTAGAAGAATGGGAACCAAATTTACGTACTTCACAATGAAAGTAATGAAGGCAAATTTAAGATACATGTAAGCAGAAAAATAAGAATATGAACAAAAATATTCTTCAGAAAGTTTGGTAGAATACCAACTCAACATTCTAAATAAATAACGCTTTCTATTGGCGTTTTGTTCTTGTACTTAAGGTTTTTGGAGGACTATGAGGTTCATATGTGTTGGCGGCTCTTTTACGGTTGTGCCTCTTTATACTTCAAGTTACTGAACATGAATCAGAATAGCGTTAAGCCTATTTGAAATAAAGATTTTTGAGTTTTGAGTTTGAGTTTGATCGTCCGATGACGACAGAGAGCAACACCGGTTATTATCATTCTTGGTTAGCTAAAAGTTCACCAAATTCCCCATAATTAAGCAGAATTTGTTATCAAGTTAGATCAATTAATAAAAAAATCTAATGGTACCTGTTTTCTTTATAATTTAGTATGTAGGTAGAAAATGCAACGGCCTGCCAGATAGTTTTTTCCGTACCCTCAAATATTCATATTTAACTAGTGCTGTCCCTTTTCTCCCCTTGCCCCGTACTGTTGACTGACCATTGCGTGGATCGGACGTGTCCGCCGTACCTCAATAAGTGAATTCGTGTGTGCCTCCGAAAAGACTCCTATGGTGACTTTGTGAACCCGTGAATCGCTTCTAGTTTAGTGTGCCTGAAGACCAGCAGAGCCACCCATCCAGTGAAGAGGAATTTACCTACCCAGCACGAGCCGGTAATGTACTCACGCATGACCTTGACTTGACCCTTTTTCTTTGTTTCCCCTCTCGCAATTTTATTTTGTATTTACACCCTTTTTACGCCCAGCACACTTCCCCGCGACTGTACCTATTCGTATTATTGAAATGCAGAGGCACAAACATTAATTGGTTTGGGGTACGAAAAATAATAAATAGTAACCTTTTCAGAGAAATGTGTAATGGTAATACAAAATGCTCACCTTAGGATCCCCAATAAACGCGATGGCAATACTGAGCTTCCTCTTCTGTCCCCCCGATAGATGTTTTGCAAACACTCCTGTTTGATCCAATAATCCAACATCTGAAAGCGCTTTGTGTATCTCCTCTGGTAACCTGTTGCGCGGTATACCCTGAGAATAGACCGTATTTTAAACGTTAAGAGCGAGAATTATAAGTTCACGTTATTCCACGCTACCTTTAACTGCGCACCTACAATACCTTTCCTAATTCATCTTAGATTTTACGGTCGCTTTTCTCTCTTCCTCGTCAATTATAAAAAAATAAAAACTCATCAAGAGCGAATCGGACCAGAAATAAAAGATTTGAATCGTATTGCTGGTACACATTAGGGAAAAAAGAGATATTCAACAAATTAGTTACATAATTGGACAGGGATGTTTTAACACACTGAATTGGCAGGCGTGTCGCTTTCCATCAGGCGAACGACTTGCTTATCTTGTCACTAGGTTGCATAAAAAAAATGTTTTCTTCCGCCATTAGTAAAAGGTAAATATCTAGTAGCTCCGGATCTAGGGGAGGCAAATCCGGCCCCGGGCGGCAGTTTCAGGGAGCGCCAAAATCATAATATAATATGATTAAATATAAAAAAAACTTTCTCCATAAACCGTATAGGTACCACACAGAACCCTGGTTGGCTCAACTACGACTTGTAAGGAAAAGGCGCCACACATGCCCACACCACAAGTGGACTCGTGATGCCGATTTGAGTTTTTCAAGTAATTTCTCAAACGCTGGAGAGAGGGGCGCACCACTATCAAGTTTCTGCCCCGGTTCGAAAAAATCGTAAATACGGGGCTGATATCTAGATTAGTTCTTAAGATTCACTCAAAGTGGTAATCACATTGGTAATAATAAAGAACTAAATACTTACTTTTAACATCATTGATTGGTACATACTGCCAAAACAGGCGCCCTAGATAGCAGGCTAGACATTAATCTAGACTACCATTTTTACTTCCTCCAAACTTTTCTACTTCTTCGGCAAGAAATTATAGCATGCAGAAGAAGAAGCCTCCTGGTGTACTTACCTTCACAGCAGCGAAGAACTGGAGATGTTCTTTGACTGAGAGCAAATCGAACAGCACGTCTTGTTGTGGACATACTCCGATCATTTGTCGTATTTCGTACATGTCATTAGGATCTCTGTACAACAAAGATAATGAGTTTTAGCATTACATCAGTGAGCATGCAAGACTGCTGGCGAGAAGTTTATAAATGCAGCGTATCTGAGTTTTGATGATTTTCGTCATCAACATCAGCAGCAGCCGAAACGTCCACTGCTGAACAAAGACCTCCCCCTTAAAAGGGAGGGGTTGCCGTAATCTCCACGCTTGGCAGGCGACTTGGGGTTTGCAATATAGGTGGTAGGTAATCCAATAAAAAAGACGCTGCTGCCCGTCTTCTTGTTTTCCCTTAGTCGCCTTTTACAGACACCCAACGGGAGGAGATGGGTGGGTGCTATTCTTACCCAGACACTCCACGGGGAGTCAGGTGTCTGATGATTTTACAGGAACATAAATAAATGCAGTGCTACAGTACCTACCAAACAAGATCAGTCGTAAAAACAATATGAAATTAAAACTTAAAGAATATTTTCTATCACAATTATAATTCATCTATTTGAAATATGTAGTACAGTTGTGCGCTACGATATTATGTATTTAAAATATGTAGTAAGTATGTGTTTGTTTTATATAAAGGCGTGGTTTATTGTATAAGCGTGAACGAATTTTGTGTCACATACAAACCTTAGAGGTTTAAGTGGCACTGTAATTAATAAGAATGTCTTGTATATGTCTTGGTAATTAAATAAAAAAATAAAAAAAAACATATTGAATGGGTAAAATATTTACTTTTTTCAACGGCCGCGATAAGTGTGTAGCTGGAATGGTAATTGTATAGCAATTGGCTAGCCGCAACTGTCAATAATATTGTCAATATTCTACAACCCGTGCGACTTAAATGTGCACCTGGCGCTGTGACGTCGTATTCCAGCGAGGTGCATAGTCATGTCATATATTTTTAAAGACTTGCGAACCAGATACAGTTTCCTTCATATCGGACCATTGCTGCTTGGGGGCAGAATATCTGAAACTGCAACGGTACCTACCTGGAGGTTGCGTTGCAAAAGCAACCTGGCATCTCCTTTATTCTTTAGGCTATAATAAGTATTTCTTCAGACATAAATTAACCAAAAAACTAAGCTGAATAAAGCAAGTTGCCGCAACATACCTGACATCTAGTCCATAAACGTATGCGGTCCCAGCAGTGGGTGCTGTGAGCCCAGTCAGGATATTGAAGAGTGTCGACTTGCCAGCGCCGTTGTGACCAAGAACTGCAGTTATTTGACCCTCGTAGATGCTGAGATCGATCCCGTCAATAGCCTTGATTTCAGGACGACGACAATGGCGGAAGCTCTTCTGTAAGCCCACAATTCTGATGGCTTCTTTCTCTTGGAGTTCCCTGGAGAAAAGATATGGAAGAGCTCTATGAGGGGTTCGGGAACTCGTGGTCGCAAAATTGGAGCTGAGTCTCAAGACAATTCACATACGGTTATCTAATCACAAACAAGACAGAGCTTTTTTTTTGTTTTTGCAGGGGCAACCTTCTATAGGTCCCCGGGATCCTGTGGGGACCAACCGGGGTTTGTGGGATGTTTTACCCACTAAACCATATGAGAGGGGACAACAGGGTTCTCCGGTGGGATCTACACCAGGGGCCCCTCAGTTCCTTACCTTTGAGCCCACCGCCCCCCAGGAACTTGTCACCGCCACCGTCCTCCTCGGAGTTGGCGCCATAGTCAAAGTCAAAAATATGTATTTCAAATAGGCTTAACGCTAGCACTTTTGAATGGTCATTTTTTTAAACGCTACCACCGGATTACTACGCGGACTCAGCTGAGAAGATCCGGCAAGAAACTCAGTGGGCTTGTCATTTATTCACTTTTTTTAAACATTGTTTGTCTTGGTACAATTGGATCAGCATTAGTGATATAGTGTGTCCTGCCGTTCAAACATAAAACAAGGGAGTAAAAAAGAAATAAATAACGACAAAGTTACAAGAAACTAAAAGGCCAAAGGGATAGTACAGTAGTCATATCAGTCCCCCCAAGCAGCACCCGCGCACTGGTTCGAGCAGCAGCCATCACTCCCCTCAATCATATTGAAGGGAAGGGGGTGACCCGCCACACGAAGCTGCCACAAGCAAAGACTTTTCAATGGCGAGCATGACCGAATCAAAATCACAGTGACTCAAATTTAACTTCTGCTGTTGAGCAGTACCTCGTACTACTCAATACTCAAACGTTCAGCGACTCACAAAGGCTTCCCGTTGCTTAGAGCCCCGGGCATAGGGCTGAAAACCATGCAGAGCGTATGGTAACCCCAGACAACTGATACAAATAGTTTTTTAATACATACTGATAGAGAAAAATAAAACTCAGACCAGAAACAGGGCAAAATTCATGCACCTAAATGTTCATCGAGGGTGGGGATCGAACTAGGCCAATAAACCACCAAACTAGGTTCCTGAAAATTACTCACCTGGGGACCGGCTCGATGTCCTTATTGTGTGGCGCATCGCCGTTAGAATGGAAATGTACCGCCGACACGCGACCACGCCGGTTTCCCAACCAGAAGGACGGGAGCAAGCAAAACCATGGTTTCTGCTTGATGCCATACTCGCCTGAGATAACGCAATAATTATAGAATAAGTATATTATAGTTTCTTTTATTCAAATTAGTGACGAGAGGAACGAGGCTTTCGCCTGATAAGAAAAGAAACGCCTGACAGGGGCATCCATTAATTACGTAGGACCACATCCCTCTTTTTAGTTATTTAGCTCTTTTAAAATTTAATACAAATAGGAGATGAGATAATTAATCAATAATAGACTTTAAGTGTGGCGGTCAAAGCTTTAAATAGTTTGTCGAAGAAAAAAATAAATAAAAAATAATTGGCTTGTCAGAAGTGACATGTCAATTTTTTTTCTCTTGAAATAAAATTTAATAATTATTATTATTTTCTTATGATTTCAGTTCCCGAGTGCTCCACCTCTAGAGGTGAGGTGAGGCGCGAGTGATGCGGCTAGCCGCATCACTCGCGCCTTCCTGGTGGGTGGTTGCAGAGCCTCACCATCGCTCACGACAGAGGCATCGGGTCTCGGTCATACGCTGGCTTGGCTTTTCAAGACCACTCTGTATACATCAGGGGAGTAGTTTACCTAAGTACTGTGATACAATTACCAGTTGTTTCATTGTATCTTTTATTTCCAGATTTTTTCTTCGTTGTCGAGCTGCGTCAGCCTCGGCCAGTCGACTACCTATCGACGCCAAGTGGTGTATAGTGACTTGTGCATTTATATATAAGTGTTTTTTATGCAAGATGTAAATAGAACTATCCTGGCCCCAATGCCGCAGCCTTGCAGCCAGGTGAATAATAGTTCGCTGGAAAATTTAGTAAAGTGTGATCAGTGTTCTCAAGCACGCTTCTTTCGTGGGAAACGAGGTTTGAATATTCACATCGGGAGGGCTCATAAGTCCCATCCTGCTGTGCCTGTGTCAGACCCATCTTGTTCTCGCCCGGTTTCGACTGCAAATTCGAATTTCACCAACATTCCATTCTGGCAGCGTATTAGTTCACTAAAAAGAAATGTTCCTCTCATTAAGTGCATTCCTCGTGGTGCTCGTATTTCAGTGGCCAATGCACTGAGCAGTTGCATTCAAAAAATTCTAAATCATAATACACAGTGTGCTTAGGAAGAGCTGCTAACATTTCCTTACAGAGTGCTGCATGTTACTGCAATCAAGGCAGGTGAAAAAATATCTCTTACGCAAAAAATTAAACTAAATTGTTCTGATTTGAATAACGTTATTTCGGATTTGTCTTTTGGCATTTCCCCTATTCGATCACGAGTCTCTGGTAATATCATTCACAAAATTGAAACAAAAGCAAATGATGGTGATTTTAAAGGCGCAGCACGGATGCTTTTTTCCAGCGATATTATTGCTCCAAATAATACGGACACGCTTTCCGCATTGATTTCCAAACATCCCTCACCTTCAGTAGGTCTTCATTTCCGTAACGCACCCCCTTCAGATCAGCGGATTCTTATTTCGGATACTGTCGAAATTATGAACTGCATTTCTTCCTTTAAGAGTGGCTATGCTGGCGGCCTTGATGGCCTTACCCCTCAACATCTCAAAGACCTTGTAAGTAACGTCGTCGGGGACGCTGGCAGGTCACTCCTTTCTAATTTAACCGCTCTGATTAATCTAATGTTGGCGGGCAAGGTACCTCTAGAAGTTACCGATGTTTTATATGGCGCTAATTTGTGCGCTCTATCCAAAAAAGATGGTGGCATTCGGCCTATAGCGATAGGCTCTACCATCCGCCGTATCGCTTCTAAAGTTTGTTGCTGTCGCATCCTCCCTACTGTATCCCAAATTTTTCAGCCTATACAACTCGGATTTGGCTCAAAGGGTGGTTGTGAGGCAGCCGTCCATGCGGCACGCACCTTTTTACTGCAGAACGGAGGTGAGGTCTTGCTTAAGGTAGATGTCAAAAATGCTTTCAATTCTGTAGACAGAGCTGCTTTGTTGACACAAGTACAAAACAACATTCCAGAAATTTACCCATATGTCTTTCAATGTTATGGCCAACTATCAAAATTATTATATAATGAACATCCTATTTGTTCAGCTGTTGGATGTCAACAAGGTGACCCTCTTGGTCCTGCTATCTTTAGTTTGGCAATCCATCAGACCATGTACTCTAAATTCCAAATTTAATGTCTGGTATCTGGATGATGGTACTTTAGGGGGTTCAGCAGATTCGGTCTATGCTGACTTCAAAATTCTTATTAACGAGTTTCAAAAAATCGGTCTTGAATTTAACTTTTCAAAGTGTGAAATCTTTGTTTCGGACTCAGTGGCTGAGGCTCGAAAGAACCTCATTATTAACAAATTTAGTATTTTGGCTTCTAATATTAAGGTACTGTCTAAGGAATCTCTGTACCTTCTCGGTGCCCCCATTCTGGACGAAGCCATACCCAGTTTCGTGGATGAAAAAATTAAAAAATTCCATGATTCCTCTGATAGAATCTTCAAAATTAACTCACATTTGGCATTCTTCATTATGCGTTTTTGCCTTTTTGTGCCCAAATTCACTTATTTTCTTCGCTGCTCTCAACTATTTAAATTTAAAAGTCATTTAACAACTTTGGATGATTTAATTCGGTGTTGTTTAACAAAAAATTTAAACTGTCCTTTTGAAGAGGAGCGGGTATGGACCCAGGCTACTTTACCGATTTGTTTAGGTGGTCTGGGTGTCCGCAAAATTTCCGATCTAGCACTCCCGGCATTTTTGTCCTCGGTATATAGTACGGAAATCCTCAGCAGGTCTATTATTGTCTCAGCCTTAAGATCTGTTGAGGTGACGTATTTGAGTGAGGCCAGAAATGCCTGGCTTTTGGCTTGCCCGGGTTCCGACCCTCCAATCTTAACTCACTCTCAGAGACAGTGGGATAAACCACTTTGTAATTCAATTTGGCATTCACTTTTATCATCCAGCGTTAACGATTTGGATCGTGCGCGGTTGCTAGCTGTCTCTGCGAAGGAGTCCGGTCACTGGCTGCAGGCTATGCCATCGTCTCATATTGGTACCTTATTGACCAACACCACACTTAGTCTTGCAGTTTGTTTGCGGGTGGGTGCCAGGACCAACCTTCCTCATCTTTGTCGCTGTGGGGAGTACGTAGATAAATATGGTCACCACGGGCTGTCTTGCTCGCGTAGCGCTGGCCGTATGTCACGCCATGCCGCCCTTAATGATATTATTCGCAGGGGGCTTGTCACTGCCGGTGTCCCTGCCGTACTGGATTACACGAGATGACGACAAGAGGCCTGATGGTGTCACTTTAATACCATGGCAACATGGTAAGCCGCTGGTGTGGGATGCGACATGTGTCGACACACTTGCTGCGTCCCACACCCCGGCAACTTGCAGGGCGGCTGGAGGGGCTGCGGCGACCGCTAGTGATGCAAAGCGACGCAAGTATGCTGCTCTAGGTTCGAGCTATATATTTGCGCCCTTTGCGGTGGAGACCATGGGGCCTTGGTCTCATGAGACGCACGCTTTGGTAAAAGAAATTAAAAATTTCATCCAAACTTATCGAAGTCTCAGGAGACCGCCGGGCCGGTAGCCTTTTCTGCCAACGTATAAGCTTGGCCATACAAAGGGGTAATGCCGCCAGTCTTTTAGGTACCCTTCCCTCCCAGTGCGGCGATAACTTCGAGGAAGTTTTTTAGGCTTCGGACCAGTTGTACCATTTACCTAGTTTAAGTGTACATATTTGTAAATAAACTGTAAATATTTTGTTTCAATAAATAATGTATACCAACAGTTTGTCGAAGTAATGAAAAGACATACATATGTTTTTTATTTCTGGGAGTATCCACACACAGTCATCGGATCCCAAACTAAACAGAGCAAGAAACCAGATAACTGATACTAATACTTATATACTTATTTTTTTGTTAATACATACTTAAAAGAAAAAAATAAATAACACCCAGACACTTGGCGGTAATCGAACCCACATCATAGCAGCTAGGGTGTCTAACCACTAGACCAACAGGCCCTTCAAATGTAAACGAAACATAGCAACAACAAAAGTGAATGTATGTAAATGGATTTCTTATTTTCTGAGTTAGTAATATAACTTTGTACACAATTTAAGCAAAGGTTTTACTATTCCCTAGAGCAGGACTACCTAACCTTCACCTTCACCAGGCTTCACATAATAAAACACAAATATTCGTAAGTTGGATCTTTGGGTACAGGGCTACAAAGTAAAAGGGCGCGTGAAAATTTCAGGTATGATCCAGGGCGTGATGTAAATAAATTAATAGTTTAAAGTCAATAGAACTCTTTAAGACAAATTAAACGAATTCAAACTCGATAGGTTTACAAATAGCCATTCCAGGTTTCCGTCACCCACCTTCTCCAGTTCCACCATCAGGTCCTCATTATTTTTCTCTACTTCTTTCTTGTGTGTTGGTCAAATAAATGTATTTTATTTTTTTCTTTATTTTTTCTTTCTATCATTAATGGTCAAAGTGAAAAGAACTCTTTAAAACAAATCAAATGAGTTTACTAGTAGCCAGCCACCTTCGAGTTACATCATCAGATCAGCTCGATGTTACCACAATATTGTATTGTCACCGGTGCTTGACACATGTGCAAAATTTCAAACGATTTGAACGGGTAGAAGTGGGTGAAAATTTAATCGCAGGATTCCATTACCATCATACATACATACATACGAGTACATACATACAGGTGAAGCTAATAAAGGTGTGTTAAAAAAGGTTGGAAATACCTGCCCTACATACAACAGTAGGGTATAGTAGATACACTTACTGGGTATAACAGCATCGAGCCAGTAAGCAGCGAGGCCGTAGAGCACCGTGTCCACCGCCATCATGATGAGACTGCCTCCAAACGGCACCCCGGGACCGCTCCACAGGTTGTCCCAAGTAACGCCTACACCCGCCATGTCCAACACTAGAGCCTGTGGACGATCACAATCATAATGAAACAAGCTTATGAGAAAATAATTTAGCTGGTACCCACCGGCTAAATTCTTTTCTCATAACCTCGTGCAAGAGACCGTCCAGATAGGCTAGTCATAATAATGTCATCCTGACCCAAACAATCACAACTGGCAATATTTTCAAGACTAGACATTTACGGACATAGACAGGTGCCACAATCTAATAACTACGCCTTTACTGTCACAATCTAATGGAAGGAAGCCTAGCAGTGTCGCTAACACCCAAAGACAGGAAATGGGTTCACAGTCCATCCATGCTTTCTTACCCGGAGTTCCCAGGCACAAATTACGGCGATTACGAAATTTTAACATGAGTGTTACGAATGTAGACTACCTTGTCCATAGCGAGGGCGTAGCAACTGGAGCTGATGAGTGACACGAACCAGAAGGCCAGCGAGTCCGCGTTGGAGACGAACACTTGGATGAAGTACAGCCCGCTCATCAGGTTCACCGCAAAACTTCCCAGGATACCCGCAGTCTAGTAAAAATCAACAAAAAACAAAAGTTGTTAACCTAAATTATAAAGGGTGTAAGGGGCATCGTACTAACTGTCTCAGTTCCGGCTATGCATTAAATTAATTCTGAAATAAATAAGGAGTATAAGGTATTCTGTTCATTTGTATTTACCCTGGCTCTATCGAAGAATGGTGTGAGCATGAACGCGAAGGTGATGATGGTGAAGCCGAACAGCAACATTAGCAGGAATATTAAAATGTAGGACGAGTGCTGGAACACCTGGCAACAATAACATTAACACTGAAAACGAGTTTTATGTTTTACTACTATATATGGTTAGCTATAATGGACATTTTGACGTTTGTCTTTGCTCCTACCGTCTTATTACGAACCTAGGTTTAGACTCTGGTTTAAGAAACAATTTCTTGAGTCTAAACCTAGGTTTAATGTTAAACTGCTTTTCGTAATAAGACGACTAGTGTTTTCGTGGAAATTGCAAACTAAACGTGTCCAAATATTGTCCCTCCTTAACATCACTATTCTGTGGTACTATTGAAGGCGGTTACGAAAAGTGAGGTGACGCAGATATAGTGCAAAATATGCATGGGTCGTCTACGCATTTACCGTCGAAGAACGAGACCGTTTATCGTAGAAGAGAAACCAGTTTCAAAAACAGTCTAAAGTTTCGACTGCAGTAGTGGTAAGAACATATAACAAATCGTCGTTGTCAATCCAAAATCTGCTACGTGCACTTTTTGAGATTTTTACTTTTTGACTTTTTCGTATAGTTCACAGCCCTATCTACCGTATAAAAAAACTGTTGTGTCTTTGAGCACTGTACGACGATCTACGACCACTTTTTAAAATATGCTATGTGCCACAGCTAGATTTTTGTCGAATAAAATCTGCTATGTGATACACTATTTAACAACTATCAATTCATATAAACTTTTATACGAAAATGTTTTTACGCGTTAATTCAAAATAGAGTTCTAGCACATAGCAGATTTTGGTTAGACAACGACAAAATTCGAAAGCTACTCAGCTTTCAAATTCGAAAACCGAGTCCGCAGTGAGATATGAAAATCACTGCACCATGGTTTCATCTTTTGAGTTTGTTAAATTTTCGATTACTGCTCGATGTTGAACGTTGACATCGTTGAATAGTTACGACCATGAAGTGTGCAACTTATCGGTGCACTAGTTTATCGGTGCACTGTAGACGTCTATTCGATGACGATAAAAACAGTCGAAAAAATGGTTCGTTCATTAAACTAGTACAAAAGGCAGCAGAGAGAAATAACTAAAAAAATAACTTGAATATCGTACCTTTAATGTGAATAGTAGCACCGTACTAACAATTGATAGTATTGTGACGAAGACTGCATATATTAAGAACCAGGAACCCCTGAAAAGATATAATAATTTAGAATTTGACGGCCCCGCTACCCTCGATTCCCACTACCTATTAATGCGCCTCTGTGGCACAGGGGCAAATCGCTTGAAAACTGGATTTTGCGTTTTGAATCCCGAGGGGGCAACAATTTTGTCTAGTTGTTCCATACTGGTAAGAACCATGCATACCGATCACCTGATGTAAAGTATAAGAGGATCCATGCGTCCAGGGCCAGATCCTGTAGGACTTTTATTGCACTGTCATTCGTTACCAGAGACAAAAGTGATTCAGTCTATTGATCTCGATAGTTTCGATAGCTACAGTGCAATTCACATCAGAACACAGCAATGCTTACACATCTCTGCTTGACGATAGAGTTCCTACCGGTCACTATGGAAACTTTCCATAATATAACAAACGCTACTGCTTGATATAGTTTTATAGGTAGGAACCTTGCTCAAGAGAAGATCCAGCGTCGCTTTACATCAGGTGAAAGTCCTGCTTGTCTCGCTAAGATAAGCACCTAATATAAAACGTTCGCATCAGTTTGGCGATCAAGAACATTGAAAAATGTAATATGGTTACTAACCAATAAACGGAGTCCTTCAGCCCCATAATCCTCATCCCCTCCCTGATTTTCTTCTCCTTTTCCCCCACCACGAACATGAGCAGGTAGGTGATGAACTGCGACAGCGTCATCACCATATACATCGGCATGATCACTCGGAATATCACCAGCCAGTCGCCTGTATGTTGTCGCTTCGGGAACTGACGTAGCTCGATGCGGGGCGGAGGGATCGGGGTATCGGTGTCCGTCTGTGTAAAATATAACCCAACGGTTGTCTGGTAGAGAATGCCTAGAGGCATTCAGGCCATCTTGTGGACCCCTAGTACATAAATCTATCTAAATAATATTTTATTTACGCGAATACTATACATTGAAATACAACTTTATTTCCCGACTTTTCGAATGCTTTGCAGCACATGTGTATCTTCACGGGTGGGACGGAAGTCCGCAAGTGACCATGGGTGCTGCAATAGTTCTATTTCAATAAATCTACCTTCTTCTTTCTATAAAAATAAATAGCTGTCTGTTATTCTCGCTAAATATCAGAAACGGTTTGACCGATTTGAATAATTATTTCTTTGTTTTGTTCGCTCGAATCCAGGGGTGGTTTAGAAGAAAAAATTGAGATTATCAATAAAACAGTTTAAAAAGAACACGCGGGTGGAGTAGAAAAAAGCCAATGGTTGCTTGCAACTGGCACCATATCGTCCATCCACCTTCGGTTATTGGTTCTTCGAGCAATGTGGCCTGCCCATCCCAACAAATTCTGATATTATCTATGTCGGTAACTAGTTTTTCGGCGATTGGCAGAGTTAAGATCTAATTAAACGAGCTTTCGAATAAAAAAATACATTCAAAACCACCCATTCATCTGTGTTGCAGTAAAGCTCCTTCCCCCACTTCAACTCGCAAAGTCTAAGATCTGTGTTGGCAATTAGTACTTCGGCGATTAGCAGAGCTAAGATTCATTTTAATTAAACCAGCTTTCAGTTAAA
Organism: Furcula furcula; assembly: GCA_911728495.1. NCBI lineage: Eukaryota > Metazoa > Arthropoda > Insecta > Lepidoptera > Notodontidae > Furcula > Furcula furcula. Next base: position 12,354,909 of record OU452258.1, read on the forward strand.
GAAAACCACATTCAAAACCATCCATTCATCTGGGAGCTATGATGCCACAGCCAGCCCCTTCCACTTCCCCCCACTTCAACTCTCAAATTCTGAGATCTGAGTCTGTAACTTTACTTCTCCGGCGATTAGCAGAGCTATCAGTTTCGAGTAAACCAGCTTTCAAATAAAAAATCACATTCAAACCCATCCATTCATCTGGGAGCTATGATACCCCAGCCAGCCCCCTCCCACTCCCTTCCTTATACTACTCATCTTTGCATCTGGAGTTAGAAACACACTAACTTTAATCTTGATATAGTCGATCAATGTCTGCAGAGCCAGAAACCCGGAGTAGTAGTACTGCAACACTGGGCAAGTATCTTCTCGGTGCATCTCGGACAGTGGGATCAGCTGCCCTCCTCTGGACCAATCGGAGGACCAGTCCTTGAGGCCGGACCGTTCACGGCATTTGGCAGGGGAGGTGGTGAGGGAACGAGTGGATGGAGTACTTATGTGGGATGGATTCGTGCGGATGGTGTATCTGCAAGAAGATATGCATGTATTAAGCTGCTCGAGTTAACTCGTGCGCGGGTGCTGCTTGGGGGGACTGGTCCGACTACTATCCCTTTGGCCTTTTAGTTTGTTGTAATTTTTGTCGTAATTTATTGTTTTCTTCTTTTCTCCCTTGCTTTATGTTACACTATTGCTAATGTCGATTCATTTGTAACAAAACAAACAATGTTTAAAATAAGTGAAAAAATGACAATCTCGCTGAGTTTCTCGCGTGGTAGCTTTTAAAAAAAAATCACTATTCAAAAGTGCTAGCGTCAAGAAATAAAAAAAAATTACTTTGACTTTGACTAAGAATTATTTTTGCCGTGTCGACATGAATGCTACAAAAGGGTTATTTAATCGTGTTGGAAGAATTCTCGATCAACAAGATCTTAAGCTCGTATATTAATTATGCCAATTAAGTAGAGTCGTACCAGGCATCCCGAGAATTTCGTGCCATTCTGTTAATAATATTATTAATCTCCTTGTTATCATCATCTTCAGCTGGAAGACGTGGCCTACTTACGCTGCGTCTTCCGGTTCGTGATCGTCACTCAAGAACCTTTCTTCCCCGTCGCTTATCGGCTCTTAGAGCGATGTGGCCTGCCCATTGCCACTTCAACTTGCAGGTTCTAAGAGCTAAGTCGATGACTTTGGTCCTTCGGCTAATTCCCATATTCCAGATTCTGGCATGCAGAGAAACTCCGAGCTTCTTTTGAGATATAAGTACGCTAATTAAATAAAATACAAGTAGAGATGTTATTTTTCGACTGACTCCATCTTGGTAAAAGATAATGATCCTATACATTTGGTCTTTACCCGGTATTGTATTATTTCTGTCCAGTCTTTTACAAAAAGTTGTGTACACGATGACTTGCTCTTTTTATTTGGGACAAAATATTAACACACATTCAACTTAATGGATTGGAAAAACAAATTCAGTTTTTCTCAAGAATCTGTTCATTAAATCAGCTTTACCTGAGCGGTTCCGTATTGGAGGTGGGGTCGGTATGGAAGATGACGGCTATGGGGAAGTTCTTGGCGTCGTTATGGTATGCGTCGTTCAGCTCCGTGGTGTTATTGTACCGCACCCAGCGGATAGGGTGCTGGTGGGACTCCGCCAGCATTGCGTTGATCTCGTCCAGGAAACCCTGCCATATATACAGATGCATTATTATGCAAACAAAAATATAACTACTTACTTGCAAATATTTTAATACAACTTTTACTTGGTAGTACATCCATTCTGCAAGGGACCAGTAGTGCCTGCTCAAGCAATTACGCCAACCCTGACAAAAAGAGAACGACCACAATTTTGGTGCCCCGGGCATATATCCGGGTTGCCCAGCCCTGGAGCGGGCCTTGCTCCAGGGTCTGTTTATTTGCTAGCCCTGCTTTCACCACCCCGTGCTACCCTGCTCTGTATATCCGTGTATCCGAGTAATGGAATGTGCATGCCCTAACAGACCAATTAGCAGCAATTAAAAATAGTTTCGTGTTTTTAAGGTTATTACACAACAATTCGCAGACCATTCAAGTATGTACCTCGCACCACATCGCATTGTCCGAAAGTCCACCGCTAAGCAATGTAAACATTGGTGTATTCCGGTGTAAAGGACACTTGTATCTATATAGTGAAATTAGGCCACACAGCACAACTCCCTTTTTTACAGTTGTCTGCCAGTCAGCCAAAATTACTGCTAAAACTTAGTGTTTACATCCTCTTTGATTACTGCGACAGACAAGAGTCCGTGAGGAATCTTTATTCTGTCACTTACTTAAGACTAACTTCAATAAAAAATCTACGGTAAAAAAACTAAATATGAAACATTACGGAGTATGAGTGCGGTTTAATAAGCAGAAAAATAATCAGATCATCGTACCGCAGTCCCGTTTGCATTGAGCCAGTCTGCCACCACAGCCACTGAGTGGTTCTCCGGGAAGGCGTCGTGGTGGATCCTGAGCAGCCGGCCCGGCTTCCTCACCTCCGGAAAGTTGGGGTTAGGGATCAACATCTTCAGGAATATTAGCACGCCCAGAGAGTATAGCGGCACCAACACCTCCTGGATATTAAAAGGTCATATAGAATGTAATCTAGCCCGATCAGGCCACGGTCACCATTTTTTTTTTGGACAATGAGCCAACAACCCCGGAGAAATTATAGTGCAAAAGTGCTTATGCAGACAACTTTCGAATAGGATGGACGGCCGGCAGACAGGACCCGGAGAGATCAAGCGCAGGACCGACTTTTTTACATGCCTATCCGACGAATGACCATCGTACTTTTCAGACAGTCAAACCTTGCAACCTGCATTGTAGTAGCCAGTAAGGAACAACTATACAAAATTGGCGCTCCCCGCGAGATAAAAAAACTCGCAACCTACGGTGTGCTAAGCAAGCGTTTGCCTCTCCACCGCGGAGACTACAATCAGTAGTGCTATTATCTAAGCCACACATCCTCGAGCTCGACGCTGCGGCAGCGGTGAGCATTGCGGCGAGTTGCGTTCTCGTATTCACTAACTTTGCTTACGTAGCACTACCGCCGCGTGAATTTCAGTGGAACTACTTAAGCGACGTCGAGCTGACACGCGATAGTGATACGGATGTTAAAAGCGTTAAGCTCGACGTCGCATTCAAGGCTGGCTCGACGTTGAACTCGCCGTCGAGCAAGGCCACGATAGGTTACGTTAGCAGATCAGATAGAACTAAATTGTCAGAGCTCTATGTAGGTAGAGTCGATTTGTTGGTGGCTGCCGGAACATCTTTCATCCCTATTGCTAGTGATACCTCTGACCCTGGAACCTTTTCTTTGTGTTATTAATAAGCTTCATCGCTTACTATCGTAGCACCAGTCAAGCGATATAGCACAGCAATAGCTTTTATTATATTAAAAAAAACACTATGGCCACTTTCTTTCAGCTGGCACTTATTTTTTCCATATTACATTTAAGTACTCGTACTTACCTGCTATTATGAATAGTCAAGGTCTCTAAAATTATAGCTATTATTTATTATTTCATTTACAGTGGCAAGTTTAATCGAATAAACGCCACGATCATGATTTGCCATGATTCAAGTGGAGAACACAAGAGAACCTACACCTGAAATCCTATTGTTTAAATTATCCTATATATTTCAGATGCCAACCCAATATTTTGTACTGAACTAATTCTTAGAAGGTTTTACCGTTATTCCGTGTGAAACTTAGCTTATTTTTTGAAGCTTTATCCATACCAAAAAAAAAAAATTAAAAGAAAAACTTAGATCGATTTCCTTTCTAAAGGCAGGAAAAATGAGTAAGTATAATACTAACAGCGAGGGTCTTCCTGGTGTCTCTCTTCTTGAGCAGCAGGTTCCTGACGACGGTGGCCCACAGCTGGGGCCAGAAGCGGGCCGGCGGGCGGGTGCCCATGGCGCCGCGCAGCCTGCTACCTACCGCCACACAGTCCAACTCGCTCGACTCCTTCTCCCCGCATTTCCTGCGACAAACAGCAAGACGATTGTTGACTAATCGTTTATTGTTTTTTAGTTGAAACCATTTATTTACATGGAAAATGACAAACTTGTTAAATTTTGAGCATAATGAATGCGTGCGGAATAATATTTATTTTTCAAATTACATTGCTAATTTTGCACAATTAAGTAATTTATTGTTTTTTAATTGAAATTAGGCATTATTATTATACCAATCATGATGTTATACTAATTTTATTTTAAGAAAGCGGCATTTTTGTTTCGGAAATTCATGAAAAAGCCGATGAAATATTTCAACACTGGAATGTTCAGAATCATGTACCTACTGGGCCCCTGGAATCGGTTCGCGGTACGATGTCCCTTACACCCTGTCTTTCAACCAATTTACACAAAACCTTGACAAGTATATATCTAAACCTTCCGCATGAATCACTCTATCTATTGGTGAAAACCGCATGAAAATCCATTAGGTAGTTAGTTTTTGAGTTTAATGACAACACAAGCAAGTCATTTTGCCTGACGATAAGCGACGCGACGAATTCTTGAAAGTTAGTCCATAATTTTTCGTGCCCCCGCCCCGCAAAAAAAGCCCTGCATATAGGTATTGTTTGAGATTGTTTGTAATGTTACAAATCTAACGACTGCAAAATTCTTAAACGAAAAACTACTGGTTATCGCGTCTGCCCTACTAGGTAACCCGAGCCATATGCATGGAATAAACGAATCAGGCATCGATATGTATAACGATGCTATCAGGCAAAAATATCTTTGTTTCATACCAACCAATGATATCCATTGTTTCATACCGAGAATTTTTGTATAGTTTGTTTGTATGAAACAACTCCTCCAAGACCATCCAACATCATAGCGTTAGTGCGTGTGTGGTACTAGCAGAGGCGGTAGCTATCGCCGTAACAGCCATACCAATGATACAAGTGTAAGCAACAATTCTTAAAATCCATGTTCTTACTTAATCTCTTAAGCCGTACCATAATTTCCCAACCCCCCAACAAATTTTGATACGGGGCCCATCTAAGGCAAGCTAAGCCACTGGGTACTGGTATATTATTATTATTATTTCTGTTTCGTACTTCATACGTTCATAGCACTTATTGTCCGGTCACGGTATGGCCCGGATAATGGAACGCCTTTATACGATTCGGACTGCATATTATATTCAAGCAAAAGGCAAGGGGAGCGACTGGCGGCCGGATGTCGGGTGGGTGTGTAGCAAGGGTGCATGTTTGGGACTTGTTGCCATGTGACCCTTTGTTCCCAGATCATTTAATTTACAATCAATATGTAGAATAAAAGACGGGTTAACGACCGCAGCCATCACCTGACAAACTGTTTTAACCCTCAACGTGTTGTTTTATCTATTAAGTACCTATCTAAAATACTGTTTTGATTGTCATTATCGAAGGTAAGAGAACTTGTTGAGAGAATAGCAGCTGTATGCTCTGTAAATTAAAGTATTTATACTTTAGTTAAAAACATAACAACATAAGAAAATGAACTTCTAAAAACAGTGAAGCAGATCTTTAATAAAATGCCAAAAACAATATTCCCAGCTTCCCAATGATAAAAAAACACATACAAATTCGTTTGGGAGCTACGATGCCACAGACAGACCCCCAGATATACATTACATAAGCGTCAAACGGGATCACCACATCGGGAACAATTTTTATCGACAATTAACGCGATTTACGATCTATCGATGGTTTTCATCTTACATTGAAAATCGAACTCAAGCGGTAGTCTTACGTGGTTTCACGTCACAATGGAGTTCGATACCATCAGGTGTACCTCAGGGATCCATTTTAGGTCCACTTTTATTTAATATATTTATTGCTGACGTCATGAGCTGCTTCCAAAACTCGTCTGCGTTACTATATGCGGATGATATGAAAATCATTAAATCAGTCAATGATATTCTGGATGCGCAACTACTTCATGAAGACCTTGACAGATTTGTCAGCTATTGTAAGTTAAATAAATTGCAACTAAATGCATCTAAATGTTACCACATAACATTCACACGTCGGAAACATTTAGTTGACTAAACTAAACTAGTTATAGACTGAATGATTGTGGTATTAGCAAAGTTGATCAAATACGTGACTTAGGTGTTGTTCACGACTCCAAGTTATTGTATGATAAACATATTGATAGTATAGTCAATAAGGCATCAAAGGCATTAGGATTTATAATACGTATGTCTGATAGTTTCCATTCTTTAAAATGTATAATAGTTTTATATTGCTCATTAGTACGAAGTCACCTTGAGTATGCATCACAGGTGTGGAATCCACAATACAATATTTATAAATTCAGAATCGAGGCAATACAAAAGAAATTTTTAAGGTACTTGGATTTTAAGGCGCGTCAACTTTCAGTTGACTACATCAACCGTTGCAAAAAATTCCACTTTATGCCATTAGAAAATCGGCGCCAAGTAAATGATATTTGCTGCTTAATGAATATTGCCAGTGGTGCCATCGACTGCCCTTCATTATTATCTAAGGTAATGCTTAGGACCAATCTGACTGGACTTAGGTTAAGGCCTGTATTAAAGGTGCCTTTTGCTAAGACAAACTATCGTCAAAATTCCTTTTTATCACGCAGTGTACGCAGTTTCAACGAACTTCCTTTAAACTTGGACATTGATATATTTAATACGGGTACGCAGGCGGTACGGCGAATGATTAATAATACATTTTTTTCTTTAAAACAAGTAAATAAAAATATATAAATAAAGTAATTCGTTAGATAATGCGAGGTCATGCTACTTAATATTTTATACATTATTTATATATTGTTAATTTTATACATAGTATGAGAAATATTTTGTTTTTGGTTCTATTTGTTTTCATTTACTATTTTGTAATTGTAGATTATATTGTTACACATATGTGGAGACTAGTTAGCAACATGTTTACACATAATTGTTACCTATTATTGTATATTAGCCTGTAAGTCTTCCTAACAATAAATAAATAAAATACTAAAATTTACCTTATATTTCGGCTTGTGACCACGTCTAGTGCAACTCAGCCGAAACTTTAAGCCAAAAAATCATGAAAATGTGTTAATCTATACTTATAATAAAACTGTTACAGGTCCAATTCTGTACATTGAAGATATTTTGAAAATTATATTTGGAGGGCATTCTATAACCGATACTGAGGCCGAAAATTTTTTTTTTTAATTCTTGTCTGTCTTTCTGTCTGTCTGTCTGTATCACGGCTGCGCATCACGCCGAAACTACTGAATGGATTCAAATGAAACTTGGCATGATTTGAGATCTTACTACGAGGTAGGACATAGGATACTTTTTATCCCGTAATCTAGCACGGTTCTTTTAGGATAGGGGATTAAAGTCAAAATGGGTAAGTAGTTGGTTATACGCTTGGTCCGATTTTATAAATTTTTCTTTATAATATAATAAATATTAGTAAGGGAACACTCATAGAGAGTTGTTATCAAGGTTTTGTAATCGATCGGGTTAAGCAACGTTAGGTAAGGTCATTAAATAGATGGGTGACCGTTTAACGCCATTTGAACTAAACGGGTCCGTGCTTCGGAGAGCAGGTAAAAAGTGGGTCCCAGTTTTTAACCGACTATAAAAAAAGAGGTTATGTATTCGATGCGAATGTCTGTTATTAAAAGTTTAGTTAACGTAAAAATAGCGCAGGCGGAGCTGCGTGGGTCAGCTAGTACTCAATAAAATTCACCGTAAGTAGTGTCGCCAAACGCCGTTAACTCTCGTAGCGCTAGTGCTGCGTAAGCAAAGTGACATACAAAAATTCTATTTCCGCAGGCTCCCTGCGCGCGCACGCTACAGCAGCGTCAAACTCAAAAACGTCAATTTTGATGTAGAAAACAATAATATCATTGGTTGAAATCGTCAAATAAAGTTATCGAATCAATAAACTGCACACATTGGTCAGTTAAATTGAGCCAAGTTTAAACGGACTTTATGTGACAATGTGTGGTTCGGAATCGCAATGTGTCAAGTTATCGAACCAATAGCGCTAACGAATAGATAAACTATCGATAAAATTACCTCAGAAACCGGCCATTAGAGAGATTACGATGAAACAGGCATACTTATCTGTATTTTTGAATCATATTTTCATCTCTGAAATATCGAATATTAAACTGTACAAAAATCATATTACTTTATAGTCATCGAAAAACAAATTATGTACTAGGTTCCAATCCTAGGTCCCTTGTGCAAGGGACTGTACGTCCAGGCAGTGCCGGATTAGCCATATAGCAGGAGTCAGCAAATGCTACGGGCCCCGCGGTCGTAAGTCACTCTACGAGTCGTAAAACAAGTTTTAAGGAAATGTACGGGATACCACAAAGTATCGATACTTTCTTCGTGTCCCTACTGACATTACACTACACGTGTCGGGTATGTAAAAAGCGTATACATTGCCATATTTCTTTGTAAAGACATTGTTGCACTAACGGCTCGGTTGACGAACGGATATGAAGCTGTTCATGAGAAGTTGTGTCATTAAATTCCATAGAAATAAGGCAGGTATTGCACTCGTCAAATATCTTTGTCCAATGTAAATTTGATCAAAAAAATTGGATGACTTCATCCAATTTACTAGCAACACCCATTGTTAAAAGATTTTAATATTTCGATCAAAATAGCTGGGAATAAAATTTAGCGGGCAATTCCAATGACATTTTTTTTAAATACTTATAAAAGCAAGAATTAACACGTTGAGTGCGTTAGGGGATCTAAACGGTCTCTAGCGTGAATTTCAGCTGGTGCGGCGCCGAAAATCGTGTTCTCCACGTCTGTGTGTTTGACAGAGACAAATATATATACCTATTTCCAGCTGCGAGTTTGATTTAAAAATGTAATAAAAACAATAGGAGTTCGATTAGGTACTTAACGCACTGAGTTGTAATGATATACATCTGTTGCGTGAGCAGATCTTTCCCACCTCCTAAAACACAGGCCTCGTAGACGCAAGGAACGGAGCACGGGCAACGCGGGCGCCGTTCGCTCGCGTGTAGTGTGTATAGGCACCCCCACCTTCTTATGTAACATAGTAGGTACCAAGTATATAAGCCATGTGACGCGCCTTAATTGAGGACATCTATACTTATAATAAAACTGTAACAGGTCCAATTCTGTACATTGAAGATATTTTGAAAATTATGTTTGGAGGGCTTTCTATAACCGATACTAAAGCCAAAAATGTATTTTTTTTTATTTTTGTCTGTCTATCTGTCTGTATCTCGGCTGAGCATCACGCCGAAACTACTGGATGGATTGAAACGAAACTTGGCATGATTTGAGGTAATACTCCGAGGTAGGACATAGGATACTTTTTATCCCGACATTCGGCACGGTTCCCTTGGGAGAGGGGACTAAAGTCAAAATGTGTACTTGGTTATACGCTTGCTCCGATTTTAACAATTTTTCATTATAATTATAATAAATATTTGTAAGGGAACACTCAAAGACAGTTGTTAACAATGTTTGGAAATCGATCTGGTTAAGCAACGTTAGGTAAGGTCATTAAATAGATGGGTGACCGTTTAACGCCTATTGAACTAAACGTCTCCGTGCTTCGGAGGACAAGTACAAAGTGGGTCCAAGTTTTTAACCGACTTTAAAAAAGGAGGTTTTGTATTCTATGCGAATGTATATTCAAACTCAAACTCAAACTCAAAAATCTTTATTTCAAATAGGCTTAACGCTAGCACTTTTGAATCGTCATTTTTTAGAAGCTACCACCGGATCACAACGCGGCCTCAACTGAGAAGATCCGGCAAGAAACTCAGTCAACTATTATTGAAAGTATAGTTAACGTAAACACAGCGCGGGCGGAGCTGCGTGGGTCAGCTAGGCCCTACTAATAGGGCGACGCTTGAGGCGCGGTACGAGCTAGCGGGAAGGGAGGTAACGGCATACTTGGAATGAACGCGTAGTACTTAATCATCATCGCGAGTTTTAATCATCAGTAGGTACTTTTTTTTTAGAAAAGCTCAGAGTCACACAACGAGCCATGGAGAGAGCTATGCTTGGAGTTTCTTTGCACGACAGAATTCTAAATGTGGAGATTCGCCGAAGAACTAAGGTCACCGACATAGCCCTCAGAATCTGCAAGTTGAAGTGGCAATGGGCAGGCCACGTCGCTCGAAGAACCGATAACCGATGTGGAAGAAAGGTTCTCGAGTGGCTACCACGAACCGGAAGAAGCAGCGTAGGCAGGCCGCCCTCTAGGTAGTTGCAAACAGCCAATTGTCGTTCATTGTGGCGTTCTAAGGTTGGGGGCTATGTTCAGCAGTGGACGTCGGACGACGATGGTCTTCCGGCTGATGATGAGGTACTTTATGTAAAATTATCCAATTTCAATATACCATATCAAAAGAATATTCATTATTTTGTAGCTTGTTTACTGTAGCTTAGCAATAGTTGTGAGAATTGGATCAAAATCCGTTCCCCTATTTTTATACGATGCGTGAACTAATCAACAATAAGACTCGACTCAAGTGTTTTAAATCATGTATTAATTCAACGAGAATGACCATTTTAAATGCACCATCAATCAACTCAACCACTAAAAGTCAAGATCAATTAACCGTTATCAATCCGAGATAAGTCCGTGAAATATTAGATATCAGCTAATCAGAGTGGTTTCGTAAGCAAAATCGATATCGTTGGCAAAGGTCGCTGGGATTGCGTGCAAAAGATCCGTTACAGCGGTGTTGCCATACTTAAATTTAGAAATTACGAGTTACATATCGTGTTATTGTCAGGATCAGTCACTTTGGAGTAGGTTGTTTGGAGTTGATTAAGAGCTGTTAGGAGGACGTCTTCTCCATATGATGAGATTGGATTTTATTATGATTCTTATAACCTACGAACTGCTGGTTTCTTTGCGCGACAGAATCCAAGGTCACCGACATAGCTCTTAAAATCTGCAAGTTGAAGTGGCAATGGGCAGGCCACATCGCTCGACGAACCGATAACCGTTGGGGAAGAAAGGTTCTCTAGTGGCGACCACGAACTGGGTGGACTCCCACTAGGTGGACAGACGACATTGTGCGCGTCACAGGTAACCGGTGGCGTTCGAAGGGGGAGGCCTATGTTCAGCAGTGGACGTCTTCCGGCTTGTGATGATGATGATGATGATACCTACCTATTACTAATTGAACTATCTGCTATTATTTTAACCCTGTTAGTACTCATTAAAAATGTAGTAGCCGAGTCCACCCGGGGTGGCTACAGTGAATTACATATTTTAATAAGAACTTTTTTTTAAAGTTGTGGCACTGTCCACCCCGGGTGGCCAAGCAGGGGGTGGACTTAGAAGGGAGGGGTTGCCATAATCCCCACGCTTGGCAGGTGGCTTGGGTTCGAACCCCGGCTCAAACCTCTGATTTATTTAATTAATCATCATGTGCGAATCGCCATTGTGCGATTGTTTGGTAACAATCGCACAATGGCGATTCGCACATGAAAGCTGAAAGCTGAAGCTAGAAAGCTGGTGCTTTCGGTGAAGGAAAACATCGTGAGGAAACCTGCATATCTGAGAAAGCCGAACTATCTTTCGAATGGCGTGTGAAGTCATCCAACCCGCACTTGGCCAGCGTGGTGGACTATGGTCTAAGCCTCTACATTTTCTCAAAGAAGCGTCGAAACGCTACTTTGAATCCGCGTCCCGTCACGCGAACAGTTTAATCCGCGCCGACGCCGATTACGCCCCTAGTCCTTCTGACTCGCGCCGCAGACCACGGCACGTACTGCTCGACCCTCCTGACCCCATGACGGTCCTGTTGGACCGGGATACGCCGACCCCTCCCCGACAACCGTATGCTACACTAGCTATCAGACACCGGTCTCGCCGGCGAGGCCGAAGGGTCGTACGTATGCGACCGCAACGACGTGCATCACCCCACTGAGTTTCTTGCCGGTTCTTCTCAGTGGGGGCGCGTTGTGAACCGGTGGTAAACTCAGCCCTCTCTTAAGCGACAGCCCAAGCCGAGGCCGTGTCTCCCTGAGGTGCCCTTGAGCTCGTCGCTACTTCTGCCGTAAAGGCTAGAGCGCTTCAAGCGCTCGCCTTCTATTGTCCGGTGAAGCTGTAATGGCCATCTGCGGCCAACAGCGTCTATCATTCCCAAAAAAAAATAAAAAAAATAAAAAATAAAAAAAAACCTCTACATTTTTAGGGCAGGCCCGTGTCCAACAGTGGGACAAAAACAAGGGCTGGTAAAAAAAATTGGTTTCTATGGAGTAACCTAAAGTTTCTTGAACGTTCTATAGTTTGTGTATGCCACCCGTCGCCAAGTTGTAGATTAGTTCTTTGGATTAGAGGCAAAATAGAGAAGGAAAGTTTGCAATTTGTCCAATTTACGTGAATCTTAGCTAATACTTTTGGTTAATACTCTTCAACAAATTATTTACAACGCGTTATTCAAAATTCAATTCATAAGAGTGTTAAAAGAAATACAAAAATGTTGTAGTTATGGTAAAATGGTTCGAGGATATCTTATTCTACGAAAATCTACTGTAGCTAAGGTACAATACATTTAGGTATAATCTAAACATAACATATTGCCACCCGTGCGAAGCCGGGGCGGGCCGCTAGTTATATAGATAAAACACCCAGACGCTTGGTGGGAATCGAACCCACGACCTATTGGTCAGCGGACAGGGTGTCCAACCACTAGACCAACAGGCCCGCCAAAAAGGTAATTTCAAACTAAACGATTTCGAGTACATAGTTTGTGGCAACGTTAAAATGAGACTTCGGCGCGCATTTGAGAAAAACAGAATAATGTTTTCACCGAAAACAAACGTATAAAATTGAAGGCTACGAAATGTCCAACGGTCCCGTTATTAAACTTTATCGCTTGAATCGTTCTACATTTATATTATTCGCAATTGGTGTATGGGACGCACAGAGGGCATCCCTATCATCACTTAACTCAGACGAGCTAGCTATGTGGAAAATTGGAAAACTTCACATGCCTTGGGAATTTTAAATTTTCATCAAGTGGGAAGGTCGTAGACTGTTTTTTTGGGCTGTATGTATTTCTGATCTATGTCCTTGTGAAAGACGAACCAAAAAGTATGTAGAAGAAAAAAATGTAGTGTCCGTGGCGCAGCGGGAAACTGCTTGCTTTGGAAACCTGAGGTCACAGGTTCGAATCCCGTGGGGAGCAACAACTTTGTGTGGTTATTCTTTATTGGTTATTCAATTCAGGTCCTAATTGTCTGGAAAGTAAGATGATCCATGCGTTGGATGAGCATGTTAAAAGTCATGCCATGTATGTTACTACTTCAACGCAATTCTGATTGTAATCTGTTTTGTGTTAAATAAATAATACAAAAAAAAAAGCTCGATAATTTTAAATGCTTTTGCGGGCGTGGTGTACCAATTTTACACGAATTCATGTCTGGACCAAAGTGGTCACTAGACAAGATAGGTTACGCAAGTTTGTCCTCCAAATTTTAAGTGAGGGTCACATTGCCTCGATCGGAACCAGTTCCGAATCTCCGGTTCTGTAAACGGCCGAAGCGTGTCTAACAAGGTAGAGGGAGGATCGTTCTTGCTTTTTTAACCGACTTCAAAAGGAGGTTATGTATGTATGTAATATTAATAAAAATACATAATATCCACATATACCTGCATAGTCTGTGGGCATATAAACAAATGTACCAAATAAGTGTATATTATGTTTGTATGTTGGTGGATTTCTCTGAAACTATAAATCCGATTGCGGTTACTCTTTTTGTAATGGTTTGAGAATCTTTCAACTTAGGGAAGAGTACAAGGTTCATCGAAAATGCGTGATAATTTCGCAAGCATTCGGACAGTTATAATGATAGATCATCAGGTACAGATCTCATATTTAACTGATTTTAGACAACTAACATCTTGGTAATATAGTCAGTAAAAAGTGTTCAATAAACTATTTTTAGTAAAATAATAACCGACTTCAAAGAAAATTATCTAAAAAGCAAAATATATTGAAGTTGGTGCCTGCCTATGATGCGTAGCCATCTAATATCAGCAGTTTTTTACTCTGAGTTGTTAATTTTTTGTCGCGACCCCACTTTCGTACCGTGCTCGCATAGATAAGTGTTTTAAGTCTCCGATTTTGTCAAATTTGCTTCTTTTCATAGGCCCGTCCTCTCCATATTTTATCCCCTCTAAAAATGATTGATCTTGCATTATAATTCCAAAATTATGTAAACCAGACCTTGTATAGTGAATAACTCTGTCTTTCCCTATTTATTATTCTGCCGATGTCTCAAGGCTGCTGGTAATAAAACCCAGTGAACTGAAAACTAGAGTGTAAATGGGCCGCACTTGCGGGTACGCGTTTCCAGCCCACTGAGTTGCGACAAACATACACTGGTAACTATTACAGCATTCCTTTGAACATAAAAAAGATACCCCTGTGTCTGGAGTATCGATCGTCAGCAATAGGACTTTTTTTTTCTTTATTAAGGAGCTTTGTCAGCTTTGACTATGCCGCGCCATAGTAACAATTAATACATGCTACAAATGCTTAACAAAAATCATACTCAACACTTGTCTTCTATCTATCTATACTATAATAAAACTCAAAGAGAACTTTTTCTGTACATTGAATATTTTTCCAAAATTTCTATGTGGGGATACTATACTATCGACATAGAGGCCAAAACAATTTTTTTTGGAATTATTGTCTGTCTGTCTGTCTGTCTGTCTGTCTGTCTGTCTGTCTGTCGTTCTGTTCGTCCAGGTATCATTTGAAAACCCGTGGATGGATTTTGATAGGACTTTCACTGATGTGTTGTGTAGAAGTCAAGGTGTAAGTTGGTATATAAAACATCACGCTATGTTTCATAGGGGCTAAGCAGTGAAACATTACTTGCACATATTACCACGTAATTTCCTTTGTATGTGAATAGGGTAATTATAGACTGATCAGTTAATCATTAAGATATGTATTATTACGCTATATACAATAGGGACTGAGCAGACATTTAGTTTGCATAAGATATGGCATTGGCGAAGGGTAAATTTTTGTAAGGGGTAAGCCGGTCCGGTACACCCAGGACATTTTCATTAGATTTTTGTATTGTTCTAAGTACTTTGCTGATAGCAATATGACATTATTATCTTTGAAAAGTTAAAATCTGTAAATCCCGAGCGGATCCAAACTAGATTATGTATGTATTACAGTCGCAACAATAAAAGATGCGGAAAACTTAAAACTTTCATTATCGAATATCATTAGACAGTGATTTACGATGTTAGCGTGATTTACATTATGAACAGCGCCATCTATCGGTGAAATTGAACATACAATAACTATAGAACTTTAATCTATTTATTATATCAAAACCAATATCAAAGAAAGTCGTGTTAGTTACACTATTTATAACTCAAGAACGGCCTAACCGATTCGGCTGAAAATTGGTAGGGAGGTAGCTTAGAACCAGTAAACGGACATAGGATACTTTTTATCCCGGTAGGTTAAGGTTAAGCAACGTTAGGTAAGGTCATTAAATAGATGGGTGAACCGATTTGTATGAAAGTGTGCATATCGGGTAGGTCTGAGAATAGGTCATACAGTATATTTCATACCGCTAGATTAAGGTTAAGCTACATAAGGCAAGGTTATTAAATAGATGGGTGAACCGATATGTATGAAATTATGTGTGCATATCGGGGAGGTCTGAGAATAGGTCATAAAGTATATTTAATACCGCTGATACCATGATTGAGGAGGATATATAGAACGAGAGGAGGGTGCACGAGAGGAGAAAGAGGGAGAGGGGATTCGAGAAGGGGGCGATGGGGTGAGGGATCGGGGGAGTTAGGTGGAGTAAGGGGGGAGTGAGAAGGAGCTAGTTCATAGAAGAGAGAGGGGGAGAGGGTTCAGAGAGGGGATAACAGGGTAGGAAGAGGGGGAGTGTGACGGAAACCGAAGCGGGAGGGGGAAAGAGAGAGGAGAGAAAGAGCATATAATTAGATTTTTTTTATAAGAGAGAGAGATAAATCTAGGGAGGAGGGAGAAAAGGGGAGCCAAATGTAATAAAAGCGCGGGCGGAGCTGCACGGGTCAGCTAGTATAAAATATAATCATAGCATCACATCCTCTCGGCGTTTTCCGAAGACGGAACGGCCAAGAAATCGTTGCAGACTCCTAAATTCTGATTAGCCTTTAAGATCTGCCGACGTAGAGACTCATTCCTCAATAACACACTCAAGCAGCACATAGCAACACTGACTTGAAAACAGCTTTATATTGAAGAAAGAAAACAAAGTAAGTATAGGTAAGTAATTACTTACATTTGTTTAAAAAAAAAAAACAAAATACACAAACTTTAGAACAAAATTTGCTATTATAAACGCTCGTAACAATTGTGGCTATGCTCGGAGTATCTTGGCACGACAAAATTCGTAACGAGGAGATTCGCTGAAGAACCAGCGAATCTCCTCGCAGCTTGGTCGGTCAGCTTGCTAGCTCTCGGAATCTGCAACTTGAAGTGGCAATGGACATCCCATATCCCACGGGAAAGAAAGATATAATCCACGGGGAGAAAGATTTTCGAGTGGCGACCACGAACCGGAAGATGCAGCGTAGGTAGGCCTCCCACTAGGTGGACTGACGACATTATGCACATCGTAGGTAACAGGCGCGGCCGCGGATGCAAATAGACAATTGTCGTTCATTGTGGCGTTCGAAGGGGGAGTCCTATTTGCAGCAGTGGACGTCTTCTAGCTGGTGATGATGATGATGAATTGTGGCAACGGTGCGCCCGCCGGCCACTTACGCCAAAGTAGGTGAACCACTGAGCTTTGTGCTGTACCGGAAACTTGGCTGTGATCTTTTAGGTATATGGTGAAAGTTTCTCTAGTCAATGTTCGGAATGCTTCAATTTTGAGCATGCGGTCAAGATATGCTATATCTTACCCTCTCTTCACCACAGTACAGCGTCTAATACTTTCCATTACCGCGGAAAAAAATGTATTAAGCTATTAGGTAAGGGGTCCATTTAACCAAGTTGCGTTTACGAAATTTCATTTATTTTTGTCTAAACAAACAATTTTATTTCGATACTTTGCTTTGTTCATTATAAATAAGGTATTGCTTAACCTTAATTCGAGACTGTAATTCAACAACATGAACAATTGTTTTAGAAACTGTAGTTAAATCTAACTGTGGGGCTTTGTCCCGACCGAACCCCGTAACGCACTGAATAAAAGGAATTTTGCACATGCCTAGAGCATGTTTGTGACCAATCTTCCAGCTAATTATCTACATCTAATAAAACCTTATCGATGGTCGTTCGCATTGAATGAATCTAAAACATGCGTCAGAGTTGGTAGCCAGATCAAAGTGATATAATTATGATTTCACATTTATTTCAATTACCCTGCAGATTTGTATATTCCCGCTAATATTCTCAATATCAATTTAATCACACCCGGTGAAGTTACAGTAATCTCCGAAATTAGTAGGAAAGCATTCATGAGATAATGTCAACAACATCGTCAATTAAATTGGCAAGAGGCCTAAACAAATCAAGACTATTGGCACTTGTTTGTTTGTCCATCCCGCCAGAAAATTTGTGAGACCAAGAATCGTTTATAATGTTAATAATTTATTTCAGGTTTATACGATCGGGTTCAGCCATTTATTGTCCATTAGACCACAGTTTCTTTTCTCAACTTCCGCCAAGCACTCGATTTTGAACATTATTTCACATAGTATACAGTCCGTCCATCATGATGGATTACCCATAAAACAACTATAAACCCAGCAGCTCCCACGGTGACAGCTTAATTGAGCTCGTAAGCGTGACTTCACTGTGTAGGTGTCTGGATCTCGACTATCTAGGACATCAGGTCGTGGCGGTGCGAGGTAACTGGTGCAAATGGGGTTGTGTTTGCCCAAACTAATCTGTGAAATGTTGACATTACATAAAATTCTGTTTATCGTTCCTAATTATCGATAAACAAAATCTTGAAGGCAGACCTAGACACGTACGTCCAAATCGATATAAAGTATCCTTTGTGTTATGTGACGTCTTTTTATTTTTTTACTGCTACTGTTTTACTTACTTTAATATTATGCTAGGTATGGTTAGCAAAAATCATCTTATTTTTAAACTACTAACATGGATTATATCACGGTTATCGTACATTTGTTTTTAAAAACCTTAACTTTTTAATACTTACTGAGTAGTAAATCTAATTTAAAGCAAAACAATTATTATAGCCCCACGTTGGGCGCCACGATTTTTTCAAGTCCCACGTTGTGCGCCAATAAGTTATCATAAATATTACTTTACCATTACTTAGTTTATTTCAAATGTACGCAATAAAGAGCTTTATTAACATTTATTTAAGGTTATAGTTCATTCTAAAACATTAATCTCTAAAGTATTATGTAGACATGTTGGCGCCTCTACAATTGCGCTTGCTGAAGCTTACTTGGCATCACTCCCAGCTTTGTATCTAACCCACTGAGCTTATATTTCAATTGGTTGAGATACGCAAAATAGTGTGTTTGACTTTCTTTTTGGTTGTTTTAAAGCTGACCTTTAGTAAGGTTACTCTGAAACGTGAGTTTAAAACTTCAGCGTCAAGTTTTTGCTGTGATCTTTTTAACATAATGTTTATTTTTGCTGTCTCACCATCACAAACAATATACAAAATAACATTTTTGATAGTTTTGATGTTCTTTGAACGTGTAGAACAGAACACTAGATCACCTTTTAAAGATAATTTATTCATATTAGCACTACTATAAATGTTTGTAATAGTTGTCATTTTCAATATAATGTTTTCAAAACACTATTATTATCGTATTGATTACCTATAGTACTAATCATTTTACTCATTATAAACTATTACTTGATCGCGATACCACCCAATGGCAATAGCCGATGCAACCATGGAAGAGCATGAGATTCATTTAACATCACAAGGAAAAGGAACCTGTTTGGAAGGTTTTATGCAATAATCTATCTACCATGATTCTACATTTTTAAGAAAATTTAGACCATATTCTGTTGAAATACAGATCAAGGCCGTTTGAATCTGTATACACGTGGGACTGCTTTTTAACCGACTTCAAAAAGGAGGAGGTTCTCAATTCGTCTGTATATATATTTTTTTTAATGTATGTTCGCGCATAACTCTGACAATTATGAACCGATTTGAAAAAATCTTTCTTCCATCCATTCTTCAATCCATTGATTGGGCCCTAAAAAAAAATTATAGCTTACTAATAAATAAGTAGTTCCTGAAAAAACAATCGTGACTGCGCACCAAACCTGCAGGAAAGCTTAAAAGATGAGTTTTTCGCTTTTTAAGGACAAAAATGGTCATTACTCTGGCAAATATATGCCGATTTTGATGATTCTTTTTTTTATTCGAAAGAAAAAACCACTGTTTTAAATCTGTATGAAATTTATCACAACCGGATAAGAACTTCCTGGAGGACCATGAACGATGTGGAGGAATTTATCTGGTAAAAACCATAAAACTGATGTTCTACATTACATTACTCTGACAAATACGAACCGATTTCGATGTTTTTTTTTTTATTCGAGAGAGTAAACTACTGTGATAATTCCATGCAAATTTCATTACGACCGGATAAATAGTTTCTGAAAAAACATGAATTATGTAAAACCATGTAGACAATACATGTGATCATAACCTACCTAGATCATTTTACCGTCTTCGATGATTCAATTTTTATTTATGAAAATATCACTAAAAAGTTTAAAACAAAATCTTTTAAAAAAAATCTAACCTACTTCAATATCACTGAAAAGTATAAAATATTTTAATATTATTGAAGTTGGTGCAAAATATATACAGCAGGTGCGCTAACACCAAATGCTATAATATTTAAATTATTTTATACTTTTTAGAGATATTGAAGTCGGTTAGATTAAAAAAAAAAGATTTTATTACATAATGTTACTCAGTAATCGCTGGGCCGGTAGCAAAAATAACTAACGATGGACAACCTCCATCGAAGAAGAAGAAAAGCCTTTATTAGCATAACTAGGTATGTACATTCAGATGTATGTAACGCCGCCCGTAGAGAAACTGATGGAAATTAAATGTATTAAGTATCTAAAATGAAATAGTATCCAATTTAATCGACTTACGGAAACCTTACATCTGAAGCGTTAATTATTATTACGCATTACGCTTATACAAAATCCAAGCTGATTAACTGTCAACCAGATTAAATCGTGTCTCCACGCCATACATCAGGCTAATGGGAACTGTTGTATATACCGCTTTTAAATCTGGTGGTTTTAGGCGCAAGTATGCAGCCCTAGGGTTCCAACTCTATATTTGCGTCCTTTGCGTTAGAGACCATGGGGCCTTGTATATATCTGTGGACTTTGGGTCCATGAGGCGCACGGTTTTGTGAAAGAAATTTCATCCAAACTTATCGAAGTCTCAGGAGACCGTCCGGCTTGTAGCTTTCTCTGCCGACCTATAAGCTTGGCCATACAAAGAGGAAACGCCCCCAGTCGTTTAGGTACCCTTCCTTCCGTTTTTTTGGTAAATAAATATTATTTCTTTCTTTCTTTGTTCTTTCTTTCTTCCCAGTGCGTCGACAACTTGGAGGATCTTTTTTACTTAGTTTAAGTATCATTGTAAATCATCTGCAAATTATAGGTATCATGTAATTTTTTTTTATCTCATTCTTTGTTTTAGGCTGTCATAGCTTATTTACGCGAGTCCTTTGCTCATGATCGTTTGAATCCATTGAGGTAATATGTAATGTCTAAATCGTTGTTTATTAAAACCACTGACGAGGATTGGACACTGAATTTAGAGGATGCAATAATTTCAGTGGATGAGCCCGGTCAAGTGGTTAGACACACTGGCCGCTACCCAATAGGTCGATGGGTCGATTCCCACCCAGTGTCTGTGTGTTATTCGTTTGTTGTCCGTGGTACCACCAGTAGTACCACCAGTGGTACCACAGACAAAAATAATTATGTGGTACCACCAGAAATAAATTAATTAGATTTTAATAATATTTTACTGTTTTCGTTCATTTTGTAATCGTTTACTTGGTATCTGGGTTGGACTGTTTGTATTGCATAACATTACACATGAAATTTCAAAAATGGGATTTTTATATACTAGAGATGTGGTATTGAGTAATAAAATCGACAAATTATTCCCTATAGTACTAGGGTAGCATAAAACACAGGAGGTGCATAATCTTGTGCCTTGTCTTGTGTGAGCATATGAATGAAGTACCAGGTTAGCATAGGACTCATCGAATCCGCTCCGGGTAGGGTGCTGGTGTTGAGCCTGGCTGCCCTGAGGGATGTGCTGAGGCACTAGTTGCCTCCGTGAAGCTACGTTCCCCAGGGCCTGGAAGGAGGCTAGTTTGGTCCTCATAAAGAAGGAAGGCAGAGCCGCGGATTCTCCCTCCGCGTACCGTCCCATATGTCTGCTGGACGAGGTTGGCAAACTGTTCGAGAGAATAGTTGCCTCTCGTCTCAGCGGGCATCTGTCGCGAGTCGGTCCCGATCTGGCCGACAGCCAGTTCGGCTTCCGACAGGGCCGTTCGACCGTGGATGCGATAACTCGCGTCCGCGCCCTGTCGGATCAGGCGGTCTCCCGGGGTGGCGTGGCGTTGGCGGTGTCACTCGACATTGTCAACGCCTTCAATTCCCTACCCTGGGATGCGATCTGGGAGGCACTGGTCTACCATGGAGTGCCTCCCTACCTGCAGGCCCTGATCAGGGACTACTTGCGCGACAGGTACATCCTGTACGTGGATCGAGACGGTACGAGGATCCGGAGTGGAGCGAGGCGTTCCGCAGGGGTCAGTCTTAGGCCCCTTGCCATGGAACCTCGCCTACGACGCGGTTCTGCGTGTCGATCTCCCCGCCGGCGTAAGTGTCGTCTGCTACGCGGACGACACGTTAATCGTGGCCGGTGGGGACACCTTCGAGAGGACCAAAGAGCTCGCCGAGCTTGGGGTGGAAATCGTCGTCGCGAAAATACGCGAGTTGGGCATGGAGATAGCGCCTCAGAAAACTGAGGCGCTGTGGTTCCACGGCCTACCTAGGAGCCGGGAACCACCGCCCAACTTGCGCGTCTGTGTGGGTGAGTCGGAAGTCAGGGTGGGGCCGTACATGAAATATCTTGGCCTCACCCTTGACAGTCGCTGGGGCTTCTAGGAGCATTTCGAGCGCCTGGTCCCCCGAGTCGACAGGGTTGCAGCGGCCTTGCACAGGCTGCTCCCCAATCTCGGGGGGCCGAGCGAGGAAGTTCGCCGCCTCTACGCCGAAGTCGTGCAGTCCGTAGTCCTCTACGGGGCGCCCATCTGGGCGCCAAGGCTGGCCATTCGACGCTGTAGAACAAAAATCTACAGCGTCCAGCGGAGGATGGCAATGCGGATTGCACGAGGATACAGAACGGTGTCCTTTGAGGCGGCGACCATACTGGCACGCTTTCCGCCCTTAGACATCCTGGCGGGCATGTATGCGAGGGTCTATGACCAGATCCGCATCGCCCGCCAGAGTGGCGGAGGCGAGCCGGTGGCGCTCGAATCAATCAAGCGGCGGGAACGACACAACGCACTCACGACGTGGCGCGAGCGGCTCCAGCCGGAGCACATAGCGCGCAAACGCGTCGTTGAGGCATTCCTGCCGCATCTCGAAGCCTGGATACAGCGACGGAGCGGACGACTCACCTATAGGCTTACGCAGATAATCACCGGACACGGTTGTTTCGGTGATTATCTGCATAAGATCGGACGTGAAGCGACGACGAGATGCTTCCACTGCGACCAGTCTGACACACGCTGGAGGCTTGCCCCGCGTGGTCGTTGGAGCGTCGAGACCTGGTCGCAGTCATCGGATCGGACCTCTCCCTGGGGAGCGTAGTGTCGGCTATGCTGTCCGGGGATGCGGCGTGGGGAGCGATGGCCGCCTTCTGCGAGACTGTCATGTCCCAGAAGGAGGCCGCTGAGCGGGAACGCGAACGCGCTGATCCCGCTCGGCGACGAAGGCGCAGGCCGCGTCAAGCGGCCGCCCAACGTCTCGCTCCCCAGCCCTGAGCCCGGGGCTATAAACAACGGGCAACCTTCGGAGTCGCTGGACGCTCGAGGTGTGGGCCCTTTGAGCGTCCATTGAGTACGGCGTCGACTCCGAGGAGGACGGCGGCGGGGTTGCGACCCCCGTCCCCGTGAGTACCGTGTCAGGTTCCCGGGGGGCTACAATGGGCCCCCCGGCGGCGGGCTCAAAGGCAAGGCACTGAGGGGCCCCTGGTGCAGATCCCACCGGAGAGCCCTGGGGTCCCCCCTCTCATGTGCCGATGCGACAGCCGCGGGGGTTTTAGTAGGTAAGAATCCCACATACCCCGGTCAAGCCCCACAGCTCCCGGGGATCTTTCGAAGATTTCCCCCGCGTCAAAACGATAAATAAAAAAAAGGGACTCATCGAATCCGAAGGTCCTCCCTTCGGAGTCGCAAAAAATATCCTCCTGGCCGATACGACCACAGCGGCCAATCTTTCGCAAGATCAGCCAAATGGCCGCGTAGATACGCGGGAGATATTATAGTGCACAAGTGCTTGGGTAAACACAAGTGCACTCTATCTTCCTTTTACCTCTCACAATCCGATGGGACAGAAAACCGACACGACCGGGGAGAGATCAGGTGCAGGACTGACTTTTTAACCGACTTCAAAAAAGGAGGTTCTGTATTCGACGCGTATGTATGTAATAATAATAAAAATGCGTAATATTCATATATGTTAGTCTATGTGGGCTTCTAAACGAATTTAGCAAATTTCACGAGTGTATGTATGTATGTATGTATGTATGTTGGTTTGTCCACGGATTTCTCAGAAACTACAAGTCCGATTTCGAAAATTCTTTTTGCTATAGTTAGAGTATCTTTCAACTTAGGGTAGAGTACAAATTTCATCAAAATCGGTCCAGTAGTTTAAGATATATAAACTTTTTATGTTTTCAGTAAGTTACTGTAATGTAGACGTTCGAGTTGCGTGATAGTGCTGATACCTATCTTGGTAAAATAAGTCACTAAAAAGTGTTAAATAAACTATTTTAAAAAAATAAAAACCGACTTCAATGTAAATTATCTAAAAAGCATAAAATAACGAAAATATTATTGAAGTTGGTGCAGAATATACACAGCAGGTACGCTAACACCAACTTCAATAATATTTTCGTTATTTTATGCTTTTTAGATAATTTACATTGAAGTCGGTTTTTATTTTTTTTAAATAGTTTTTACATGACTATTCGACGCATGGATCACCTTACTTTACAGACAATCAGGTAATCGGCCTGCATTGTCCTAGCCTGTAAGCAACAACTACACAAAATTGTTACTCCTCGCGGCGTACGAACCCGCGACCTCCGGTTTCCCACTGCACCACGTAGGCTTGCTGG
This sequence comes from Furcula furcula, assembly GCA_911728495.1. Lineage (NCBI taxonomy): Eukaryota > Metazoa > Arthropoda > Insecta > Lepidoptera > Notodontidae > Furcula > Furcula furcula. The sequence continues at coordinate 12,379,372 of OU452258.1, forward strand.
TTAACATTGGACAGGCTTTGCCTATTTTGGGATAGGATGACCGTGTGTGGATTGTCTAAAGATGTTATTATTAAAACTTCAAGACGCGACCGTTGCAGCAAATTTTGCGCTTGTCCTATGCTAACCGCATCGTATTTTCTTATTATGTATTGACGGGCCTGTTGGTCTAGTGGTTAGACACCCTGGCCACTACTCAACCGTTTGTGGGTTCAATTCCCACCAGATGTTATTTATCTTTTTAAGTATGTATTTACAAAAAAGTCTATAGGTATTTGTATTAATTGTCTGATCAAAGTATGCGTTGTTGGTTTTGGGATAAGATAACCGTGTGTTGATTTGGTAAGGATATTGATATTACTTTAAAAGACGCAACTGTTGCAGCCGCTTGTAACCGCCTCATGTTTTCTTATTTCACGCACCACTCTTCAACTCTTCCGTCAGATAACAATGAACCAGCGATAGCTATAGACAAAAGTCCACCCGTCCGGTAGAGATTCCTGCGAACTTCAATTCACCTGACACTATTTATGTCATAACAAGAATAGGTAATTATGTGTTCTTGGAGGGCACATAGGCAGAACAATGTGTTACTTTGAAAACATTATGATTGACGTGTTTAATAATACGGTACTAGTATCTACCTACACATGGCTCGTACTCTGTATAATGTAAGTTACATCATGTTTATATCAGTCAATGGCAACATCTTACGGTCAAACGGAATTACGGAATCCCCGTCATATAAATAGACCGCAGACTAAAAATATTTTTGTCGTGTCATATTTATAGAGTCATGTACAGGTCATGTACTTATGAGTTCATAAAAAAATGTATTTGCTGGACGAATTCTCCAAATTTGAAATACAGACTGGCTGTTTACATGCTTTTTCAAAATAATCTTTATTAAGATAGCTAGATCGATAGACAATTCTTTATTGCGCACAAACAAACAGATACTAGAAGAATAAGACACAAATTAATAAAACATGCAACAATGGGCGGCCTTATCGCTAAAAGCGATCTCTTCCAGGCAACCTTTGGATGGAGAGGAAATTAAAGAAGTTACAGAGAGCAGAGGGTGCGCGCACTCGACATGAATAGGTAACATTAACACAAAGACACATAAAAACACATATGTAGTAAACTATAATAATATATATTCATATAAGTATAATATATAAACATACATCAAATAATACTATTATAAACATACATAAATCAGTACGTACTAATATAACAAGAAAATTACACAAATACCGATTAACTTATTCCGCCAAATAAAACTTCTTTACCAGATCCTAGAAAATTGGCAGTGACGAAGCACGCCTTATAGAAACGGGCAAGGAATTCCACAAGCAAACCGCCTGCACCGTGAAAGATTTGTCATAGAAGGAACTGCTATATAACGGCATCGTAAGACAAAGGTTAAAAAGACATACATATAGAACGTTCTTGTCTTTATATTGATTATAACAATGGAATTCTACTAGGCGGTAGGTTCCTTGTGCAAGGAACCGTCCAGGTAGTTACCACCGCAGTGTCAGATATTCTGCCGCCAAGCAGCAGTGTGTAACATTGCTGTGTTCTGGTGTGAAGGGCACTGTAGCTAGTGAAAATACCGGACACAAAATGTCTTAGGGGTCGGGCAACGCGCTAGTGATTCATCTGGTGTTGCTTGGCTGTGGTGACTGCTTACCATCAGGCCGACCGCATGCTTGCTTGCCACCTTCATAGTATAAAAGAAGGATTCTGCTTGTCCTTAACAGTACCTAAACATATTGGATAAATTCTGTTTGGTAGACAGAATCTATACTTATAATAAAACTGTAAGGTCCAATTCTGTACATTGAAGATATTTTGAAAATTATGTTTTGAGGGCATTCTATAACCGATACTAAAGCCAAAAATGTTTTATTTTTGTATGTCTGTCTGTCTGTATCTCGGCTGAGCATCACGCCGAAACTACTGGATGGATTGAAACGAAACTTGGCATGATTTGAGTTAATACTCCGAGGTAGGACATAGGATACTTTTTATCCCGACATTCGGCACGGTTCCCTTGGGAGAGGGGACTAAAGTCAAAATGTGTACTTGGTTTATACGCTTGCTCCGATTTTAACAATTTTTCATTATAATTATAATAAATATTTGTAAGGGAACACTCATAGACAGTTGTTAACAATGTTTGGAAATCGATCAGGTTAAGCAACATTAGGTAAGGTCATTAAATAGATGGGTGACCGTTTAACGCCATTTGAACTAAAACTTTGTCTCCGTGCTTCGGAGGGCAAGTACAAAGTGGATCCAAGTTTTTAACCGACTTTAAAAAAGGAGGTTTTGTATTCTATGCGAATGTATATTATTGAAAGTTTAGTTAACGTAAACACAGCGCGGGCGGAGCTGCGTGGGTCAGCTAGTCATCAATAAATATGTAGTCACTAAAATTTAATTTGATTCTAATTCTTGTAAAGTTTTGTTACCAGAATTGAAGTGAATGGCCTTTGGAATAGTATGCTGCTGAGCTCGATGCTTGTCTTCTAGTATCCAGGTCCTGGCATAGGTATTTGCAAATATAGCGTGTACTATGTTTGTCCATTCAAAGTCTTCACTGTGGACCATGGTCTTACTTAGCCAGCAGTTAGTACTGATTGAAAATCTTACATATTTTGCGGAATATGTCAATGACCACAGTTCCCAGACCAATTAACATTACATAACTTAAGGAAATGCCTTATAAAAATCGTACCCACGCGGAAATTCGATTTCGCTTTAAAAGACGTACGAGTTGTCAATGTCCAATTTGCAACACAAATAATCCCATTAGTTCAAATTTAATCACTAACTACTCAAATTCGTTTAATTAATCCGTATTTCTACTTAGCAGTAGTAAGTAGGTATCCGCAACGTTGTTCGAATGGCATCGCGAAGGTTTCACCCGCACACGAAGCTCGTAAAATGCGAAACCAAGCAATCGTCTGGGGTTACACATACACAATACGTATGGATTTTCACGCGATGATGACGTAGCGCCCGTCTGAGTCGCGTAAGCGTCGGTCTTCGGGCACTGAGCCAAGCTTCACTGACACACTGAATTTGTCCAACAAAACTATTGTTTTTATGGCACTAAGAAGGATGACATTCACAAGGCTAACGTTTGGGGAGTTACGATAATCTTATAAGATAGTTCAGCTCTTGTTTATATAACACGAATGCTTCTTTCGGTATATTATGATTGTTATAAATTTAATCCACGAAGTCTCTTGCTAAATGTTTTATTTTTATATTGAATGTAAATGATAACGATAAGAAACTCTGCAACATTGCTACCTTTAAATAGAACTTTAAAAAAAATCTTTTGTTACAGCAAATTATATATTCCCATTAACTGGCCGTAATTTAGTAATTTATTACTTAACTAGCTGACCCGCGCAGCTCCGCTCGCGCTCTTTCACTTGTGAATCTTTAGATTGAACCGAGAATGGTTTACCATTCTCGAATCCTCTTGAACACACACAAACAATTTCATCAACATCGGTCCAGCCGTTTAGGATGAGTTCAGTGACATACACACGTACAGTAGAATTATATATATATAGAAGATATAACTAGAAACTTAGCATGTGAATGTGTCACCTACGATTGTATAAGCACTTGTATAATATTAAAACATATCTTTATGTCGTTTATTTGCATAGTAGTAGTAGTGTAGTTTATATTTAAGCAATAAGAGCGGTGTAGTTGCATACTATGTAACTGCTACGGAGGTGTTCACGGAAGACCAGCGTCGTGTTGCCGAATAGATGTCACGGCAATATGCTGAGTGGACACCTTTTTAACGACTGATTGTTTTATTTTAAGTGTACCAATTGTTCTTTGTGTTTAAGTACGTCGTAAAATAAATTTATTTCTATTCTATTCTATCCGTTTAATCCAATCTGACTGTATTTCTGAGAACTGCAGGTGAATCCCTCTGTATTCGTCAACTAAGTGATTGGTGGAAACAATTTACGATATCGTAAACCTTGGATTGGAAAGTGTCCTTTATGAGAATCTCTCCAGTAGCCTGTATATTGTATAAATTCACAAAAAGCCTTTGTTATAGTCTCAAGGACGAACTTAGAACGCTGAATAATCTATCAAATATTAGAACAAAAAGTAGTTTGCATATTTATGATAGGTACAAAGGCTTCTGTCTGAATATCGACAAAATGTAAATTGTAGTAGATATGAAATTGATAAAGACAAAAGAAATAGGTATGTATGTATTTATGTAACGCTTACAGCCAGTTGTGGTTACTATTTGGAAACAATTAGTTCTGCAACATAAGGAAACATTATAGATGGGTGACCGTTTAGTGGCACTTAAACTGAGCAACTTATTGACTTGACTTAACAACTGTTGTCTGTTTTTTTACGACCAGGACCGACTTTTAGGTAAGTACCTCCAAGGCAACGCTCTAAGGGCAGTTTGAACTGCTCTGACACCAACTTGACAACTAAGCAAACGACAAGCAAACATGGCCTATACAAGCACCTCTAATAGCAATGTTATTTTCACCTTACTTTCTCAATAGAAAGTGACAGAGCTATAAACTACATATATATGTAGTTTATAGCTACATACATATGTAGTTTATAGCTCTGCATACACTACATATTATATATGTAGTGGGTGTGGTAGGGCTTCATTAACACATAGAACGCCAAATGCCTGACACACAATGGATCTATTGGTATGTTGCCTGACGGCAGTCTAAGGGTTAAGTATTATAATATTATAATACTGCTAATAGAGGTGACTGTACGGGCCCAGGGCCCTACCACCACCTCTATTAGAAATATTATTATCATCTTACTTGACACGAGGTAGAGATGTCAATATATGTAGGTTATAGCTCTGTCACTTTTTAAAGAGAAAGTAAGGTGAAAATAATATTGCTATTAGAGGTGATAGTACAGGCCCAGTACATATCTTAAAAGCTAATATTGTATAGTTACGACACCAACTACTTAAGTTTCCTTTAGAACTAATTGGCAGTTCGAGATAAGCAGCATGCTTGTATATTTTTTGGAGAAATATGCTATGAAGATTTTTCTCAAAAATTGGAATTCAAGACTATGGCGTCAGTTTAAACTCTTTTTAACCGACTTCAAAAAAGGACAAGGTTCTCAATTCGTCTGTATATATATATTTTTCTTTTCTATGTATGTTCGCGCATAACTCTGGCAATTATGAACCGATTTGAAAAAATCTTTCTTCCATCCATTATTTAATCCGTTAATTAGGTCCCATAAAAAAAATATTGATTACGAATAAGTAGTTCCTGAAAAAACAAGAATGGTGACTGCGCAGGACAGCTGCAGGAATGCCTATATAGATGACTTTATGTCGCTTTTTACGGACAAAAATGGTCATAACTCTGGCAAATATTTACCAATTTCAATTATTCTTTTTTTATTCCAAAAAAGAAGTGGTTTCTTCTTTGTGTGATGAATCTGTATGAATTTTATCACAACCGGATAAGCACTTCCTGGAGGACCATGAACGATGTGGAGGAATTTATCTGGTAAAAACCATAAAACTGATGTTCTCCATTACATTACTCTGACAAATATAAACCGATTTCGATGATTCTTTTTTTATTCGAGAGAGTAAACTACTATGATGATTCCATGCAAATTTCATTACGGCTGGATATTTTTTTCTGAAGAAACATGAATTATGTAAACTATGTAGACGATAATGTGATCATAACCTACCTAGATCATTTTACCGTCTTCGATGGTTCAATCAGTATTTATGAAAATATCACTAAAAAGTTTAAAATAAAATCTTTTTAAAAAAAAATTGAACCGACTTCAATATCACTGAAAAGTATAAAATAATTTAAATATTATTGAAGTTGGTGCCAAATATACACAGCAAGTACGCTAAAACCAACTTCTATAATATTTAAATTATTTTATACTTTTCAGTGCTATTGGTCGGTTCAATTTTTTTTTTTAAAAGATTGTATTTAGAGAACAGTCCTCAAGAAATGGTCAGAAAATAAAGTGAGTTCTTTTACAATAGTTTAAATCGCTAATGACTATAATGCCTCCGAAAAACGCGGAATTTTATAAGTTTGACGACTATGTCTATGTATCTCTCAAACTAGTCTTATACATCCTTCCCTTCTACGTGCCATGGTCTGCGGCGGGAGTCTGAAGGACTAGGATCGTAATCGACGGAGGCGACGCAGCCGGTTCGGGTGCTGGGACGCGGTGTCAAAGTAGCGTTTCAACGCTTCTTTGAAGAACTTACGAAGGGGATCTAACTTGAACTCAATGTAAGTCTACATTCCGCATGTACCACGGGGCACCGAGACAGCACAGCGGAGAAAGGGAAGTAGGTTAGTATCAGTGGCGTGCAGTCCATATAGGCAAAAACACGACGTCTACCCTAAGACTTCTCAAATTTTTTTTTTTTTATATACTTACCATCAAGTTGGCAAACAAGCATGCGGCCCGCCTGATAGTAAGTAGTCACCGCAGCCTATGGACGCTAGCAACACTAGTAGGATCACAAGCGCGTTGCCGACCCAGTAAAAATTTAATAACTCCCTTTTTAAAAAACCCCATGCTGTAATTATTCGGGAAAACCTCGGCGGCAGGCAATTTATTCCACAACTTCAAAGTGCGGGGAAGAAAACTTCTTGAAAATATGATAAAAAGTATAAGAAATATGCTTTTTTGCGTGACGGGGCATAGAAGTGTGTACACGCAGTGGCGTGCGTTACCAGTGGCTAAGATTTCACTAAATCGCCAAACCAATGGAGAGTATCAAACTTAAAAAGATTCCAGTGTCTTAGGACTCTACCACATTTATGTTACACTTCTATGTCAGTACTTAAATATAATGATAGTTTTTTTAACGGGTTTTCATGTCTTATTTGGTCTACATAATTGTAGACTTAATATATCGATGGTCATAAAAAATAATTTCGCCTTTCCACTTGTCACGTTTTTTCTAATATCAATCAAAAATCTAAAAAGTAAAAATAAAGTAATAAAAACAACAAGTAACAAATCATATTTTTAACCGTCGTCGTAAACTTAACAATATAGTATATTGTGTGTACAATAAATATTCAGATCTCATGTAGCGCCAGTACTCTATTATATTAAAGTAAGTGGATCTCCATTTCCATTGAAAGGCTGCCATTAAAGGGTGCGGTAGGGCTTCATTATGCATAGACTAGGTACTTAAAAGGTGTTACTATCTTAAAACAAATACTGGCCACTGCGAATTTATAATCTGTGCTGTAAATTCTAAGTATTATTTCTTCACACTTTTTTTTAATCCTTACGTTAGCTGTTCGGTACTGGCCGGTGTATCGCGTCCATCGTCCCGTCCAACACCCCCATGAGAAACACTCATGCAATAAATAATAACTCACTGTGCTCACAAATATCCACTTAACACCTGTTAACTGGACACTATAACATTTTTTACGCGCCTATTTTATTGTTAGAAATTATGTGACTGTGCTACAAGTGAATTTTCCGGTTGTTTTAAGAGACGACGCGCGCTCCCGAAGCGACCGCCATGTTGATTTGAGGGGGCGATTCGCGCGCGCGCTAAATTCAATGCCTCCTTGCCAGATTTCTCGCAATCGCGCGATTTTGTGTTATATTTTATCACTGCTTTCTTTGATCAGTTTAGCCTCAAACAGACACCGGTTTCGCGGGTGAGGACGAATTGTCGTATGCATGTGACCTCAATGACCATCACCCCACTGAGTTTTTTTTCCGGATCACAAGGATCTTCTTAGTGAGGCTTCTAGCGTTACGATCCGGTGGTAGTTTGTAAAAATGATTTTTGTGTAAGTGCCTCCGTGGGGCCTATACATAATAAAGATATTTTGACTTTGACTTTGACTTTGACTTTGACTTTGACTTTGACTTTGACTTTGAGGGTGCGTTGTGTACCGGTGGTAGAGTTAGTCTTGTTTTATGCGACAGCCAAAGCCCTGCCTTCCTCAGAGCTTGTCACTCTCCTGTCTTCAGGCTGAGCAGGAAGGTGAAGCTGTCATGGCCATTTGAGACCGATTCATTTAAACAAAATACAGTTTACGGTAGCAAAATATGATCTGTGGTGTAATAAAAGTAAGTTAAAGTATAGAACGTTAATATGTGGTTCATAATTAGGTAAGTAAGTTATAAATAACAGTAAGTACTTTAATTACTGATAGGTATAAGCCGTAAGCTACTTTTCAGCAGTATCTGCTTTAATGCCATAAAATTTTAAGATAATACTTAATCATATCTACAAAACGAAAATAGCATAATCCTAACCTAAGTATACCTACCTTAATCAAATAACGAGATATCATAGTACCTTAGACTGTAGTACTTAATGAATAATTTAAATAAAAATAATTTGCAGGTCATAAAAAAGCCTAGCCACGTAGGTATTCATCCACTGCACTTTACAAGTTCTGCTTATCATAAAATTAGCAATATTCTTTCAAAATGGGGTATTTACGTTCTATAGCTAGCAACATTCTGGCGCATGCGCGGACCAGCGCTACTGCAATACGACGCTGTGAGACCATGCGTCTATTTCTATTTGCTTGCGATTTGTCGCCACAGCAGTCACACACGACATACCCAGCACGCGACATTCCTATGAGCTCCACGGCATTGCTGGTCTGACGCACCAGAGGCGATGACTCGGTCTATAACTGTATATTTTCGAGGAACAGGACATATTTGGAATCTGATTTTAACATAATCATTATTTTTACTTTAAACATCAGAACAAGCAATATCATTCCTATAAGATTTCTATTTTCCGAGATAAAAGTGTAGTCTTTAACTTGTAGTCTATAATATTCATTCATTAAGATAGTACATAATACCTTAATGATTACGTTAAGGAGTCCATTAATAAGTTCAGTATGTACTTACCTTAATAAACATTTTGTATTGAGATAAAAGTCAACAGCTGGTGATGCAACGCTGCGTATGTACCTTTGCAGTCCTAGGTGCCGACTTCCGACTCTACATTTGCTCCCTTTTACATGAAGACCATAATGCCTTAATCTCATGCATGACAAGTACCTACAGTTTCATTAAAGAAATTTCATCTAAAATGATCGGAGTCTCAAAAGACTTTCGTACGAAATAAGTACTTAAGTGTACTTGAAGCTTTGTCTGTCGCCGCTTGGTGATCACGGGAAAACAGCGTCAGTTTTGTAAGTGGCTATTTTTCCCTTTGAGTGGGAAGACAACATCGAAAAAGTTATTTACTAATTAGTCTGAATATATTTTAATATGTTATTGTTGAAATAATGTTTAAAAGCTAATGTTTATAAAAAATATTTCTATTTTTTTAGTTTTAACAGAATTTAAAATTAAAAAAAAAATACTGATAAGGCAAATAGAATAGTGATTTGTTTTACACAGGATCCCGGTATTATTAAAACGCACCATCGATCAGATAAGACTGAAGTCAAACAACAACTTTTAATGGTTGTTTAAAATATAAGTAAAAGCTTACAAGTGTGGAATATTAAAAAAAAGTCATAAACTGCCATGTTTCTTTAATTAAAGAACCGTTTGTTAACACGTTTGTGAAACGAATAATTTTCATATTTCCTCGCTTTCTTGCTCTTCTTCCGAAGATGAAGATGACGAAGCGGAAGAAGAGGAAGAGGAACTTGGGTTGGATTCTGATGAAGATTCTGATGAAGCAGATTCTGATGAAGAAGATTCTGACGAGGATGGTTCTGATGAGGAAGATTCCGATGATGATTCCGATGATGATTCCGATGATGATTCCGATGATGATTCCGATGATGATTCAGATGATGATTCCGATGATGATTCCGATGATGATTCCGATGATGAAGAGTCTTCTTCTGGCTCCTGGGGCTCGGCAGTTGTAGGTGATTCGATTACCTCATCAAAGTCAATCCCGGAGACTTGTGTGAACCACTCATGATAGTATCCAGGGCGGATGAATCCTGAAAAAAAAATACTTTGTTAAATGCAAGGTTGATTTTTTTACGTCTGGTGATGCCAAAAGTAAATTATAAATTCAAGTTGGCATAATTTGAAAATACTACAATATGAATAAGCCTATTCAGTATGATGACCTAATTACTTTATCCTACTAAAACCTCTTACTAGAATATAGCTACAATTTCAAATGAACTCAACAGTAACTCTAACACAAAAGGGAATATGAATGCCTGATTCAAATATAATATGTAAAAAACCGATCAAGTGCGAGTCGTAATCGCGCATCGAGGGTTCCATAGGTTACCTTCTTTGGACGTGTAACTCAGATAACAAAAAGACGAAACCGCATAAAACTTAGTTTATCAAAGTTTTTTTTGATTATTTAAAAAAAACTGTGAAGTATTTCTATTTTATATTTAAGTCAAAAACTGAGTGATATGAAATAAATTAAAAATATGTTTTGTAATATGCCAATGACTTGAAAATATTATTTTTTTTGCTTTGCAGACAGACAGATAAACTAAGTCAGAGGACGTTTAAAAGATTGTATATTTTTATATTTTGGTATCGTGATTAGTGCAGGTTTAAGTATGATGCTGAGCCAAGTGCTCATACTCTCCCATCTGTATCAATGAACATCGCTCTTCATAGATTTTTTTAATATGTATTCCGCCATGTTCTAACATAGTCTTATAATTAAGTATAATAAAATTAATATAACAATAATTTCACCATACTTAGACGCGCCTGTTGGTCTAGTGTATTAAGTACTCTGCACTAAATTTGTTTGTCGTGGTTTTTTTAGGAAAAAACTGTACTACATAGAAACATCATTTTATTTTCCCTATAAAGTATAGATAGACATTAGTATTACCCATAATTATTTCAGATTATTCCCTCCACAAATTTCGGAGATAAAGTGGGGTACGGGTATTTTTTTTTGTAATTTTTGATTATCAGCCATAAACTACGCGACATAAACCAAAATAAAAATCTGTTTTGAGATGTGCAAATGAATCCCTTTTATATGATACCCCACTCGATAGTAGCCTCACTTTGAAATTTTGATGACCCATTTCGACCCTCATTATAAAGAAGGTAAAAGAAAAAATATATTTAATTCATTTGCGATGAGGTTGACTAAGTAAGATCTAAAACCATTTCAAGTTTCAAATCGATAGCATCAGTGGCTGCTGAAATATATAGTTGCGACAGACCAGACAGACAGACGAAGTCAGACCATAAGGGTTCCTTTTTTACCTTTTAGATATAAAAAAAATAAAATTCTCAAATTCTCAAGACTCCGAGAGTCGAAATAATTAGATTCTAGAAAAATGGCTAATTATGAATTAATAAAATACATTTGTGAATGCAGCAGTAATAAGTGATATAATAGTAGTTTATGCACCAAGGGGATAAAGTAGTGTCTTAAGTCGCGGGCGTTAAATTGAATAGTGAGCATAACGAATGATTCTAGCAACTCCCGAGCGCAGCGAGGGAGCATTGAGTTATTACTAGAATCCTGAGTACCCCAGGGGGGACCCCAGGGCTCTCCGGTGGGATCTGCACCAGGGGCCCCTCAGTGCCTTGCCTTTGAGCCCGCCGCCGGGGGGCGCATTGTAGCCCCCCGGGAACCAGTCGCGGTGCTCACGGGGACGGGGGTCGCAACCCCGCCGCCGTCCTCCTCGGAGTCGCCGCCGTACTCAATGGACGCTCAAAGGACCCACTCCCCGAACGTCCAGTGACTCCGAAGAAGAATCCTGAGTACCTACAGCAAGGGAGTTAAGCTCGCCCAAGACAAAGACACCTTTATCCCCGAGGAGAATACACTACTTTTCACACCTACTACGAGGTAATAAAATACAAATATTGCTAGAATTAAAATAATAATAATATCTTGGGACAATCCACACACGGTCATCTGATTCCAAACTAGGCAGAGCCTGTACTATGGAAACCAGACAACTGATATTAATTAAATAGTTAAATAACACCTAGACAAATGGTGGGGATTGAACCCACGACCCATCGGGTAGCGGCCAGGGTGTCTAACCATTATAATAGATCCAACCGTTTATTTTCTTTTTGACAGCACCAGTAGAACGTAACTGCATCATGTTACGTTCTATTGGTGCTGTCAAAAAGAAAATAAACGGTTGGATCTATTATAGACCAACGAAACTGTCAATAATATCAGCATAGTGATTTGCAGACTAAACGCGTTAACATCTATTTTTTTTTTCTTTTCTTGAACACTGGATTCTGCTCGTCGCGCCCGGTTCGATTTTCAAATGTTTTTTTTCGTGCAGGTCTCTGCTTAGAGTACCTAGTATTATGCCTGTGGTAAAATTGTTGAGGAATTTTCGTTTGACGTTCAAAATTCAAATCACATTATTACCCTATGGAGTTTAGTACAACATTATTACCCGGCTAGACTATCGGGATATAATGAGGTACTTTATGTCATCTTTATACGACACATAATGCAACATTATCGAGCAGGTGGTGTGAAAAAAAAAATCTTACCTGCGGGGTTCTCAGTGTGGCATCCTGTAGCAGATACAAAGGAGGTGACACCAACTTGAGTGATCTGGCCATCGTCATCGACAACAGTTAGAGGACCACCGCTGTCACCCTGGAATTGAATAATAATAATAAAACCAGCCCTTGTTTTGTCCCAGTGTTGGGCACGGGCCTCCCCTCACGATTAATGGCCTTAGGCCATAGTTCTCCATGCTGGCCACGGTTGCGGACTTCACGCGTCATTGGAAAGCTAGTTTAGTATTTTATTATTTTTTTTCCCTGTATTATCTGATCTTTTGAACGGCAAGACACACTGTCGCTCTGATCTAACTGTAACATGACACACTGTTTAAAAAAAAAAAGTGATAAAATGACAAGCCCGCTGAGTTTCTTGCCGGATCTTCTCAGTTGAGGCCGCGTTGTGATCCGGTGGTAGCTTTTAAAAAAAAAAAATACATGACCTTTCAAAAGTGCTAGCGTTAAGCCTATTTGAAATAAACTATTTTTGACTTTTGACTTTTTGACTTTTGAGTTATGCTTTCTCAGACAAATTTCCTCACGATGCTTTCCTTCACCCAAAGCTAGTAAGAATGCCACAAAGACGATTCGCAGATGATTAATGAAAGAAATCAGTGATGCGAGCTGGTGTTCGAATCTGTGCACCTGGTTTCCAAGGCAAGCGTTTGCCTACTGAGATGATATCAATTTCATCCATCTTCAATTCCAGGCTACTGCCTAAGATCTATTAACGATACCTACTGATTACTTGATAAAAATATACGCACAGACAGAGTAAAAAAAAATAACCTGTTTTTTTAGGGATAGAACCCTACAATAGTCACAACGGTTCTTTGTGTGTCGGAAATTGGCTGCAAGGCGCTGCGCATTAGCTATTATTGTGTTTTTGTATTGACAACTCACGACTGTAGTTGCAAAAATTAGCGTTTTTTTTTTTGACGCGGGGGAAATCTTCACAAGATCCCCGGGAGCATCGGCACATGAGACGATAGGTCTCTCCGGTGGGATCTGCACTAGCCCCTCAGTGCCTTTGAGCCCACTGCCGGGGGGTGCATTGCAGCCCCCGGGAACCTGACACGGTGCTCACGAGGACGGGGGTCGCAACCCCGCCGCCGTCCTCAATGGACGTCCTTGGGCCCACACCCCGTACGTCCAGCGACTCCGGATCGCAATGACTAGCCAAACTCAACTTGGAACACAAAGATCCGTAGTGAGTGCTGTAACTACCGTTTATGGCAAACCACAATAGATTGTTTGCAACATTACATGGTTAGTAGTATTCTCACCTGACAGGTGGACTGGCTTGTGACGTTGTAGTACTGGGCACAAATAGTGGAGGGCTGGATGATGAAGCTGCCTCCGTACCAGTTCAGGCAAGATTCGAGCGAGATACCGTTTAGGTATACCCAGTTTAAGTTCTCGGGAGAAGATCCTGGATTTTACGAAAAAAAATATTTATCACCTTGCTTGAAAATAATGAATATTCTCGCAGGTATAGGAATAGACGGGAGATTCATCTTAAGAGCTGTAGCCACAGGGGTTTTACTATGTGCTAGATCCGTCCAGGTACCACCGCAGTGTCAGATAATCTACCGCCAAGCAGCAGTGTGTATAAACATTGCTGTGTTCCGGTGTGAAGGGCTCTGTAGCTGGTGAAGTTGCCGGACACAGGGTACTTTAGAACTAATGTCTCGAGTGACAAGTGGCAGTGCAACGCATCAGGTGAACGTCTTTCTTGTCTCGTGAAAACTGGACCAGGCTCGCTCAGCTTTTCTGGCGGCTGAGGGATCATCGTTCGTTGCTTTTGCAGCCAGTACAGTAATAGGTACCTCGGCCATAATGGTCCATGTCCTTATACTCCAATTATAATATAGTATAATATAGTTGTAATAGGTTTATATATTTTACTAACAGAAAAGCCTAACTGTGAAAGCTTGTAACTGGCGTGTAATAAGATAATACATATTTTGCGAATGAAATAAAGTGAGTACAGTTGTCACAACGGATTTTCGTATCTCTGAAGTTAGGTTTTGCGAGCCATTGCGCAACTACAGACGTGAGTTTTAAATACAAAAAAAAAGCACAAAAAAAGCTACTGCGCAGCGTCTTGCAGCCAACTTCAGACATATAAAGATCCGCTGACTACTGTAATTGTTATAAAAGTTCCTTAGCTACTATTACCATTAGGTCTCACAAGCATCAAAAATAGTCACTCTTCGATAAAGTTTTTAGTGATTTCACATTTATTTCATAATATACAAAATAAATTTTAATGTGTTACTAAAACTTATAAATGCAGAATTACCGTCAGTCCAGGTGCGTCCCCATCCACTGGCCGTGAGCCGGATTTGGTCGTAGTCGCGATCTTTGTCAGCGGTACGCTGAATCCTGATCGGCTGGACGAGATCTGTGATAAGAACACAAACATAGCATTGTATCATATTAAAATCCACTTTCTTGTAATTATGTTGATTCATAACATACTTTATACACCATCAATGCCTAGTTATATATGTATATGTAACTGTATTTTTTTCTGTTTGTACTTGTCTACTCCAAAACGAGGGATAGAGTTTACAATCGTATGTGTGTCTGTTTAATTTGGCGCACCCTGTAGCCTAAACGGCCTAATGTTAACACACTACGTAGGTATGTATGTTCGCGCATAACTCTGGCACATATGAACATAACATACATACATAAAATCACGCCTTTTTCCCGTAAGCAGAGCCCAAGGGCCGCTTTTCGCCTCCGTGAGAAACGAGACGTGATGGGTGGCGAACCTCATCGCCGCCATTTTGGTTAGTTAAATTATTTATATGATTGACCATTGCGTTCTCACGAATAAGGAGGGAAAGGGAAGGATAGGTGTTGTGAAAAGGAAGATTGGCAATTTAGAGTGGGAAATAGGAAAAGGGCAAGGAATTGGACAGTAATAGCTAGGGAAGCCGGGGTCGCATACCCGTATACCACAACTACCGGACAGGTAAGTTGGGATGAGTATCATATGACTATGAATTATGAACAGATTCGAAAAAATCTGGCTTCTATCCATTCATTAATCCGTTGATTGGGTCCCATAAAAAATTATCGCTTACGAATAAGAAGTTCCTGAAAAAAAAATTATGAAGACCGCGCAGGAAAACTGCAGGAATGCCTATAAGATGACGTTTTTGTCGCTTTTAAGGACAAAAATGATCATAACTCTGGCAAATATTAATCAATTGTAACGATTATTTTTTTATTCGAAAGAAAGAACCACTGTATCTGAATCTGTATGAATTTTATCACAACCGGATAAGAACTTCCTGGAGGACCATGAACGATGTGCAGGAATTTATCTGGTAAAAACCATAAAACTGATGTTCTCCATTACATTACTCTGACAAATATGAACCAATTCATTGATTATTTTTTTATTCGAGAGGGTAAACTACTGTGATGTTTCCATACAAATTTCATTATGACCGGATAAATTGTTTCTGAAGAACAATTATGTAAAACTATGTAGACGATCGTGTGATCATAACCTACCTAGATCATTTCACCGTTCTTCAATCTTTTAGTATGAAAATATCACTAAAAAGTATAAAATAAAGTTTAAAAAAAATATCGAACCGTCTTCAATAACACTGAAAAGTAAGTATAAAATAATTTAAATATTATTGAAGTTGGTGCCAAATATACACAGAAGGTACGCCAATACCAACTTCTATACATATATTTAAATTATTTTATACTTTTCAGTGTTTATGAAGTCGGTTCGTTTTTTTTTATATATTTTATAGTTTACAATGGTTTGTGCATGTAAGTATATATTTTTTTGTTTCATTTATCATGTTACTTTTCATACCACTTCCAGCGAAACTTTCTTGTTTGGTCCTTCGAGACGGGCGTGAATTAGCCTCATAAAGTACCTAAATAATTAAGATGCATACAGTATCTTAGTAAGTATAATATATTGCATTTTCCTTTTTAATTAATTCGCTCATTATTATCGGCCTGAAAATAAAACGTCCTCTTCTGAACACATATACCTACCTCTTCTTTGGAACGCAACAATGAATGAGAATTGGCTATTAACATCAACCGGTTACTCGCAGGATGTTGGTCTCCTTATCATAGCCGTAGAGGTTAAGTATAAAAAGGCTTGCTCAAAAATTAGATACTTACTATTAAAGGTAATGGATCTGCCGAACTCGAGGAGACCAATGTCGTTTGGCTGCACGGTACCCTGCATAGCCTCGTTATACAGCGGGTGATTGTGGTACTTGGTGGTTTCAAAGATCGCGTCCGGACGCGTTAAGTTCGCGGTACCAGCGCGGATTACGACGGTCACACGTCTGTTGAGGAAATAGAGAGGTGCGTTAGAAGCTGCGTCTCCACCTGCCGCAGGGCGCACGCGGTGTGGACGTGTCTCGGGGTCGTTCGGGCGCACGTTGCCTCGGCTAATCGTGGCTCGACCAACCGCACATTTGACTCGCGAGGCCGCCGCACGAGCCCGTGCGGTCGGTAGAGACGTACTATATAGAAGCCTTCATACCATGACCGTTTGAAAGCCAGCGTGCACGCGCCTCATTTCGCATCTTAATAACCTCTGACGTAACTATTTACGTCATCCACCAACCTGTGGTGGTGGCGACATAGCTCCCAAATAAATAGACAGAGTCATCATCATCATCATCATCAGCCGGAAGACGTCCACTGCTGAACATAGGCCTCCCCCTTAGAACGCCACAAAGAACGACAATTGGCTATTTGCATCCACCGGTTACCTGCGACGCGCACAATGTCGTCTGTCCACCTAGTGGGAGGCCTGCCTACGCTGCGTCTTCCGGTTCGTGGTCGCCACTCGAGAACCTTTCTTCCCCAACGGTTATCGGTTCTTCGAGCGATGTGGCCTGCCCATTGCCACTTCAACTTGCAGATTCTGAGAGCTATGTCGGTAACCTTAGTTCTTCGGAGAATCTCCACATTTCGGATTCTGTCGCGCAAAGAAACTCCGAGCATAGCTCTCTCCATGGCTCGTTGTGTGACTCTGAACTTTTCTAAGAGACAGAACTTTTACGGAGACTTTTTTAATAGACAGAGTAGCAGGTTTTTATTTTCTGATTCGTTTAGGATGGTTCTTATCAATGTTTGAAGCCTTTTTTTATTCACCCTAGTGAAGATATAAGCAAAACGTTCACCTGATTGTCTTACCATCAGGTATGCATTACAGCTGTATATATTACCATCAGGTGAGCAATACAGCTGTATATAGGCAGGCAGGATACTTACATACATGCATTGCACAACCGCTCGTCACCCGTGACATTAGTTATTAAGTTTCTTGTGTCCGGTAATTTCACCAGCTACAGTGCCCTTCACACCGAATATTTAGATACTGCGGCTTGGCAGCAGAATATCTGACAATGTTGTGCTAGGTAGGTACCTACCTCCCCCGTCCCCGTGAGCACCGTGACAGGTTCCCGGGGGGCTACAATGCGCCCCCCGGCGGCGGGCTCAAAGGCAAGGCATTGAGGGGCCCCTGGTGCAGATACCACCGGAGAGCCCTGGGGTTCCCCCTCTCATGTGCCGATGCGACAGCCGCGGGGGTTTTAGTGGGTAAGAATCCCACATACCCCGGTCGAGCCCCACAGCTCCCGGGGATCTTTCGAAGATTTCCCCCGCGTCAAAAAAAAAAAAAAAATGTAGGTACCTACCTACACGATCCCTTGCACAAGGGACCACCTACATCTGCTATACACATCTGTTTACCGTTTATTATAAGTTCGTTATCATGTGTCAGGGGTTATTGAATTTTACACTAACTACTATTAAGTAAGTACTACTTTTGTAGCCTCCGTGGCGCAGTGGGAAACCGCTTGCTTTGCAAACCGGAGGTCACGGGTTCGAATCCCGCAGGGAGCAAAAACTTTGTATAGTTGTTCCTTACTGGCTAGGACAATGCAGGCCACTCACCAGATTGACTGTAAAGTGCCTAAGATGATCCATGCGTTGAATGGGCATGTAAAAAGTCGGTACTCCGCCTGACCTCTCCCCTGTCGTGTCGGTCTTCCGTCCCATCGGATTATGAGAGGTTAAAGGAAGAGAGAGTGCACTTTTGTCTACGTAAGCACTCGTGCACTACAATATTTCCTGCGTACATGGCTAATCTTGCGAAAGATTGGCTGCTGTGTTCGTATAGGCCAGGAGGACATTATTTATTTTATTTATTACTAGCAATTTGCTGCGGCTTCGCCCGCTATTTTTTTTACAAATTTTACCAACCCCTAACATACCCCAAAGGTTGTTTTTGAAAATTCGCGAAACACGTATTGATTTATTTTATTTAGATAAGTAATCTTTTCAGTAAAAAGTCAATCGAACCATAAAATAAAAAGTTTCATACAAAAGAAAACACCCCATTTAACCCCTTTAGGAGTCGAATTTTCAAAAACCCTTTCTTAGTGGATGCTTACGTCATAAGAAGAACCTTCTGTCCAAATTTCAGCTTTATAGGTTCAGCGGTTGGGCCTGTGCGTTGATGAATCAGTCAGTGAGTCAGTCAGGACAAGTAATTTTATTTTATTTATTATTACTACTTTTCTATAACTAATATATTCATACCCAGCAGTGCAATGGGCAGCAGTAAGACCCCATTCAGAATGGATGATAGTTGCTCCGCAGGCGCTCACGGCACCGGCTGGGCTCACCATCCTCAGGGACAGCTGGAATGGGATCTGTCCGGGCTCGGCTTCCCATCCTGATACGATGCGTGTCGCCCGTTCTGTAATAATGTTACAATATCTTGTAATATGCTGGGACACAGCACCCGACCTTAATCCGGCCATAAACTAGGCAGAGCTTTTACTATAATTACGTATAGTACGAAATACGAAAACAAAAGTTTTTGTCAAAAATCAAACTTTATACTTATCGGGAATTAACGCGATTTACCTTATATTTTGGCTTGACGTTTCGTTTCCCGATTAGAATAAAGTTTGATAATGGAACGCGAAAGTCTAAAGGTATATTTTGTCAAAAATGTTGTATTACTTGACTTAGATAAAACACACACGCTCTAGGATGTCCATTGAGTACGGCGACACATTCTATCAGACACCGGTCTCGCCGGCGAGGCCGAAGGGTCGTACGCATGCGACCTCAACGATGTGCATCACCGCACTGAGTTTCTTGCCGGTTCTTCTCAGTGGGGGCGCGTTGTGAACCGGTGGTAAACTCGGCCCTCTCTCAAGCGACAGCCCAAGCCGAGGCCGTGCCTCCCTGAGGTGCCCTTGAGCTCGTCGCTACTTTTGCCGTTAAGGCTAGAGTGCTTTAAGCGCTCGCCTCCTATTGTCCGGTGAAGCTGTAATGGCCATCTGCGGCCGACAGCGTCTATCATTCCCAAAAAAAAAAGGCAACACATTAGGTCGACGTGCCGTGACTCAACGCGTCAGCAGCGTATCGATTACATACATTTTGTATTGTTAGGGACACACTATTATCACAGTGTATAAACTTATAGACTGTGCTATTATGGCGTGTCGCGGCGCAGTTCGAGCTATCCGATTGGCTGCTGACGCGTTGAGTCACGACACGTCAGCCTAATGTGCCGGTGCCGTTACGCTAAAGTTGGTACTCCTAAGTCTAGCCGATTAGTATTAATTTTCCTTTCATGTTGTTGCTAATTAAATCGAACTATTTGCTTCTCGAAATCAAAAACGTTAATAACTAGTGACTTCTAGGCTCATTTCTGTTATTGTAGGCTTATTATTAGACTATGGGGATCATGAGTGCCGCCAGGATTACTTTCAGGGGGGTGCATCTTTATCTAATCTGTAGTAGATGGAGATGCACCTCCCAAATTATACTATTAACTTATGTAAATAAATGTAAGGTCAAATTCAAATCGCGCAGTATAATTGGACTGCAACTAAGACGTCTTCAGTTTTTATTTAAACAGCAAGATAATAAAAAAATCAAAAAATATTTTCTTTACTGACAGTAGGGGGTGCAAGGGGGTGCAAGTGCATCCCCTTGCACCCTACTGCCGGCGCCCTTGACGGAGATTACTGTTTCCAAGAAAATTCCTAATTCAATTCCACTGCTTTTTTACACTTACATAATAGTATTACGATTAAATACAATTTGTCAGGACGCCAGCGCTGCTCGTTTGAAACTGATATTGATTTCGATCTACATTCTTGGTTTGGCGTACGGCCTACCTGATGGTAAGCAAGCAGTCACCGCAGCCGATAGACGCTAGCAACACCAGCAGGTACGGTCGTAGCCAACGATTTTGGTCATATTTGACGGTCCCGTTGGTCTTGTACCTAGACACCCTAACCGCTACCCAATTTAGTCTACAAATGTAGATATTGGGGGGGGCATGGGCCCTACGACCCCCTCTCTCGGACCGCCACTCAGCCCCGGATCTACGATTTTTTCCAACCGGGGCAGAAACTTGATAGTGGCGCCCCTCTCCAGTTTGAGAAAAATTACTTAAAAAAACTTACAAATATATAATGGTTACTATTATTCGCGAATGGAAGAATAAGATTCCTTTAGTAACTTTGTACTCTTTATTTACTATTTTAACTTATTCATTAATAATAAAAAAAAACAATTGTGTTAGATAAACATAAAAAAATTCTAGGTTAGGTTAGTTTTTTTGGTAAGTATACTAAACATATTATATCTAGGAAAGACGACATGCAATAAATACATTTATTTCATTTATTTTAGGTTTCAGCCTTTTTATCTTTTTAATTTTGCTACAGCTTTACACGACGTACTTTCTTTTTGGCGAAAGAATCTATACGCTCATCAAAGTCCGTCTCGAAGGTAGTTTCAGTGATTATATACTCATTGGGTAGTTTTATTTTCAATGGCTAGAATCGCGAGGCCGGATAGACGTTCCTGACTCACTGTTGAACGCAGATAAGTTTTAATTATTTTCAGTTTGCTGAAACTTCGCTCACAGCTTGCAGACGTCGTAGGTAATGTGCAATATATTCTTAAAACTATACTAACATTAGGAAACGCTTCTTGCAAGTCATGCTTGCACACATGTAACAGATCGAATGCACTTGATTTTTCATTAATCTCGGTTACTAGCTTTTTGAAAACGGCAAGTTCCTGGCAAAAATCAACTGGATCAAGTCTTTCGAATATTTCGAGCTAGATCGGCTCCATTTTTTTGCAGATCCTCAGCGACATATTTAAAAACGCCTGGCCACTAAGGAAAGCGAAATTTTCATGTAGACTCTTTGCGCTTTTTAATCTTGTTTCTGTTTCTGTTAAAATCAAACACTACTTTTATGTCTTTGGAAAATAAACTAATCGGATCTAGCGTTCTTGATTCGTCCTCAATGATTTCATCGCATTGCTTTTTCTTTTTGGAAATTCGTTTATTTTTAAGGACTGCCTCGATTTTTAACTTTTCTGATACAGGTGCAGCTTCTTTTATCCAATGCCCTATTGGCTTTTCTCTCATTTCTTGCAAGATCTTAACAAGACCTTGGTATTGATGCTACAGAACGCGAAATGATAATATCCTCTTTTTTAACCGACTTCAAAAAAAGGAGGAGGTTCTCAATTCGTCTGTATATATATATATATATTTTTCTATGTATGTTCGCTAATAACTGGCAATTATGAACCGATTTGCAAATATATTTCTTCTATCCATTCTTTAATCCGTTAGTTGGGTCCCATAAAAAATTATTGCTTCCGAATAAGTAGTTCCTGAAAAAACAATAATGGTGACTGCGCAGGAAACTTGCAGGAAAGCCTATATAGATGACTTTTTGGTCGCTTTTTAAGGACAAAAATGGTCATAACTCTGGCAAATATTTACCAATTTCAATGATTATTTTTTTATTCGAAAGAAGAAACCACTGTAATGAATCCGTATGAAATTTATCACAACCGGATAAGAACTTCCTGAAAGACCATGAACGATGAGGAGGAATTTATCTGGTAAAAACCATAAAACTGATGTCCGACATTACATTGCTCTGACAATTATAAACCGATTTCGATGACTCTTTTTTTATTCGAGAGAGTAAAATACTATGATGATTCCATGCAAATTTCATTACGACCGGATAAATAGTTTCTGAGTTTCTGAAGAAACATGAATTATGTAAAACTATGTAGACGATAATGTGATCATAACATACCTAGATCATTTTACGGTCTTCGATGGTTCAATCTTTATATATGAAAATATCACTAAAAAGTTTAAAAAAATCTTTTAAAAAAAAATTGAACCGACTTCAATATCACTGAAAAGTATAAAATAATTTAAATATTATTGAAGTTGGTGCCAAATATACACAGCCGGTAAGCTAACACCAACTTCAATAATATTTAAATTATTTTATACTTTTCAGTGATATTGAAGTCGGTTAAATTTTTTTTTAAAAAGATTTTTGTATTTCAACGTTCACTCTATTAATCTCTCGAAGAATATTATCCCAAATGATTAAGTTGAGGATAAATTTAAAATCCATCATCGCATGCAGTAAATTACCAGATTCATACTTAGATTCTACAGCTAAAGAGGATTCTTCAATTTCCTCAAGAGCTTTTACAACTTCCGGTAAATTATTTAATAGAGCAGTAACAGCTTGGTGTTTAGCCGACCATCTAGTTTGACTACTTCCTTTTAAGTTTGTTATTGTACACTTTTGCATTATTTTCCACCGTGATGTGGATCCAACAAAGAAACAATAAAGTTTTTGTACAAGCCCAAATAGGCTAACTGCTTCTGGACATGATGACGCTGAATGCTCGCCTACAAGATTTAAAGAGTGTGTTATACATGGTACAAACTCTGCCAGCTCGTTTATTTGCATAACTCTGGATTGGACTCCTTTATATACGCCGGCCATATTAGATCCGTTGTCGTAAGATTGTCCACGACATTTTTGCACATCCAAACCATCAGCTTCTAGTTTTTCTAAAATTCGCTGTGCTTATTGATTTTATGGAAGTTAACTGGAGAATATATTATTCTCCAGTTAACTTCCATAAAATCAATAAAGCTTTCCTTTATTTCACATCCAGATTCTGTTATTGAAGTGAAACTTCTTATGCGACTTCCAAAAATGTTATCAAATAACGCGTTAAGCGTTAAATGATAGGTGATAGGCGTTAAGTGATAGGTGTTAAACGATAGGCGATAGGCGTAAATTTGTTAAGGTTATGAAAGCGCTCATGTGACGCCGTCACTGAGTGAGTGGGTGAGTGGGTGAGTTGGGGTGAGTTGGGGTGAGTTGGGGTGAGTTGGGGTGAGTTGGGTGAGTTGGGGTGAGTTGGGATGAGTTGAGGTGAGTTGGGGTGAGTTGGGGTGAGTTGGGGTGAGTTGGGGTGAGTTGGGGTGAGTTGAGTGTGTGTGTGTGTGAGTGAGTGAGTGAGTGAGGGACCGACCGAACGACCGATCGACTGAGCGAGAATGAAGTTTCACTTCTTCCGCGCGGAGGGACTCCACGCACGCACCTTTTTTTTTTTTATATATCGAATAACCTGGCTCATTTGCTCTGTTTGAGATACATCTGGAGTGCGTCAAACATGATGGTGAAATAGTTGGCCTTCTTGATCTCATGGATAATAGTATTTCGTACTTTGTTTGCCATTATATTGATGATCTGCCTGAGTAGGTAGGTACCTACTCGCGTCTTGGCGGGCGTATTGTGACTTCGATTTTATTCCTTAAAGTCGTTAATTACATGAATATTATGATTAATTAAGCGTGTCCGATGGACAAAGTTTATTATTTGTAATCATATTATATTACGATTTTGGCGCCCCCTGAACCTGGCGCCCGGGGCGCGCGCCCCGGTTTGCCCCCCCCTAGATCCGGCCCTGCCGCCACTGAACCGTTACCGACCCTTAAGACATTCGATATTAAGTCTTTGTGACCGGTAATTTCACCAGCTACAGTGCCTTTCACGCCGGAACACAGCATTGCTTCTACATTGCTGTTTGGCGGTAGAATATCTGACACTGCGGTGGTACCTACCTGGAGGGTTCCTTGCACAACCAAGTGAACCCAAATACCGAAGATTTATTCATTTCGACCATAAACTGCTCTTACCTCTAACAGCTTCAGGAAATGCGAAACGAGAGTCAGCATACACCTGAAAACATAAGTTGGTATGTACTTGTTTTTACCTTTTTTTCCCCTCGACTGTCCAAGAAGGAGGGTTATATTTTCAAGATTATGTATGTATGTAAACAGGGTGTAAGGGACTACAATAATACAGAAACCATTTATAAGGAAAATTTATATAGAAAATGACAAATGACTAACTTGTTAATTTTTGTGCGAGTAATGAATACGTGCGGAATAATATTTATTTTTCGAATTACATTGCTAATTTCAATCAAACCGCCTGCCAAATGTGGAGACCTTTGTTCAGTAGTGGACTTTTCGGCTGCTGATGATGGCTAATTTTGCATAAATAAGTAATTTATTGTTTTTAAATTGAAATTAGGCTTTATTATTATACCAATAATGATGCTATCCTAATTTTATTAAAAGAAGCGGCATTTTTATTTGGAAAATTAATGAAAAAGCGATGAAAAATTTCAACACTAGGATGTTCAGAATCATGTACTGGATCCCTGGTATCGGTTTTCGGTACGATGTTCTTTACACCCCGTATATTTATGTAAGTATGTAGGTATGTCTATTTCTTTGGCACTGCCTATAGCCATGATGGATTTTGACTTATGTCTTTAGATTTTTCTCAGTTGTGGGAGTGACTTAACCTATATATTTTTTCATAAAAATTATATTATATCTATTTTTTTTTACTACCTTAAACATCAATATGGGTATCAAATAAAACGTCTTAACGAGACTAGTTGAAATATGTATACATGTGTGTAGGATGAGAGTGAAACGGAACGTATATACAAGATGAAAATAGGAAAACATATAATGAAAAAAGAAAACCTAGTTCAACTTATAAACTGGACGAGTTGGTGGCGATCAAGAGGACTCAGTTCGGCCCAGGACTGAAAGTTAAACCTAAGTACTTTGGACCCTATAAGATTACTAAAATTAAAAGAAATGATAGATATGATGTCGAGAAGCTATACGATTCTGCAGAAGGGCCAAAGAAGACATCAACCTCAGCAGATAACATGAAAAGATGGCCAGGTAACATTGACTGATTTCACATGTTATGCTGTGTGAGTGTGTGACGTATGATAGGTATGACAATAATACTGCTCAGTATTCTCACGAATATTAAGATATGTGTTAAAATACCTTTCAGAAAGATGTTACGTTTTTGCTAGTACATACTATTTTTGTGTACCATGTTTAAAGCTATTATATACTTTCAGTAGTCATTGTATAATGATGTATCATCATTGTTTTTGTTACTATAAAACTATTATGTTTAACAGTTTTTTTTTGTTACAAGTAAAGTAAGAAGGTTACATTGTTTACATAATGAAGTAATATTGAGTTATGTGTAGAGATTTTTATCTATATACTGCATTTTTGTTATCATTACCTAAGTAGTTCTGTGTTAGTTGTAATATTTTATTTTATTCCTTTAAAAGATAATGTCTTAAGTAGATGTAAATAGCTGTAAGACCTGAATGAATGGAGTATGAAGGTTATGTCAGGTACAGAATGTATGGAGAATGAAGGTTATGTCAGTGGGGTAAGGATGCATATCTGAGGGCAGATATGAGTTCAGGACGGCCGAATGTAGGATGAGAGTGAAACGGAACGTATGGAAGGTGTGTGAAACGGAATGTCAAGGTGCGAGAGAGAGAGAGGACTTTTTTGGAAGATGGCGTACAAGACGAACGGAAGAGACGGACGGTGTGTGCTTATAAACTATAAACGATAATTTTGTAACGCAGTAATTTGAAAAGTAATTAAAACGCAGTGATTATATACTCATTGAATTTTATTTATAAAGAAGACATCCCAGAAGACTACATGTGTATATGTATTATGTATGTATAATGAAATTTAAGTCCATTATGTTTTTTATGTTTTTATAATTTATACTTACTTGTTTCTAATATAAAATAAAATGAAATAAGTATTTAAAATCATCCTTATTTATCTTAATCTTTCCTGTTTAGCAAAACACTTTTATGAAACAGCATCATACAGTAAACTTTATGAAATATGTGTAAATGAAGGAATTTAAACAAAACAAACTATTATTAGAATAGTTGTAGTAGTCAGAAAAAATATAATAAATATAATAAAAAATATAATAGTACGAAATGTATTTTAAAGTTGAACGGATTAAGCTAATATAAGCTATATATTCTCAAAGATTATCAACTCTACATAAGACCCAATGATTTCATATCACCCGTTATCAACCGATTCAAGGCCGATTGAGAAAATACCTCTATTTATAGGTAATTAATCGCCTAAAATTGGAGCAGGCCATTTGGAAAAGTACATAAGGATCGTAGTTCTAGTTGACGTGCAAGTTGGTCTATGGGTTAAACATCCTGGCCGCTACAAAATACGTTGAGCGTTCGATTCCCACCTGGTGCCATTTATCTATTTGTGTACTATGTATGTACCTATCTTTTTCTTTATATATATAATTTTACTGTACGTGTGTATGTCACTGAAGTCCTCCTAAACGGCTGGACCGATGTTGATGAAATTGTTTGTGTGTGTTCAAAGGGATTCGAGAATGGTTTAGATTCACAAGTGAAAGAGCGCGAGCGGAGCTGCGCGGGTCAGCTAGTTTATTTATAAAAAAGTACTTATACAGGGTGTACCTTTACAGGGACCACGTACCGAAAAAAGTTTTATAAGACGTCAAATAATGTCCGTTACAACATTACAGTAACCATTTAAGTACATGGTAAATGACTAACTGGTTAATTTTCGAGCATGTAATGAATATATGCGGAATAATAATTATTTTTCAAATTACATTGCTAATTATCTAAAATAATAATAGTTAATTGCCTATGCACTGTTTTTGTGCATAAAGAATAATTAATAAATAAAAAAAAAACCACAAATAATTCATTTACTTTTTTTAAATTAAAATTAGGCTTTGTTATTATACCAATAACGATGTTATACTAATTTTATTTAAAAAAAAATGATACTTTTTTTTAAATTCATGAAGAAGCCGTTGAAAAATTTCAACACTAGTTTGTTCAGAATCATGTAATGGATCCCTGGTATAGGTTTTCGGTACGATGTCCCTTACACCCGTTATAAGTACCTAGTTGTATCAGTTGCTATAAAAAGCACAAAAAGCTCGACTGCGTACAAACTGAATGGTCTTATATTCATAAAACTTATACATACAGTATTTTGTTATACATTTATTAGTGGCAATTGAACTGAGCGTCTCCGTGCTTCGGAGGGCACGTTTCCAGTAAAAGTCGGTCCCGGCTATTGTCATCTAGACCGCAGTCGTTAAGATAAGTCAGGGGCCTCGAGGCAGCTTGAAATATCTGACACCAGGTTGGTCACTAACCATACGATTAAAAAAAAACTCGTTATTTAGTTATACTATGCGTTTCAACTAAGAAGGTGGCCGCCATCTTGCCATTTCAAATATATATTTACTAAAAATGATGTTTCAACAAAAATAAACAGCAAAACAAGACATTACAATAAATAATCAAAATCGGGGCGAATTTTGCATTTTGTGTTTACCTACTCTGCTGCCGGTACTAAAATCGTAAAAAATTAGTGAAGTTCCGCAGTCGCGATCATCATGGCGGCCACATTCTTAGTTGAAACGCATAGTACATATATTAATGTTTTTGGAGGTAAAGAAAAGTACAAAATTATAATGGCGGTAAGCAGCCGCCATTATGTATGTATAGTATGTCTTGAAAACATATAAAGCCTTCACTGGAATCTAACGACATAATTATAAGACAAAATCTAACAAACCGTTTGTGCTGTAGGCCAAATAAATAGACATACATACATACTCTCGAAAAACATAGACTTTCTTTTGGGGCAGTCGGGCAATAGGCATAAAGTACAAGTCTGAATTTTTCGCCTAGTAAAATTTTGCACGTACATAGTATTTCATAGAAGCTGCTGGCTTTTATTATTGTGAAAAATAAAAACATAAGTTGATTACTTGTAAGTCTAGGGTTGCCACCCGTACTTTATAATATTATAACTTTACCTGTACTTTATTTTTTATTGTACGTTATTTCCGGTAATTGTACTCTATACTTTATAAGAACAATAAAGCACACGAAAATACTTTAATACGCATAATTTGATTTCTTTGGGATTTTGAATAAGTAGTAATTAAAGTTATATAGATTTATCCTATAGTAAAAAAGTAAGCGAGACGAAAGAAACAACGGGTCTCTGAATATGATAAAAAAATGAATTACTTATTTACCTTAATTTAAATATAAACTGTAAAGATGCTGTGTAATTGTTTAGTAGAGATACTAATTTGATACTAACTGCAAAAAGCAATAAAAAATAAGGTTCTAAACATAATAATAATCGAAAATAAATTGTACTTTATTTTGCTACTATGTACTTTTTTTTTCATACCTATAATAACCAATGTACTGTATCTGCACAAAAAAAGGTGGCAACCGTACTTGTAACCGTTCACCGTTCGTGTCCGCGATAGTACCATGGTAAAGTAATTATTAATAAATAATTACCGCAGTGCCGACCGCCAACAACAGAACAGCCACAGTCCAGCCTGCCATTTTGAACTGCACCATATTATAAACTAATTAAAATATAACGAACCTTAACTTATATCTGCTTGCGGCCACGGATTAAATGATACCAGAATGTGATTAATTGATAAATTTATTAATCATATTAATCCTTTAATTTCGTCATAGACATTGCTATTGTAAAAACCTAATCGCTTCCGTTCTGTGGAAGAACAACATTGGTATTATAGGTATAACGTTTAACCACTACCGATGAAACTGCGAAAAGCCATAAACCATTATTTTTAACCGACTTCAAAAAAGGAGGAGCTTCTCAATTCGTCTATATATTTTTTTTTCTATGTATGGTCGCGCATAACTCTGGCAATTATGAACCGATTTGAAAAAAATTTTCTTCCATCCATTCTTTAATCCGTTGATTGGGTCCCATAAAAAAAATTATTGCTTACGAGTAAGTAGTTCCTCTGAAAAAAACAAGAATGATGACTGCGCAGGTAACCTGCAAGAATGCCTATAAGATGACTTTAAAATTGGTCATAACTCTGAATATAAATATCAACCAAATATTTACCAATTTCAATTATTATTTTTTTGTTCGAAATAAGAAACCACTGTCATGAATCTGTATGAATTTTATCACAACCGGATAAGAACTTCCTGGAGGACCATGAACGATGTGGAGGAATTTATCTGGTAAAAAAAAAAAAAAAATATATATACAGACGAATTGAGAACCTCCTCCTTTTTTGAAGTCGGTTAAAAACCATAAAACTGATGTTCTCCATTACATTACTCTGACAAATATGAACCGATTTCGATGATTATTTTTTTATTCGAGAGAGTAAACTACTATGATGATTCCATGCAAATTTCATTACGAACGGATATTTTTTTTCTGAAGAATCATGAATTATGTAAAACTATGTAGACGATAATGGTAGCATAACCTAATTAGATCATTTTACCGTCTTCGAAAATATCACTAAAAAGTTTAAAATAAAATCGTTAAAAAAAAAAATTGAACATCAATATCACTGAAAAGTGTAAAATAATTTAAATGATAGTGATATTGAAGTCGGTTCAATTTTTTTTTTTTTTTTAGATTTTGTTATATGGTAGATTTCTATTTCATTTTGGTTTATTTGGTTAGAGCAAATTACTTGGGGGTCTATAAAGCCGGTTCTGCTGCCATGGTTTTGAACAGAACATTGTTCGTAAAGATAGATAAGCGTGACTTGAGTGTTTTGTGGAACAAAACCTCTCGAACATTTAGCCGGAGCTTGTGGAAAATATCACCCGCGTTCGCCTGGGATCATTTTATGTTCGATTTTGAAGGAGGAAGTCGTCTCTCCCGGATTTTTTTTTTTCACGCGATCAATTTTTTGGTTTGGATATGGTGAGGAATCCAGAGCCTATATTGTTATTAGTCTCGTTGATACATGAAAGACCTGTGATTTGGGATACTACCTCAAATAAAAAAGAAAAGAAAATATAAAAATCGCAGGACTCGGAAGGAGATGTTTAAAAACATTGTTCACAGCGGACGGGAAATGTTTAATGTTTATCTAAACAATGTTCTGTTCAAAAATTGGCGCAGCATGTGTACGGATTTTAATAGCTTTAACGAAATGTCAGTTTTCTCCGTACATTTCACACCAGCGCCTCTAGCGGTGATTATCAAAAACGAATAAAATTATTTTGTTGTTTTTTATTATTTGTGTTTTTTTTTGTTTTTTTTGTTGTCGTATGCTTGGTGTTCTGGCCAACCTGGTGTAAGAGTTGTTCAAGGAAGCCCTTAGGCCCCAGACTTAACTTAACGACTACTGTCTAAATGACAACAACCAGGACGGACTTTTTACATGCCCTCCGAAGTAAGGAGACGCGTAGTTCAAATGCCACTAAACGGTCACCCATCTAAGAACTTTGCCTAACGTAGCTTTACCAACTGATTGTTTACCGAATAATGATTACAATAAGTTATGAGCCCCATAATAAAAATTAAATTTTTATTTGCGTAAAACAAGCAGTAGTCGAACTTTAAACAATTATTAAAAAAACCCTGTCCAATCCATGAGGATATTATGCATTCGTGAGGGTTTTATTATTTAGGGTGGGTTTGATTCCCAAGTCACCTCAGTGTTTGGGTGTTTTATCTATTATATAAGTATGTATTTACAAAAAAAAAGTATATAAATATCAGTATCAGTTGTCTGATTTCCACAGTACAGGCTCTGCCTAATTTGGAATCAGATGACCGTGTGTGGATTGTCCCAAAATATTATTCCTTTTTTTATTCATATTCTCGGGCTTTTACACCCGGACTTTTAAAAGGCTTGCGTGGGGACGAATCCAACACGTAGAGGCGTGTTGGAAGGAATTAATGGTAGGTATATGGAACACACTTGTCAGGATCAACTGCTGGAAATAAGATATAAACAGCAGTTGACTCTGGCAGGTGTAGGGACTATTGTAAGTATATGGAAAGATTTCTAGATTTTTTTTATAAGTGAGCATTTGATGGTTTGAACACTGGGCTGCTGCTAAAGGCCGGGGTCACTTGCCATAATTAGTATACTAATTATATTGTGACAAGTGGTGACTTGCCACCCACTAGATGGGCTCTCCATATAGTCGTCAGAAGACGACAGAGAGCAACACCGGTGTGAGTGGCTCAGGGGTGTCGAGAGGTGTGCTGCACTTTCTCCGTAGTTACTCGCGGCGTTATGCCCTTTAACACTTCCACATCTGGAACATATAGCTCTTATACTCCTCCTCTCTGGACGGCCAATTAAGGCAAGCCAGAGCTGAGAGTCCTGCGGGCCCTCTTCGGTTTCCACTCGGCCGAGGAATACAAGCCAAGGTGACTGACCGACTCTCTGGAGCACTCGGGTCCGAGGTGTAGTTACGCACCAACAGAATTTGAATTTTTTGAATTCTGTTTTAATAGGCTTAACCTAACTTTTGAACGGTCAATTTTTTAAAAGCTACCACCGGATCACAACGCGGCCGCAACTGAGAAGATCCGGCAAGAAACTCAGCGGGCTTTTTCACATTTTTTTTAAACAAAGTTTGTCTTGTTACAATCAGATCAGCACCAGCGACAGCGTGTCCTGCCGTTCAAAAGATCAAATAAAATAAAAAATATGACGAAAATACAACAAACTAAAATGCCAAAGGGATAGTTGGACCAGTCCAACAACAGTCTTCAATGTCTTTGTCTTTGTCTTTGTCAGTCCCCCCAAGCAGCACCCGCGCACGAGTTGACTCGAGCAGCAGCCATCACAGCTCGCCACAAGCTGCCCTGCGGGCGATTATTATTATTCGGTGCATGAATACTTACGCACCATTCAAGTTCCTCTATGAAACTACCTAAGACTCTGTGTGTGAATCAAACCCATGACCTATTGGGTGTCGGCCTGATTGTCTAACCACTAGACCAACGAGGCCTGTTGTGATTTTATACGTTATCTTCTATCTAAGCTCAAGGCCTGATTATACTAATAAAAACATATGACGTTTGTAGGGTATCTGATATGTACTAAATTATCACTTTATGGTAATGACAGTTATCCATTGTTAAGTCGCGAAATCAGTGAAATATTGTTATCTTAAAACTTTATATCCTGCTACCGAAAATAATTTTAATCAAATTGTCTAACCAGTCATCTGTATCAATTTGTAGATTATTAGTAACATTCTTGACGTTTTCCTATTTTAGACGATTTATTTATTATTTTGATTCACATGACATAACATTTCCAATTACAGCTAAGTAAATCTTTTTCTCCAAGGATGCACTCGGACATTGTAGATAGTAATTTTTTTTTGGGATTATTCCCACCGCTCATTCCCACCACTGTTACTCCTGTAATCCAGGATCTACAGTGGTCTGGTCACCACTGAAGACACTGAGGTTTGACCCTCGGCGAGTCCCAGGGGAACGCTAAATTGTCATGGAACCCGCAACAAATTTAATTAAAAAGGTTGATAGGAGGAGTTGGAAATACATAAACTCCATTCCTTTGCAAAGCGGGAGACAAGCAAATAATTAACACAAGGTCGATGCAACCTCAAAAAGGAAGACTCTTACAGGCGGACTAACGAAGGCTAGTCCACCCGCAAGGCACCACGGATTCAGCTAATATTTTAAGGGGCCTACGAGTATTTGATTTCTCAAACTTGTTTCCAATAATAGGTATGGCAAAAATGCTTGAACGCACGGAAGTTCTCCTTAGTTGCCACAAGGTCCATGTAATATACGACTCCAGATGTCACAACCAAACTGTCTAGCATAAGGCTACGCTCATGTTGCCAGAGACTGCACTCCCAAAGTATATGATGGGCAGCTTGTTCGTACTCATTAATTACCTTAGAACACTGACAGAGAGGCGATATGTAGATAGTACACTATATTAACCGAACCAAAGGGTAGGGTAGTGGCAGGGCCTTTGTGCATGATATTGTCCATCCGCCGCAGTGTAGATAGTCTGTCACCAAGCAGCAATGTGTAAACATTACTGTGTTCCAATATGAAGAGCACTGTTGCTGGTGAAATTACCGGGTTACAAATGTTTTATATGAAGAGTGGCAGTGCTGAGCTGACCGGCTGTCTATACGTGTCCTTAACCATCAGGTGAATGTCTTATTTGTCGTGAGAGCCTGTAGATGTGTATGTAGGTGTTGGTGTAGGTTACGTACACCTTCGGAGTCGCTGGACGTTCATTGAGTACGGCGGCGACTCCGAGGAGGACGGCGGTGGGGTTGCGAGCCCCGTCCCCGTGAGCACCGTGACTGGTTCCCGGGGGGCTACAATGCGCCCGGCGACGGGCTGAAAGGCAAGGCACTGAGGGTTTCGTGGTGCAGATCCCACCAGAGACCTGGGTCCCGGGTGTCCCCCTCATGCCGATGTGACAGCCGCGGGGGTTTTAGTAGGTAAGAATTCTACATACCCCGCTTGAGCCCCACAGCTCCCGGGGAGCTTATGAAGATTTGAAACGAAAATAAAGGTGCTGTCGTAAGACCGCGTCGGCTTTTCATTTTACCTAAATTTTTGATGTTTATATTAATTTTCAATTATGTTAACTCTACACTAGATCCTGATGATCATTTAATTAGTGCGATAATTCTGTATTGTTAGTGTCGTCGCACACGGGCCACCGACCACATCCACAATCTTGCTACGCTACTTGAAGCTAGAAGCGGCTACAAAAGAAGCTGACGCGCGCGACAGCCACTTTTGGTCCATGTTGGACACTTGAGGTCGGTGGCCGCTACTTTTTGTACTCGTGCTTGCAGTGAAATGAAGGGAGAGAGGGGTGGGGAATAGCGCGAGTGGCTTGTGTCGGCGTTTTGTGGCTGAGCCGACCACTAGAGGCGAGCAGTGGCGATTTGTGGCGTGTGGCGACCACAGGCGCGGCGTTTACAGTGTGCGGAGAGTCCATGCAAAATGTATGAAAACAACAGGAAATAGGTCGGTGGCTGCGTTTTGTGGCTGTGGCCGGTGGCCCGTGTGCGGCGACACTTAGTCTTAGTTGCCTGTAACTGGGAGAGCACGAGACGAGATACCTACTTAACTTTGTTTATTTTATTTGTAAAGTGTATCACTTGTTGACGATTATAATAAAGTCATTAAGAATGAATGAATAGGTCGTTCAGGAGTCGCTGCACGTTCGGGGTGTGGGCCTTAGGACGTCCCTTGAGTACGGCGGCGACTTCAAGGCGGACGGTGGCGGGGTTGCGACCCCCGTCCCCGTGACCACCGTGTCCGGTTTCCGGGGGGCTATAATACGGCGGGCTCCAAGGCAAGGCACTGAGGGGATCCTGGTGCCGATCCCTAACGAGAGCCCAAGTCTCTCCTGTCATGTGATGATGCGTGCGACAGACACGGGGGTTCTAGTAGGTAAGAATACACATACTTACATTCATATATAAACTTACACACATAATATATATAGATATTATTGAAAAACATAGCTCTCCTCCTGGGGCAATCGGGCTAAAACCGTTGTCTAATGTTCCGGAGTGTGAAAGTACGCAGGTATTGGTTACGTTTTTTCAGTACACTGATGCCGTAGATTAATCTACACTGCAGTGACACATAACCCAGAAAAACAAGATATAATGCAGAAACTAGAGATGTATAATACAAATGGCTTCGCCGGCACTTGCAAGTTGTCAGCGTCGCACATTTATCTAGGAAATTACTACACAATGACTACAAACGAATCGCCAGTAGACAAACATGCCTGGAGATATTGGCGCTGTGACCATCGTCACAAGGAGTTCGGCAGGAACTGAATGGGATTAGAATATTCTTCATCATTGTATTAGCTATTCACTGTCTCAGTTACCCATAGGGGGTCCGGGTAAGAATAGGGCCCCCCCATCTCCGCCCGTTGGGTATCCGTAAGAGGCGACTAGGGGGTAATAAGACGGGCAGCAGTGTCTTTCTATTGATACTTACCTACGCCCGAGCGCCTGCCAAGCGCGGGGTTTTTGTTTGACGCGGGGGAAATCTTCAAAAGATCCCCGGGAGCTGTGGGGCTCGACCGGGGTGTGTGGGATTCTTACCCACTAAAACCCCCGCGGCTGTCGCATCGACACATGAGACCGACACCCAGGTCTCTTCGGTGGGATCTGCACCAGGGGCCCCTCAGTGTCTTGCCTTTGAGCCCGCCGCCGTGGCGTGCATTGTAGCCCCCCGGGAACCTGACACGGTGCTCACGTGGACGGGGGTCGCAACCCCGCCGCCGTCCTCCTCGGAGTCGCCGCCGTACTCAATGGACGTTTTAAGGGCCCACACCCCGAACGTCCAGCGACTCCGAAGGAAGCGTGGGGATTATAGTAACCCCTCCCTTCAAAGGGGAGGCCTTGGTTCAGTAGTGGACGTCTTTGGGCTGCTGATGATGTC
The DNA here is from genome assembly GCA_911728495.1 of Furcula furcula. NCBI lineage: Eukaryota > Metazoa > Arthropoda > Insecta > Lepidoptera > Notodontidae > Furcula > Furcula furcula. The sequence continues at coordinate 12,415,508 of OU452258.1, forward strand.
TCAGTTACAGTTTTCTTTATCATTGCTGATGCTGAAGCCGCTCTCACACTCAGAGTATTTGTTTAATTAACTTCATGCACATAAAGTACAAGGCGCCTTGTACTTTTGTTTTTTTTTTTCATTAGCTTTGCATTTTCTAACAGTTTATTATTATTATTCTTTATTATGTACACAAAAAAAAGAAGAAATACAATAGAAATATTAACATATAAAGAAAAAAGTAACATAAAGGGCGAGCTTAACTCAACATGTGAGTTCTCTTCCAGCAAACCCAAGTTTACATTTATTTATTGAAATCAAACTACTTTTACGGATTTTATCGCGTTTTTTTACTGCGTAGATCGGACCAACAATAATAACTAAGAAGACCTGAGGGTACACCGGCATAAGGACGTTCAACATCTCAGTCCTCCCGTGACCATGGGGGCTGCAAAGCATTCGAAACGTTGGGATAGTAAAATAAAAAAAAACCGCGATAAAATCCGTAAAAGTACTTAGTTTGATTTCAATGTGTAATATTCGCGTAAGTAAAAGACAACATTAAGTTTACATTTAGATGGTTTCGTATTTATAGGATAGATTTGGAATTGTAGGATATGCCAGTCTCTTAAATAAAGAGAAAGACATTATCTTTAAGTGAGTGAATTCACAAGGACATATGTAGCTAATATGCTATTTAGTTATAAATTGTGAACGTTACTGTATTAGGTTAAGGCCTGTAAAAGTAATGTTTTTAAGGTTAATAAATAAATAAATAAGTACATATAAATTTACTTGTCCTGTCTGACTGACTGATTGATTCATCAACGCACAGGCCAAACCGCTGGACCTAGAAAGTTGAAATTTGGACAGTAGGTTCTTCTTATGACGTAAGCATCCACTAAGAAAGGGTTTTTGAAAATTCCACTCCTAAAGGGGCTAAATGGGGTGGAACAAAAAAATTGCGGACGTAGCCGCAGGGAATTGCTAGTAATTATTTTAAAAAAACATCTTTTTGTGAATAAATTGTAAGTAATTTTTTTTGTTTCTATAAAATTAGATTAGTTATAACTTCAATGATTATAAATATTAATATATATTATAATCCCACACAAAGTTTGCACAACTTTAATTTATTAACGGGGCTGCATCCATGGCCTTTGGTTCTGCATCCGGTATCGCTTGCCAATCTCTTGCGGAGCGACCCCAGTCGAAGTCAATCCCGGTCACCGAACTGATCCAGTCGTGGTAGTAGCCAGGCCGGACGAAAGCTATGTATAACAGAAAAGAATCATCAACATCTTCATCATGATAATGTCATCACCCTAACAAAATCATCTGGAATTTCTTATTCTCGAATTTTTATGAGGTTGGAATGACTCTTGTGCATGGAGTACCCAGACATCACAGCGATAAAGGTTTTGATAATACCAGCCCTGGTTTATGTCCCACTGCTGGGCACGGGCCTCCTCTCAAGATGAGGGGGCTTAGGCCGTACTCCACCACGTTGGCCGAGTGCGGGTTGGCGGACTACACACGTCATTCGAAAGCTATTTATGCTTTCTCAGACATGCAGGTTTCCTCACGATGTTTTCCTTCACCGAAAGCTAGTAACAATCGCACAAAGACGATTCGCACATGTTTGATTAAAGAAATCAGAGAGGTTCGAACCTGCGCACCTTGTTTCCAAGGCAAGCGCTCGCCCACTGAGCTGTTACCGCAGTGATGACGGTTTTAGTGCCGTAAGAATCCCATATAACCCGGCCTACGCTCCCTCGGATGCGTAGGGCTATTCTCTAAGTATTATGACCTCGAGCTCGACGCTGCGGCAGCGGTGAGTTGTGTTTTCCTATTCAAAGGCTTTTCTTATGCAGAACTAGCGCCACGAGAATTTACGGCGTTCAGTGGAACTACTTAAGTTCGAATAGTTTGACGTTTAGCCGAAATGCCATAGTGAATACGGGTTTTAACAGCGTCAAGCTCGTCTTGGAATCAAGGCTGGCTCGACAACGAGCTCACCATCGAGCAAAGCCACAATAGATTACGTTAGAGAATAGTATAGCTGATATCTTTTGAAGGCTACCTCCTCGTCAGCAAAGTCCTTTGTACATACGAGATCAAGGTAGGTATATCGAATATTCTGCCGATTGATGTGCTCTAGAGTGAAGCTTACTGTAACTGATGTAGTCACCGGGCTCAAGAGACTTACTACTATTTCAAGCGGGAATGCAGTGCTATTCATGAATCAGAAGAGAGAACGTTCTGGTTACCTCGCTACTAAGTTCTTAGAATATAGAAGTAAGCTTAGCCAATACGACAGCCACACTTTGGATTGGGTCCAAGCGTGGCTCCAAAATAGCCAAGTTACTCCCTTCATGACAAACCAACTGGTCGTGGGTGTTGGGTATTTTTTGGAAAGTCACGCCAATGTCCACGAACTGATCGCTTTTACAAATTGGCGTTTGCAAATACAACCAATGTTTGGCCGCAAACCTAGGCAGGGTATATGTATTGTTATGTGTTGTACCTCCTGGGAAACCAACGTGGCAACCGAAATGTGTGACAAACGATCCAACGCCAACTTGAGTGAGGACTCCATCATCATCCACAGTTGTTAATGGCACTCCACTATCACCCTGCGAAAAACAAAACATTTTTTTTACTATATACAATCAGAAAACAAGTCGCCTAATTATGCTGAATAGGAGACTTATGATCTTTTCGTAGCAAATATTTTTTATGCCTTCTGTTTAACTGCAGATAATCATATAGGTCCTTTATTTTAATGCTCTTCATCTTCTTCAAACTACCATAAAATAATTTTTACTCATCATTAAATCGAAAACTATCATCGATTACTTTTTATCAGTTAAAGCTAATTCTCAACCGCTAATCAACCGACAACCACCACATAAACTCGAGAGATGGCGCTGAATATACCTGAATCGCGCAAGCAATGTTTAAACGCTACAGTATAGAACATCTCAACATTAACCGTGGGAGCTTCAATCATGACCACAGAACAATACTGCAAGATCCAGACCGAGCGTCCTTGTTGAATTGGAGGAGTATCAGCACTGGCTCGGAATAATCCTTATAAATAACATTGGATAATAGATTTGCGCTAGCACAAAGGGACGAGACCACGGGGCACCGGCCCCGGGCGGCAGTTTCAGGGGGCGCCAAGATCATAATATCATCAGCAGCCAAAAAACGTCCACTGCTGGACAAAAGTCTATCGCTTAGAAGGGTGCACGCTTGGCAGGCGTCTTGGGGTTCGCAGTATAGGTGGTAGGTAGTTAATCCAACAGAAAGACGCTAAATCATAATATAATATGACTAAAATAAAAAACTCGCTCCACAAAGCGCCTAGCCTACGGAAGCCTGGTTGGCTCGCCGTTGACTTGTAAGAAAGAGGCGCCACACAGGCTCATACCACAAGTGAACTTGTGGTGCTGATTTGAGATTTGATTTTTTTAAAGTAATTTCTCAAACGCTGAAGGGAGGGTCACTATCAAGTTTCTGCCCCGGTTTGAAAAAATCGTAGATCCGGGGCTGCTAGACGGTGACGTTACTATTTTTCTGTAAGGTGGTGGTATTTTCCCAGTTGGAATGCTCTAATTTCGCCATGACCATGAGCAGAACATGGCGATAGACTAATGATAATATAAATTATTCTTAATTCAGGTACCTTATGTGAACCTTACCGAGCAAATAGATTGGCTGGTAACGTTGTAAGGTCCAGCGCAGATAGTAGACGATTGAACGAGGAAGTTCGAGTTAAACAGAAGCAGGCACCAGAAGTTTGAAATACCAACTAAATGTACCCAGTTCAAGTCATCTACTGCTGTACCTACGGACAAATAGTAAAAACAGATTAGATGAATGAAACTGAACAGAACTAGATAAATGAAAGTTAAATTAATATGATAAATACTAATGAATGTTTTATATGAAATCTTTTAACTTTTATATCCCTAACGCAAAAAGAAGTGTTATAAATGTTCGGATCAGTTTATAATGCAATTATTTCTCTTATTAGTAAGCTTATTAGTAACCTTATTAGTAAGGTATATGCGATAAACTTAGCCTTTTATAACGAGTTCATAATTTTGTCCAGATTGTTAAATTTTCCATTCATACTTGTCCTGGAATTGGGGAATCTCCTGAACAAAACTCCTGCTTAATTGAACTTAAAGCTTACTTTACTTTATCTCTCTCTTTAACGGCTTCTTTAGTAAATGTTTTGTGGCAATAAAAAACTGTGTCAGAAGTAATGTTATTAAGAACAGTCATTAAAACGTTGATGTACCTCCAGTCCAAGTGACGCCCCATCCACTAGTGGTCATTTTAACACCACTATAATCGCGATCTTTGTCGGCTGAGCGCTGGATTCTGATGGGTTTGATGTAATCTGTGAAATATCCAATATATTTATTAATCCATTTTTGTTTCCCCCAACTGAAATAATTATTAATTACCTAGCTATTATGAGACATTTGAGGATTTAGGCACTCATTAACAATATGGTCCAAGTACGGACCTGGTACTCAAACTATAGATCAAAGATCCTTCAAAACAAAGTTAAAAGTACTAACTGGGTTTCTTCACGATGTTTCCTCTACGCATTAGCGAATGTTAAATATTAAAATTCTACTAAGAATTCAGTTAGAAATTTCTTTTTTGCTCTCTTCGGGGAAGCCTTCAAAAGGATGGTATTCTTACCAACTAAAACCACCGCACTGCCGCATTCGGCAAGTCGAGGTTAGCACCAGGTACCCCACAGGGCCTTGCCTTTGAGCCCGCTACCGGGAGGCGCATTAAAGCCCCCTGGTAACCTGCCACGGGGGTGGCAACCACGCCACCGTCCTCCAAATGACATCTAAGGCCATTACACCTATTAAACATCATAACACCTCCTACCACTACTTTGGGACGCTCATAGCCATTTGTAACCACTGTTCGGTAACGATCAGTTGGGTAAGCAACGTTAGGCAAAATCAGTCTTTAGATGGGTGACCGTTTAGTGGCTTTTGAAGTGAGAGTCTCCGTGCTTCGGAGGGAACATTAAAAGTCAGTCCCGGCTATTGTCATCTAGACAGCAGTCGTTAAGCTAAGTCAGAGGCCTAGGGGCAGCTTGAAAACTCTGACACCAGGTCTCATCAAACAAAACTACTACTTCAAACAGCAGTGTTATTATAATCTTACTTAACGTACACGACGTAGAGACGTCGATATTCTTTATTCTGTCGAATAAGTAAGTTTATATTATTACTTATATTAGAGGGTGGTCAGGTCCCCTGGTGACAGTAATAACTTGCGTCTCAATTGCGATAAATAAATGTTTGATAAAACGTTATTGAAGATTTGTTTTTGATTACATTCTCTTCCAAAATTGATATTCTACGAAACCATAAGTTCTCACCATCGAAAGTAAGTGGGGAATTGAACCGTATAACACTGATGTCGTGCGGCTGACTGATGGGCTGAATTTCGTCGATGTACTCAGGGCTGGTGAAGTACGTGTTGGTCTCCAAGTACACCCTCGGCCGATTGATGTTAACCATGCCAGCACTGATCATCAGCAGTGTACGCCTGGAAAAAACATATTTATACTTATTACCAGCACGTAGTTCCATAGTTGACCAGTTTTTCAAAGAGTCTAACGAGTATAAACAGTTTATTTCTTGTAGATATGTCTCTAAACAAATAAAGCAAAGCATAAACTTTATGCTAGTGTCGTCCAGAATATATCAATCAGTAAGATCTAAGGCAATTCTGCCGGTCTAAAAAGGCATCATTCAGTGAATCATAATATGAGTAAGTTAAGGTTTAATTTTTGTTCGTATGGCAGCATTAACACCAAATATAAGTCTGCTAATTAGTGCTAATAAATGAATTGAGTATGATTGACCTAAAACGTGTGATCATATTACGAAAATTACAGGAATTGCGAAGAATTTGCTGCGAATTCAAAATATGAATTCCTTTTTGATGAAATGTTTAAAGTGGCCTTCTTAGACCCAATGATCTGCTATACTCTGACGTAAACTATCAAGAATGTGCCTTGAATACGACGTCGAGCTTAACGCTGTTAAAATCGATATTCACTATGGCATTCCGGCTCAACGTCGACCTGACTGAAGGTACGCGTTCATTGGCACGCGCCGGACGCATCGCACGCACGGTACGCAACGGATTTTAATTTGATTTGTATGATTTTGATGATTCATACGAAGCAAACTAAAATCCGTTGCGTGCCGTGCGTGCGGTGCATCCGGCGCGGGCCAATGGACGCGTAACTTTAAACTATTCGACCTTGAGTAGTTCAACTGAAACCCGTAAATTCTCGTGGCGGTAGCGCTACGTAAGAATAGTTAGTGAATATGAAAATGCATGCCGCTGCCCGCAGCGTCGAACTCGTGGTTGTGTTGCTAAGAGAATAGGAGGGCTTATTGTATAACGCGCGCCCGGCGAAAATTTTAACATTAGATACGAAATTTCTATAGACCGACCCTATGGCAAAATCATTTATCGCGGACGTCAATATCAAAATTAAATCAAAATTATTTTAAACTTACAAAATTTTCAATTTTTTTTTATTTTCTTTTTATTTATTTTTTTGCTTATAGCGATATGACCGCCATTTGTACATTTTATGTTTTAGTTCTACGTGTATATTGTAAATATTTTCTTGGTGTACAATAAAGAGTATTCTATTCTATTCTTTCACCGTTTCTCTCCTGGGAATGCTGGAAAAGATTTCTATAGAAATAAGCTGTGCCCTTGTACCTGAACTACCCTAAAGGTGCGCGTCCATTGGCACACGCCGGACGCATCACACGCACGGCACGCAACGGATTTTAGTTTGCTTTGTATGATTTTACATACCGCTGCGTCCATAATCCGCGCCGGCATTTTCCGATGCGGGCCGTCAACATGCCGTGCGTGCGGTGCGTCCAGCGCCTGCCAATGGACGCGCACCTTAAGACTTCTCTTACCGTATTTGTGTGTACATAGACGTATATAATATAAAATAAAACATTAGAAACTAAGACCAAAAGTATACAATAGTCGGGGCGCATAGAACTAGTAGGGTGAAGCAATCTAAACTAATACGAAATGGCAAAGTAATGACCACAGTATGTAAAATTATAATAAAGTTGATGCACTAGAACAAGAAGCTGTTCGTCTGGTTCTTCTTTCTCTTTTGGTCTGAGTTCAGAAGTTTCGGACGTAGAAGCAAATATACAAAAACCTTGCAACACATTGTAAGGCGGCGCTGCAAAAGGAGGAATCTTCGACCGAGCGAGGTGCGATGCTCGGTCTGTGCCGCAGGCCAAAGTCGTGGAATTTTGGAATGTCATCAAATGTAGCATTGAAACTTCAATAGCGCGATTCAGAAATGTTGTGTGACATCATCTTTACTACAGCGCCATCTCTCGCGCTGTGTGGTAGACTCTAGAACATCGCTTAATTCTAACGTTATACGGGACTCACTGCGCTGTGCATCGTGCGGACGTGAGTCCCCAGCTCCTGTGTATAATGGAACCACCGCAGCTGGACAGGTGCCCCCAGAGGTTGACGGCACGCAGGTAAAGCATGTACGGGAACTGCCGCTCCTGTGCCACCCATCCTGATACTATGCGTGTATCTGTGAAACAAATATAGGAGGAATTTAAAGTGTTGTCCAGTCTAGACACACACATCCTCCCCATGTGCCTATGTCTTAGATGGTTCATGGGTATGCGCGTCGCTTACCATCAGATGAATGTCTCGCTGATCTCTTGGTTAAGAAAGATGTATTAAAACTGTACAAAAGTTATGTTTTTATATTAAAACTACGCCTTAGTTATACTTCATAAGCTGCGATCTCCACCGGGCGAACGGGCTCGTGCGGCAGCCTGGCGAGCCATGTGTGTGGTCGGTTGGTGTGGACGTATCTCAGGGTTGTTCGTGCGCACGTTGCCTCGGCTGAGTTGCCCCAGGGGAGACGCGGCTATAGCAAAACTTCAAGTGTTTTTCCACCTGTTCATTGATGGTAAGTAATAATGCTTCGATGCATGGAAGTGCAGTAACTTTGCTGGCAGCAAAATGGACAAATGGCGGTCCCACAGCCAATAGTGCTGCGCGACCACGTTGAGGGGGGAAAACTTAGGTAAGCAGTTATTTATTGTATAAATTATTTAAAAAATACATACTTATATTAAAAAATGATAAGCCCACTGAGTTTCTTGCCAGATCTTCTCAGTAGAGGCCGCGTTGTGATCTGGTGGTAATTGTAAAAAAGTTGACAATATGTAAGTGCCCTCGTTAGGCCTATGCATAATAAAGATATTTTGAGTTTGAGTTTGCACTCACTGCAGGGAGAAAACGCCTTTTACAAAGTGTGTTTTGTGTCGCTGCGATTCAAGTTGGACGAAGTACTATACAGGGCAGACCGATCGACTAAATACCTGAAGCCTAACCTGACTTGAGTACTGAGATTGGTTATGTAGCTTAACGCTACGAGGAAAAATGTATAAGTGTAAAAAAAAGATATGTATTTCACCTGCGTTTTGTTGAGAACCCGCTTGCGAAACATCGGCAGAAGCCTAAAACAAAAATAAATGTAAAGAAATAATGTGTATAAGGCCGATATGACCCTCGGATAACATCAGAATTTCTTCACAGGCACTAATTTCATAATTGTTAATCTACCTAGAACCGGTAGAGACTTGGAACTTGAAATCCTGAGGTCCTTAGAGTATGAATTTTTGGAGTAGGCAGGTACAAAATAAAACAGTTTATGTTTGTGTATGATAAGCTGTAACCAACGATCGAATGCTGCAACAAGCAGTACAGCTTACCCATACCCCGGTTGACCACTACAGGTCCCGGGGACCTTTTAAAGTTTTCACCCGCGAAAGAAAAAGTTAATGCCATCTGATGTTTACAAAGCCTAAAGCACGGACGTGGAGTATCAAGACTTTCGGTACCTACTACAGAGACTACAGCCTGTAGACTACAGGATAACCCCACTGAGTTTCTTGCCGGTTCTTCTCAGTGGGGGCGCCGCTTCGGCCGTCTACGGAACCGGAGTTTCGGAACTGGTTCCGATCGCGGCTTTTTATTTCCTTGTATGGAACTGGTTCCGATCGAGGCTTTTTATTTCCTTGTATGGAACTGGTTCCGATCGAGGCTTTTTATTTACTTTTACGTAACCAGTGGACCCAGTTCACCCAAAAATGGATATTTTTTGTTAATTAGCAAAATTTTAAACTTAATTAATAGGATTCATTTGTTTCTTTTCACTTTTTTTTTAATGTGGTACTAGGTAATTGCTAATTGGAAGTAACCCTATATAGGTATACTAACTGACACGCGCAGCTTCGCCCGCATTTTTTTCCTGCACTACAATTTTTAGTTTCTGGTATTTTTTTATATATTTTTCTCCCCCCTCTTCTCTCTCTCTATTCCTGTCCCCATCTATGCTCGTAACTTTGATAAAGACTTCCGTTGTTTTTGATGATGCGTGCAAATAGTGTAATATTTTTTTCCATACAAACTTGACTAACCTCTAGCGCAACCGCGCGCGGGATATCTTTCTTTATTTTGTTCGGAAAATATTTTCAGTGAGCTTCGATTCAATCGACTCGTAAAGTTTCGAATACGATGACACCCTATTTAACCCACTTAAGGATTACATTTCCAAAAATCACGTCACTCATGGAATCCTCCTTTATATTTAAATATAAGATATAGATTAGAAGATTTGATTTCCTGGTTAATAACTTGGTAAGACCAAATGTTAAAACAGAAATAAATGTTCATGTTTACTTTATAGTTGTATGATTATTTCTAATATACAATGGGGTTAAGTACCTACCTAGTTATTGGTAAAATCCGTTTTATAGTTTTTGCGCGAAACAAGCTTAAACATCCATCTATCCAAACTTTAACGTTTATTATATTAGTAGGAGTAGGATTATACCTTCTGTTATAGACCTGTCTGTGTCTCTACTTCAGTTATGATCACGGCTGGTGGAATACGATAATTACTTGATCGGAACCAGTTCCATACAAGGAAATAAAAAGCCTCGATCGGAACCAGTTCCATATAAGGAAATAAAAAGCCGCGATCGGAACCAGTTCCGAAACTCCGGTTCCGTAGACGGCCGAAGCGGGGGGCGCGTTGTGAACCGGTGGTAAACTCAGCCCTCTCTTAAGCGACAGCCCAAGCCGAGGCCGTGCCTCCCTGAGGTGCCCTTGAGCTCGTCGCTACTTCTGCCGTTAAGGCTAGAGCGCTTTAAGCGCTCGCCTATTGTCCGGTGAAGCTGTAATGGCCATCTGCGGCCAACAACGTCTATCATTCCCAAAAAAAAAAAAAAACTAGAGGATACATTTTAGAGATTTCGCGCATCCAGAAGTTACATGACTTGTACCCTTTCTATCATATCATTCAAGGACGAGACGCACGGCGATCGCTTCGGCCGTCTACAGAACCGGAGTTTCGGAACTGGTTCCGATCGAGGCTTTTTATTTCCTTGTATGGAACTGGTTCCGATCGAGGCTTTTTATTTCCTTGTATGGAACTGGTTCCGATCAAGTAATTATCGTATTCCACCAGCCGTGATCATAACTGAAGTAGAGACACAGACAGGTCTATAACAGAAGGTATAATCCTACTCCTACTAATTTAATAAACGTTAAAGTTTGGATAGATGGATGTTTATGCTTGTTTCGCGGAAAAACTATAAAACGGATTTAACCAATAACTAGGTAGATACTTAACCACATTGTATATTAGGAATAATCATACAACTATAAAGTAAACATAATGATTTTTTTCTTGTTTAACATTTGGTCTTACCAAGTTATTAATCAGGAAATCTAATCTTCTAATCTATATCTTATATTTAAATATAAAGGATACCATGAGTGACGAGATTTTAGGAAATTTAATCCTTAAGTGGGTTAAATAGGGTGTCATCGTATTCGAAACTTTACGAGTCGATTGACTGCAAATCGAAGCTCACTGAAAATATTTTCCGAACAAAATAAAGAAAGATATCCCGCGCGCGGTTGCGCTAGAGGTTAGTCAAGTTTGTAGGGAAAAAAATATTACACTATTTGCACGCATAATCAAAAACAACAGAAGTTTTTATCAAAGTTACGAGCATAGATGGGGACAGGAATAGAGAGAGAGAGAAGAGGGGGGAGAAGAATATATAAAAAAATACCAGAAACTGAAAATTGTAGTGCAGGTAAAAAAAATGCGGTCGAAGCTGCGCGTGTCAGTTAGTATACCTATATAGGGTTACTTCCAATTAGCAATTACCTAGTACCACATTAAAAAAAAAGTGAAAAGAAACAAATGAATCCTATTAATTAGGTTTCAAATTTTGCTAATTAACAAAAAATATCCATTTTTGGGTGAACTAGGTCCACTGGTTACGTAAAAGTAAATAAAAAGCCTCGATTGGAACCAGTTCTATACAAGTAAATAAAAAGCCTCGATCGGAACCAGTTCCATACAAGGAAATAAAAAGCCTCGATCGGAACCAGTTCCGAAACTCCGGTTCTGTAGACGGCCGAAGCGACGGCGATTACGCAAGTACCTACGCACTCTTACTCTAATAGCACAGAACTAGAATAGTTTGCCTTCCTCCGATTTCTTCAAGGCAGGCAGGCAGCAGAAAAATATTATTATTTAATTAAAACCAACTTTCTCCTTACCGATATCCCGACGACAATAGTCAAGAAAACGAGTGCTCTTTTCATTGTCGCGATGCCGATTATTTAAATCATTAACAATGGTACATAATTAAAATAACATAATTATACTTTATCTGCTATCAGTTACCTACTGATAATACTTGTACCTCTTAATTTTCTTAAGCTGTAAATCGAATTAGACGAAGTTATCAGCTGTTACAGATTACTAAATAATTAATCTGGATAAACTATCTTACGTACGATTACATTCTAGTATGTATAATGTAATCGATCAAACCAAGTAATCTGCTAGCTTATTTTGGAAATTAATGTGAATTTTTACCCAACACCAATAACTTTACTAGGTAGGTAGGTGGTAGGTGCCCTGTCCTGGGGCCTTACCAACTCTTATAGCTGGGCAGTTTAACACGTGACCTGCGTACTTACCATAAGCGCACTAATTACCAGGCCACCCAGCTATTCATCGTGAGCAGCCGATAGACGTCCACTGCTGAACAAAGGCCTCCCCCTTAGAAGGGAGGGGTTGCCATAATCCCCACGCTTGGCAGGCGGCTTAGGGATCGCAGTATAGGTGGAAGATAAATCCAAAAGAAAGCTGCTACTGTCCGTCTTCCCGTTCTCACTTAGTCGCCTCCTACGACACCCAACGAGAGGAGATGGGAGGGTGCAATTCTAACCCGGGACCCTACGGGACACCCAGCTATTACGTTACCTAAACAAGGGTTCATATAGTTAAGAAATAAATTATGTGTAAAACACCTACCGAGATCAACTACCAAGATTATGAAAAAATGGCAGTTGACGTCAGCAGGTGCAGGAACTATTGTTGAATAGAAGCTAGCTAGGCTATTGGAAAGTTCCGGGTCCATGATACATTCATAACTAATATGTGGCAAGTGGTAACCAGCTACCCACAAGTTTTGCTCCAATGACGGCAGAGAGCAACACCGGTGTAGGTAGCTGAGTGGTGTCGAGAAGTGTGCGCTTTCTCCGGAATTACTTACTCGCGGCGTTATGCCCTTTAACACTTTACTAGTTTTTGAGAGTTACTGCTAGCGGCGCTGGTGTAAAATGTATGGAGAATACTGACAGTTTGATCGAGCTCCTAAACTATCAGAACTCTTACTAGACCCCCTGGACGACAACGACTCCTCTCTGGACGGTCAATTAAGACAAGCCAGAGCTAAGAGTCCTGCGGGCCCCCTTTGGTTTCCACTTGGCCGACAAAGACACGCCGAGGTGGGGGCCCTGACCGACTCTCTGGAGCATGGGGCCGGGATGGTGTTACTTACCAACAGCTTGCCACAAGCTGCCCTGCGGGCTGTTTCAGATGGTTCTTTATGTTTTCAAGTTTTGTAAAAATGCACAAATACGATTTATATTTGATTCTTTATCTATTGGAATTGCCGTACCTACAGGGGCGTATTTACCCTAGGGCCAAGGGGGCCATGGCCCGGGGCGGCAGGCTTCGAGGGACGGCGCGAGCCGCGTCTCGCTTAGCTATGTGCGTCTTTCTTTTTGGTTTTATATGATTGAAGGATTAAAAAACCTACATGATTAACTGAAACTAAAACTCATTTGCTTGAACTAGTCGGGAATTCGAGATGTTTCACTTTCAACGTTGTTGCGCGTATAGTTTTTGTACATATCCAGCGAGTGACGGAGGGGCGGCGCGTCGCAGGCCACGGTGTTGGTGACTATTTGTTGACCATGTGGTGACCGTCAGCCCGACACCGCCTGCGCCAGGCGTTTTCAATAAAATTAATGAAGCGACAATCGACTTCAATCTTCAATATTAGTTTACCTACTATCTACCTAATGGGACTTTGCTTTTCGTTGGAATTCAAAAAGATTTTTTGCATTCTTATTTTATTCCAAATAGGATAGAATAGGAATTAATTCCAAAATGCAATGAATTGTTAAGCGAATTAAGGAAAAGTTCGTGTTTCGCTGTAAACGCCAATTATGCATGTTTGTGTAAATTGGATACAATGCCCGAAGCCAGTGCCGGATTAAGCCAGCGCGGGGCCCGTAGCAAATATGAACGCGGGGCCTTTGACTTGCATAGTTTTTGTTGTTAGAGTAAGGTCATTTAGACATTCTCAAAAGACAAAAATTTGCTATTTATTTGCTACACTTCATTACTTTTTGCCCAAATCCCCAGGAAGACTCACACACACAGACACTCTTACTGACTAAAACTCCATGGTGTCCTCATCCCGTTATGTTGACGAGCCCCGTGTGTACTCGTCCAAGTCCTGCCAGCGGCTATTACGTACGTCTATGGGTGTTAAGCCCACGGACGTGTGCGGATGTACATATAAGGTCCGCAGACTGTCATCCAGTGGCTTGCCGAGACACTTTTGCATCCCATCCTCCGCGAGGGCATTTGTAACTGTGCAGTGCACAGTAACAGTTCACCCGTTCTTGCTGCCTGCGCTGCCTGGCTACGGGGACATAAGGTCAGCATTGGCCCGCCTTTTGCCGGCCCGCTGCAGCATCGAGGACTAACGAGGGGTTCACTCTCTCTGATCCGCACCGCAGCTTCCTTCTGCGACATAACGCTTTCACAGAAGCCGCCAACCACGCCCTCTCACTCCCTACCATGGCTTTCACGGCTGACAGCGATGGGTCGGCCCCAATTGTGGCGCGATGACTACGCTTCGCCGTTGACGCCTTACACACCTCGAGTGTATGATGCACCGTATCTTCAGCCCAACCACACTCATGGCAGCTCGGGTTCTCTTACCTTACGATTGTCTTATGAAGGTACCTGCCGAAGCAAACGTGCTCTAACAGAACCAGCACGAGCCGGAAGGTGAGCGTGCTGTATTTTCGCCGATATGGTCAATTGGCTGGCATGGGTTGACTCCTCCACTCATTCAAGCGACCGCACAAGGGCGTCCGCACCGCTGAACTTTATAAGGAGGTGCTCCGCCCTGGCTTTGCGCTTCTTTGTTCTGCTGGTAAACTGTGGTCAGGACCTTCGCCTCCTAGTCCCAAGGCAGGAGGACCCCCACGCCTCACACAAATTTATTCGGTATCTGCGTAGGTATTACCCGGACCACCATGACCTTCTGTAGTCATTGCAACGGGGTCTTAGTTTGGATAGTCAGGGTGTCCTCCCACACTGGAGCGCCATAGAGGGATATCGGCCATACTGCCCCGGTATATAGGTGACGGCAACTATCACTCAGGCCACCCGGATTCGGCAGGAGCCGCGACGGATCTGGTGGTATCTTAGGGCCTCCGTTACTCATCTGAATCGTGTGTTTAAAGCATTGGCGATGTCAAGAGACACCAACACACCGCCCCTGAGATACTGCCTCATCCGAGAGAGCCTTGACGTGAAGGATCACGTTTGGCTGACTCTCGAAATCCGTATTGGGCATCGGAGACTCGGATGTTACTTTCTAATAAGAAAGTAGCCAATAGACTATCTATTAACAGAAAACTATTCTAAAAGGTCGGGTTATACGAACAGTTTGAAGCTTAGAGGCTATTTAATTTCCTTGGAAAGGACAGACTTAAAGATAATATAGGTATATATAGATATTCCTCTGTAAGTATTGTGAGAAGCTTAGAGTCACACAACGAGCTATGGAGGGAGCTATGCTCGGAGTTTCTATGCACGACAGAATCGACAATGAGGAGATTCGCCGAAGAACTAAGGTCACCGACATAGCTCTAGAATCTGCTAGTTGAAGTGGCAATGGGCTGGCCACATCACTCGAAGAACCGATAACCGTTCGGAAAGAAAGATTCTCGAGTGGCGACCACGAACCGGAAGACGCAGCGTTGGTAGGCCTTCCACTAGGTGGACAGATACATTGAGCGCGTCGCCGGTAACCGGTTGATACCAGACTAGCCATTTGTCGTACATTGTGGCGTTCCAAGGGGGAGGCCTATGTTCAGCAGTCGACGTCTTCCGGCTGGTGATGATGATGATGTTATCAACTTGCAAAATTATAATATGATGCGGCCAATGGTCACTTTTAGAATAACTAGAAAAGAAAGAATTATAATTATATTTGACTGATACGTGGCAGTCCACGTATTTCAAATAGATTGGTGGATAGTATTAACATGTACTTGTTTATTTTTTCGTTGCTATATGTGCGGGGGCCCCCAAGGTGCACGGCCCGTAGCGTTTGCTGATTCCTGCTATACGGCTAATCTGGCACTGCCCCAAGCAGAGTGAATGCCATAAAACTCAAAGTATACCCGATTGATCTGGCGTGTTTGGTCTATCGAAAAAAATATATGTAAATCTGTAATATTTTAAATTCTAGTTTCTTTTCCCATACTAATGTATGGGGCGGCAAATCCTAATGGCCCGGGGCGCCAAAGTCTTAAATACGCCTCTGCGTACCTATAAGACGGGCTTAAGTATCTCGGCATTGTTCCGTTTGATATTAACAATTAATAATTGTCCGTGTTGATATTAATAAGTGTGCTTTACCTTCGTGTCTAGTCAGTGGCGGTCCTAGGGCGGTGCGAGCGGTGCGACCGCACCGGGCGCCATCATAGGGGGGGCGCCAAAATCATCCGACGCGCGACGACGCGACGACGGTCGGGCGCGGCGAGTCGTGTCTCAAAACTGAAGAAACATCCCCAGATCACCGGGCTATGAACAGTTGGATAGAAGCGTCGATGAGATTGAAGAATTTCAGCGGAAGACAAACATATACAAAATCAGACTGAAGATGAGAAATCGAGATGGGTCGCTATTCTCGAACGAAAGATGTCCATAGTGTTCTTCTTGGCAAGCAATAATTTGGCGTTTAGAGGGAGCTCTGGATCTGAAATGTTATACACTCCTAATAATGGCAACGTTTTTGGTCTTGTGCAACTACTAGGAAAATTTGATACTGTTACGATGGTGCACCTCCGCCGTATTGTAAAGAAAGAGACTAATATGTGCTAATATCCATTATTTCAGCAAACGCATTCAAAGCGAATTAATTGATAGATACAATTGAGAATAAGTACATTGGTTACCCGTTTTCAACAATTGTCAAAGTTCAATGTACACGGTATTTTATATACGACATAAAAATAATTCCAGATATATCCATGTTGGAAAAAGGCTGCTGATTTGCAAATAATTTTAAGCGATGGCGAAAAATGTGATAATATGTCTGGACATGAATTGGTTGGAGAACTTGTGAGCCTGAATCCATTATTAAAAGATCTTCCATCAGCAGTTCTTCAACTTATACGAAGAAATGATTGACAAGATATTTTCCCTGATATTTGGACAGCGCTTCGTATCTTGCTTACTGTCTGTACCTACTTACCTGTTATTGTCGCCAAAGGAGAACGAAGTTTCAGTAAATTAAAACTAATAAAAACTTACCTGCGGTCTACTATGTATCAACAAAGACTGTCAAGGGTGGACTGTGGGGTTAAATTAATGAACTTTTATTTATTTTTATTTATAGCCATTTATTTCCATACCCCATATGCAACTTTATACATTTAGTTTTTTTTTTTGGTTAGTATTATCAATAACTAAATTATTAGCCTAAAAATAACATTGTTAGTAGGGTTAGTATTACACTATTTGAGATATGGTCCCTTTTCGGGTAAAGGCCTCCTCCAACCTCTTCCACGTCTCTCTATCCATGGCTAGTTTCTCCCAGTCCTTCCCTGCTATTTCTGCGACATCAGCCCACCGTCTATTTGGTCTTCCCACTTCCCTTTTGGTCTACTCCATTGCGTTGTTTGTGTTGTCCATCTGTTGTCTGTATAACGTGATATGTGACCCGCCCATCGCCACTTGAGTGATAGTGCTTGCGTTATTGCATCAGTTAGCTTCGTTTTTTGTCTTATTTTATCACTTCTTACTTTGTGGATTTTCCTTATTTTTAACATGCTTCTTTCTATTGCTCTTTGAGTAGATATAATCTATAATCTTTTTGCTTTATTTTGCTAGTAAAAATCCAGGTTTGGCAGCCATACAGTAGCACAGACTAGTAAGAGATACTTACAGTAGACAAGGCAGGAGACAGTTATCACAAACAATTTTTTTCATATTTAAAATGTAATTTCCTTTTAAAATTTCTTTAAGTGACCAGTACTTTCTCCAAGTCATGTTTGTTCTCCTTTCTATTTGTTCCTCGTTGCTTGTCTTTGAAAAGGATATTTGTTTGCCTAAATATGTATAATTAGTTACATACGGGCCCGTTGGTCTAGTGGTTAGTGACCCTGTCTGCTAACCAACAGGTCGTGGGTTCGATTCCCACCAAGTGTCTGGGTGTTTTATCTATATAAGTATGTATTTACAAAAAAAAAAGTATATATGTATTAGTATCAGTTGTCTGGTTTCCATAGTACAGGCTCTGCCTAGTTTGGGATCAGATGACCGTGTGTGAATTGTCCCAGGATATTATTATTATTATATTCTATGTTGTCTTCTTTTATTATAATGGGTGTTTTGTAGCTGTTTGTCATTATTTTTGTTTTACTTGAATTCATTTCTAGTCCTATTTTTGAACTTTCGTGGTCTAGTGAACATATCATTCGTTGTATTTCGTGAGGTGTTTCGGCAAATAAGACTATATCGTCTGCAAATCTAAGGTTACTTAAATAACGACCATTTATATTAATACCCTTACTTTTCCAATCTAATTATCGGAATATATTCTCTAGTACAGCGATAAAAAGTTTTGGTGACAAAGAGTCACCTTGTCAAACTCAAACTCAAACTCAAAAATCTTTATTTCAAATAGGCTTAACGCTAGCACTTTTGAATCGTCATTTTTTAGAAGCTACCACTGGATCACAACGCGGCCTCAACTGAGAAGATCCGGCAAGAAACTCAGCGGGCTTGTCATTTTTTCACTGTCTGACTCCTCTTTCTATTTTAAATGCTTCTCCTCTTAATTCAAGTTTTACTCTACTTGTACTATTTGCATAAATGTATTTTAAGATGTTTATGTATTTTTCTTCAATACTAAATAATTTTAGTGCATCCCAAATTGAACTGTGGCTAATGGTGTCAAAAGCTTTGCTATAGTCAATAAATGTCACATAAAGAGGTCTTCTAAACTCATTATACTTCGTAATCAGTTGTTCTACTGTCTGTATGTGATCAATTGTACTGAAGTTTGACCGAAACCCTGCCTGTTCTATTGATTGTGAACTATAATTTTTTTGTGTTATTCGCTTTGATATTATAGCTGCAAAAAGTTTATATACACTTGCCAGTAAACTAATCGGCCTAATTTCCTATGTCCATCGGGTTTCCTCTTTTATATAACAGTATTATATCTGAAGTACACCATTGTATTGGCACTGTTTCCGTGTCTAATACCAAATTAAATAGTTCAGTTAAATAAGGGGCTAATATAGGTGCGCCATGTTTGAGTGCTTCATTAGGTATATTGTCGGGACCCGGGCTCTTTTCATCCTTTAAACATTTTAGGTGTTCGTATACTTCTTCTTCATCAATTCTAATTGTTTTGTTTATTTTAGTAGTATAATTTATTTCATTTTTGGTTTGGTTTTCTCTGCTTTTGTATAATTTGTTGCACTGTTTGTAATTTATTTCCTTGTTTTTGTTTCTTTCGTTTTGTGTTCAAGTTTTTGTATCCAAGTTTTGTACATATTTAATTCTCTAAAGCTTTTTTTGTACTCGTCAAATTTCTTGTTATAATTTTTTGTCTGTGCAGCTTATAGTCTTTCCTAATTGATTTATTTGTTTCTTTAAATAGTTTAGTCAGTTCTTTTCTCCTATTATTATTATAATCTTTGTTTAAAAATAGTTCTGCGCGTTTCTTTATTAACTGTTTGGTGTTTTCAATAAAGATTCTACGACTTTTCTTTTTTGTTTCTTTATTTATTTTTAAACTGGCAGTTATGATTTTTTCTAATTAATTATAATAGGTTTTTAGTAGTTTTCGTATTTTTTTGTTTACTTCTATATTAGCAATTAGTTTTGGGGTGTTTTTCATTAAGTAATCTATTTCATTTTTGGTCTTCTGGTCTGGTGATATCCAAGTCCACTTTCTATTTCCCTTTTTCTTAAAATAAGTGTTCATTATTTTTTTTTTTTTTTATTTATTATTAAGTATCCAAACAACATTGTTCACAATATAAATACAATACAAAATTTAAGATGAAGTATCTTAGCCAAAACAGGATACATAAAGTTACATATTAACTAAGTAAGAACAGCGAATAGTGTAGCTAAAGACAGTACGAAAAATAACAAATTATAGACAACTTGTTTTGAAAAGCGTAAGCTATTAGTCTCTCTCCCTGTGCATTGCGTTCTCCAAAGCCGTACTTTCCCATGATAAGATTTTCGCCACTTTTGGGGCATCCTATTTTAGCATTGAAGTTGCCCATCACTATGAGTTTGTCATTATCAGGAACTAAGGTTTATGCTTTTTTGATGTCATCATAAAATTTTTGTATTTCTTCTTCACTTGACTTTTCGGTAGGTGCATATGCCTGTATTATTGATATTCTAAGTTCATCAATGTTTAACTGTAGTAATGCTACTCTTTCTGAGATTCCGTTAAATTTAGTTATTTTGTCTTTATTATTGAACTCTATTATTGTACCTTAACAGATCACAAATAAAGCACCTAATAGGTGCACTCACGGGACATTTCGATACCAATGAGCACCTTCACAGAATGAGGCTAAGTATTATTGATACTTGCAGATTTTGTAAAGGTGAAAAAGTGTCAATGCGAGGCATATTGTGTGGCTGCGACGCTCTTGCGAGACGTAGGTTGGGTCATCTGGGAGTAGCCTATCCTACACCAGATGATTACGCACAGCTCCAAGCTGGAGCAATCGTTGCATAACTAAGGCAACTCTTCAACACGCCTGCAACACAGTAAGGGCTAGGGCATTCACTATGGATCCAACTGGGTCGATGAGCGTTCCAGTGGTTACCGGGCCCGATTTTTAGCCACCAACAATAGAATAGAACAAAATAAATAAAACTTGTTAATCATAAAGTCAAAGTCAAAGTCAAAAGTCAAAATATCTTTATTATGTATAGGCCCTACGGAGGCACTTACACAAAAATCATTTTTACAAACTACCACCGGATCGTAACGCGGCCGCTACTGAGAAGATCCGGCAAGAAACTCAGCGGGCTTGTCTTTTTTTGTCATTTTTTTTAAAAAATAGTTTTACAAATTTTACTTATGTCAGCCTTAAACTTCTAAGCTTGCATGAGTTGAGCAGTTCAAGCCCACGCAGCTTTATCCTCCAGGTAATCCGAGATTTTATAATAAGCCTTTTTTGACAAACGGCTTTTTATCAAAGGTTTAAATTTCTTTATTGGAAGATCTCGGATATCCTGTGGCAGTTTGTTATAAAAGCGTATACTTTGGCCCATAAACGATTTGCCTGTTCTGTGGAGACGCGTGGCATGTACAACAAGATCGTGTTTGTTCCGGGTATTAATATTATGTGTATCACTATACTTTTTAAAAGAACTGATATTTTTTTTAACATAAACTAAATTTTCAAATATGTATTGTGACACAACCGTTAGAATATCTATCTCTTTGAATTTCTCTCTAAGTGAATCAATAGGAGCCAGATTGTAAATGGCTCTCACAGCTCTTTTCTGCAGAATAAAAATAGTATTAAGTTCTGCAGAAGATCCCCACAGTAATATGCCATATGACATCACACTGTGAAAATAGCTGAAATAAACAATTCTAGCGGTTTCAACATCAGTTAAATGTCTAATTTTCTTGACTGCATAAGCCGCGGAACTTAGCCTACCCGACAACTTCTTAATTTGTGGGCCCCACTGTAGTTTGGCGTCAATTGTTATACCTAAAAACACAGTTGACGCCTCAAGGTCCAACGCTGCTCCATTTATTTCTACATTGGTTGCCAGCTGTCTCACATTAGGCGTTACAAATTTCATACATTTAGTTTTGGTCTCATTAAGTTTTAAATTGTTAACATTGAACCAATGGATAACCATAGAAAGTACATTGTTCACTTCGTCATAATCATGGAGTTTACGCTTAACTTTAAATAGAAGAGATGTATCATCCGCGAACAATACAATATTAAGTTTGTCCCCCACGAAGTAGGGTAAGTCATTAATATATATTAAAAACAAAAATGGGCCTAATATTGAACCTTGAGGAACACCCAGTGAGACCACGGAACCTGGAGATCTCTTACCGTTTACGTCGACCCTCTGAATTCTATTATTCAAATATGAAGTCAGAAGGTCTAGAGCTTTATTCCTTACACCATAGTGGCGTAATTTCCTGACCATCGTGTCGTGATCTACGCAGTCAAAAGCCTTGGATAAATCACAGAATATACCAAGAGCATCCCGTGATTCCTCCCAAGCCTCGTAGATATATTTCAATAATTCGACTCCCGCGTCTGTAGTTGAGCGATTCTTTCTAAAGCCGAACTGTCTATTGTGAAGAAGATTATTTTTATTAAAATGATCCAGTATTTGACATAGAATAAGCTTTTCAAAAATTTTACTCAAGGCTAAAAAAAATTTATTGTTATTATTTTATACCGGACTTTTACTGGATTTTTACTGGTCCGACTACTATCCCTTTGGCTTTTTAGTTTGTTGTACTTTCGTCGTATTTTATTATTTTTTTCTGTCTTATTTGATCTTTTGAACGGCAAGACACACTGTGGCTCTGATCTAATTGTAACATGACACACTGTTTAAAATAAAAGTGATAAAATGACAAGCCCGCTGAGTTTCTAGCCGGATCTTCTCAGTTCAGGCCGCGATGTGATCAGTGGTAGCTTTTTTTTAAAAAAATACATGACCTTTCAAAAGTGCTAGCGTTAAGCCTATTTGAAATAAACTATTTTTGAGTTTGAGTTTGATACATCAAATGTATGGTTATGGCGGCTAAAACCGTGTGTGACAAATGTTAAATCGAGTACAGTTTTATATTTGAAGGGGCGCCACTTTTAGATCTCGCACCGCTTAAAAATATTGATAGGACCGCCACTGTGTCTAGTATGGGTTTTGATAGATATCCAACTCGATCAAACTGTTTCTAAAATCAACTGTCGAGTTTTCTCCATACATTTCACTCCAGCGCCCCTAGCAATCAACTATCAAATAACAGTTTGATCGAGCTCGTAAACTATCAAAACCCGTACTAGAGCCCTGGTCTTATAACCGATCACCGTTCACCATCAGGCAGGATGGCACTTGGCCGTAGCCAAGCATAAGCAGGGCTTCATGCTGTAACACATACCTACATAATATGTATGTAGGTACCATAGATATAAAAAATTTCTATCTTTGGGTGAAAAATTCTATATCTATGATCTTTGGTAGGTACAGAGTTCAGAGAATCAGCTTCCGGTTTGATCGCAATAACTCTCAAACTGCTCTAGCGGCGCGGTAACCGCATTTATGTTCATACGATAATGAAACTAGCGTTACAAACGTTACGTATGCGTTAACTCTCTTTCTAGTTAATTTTGGTTCTACTATTCGTGTGTCTCATCCAAAGATATTATATATAGAAGATAAACATAGTCCGATAAAAAATGAAACCAAAAAAGAAAAACCTATGTGTGAGTGAATTGTTTATGTGTAAAGGAAAAAAAGTGTTGTAAAAAAGTACTACGTACGTAATCGATATCGATGATATTTTGTGTGAATATATACACAATTATCTATATAATTTAAAATTGATGTTGATTTAAAACAAGTTACTAATAACCTTTAGTATTGCAAATCTCATAATGAAATTGTCAAAACTGGTAAAACAGTCATTCTAAACAAAAATTGTAGTTTATTTTTGCTGTAAACATCGTAAATCGGATCATGAAAATAAGCATGCATTATAAATAATAATTATTAAAATTCAGTATAGGTGAAGGAGCTTCCCCTATGAGATTCTTGAGAAGTATGCAATATTTCTAAATAGTATAAAACCAAAACATTAGGCGGACGTATTGGTCTAACAGTTCAACATCCTGGCTGGCTACCCAATAGGTCATTGGTTCGATTTCCACCAAGTGTCTGGGTTTTATTTATCTATTAAGTATGTATTTACAAATAAAAGTATATGAGTATGTATAAGTAAAAGTTGCCTGGTTTCCATAGTAGAGGCTCTGCCTTGTTTGGGATCAGATCACCATGTGTGGAGATCAAAGTGGAATAGACCTTCGTCCCAGGTTATTATCATAAAGACAAACAATATACTTATATTGTAAAATACATACTTATTGCGAACTGCTAATACGAATACTGCTGCTGCTTTACGAATTGCTAATTCTGTGGAGACGCGTGGAATGTACAGCTAGATTGTGTTTGTTCCGGGTGTTTACATTATGATGGTCACTATTCTTTGCAAAAGCACTTATGTTTTTCTTTACATACAACAAATTTTCATAAATATATTGTAATACAACCGTTAGAATATCTATTTCTTTAAATTTCTCTTCTTCTTCTTTAAGTTATCACCAGAGAATCAAATTTGCCGACGTAGCTTAACGAATTACCAGACTGGAGTGGCTGCTCATATTTGCTGTAAAACCAATGGTCATTGGGAAACAGTGGTTTTGGAGTAGACACCACTAACCGGAAAACGCAGTGTAGGAGGTTCTGTGTTTCTAGGTTCTGATTTTATTTTCTGACTAACGACTTGACATAAATACCTGGTGGCGTATGGGTAAATTAAAGTAAGTAAAGTTTAATCATAATAATAGGTTCACAGGGTATCGATCGATAGCGGTAAAATAACTTTATTTATGTAAGAACAAGATCATCTGTTTTTCAATTGGAACTGCTAACAAACATAATTTATTTAGTGTTATCGTTTCCTAAAGGAACTGGTACTGACTTATATTTTTTTCAGTGTCATACATAAGTACAAGTAAATTAAATAAGGTACAGCCTCTTATTAGGCAACGTTGATGTTGTGACACACTTTGTATAAAACATTTTGCCTCAAAATGTATATCGCAGACAGAAATCAAAATCTTTATCACAGACACTGGAATATTGTAGGGATTCCATCCATCCTAGTCTTTAATCCGCATCTATTTTTGTCTTATCAAAGAATTATTTTGATAATCTGAAAGAATACATTTGAATTATTATTATTATCATATCAATTTACATAAAGAATATAGAGACTGCAAAATATTTTTAGACCGTATAAATATAAACTCCTTGAAACTAAAACAAAAAGACGTAGAATTTATATTTGTGCCACTAATAAAAACTATTTGCTTTAATATCGATATCGATACTCATGACGTCAGGACTTTTTCAAGGCCTATTGTAAACAAATCGTTTTACATTTTACACAAAATATCCCGCTATTCTTCATATAAAAGTAATAAATTATGATCAGTTTGAAGAAAAATATGTATTCTACGATATTATTAGGTTTTTCAACCAAATTTTCAACCAAAACCATAAAAATATAGCAAGAAAAAATGCAGTCAGGAATAGTAATCAATTACCTGTGAAATGTTTACTTATTCGTTGTATTACGATCTGTAACATCACATGCACTTATTGCACAAGCCACCATAATGGAATAATAATATTTTATATTATAAATTTGAGATCGTGCTAAATTATTATGATTTACTTTGACAGTAAACAGACCGCGAGGCAGCGTTGCAGTGGCTAATGTCAAAAGTGATGCGGAATAAAAAAAAAAGAATTTTATCTCTGCCTCTGTTGCACTCGTGCAGTTTGTATTTGATTAGAACTTCTCCTTCCCACGCTATGTTCATCTTTTTGAACGTAGTGAAAAAAATCTTAAATCTATGGTTCATCTTTTTGAACGTAGTGAAAAAAATGTTAAATCTATGGTCTCATCGATATGTGTGTCCTTTGCACTTTGCAAGAAGTTTAAAATAGTCCTTCCTCCAATAGGTCTGTGGTCTGTGATTTGTTTGTGACCCGTTATGTCAATGTCAGTCATCTGTCTTTCTTTCCGTTGTCTTGTCAAGTTGTCATTCATTTTCGTTCGTGTTCGTTCGTGTTTTCTGTGTGTTTGTAACCGCCGTTACACGTTTTTTCTAAAATTCTATTACATATTCTAATTCGATTTCGCGTATATAATTTTAATTTCTTTTCGTTTTCGCCGCCATGAGTACGTGGCCAGAAATTGTGACTGCCAAGTCAGAGAATCGCCATGAAATCAAATTGGCGGGCGCTGCTATTTCGAAGCGCATCTCCGAAATCGGTTTAGACAAAAGTTTGTTCGATTTAATCAACATAAACCTGCTGAATATCAGTGATACATGCCTGACTACTATCCCAGATGATATTAAGCGTTTAACGAATTTACAATCCTTACTGTTATTCGGTAATAAAATTACGCACTTTAATGAAAACATAACCTCTTTGAAGAAGTTAAAAGTGCTCGATTTGTCGAGGAATCAGATAAAAGATATTCCGGACAGCCTTAACAACATGAAAGAATTGACGAGCATTAATCTCAGTTCCAACGAGATTGAAGAAATGCCCAAGTTGATTGATTTTCCCCACTTGATTATACTGGATGTATCAAACAATAAGCTGTCGAATTTCCCGGACGTGGAGAACGCTAATCTACCTCATTTGACGGACCTGAAGCTCAAAGGGAATGCTATTGAGACATTGCCAAGTCACATTGCCAAGAGCTTGCCTTCACTGAAAAACTTTGATATTGGTGATAATATGTTGAAAACAGTCCCCGGTGAATTGGCTATTATGGGAAAGTTAAAAGGTAAGTCTACCTTACAATTAATAATGATAATCTGAAGAGATTAAAATGTATTTCATTAAACTGTAAGCTGTATGCTACTACACGCTGATCTCATAATATTTCTTAATAAAGCAATATTAGAATATATTATGAAATAAGCATGCATAGTTTTGTAGCTCAAAAATTGTCTTATTGGTATGAACAATAAATCAGTGGGGACTGGCGTGCAGTCCATGCAGACAAAAAGACTACCTACCCTTGATTTGTCTGGATAATTATAATACAAGTAATCTATGTATTAAGTTTAGGTCTAAAAGGATAATATGTCTGTAATTAATATCAGTTAATCCATTATTTTAGGAGGCACAATAAAACACCATAGTACTAAAACTCATAGACATTATGGTAATTTGCTTGCCTTTATGCTTACCGTGTCAAAAAAATTGTGCATTATAAGTATTTCTTTTAGAGCTATGGTACTTCAGATGTGTCACAATACCATATAATTATATGTATAACAAACAAAAAAAAAAACAAATTGTTTGCATAAAGGTGTATGCTTTGCATCTATTTATCAAATTCACTATTAATATTTCCTTGATATTATACAAATTATGCTAGATTATTGCTTAAAACTAAAAGTCTGGGCAAACAAGATGCAGTTACTCATTAATAACACTACAATTTTTTTCCAGAATTGAATCTCAAAGGCAATAAATTCACAGACAAGAGGTTTATGAAGCTTGTGGACCAATGTCGTACGAAACAAATAATTGATTACATTAGAGAGCACTGCCCTAAGTCTGACCAAACCCAGCCTGCAGTCAAAACCAAAGGAAAGAAAGGCAAAAAAGAGGATGCACAGCCTGAAGAGATTGAAAATGACCTTTGCCACTCAATGAAGGTACTTCATGTGGAAGATGATACACTGAGAGTGAAGATTATGGAGTCTCAAGTTAGTTCAGTCCGTCCATACATACTATGTTGTATTGTTACTGATTTGAGTTTTGATGAGACGTCATTCAAGAAGTTTATACAGCTGCAAACTAAATTACATGATACTGTTTGTGATAAAAGAAACGTTGCAACGATAGCTACCCACGATTTGAATAAAATTGCTCCAGGTCAGTGCTGTCTTAAAATTTTTATTTGATGTTGTTTAGGAGTCAACAATTTTCATTAAAAAAAATTTGGTAAGTACAGGGTTTATTTATTTATTTTAGTATTCTTATTGTACACAAAGAAACACAGATACAGTAATTAAAAGATAGTAAATGCATGTACATTGGCGAGCTTAACTCAAACATGAGTTTTCTAACAGCAAACCAATTTACAAAGAGAGATTAATTCAAAAACACTAATATCCTCTTATAGGTAGCTTCATGGTTACAATCTCTTTGTCTTTACCTATTGAACAATGCTTGTTGATAACTTCTTTCATTTTATTCTTCTATCAAGTTCTCAATGAAAATATTGTAAGAGCAAACTCAAACATTCTGTGGAGAGTTATTACCATTAAAAGCAAAAGTTGGTTTATTTTGATTTATTAAGGCTGGATTAAATCTTTTTAAGATACTTAGTGGTAGATGATGTTGTTTGGTATGGTTTAAAGAAGATACCTATAAGAGGTTTTTTTTTATTATCCCTTTTTGTCCATATTTTAAGTTTCCTTGGTGGTAGGTTCTGACTCTGACAAGGTCTAAATGGAGTGCCCAGTCTCTCCATAGCATCAATAAAGGGGAACAAAGAGGTTTTAGTGGTTAAAAATATCCCTCAACACAGTCTCTATCCTTATGGAGACTAGGTACCTTCAAAATTTAAATATAACCTTTTATAGGTATCCTCCCAATGGCAAAAAAATATATATGGTCCGTTGTGAAAAGGTTTGTCCGAGTGCCAGTGCAGAAATTACCATACCAAGCACACTTCACACTGACAACCCATTTTAAAGAAGTAAATTTAAATTGAAAACAAAATTGTTCCTTCGTACAGGTGATTTAGTCTACACAGCCAAAACTCCATCTTCCCTGACCCTGACTCCTCTGTCACGGATCCGTCCATACTCGGGTGAGCAGCTGTTCCAGCAGCTGGCTGCGGAAGCTGAAGCGTTGAGAAAGGAAAAGAAGAGAAATGTCTACTCTGGCATTCACAAGTAAGCTTGATACTCTGGCATTCACAAGTAAGCTTGATTTTGTTGGAAATAGTAAATCTGATCATGGTCCTTCTTGCTAATCATGGTGCTTTTTTACTATTTTACCTAACTATTCCAGAATATGTATGTTTCTTTGGCCAGTGTGCCGGCCTAAATATATACATACACGTAAAACCTTTGTCAGAGATTACGCTGCCTGTGCGGACCATAAAAGAGGAGACGTTACTTAATGCAGGAACAATGCCCAACTTTGGGCGTGTATTTCGATTGTTCGTATGAAATACTGGTGGCGGCAGTTAGGCCATATGAAGCAAAATGGCCGAAACGTCAGAGTCAGTTAATCAATCATTATTTCATCTCTTTTGAAGATATTGTATATACTTACACTTAGTTAGGAAATAGTTATTTATAAGTGGACAGAGTGCGACAATAAAACAGGTTTACATTTTTTCAGATATTTATATTTATTAGAAGGCAAGCCTTTGTACCCATGTCTGGCGGACTCCAGTGGAAAAGTGATCAGCTTCCCTCCAATCACCAACTCTGAAGACACCAAGGTATACATTTATCACTGGTACCTGCATCCATCCATTTTTGCATTGTGTATGTTTCGTCACTAATTGATACTTCATAACCTATCTAATATCCTCATGACCGATATGACCACAGCGGCCAATCTTTCACAAGATCGTTTTTTTATACGAATGATTAGCTAGCTACACAGATATTATAGTGCACAAGTGCACTCCCCCTTGTTTCACTTTTACAATCCGATGGGATGGAAGACCGATACAACCGGGAAGAGGTCATGGTCAGGCGCATGGACGGCTTTGTACATGCCCAACTGAAGCATGGATCATCTGACTACTTCCCAGATAATCATGTGATCGGCCTGCATTGTCTTAACCAGTAAGGAGTAACTACACAGGGTAATTGCTCCCCGCAAGATTTGAACCTGCTATCTCCAGCTTACAAAGCAAGCGGTTTCCTGCTACACCAAGGAGGTTACATGATGTAACCTACCTAACATAATAATGTCCTCCTGGCCAATACGACCACAGCGGCTAATCTTTCACAAGATCATCCATCTACACGGGAGATATTATACTGCACTAGTGCTTGTGTAGACACAATTGCACTCTCTTGTGTAGACATAAGTGCACTCTCTCTTGCTGTTAGCTCTTACAATGCGATGGAACGGAAGACCGACACGACCAGGGAGAGGTCAGATGCAGGACTGACTTTTACATGCCCATCTGACACATGGATCGTCTTACTTTACAATCAGGTGATCGGTCTACATTGTCCTAGCCATAACTACAGATAGTTGTTGCTCCCCGCGGGATTCGATCCCGCGAACTCCAGTTTGTAAATCATGCGGTTTCCCGCTGCACCAAGTTACATTATAACATACCTACTTTCATTTAGATATGAGCGATGTGTCGCAAGTCTTCCATTAGATGTTAAGCGTCACGCTTGCCCAGAAACAACTGTTTTGCACTGCCCCAGACATTAGTTTTTCTTGAGTCCAGTTCCTTTACAATGGAACACAGCAATTCAATTTGGTTCGCATGTTTTCCACCAGATGTCTCGGGAAAGCAAGGCGATGCTAGTGGAAGTGACGTCACATGCATCACTCAACGCATGTAAGACCGTCATGAACAAGGTGCTGCAGGAGTGCCTGATGCTCGGCATAGGTGACAACCCTCAAGAGCCTGGCCAAAACTTCCACACACTAACTGTTCAACAGGTTTGTATTTTCATAAAATATATATATATTATACAGACGTATTGAGAACCTCTTCCTTTTTTGAAGTCCGTTAAAAATTGCGAGCTCCTAATGGTAATACCTGTATAAAGACATTATTAGCATTCCCCGTCGTACTGTGCGCTTCAATACTTTCTTTTCCATACTTTTAGTTTCTACAAATTATCGTCAAAATAGTTTTATATATCGAGCATATGATAAGCATGTCTCGTACTAACTGTGGTCTTGATATTCCTTGCTGCAGTGTGAAAAAAAAAAATATATATATACAGACGAATTGAGAACCTCCTCCTTTTTTGAAGTCGGTTAAAAAAGATGAGAAATATGTTAAATTCAATATTTTTTAATGTTACTAAAGTACGATTGCCGATCAGAAAGAATTTAGTACGTTAACCTGCTATTACCTGTCTCTGTCGCTCCCGGGCAAAATACATTGCGTCACGCTTGCACAGATGCAATGACCGCGCGGCTGCATCTGTGCAAGCGTGACGCAACAACACATGCCACCCAGGAGCGACAGAGACAGGTAATAACAGGTCAACGTAACAAATTTTTCCTGCTCGGCGATCGTACTTTAGTAGATAGTCCCTACTCTTAGAAATTTCATATACCTAATAGCAGACAGATAGATAGCGTTTTGTTCCTTATTGTGAGATTTCTGTTTTTGTTTTATACTTTATCTACCAGTGGAGGCTTTTAAATGGCTTTTCATTTCTACTATAGTTACTGTAATTAGTATTGTAAGCTGATAGTCCTAAAATATAAACAAATAAGACTTCTTTTCGATAGAAGTTCCCATGTTATAATCTTAATTCCGTGTTTAACTATAATTTTCATTTTAGGTCAAAGTAGTGGACACTGAAGGGAACTTGAAGAATGTATATCCATCGCGAACCGATTGCGTATACGAAGGTGCCAACATTAGGGTATTGCGTCAACCAAAGAAGTAAACAGACAACTACTTTTTTCTGCTGGAAATCGGTTAAAAGATTTGGAAAGGCCAACATTGGAGTACTTGTTTTGCTTTTTGTGTCATTAGATACTCTATTAATTTTGTTTGAGTTAATCTAAGGACATATGATATCTACTTATTTTTTGAGAAAATTATTCTAAACAACATTGTTTTGGAATAATTGTTTTATTAGCAACTCTCATTTTTTTTATTAGGTACTCGTGTGTATTTTAAAATGGTGTCTGGATTTTTGTAATCCAAAAATAATCAGGCATTATGGCTGACTGTGTGTGATATCTTTTGATATTAGTTTGAAAACAGTCAAACATTGCATGCTTTAATTAATTTTAAGCTATGTTTTCCTACTTAAAAAATTGTCTGTGATTATCTACCCAATACCTGTTTTGATGTATAACATCGACGTAACCGTTGTATTTAAGAAAAGGATTTGTTAACTTTTTTTTTCTATAAATAAAGTATTTTTATAACATATTTGTTTAGTTTTATTTTAACGTATTACGTAGTGTTAGGAAGGAGCCTACTCGAGTAACTGTATTGGTGCCTACTTAGTACCCTGGCAAAAGTGATAAACAGCGAAAATGTTCCGGCACGCAACTCAAACTGGTTATTCGATTGACTCACTGCATGAGCTTCATTTACGGTACTTTCCCCATCAGGCTCCTAAAGTATTTTACGTAAATTAACTTGAGTTATACCTGTATATGTATATTATAGGGAATTTTAACTAGTATAAATTGGAATTCGAAGTAATAATAAATAGCATCACCAAACATGGCCAGCAAAACACACAGATTCTCGAACTTATGTCCACTGCCCACTATAAAATCTAAAGGACCATGCCCATTTGTGCCCCAGAAATGCCCAGATAAAGTATATTACAAGATTGCTCTAATAAATAAAATCTAGAATTATGTTGTAAATTTTAAATCATATAAAGCACTGGATAAAAAATATGACGTTCTGTTGACATTGCAGTACCAGTGTATCTAACCAAATTGTTTTCACATACATATTGACACTATACAATGGAAACAGACTAGATAATTCCAAATAACTGACATGTTTATCTGATAACATACAGATAAGTATATAAAAGAACACTAATCTGGCTTAGCTTATGTGATGATGATCATGAAGTTCCTAGTGAAAAACTAATAGCAATGCTGTCTGTAAACGATAAAATGTATAAAAAACCAGTAGGAGGTTATCATGTTTAATGTCCAATATCTTTTGAACCGGTGCTTTATATGACATTATAATATACTGCTTTACATATTATCTGATAACATACAGATAAGTATATAAAAGAACACTAATCTGACTTAGCTTATGTGATGATCATGAAGTTCCTAGTGAAAAACTAATAGCAATGCCGTCTGTAAACGATAAAATGTATAAAAAACCAGTAGGAAGTTATCATGTTTAATGTCTAATATCTTCTGAACCGGTGCTTTATATGACATTAAATCTAGCTAACATATAAATACTGTTAAATAGTTATCATATGACATAGAGCTGCAATTTGGGCATTGCATGGCATTTCTGACTTTCAGCTCCATACTAATATGGGCATGGTCCTTTATCTAGTGCACCTACAGGACAGGCGCGCCGCCAACACCCCAGGGGGTCTTAGCGCCCACTGATAAAGACTGGTCTATTTCTTGCAGACTACAATGCCATGGTAAGCGAGCGTTACGTTAAACTTAAAACACATCAATTATTGCGTCGACGGTTAAAAATAAGGATTTTGAATACAAAACACTATTTTTATATTCATTATATTTGTTAAAGATAATTAAACATATTTCTGAACGTAAACGTCAAACGTCTTTGACGTCCCGCCCAGGCCAGTGACAGCATTAGTTCCAAATGTTCCGTTTTGGCGCTAATGTCGCAATAAGAACAGCCATCTTGGACGCCATTTTGGTCACGTGGCCAAGCGCGGTCCGGCTCTGAGTCCGCCATACCATACTTTATCGACTTGTCATTGTGTTATAGCCGAGTTGAGCGTTTTGTTTGTTTCTTGTGAATTTCCTTGCATTTTGCCGAGTTGAGATCCTTGAGACGCAAATTCTCCTCCGTTATTTACCGATTGTGCAGGTGATAGTGTTACTTTCGTCATGGGAACCCAATATAAATGTTGCGTTGGTGGTTGCAATGCAACAAGTAAAAGCCACCGGCTTTTTTGTTTACCCAAGAACGATAAGCTTCGCAATGTTTGGCTATCTTACCTAGTGCCCACAAACTCCCTCCTCATTGGACTTACTAAAGAACAGCTACTAAGAAAACGTGTGTGTGAAAAACATTTTGATAGTAATCAGTTCGACGGTGAAGGCCGAAGACTTCGGTTTTCCTACCCTTATCTGCTTACCAGTAAAGAAATAGCCCACGGTGCACCTCTTAGTACATCAGGTGAGTTATTATTTCACTATATTATTGTGAATACTTAATGTTTCCCAGATCGTATTAAACCATCGTGGTCTATTTTTTAAACATTATTAAACATCTATGCAGTAGATATTATACTGCACAAATGCTTGTGCAGGCACAGGTGCACTCTTGTCCTTTACTCACAATTCGGTGGGATAAAAGACCAACTGCAGGCGCAGGATCTATTTTATATGCCAATCCAACGTATGGATCATCTTACTTTTCAGACAATCAGTGGATCGGCCCTAGCCAGTAAGGAATAACTAAAACAAATTGGTTGCTCCCTACAGAAATTAAACCTGCTTCCTCTGGTTTTATGCGGTTCGGTTTTATGCCTCCGTCCGGCTTCTCGCTAATATACTACACTATAATATATAATACAGTATTCTTATAATACTATAGTAGCTATCAGCGTTCCCATTGCAAGTGTAGGTGTTTGAACTACAAATAAATAAATATGTAGTAACAAATAACTTACATTTACAATAATCTTCAAACTCCAGTGTAAATACATACTAGACAATGGTCCCATTATGTTCTTATGTATAATGTTCATGTACAGCTGATAGAAACATACAGCATTCATAAGCGTTCTGTAACAGAGCAGCTGAACATTATACATAAGAAATTTATGGGACCATTGTCCAGTAGTTAGACAACCGGCCACCACCCAATAGGCTGTGGGTTCGATTCTCACCTTGTGTCTAAACCTTATCTTTATCTATATAAATATTTATATCAGTTTGTTGGTTGTCATAGTACTTACTGACTCTGCCTAGTTTGGGATCTGATGAATGTGTTTGGATTGTCCCAGTAGAAAAAAAAAGAAATCATTCAGGTTCTTTAGCTTAAGTATTCTAAAAATAAAAATACAATGTTTCAGAATGGAATGTCAAAATTGAACACAATTACACCAAAGAGCAAGATGAGGAGGATGTTATTGGACCTGAGCCAGCAATATTAAAGTTTGGTGTGTATATTAAATCCCTAATTGGTTACTATAATATCTAATAGTTAGGCTAAATGATTGCCTGCCTTATGCCAGGTAGAGGTAAACATATGTGTGAACAGCACAAAATACTGATACACTTATGTACTAATTGTGTTATTGTATTTCTTGATGTTAATATGTATATTTTTTTTTAGAAACAAATCGTTTGGAGCATAATTACTCCAAAAAACAAGATGAGAGTATTGCTATAGAATCATCATTAGTGACTGCAGAGGCAGGTGTGTATTTTACCCAACTAAAAATAATGGAAGATTTTGTTTTTATTATTAGAATGAGTAAACCATTATAGTGATTCCCTATGAATTTTGTCATGACAGGACAAGTCAAAGTAACAAAACCCATCACACTCAAATTCATTTTTTTTATTGTAAATAGGCTTAACGCTAGCACTTTTGAATGGTCAATTTCTTTTAAAAGCTACCACCGGATCACAACGCAGCCTCAACTGAGATGATCCGGCAAGAAACTCAGTGGGCTTGTCATTTTTAAACAGTGTTTGTGTTGTTACAATTGGATCAGCATCAGCGATAGTAGTGGGACCAGTCTCCCCATGCAGGTGATAAAATATAGATAAATAACACCCAGACACATGGTAGGAATTGAACCCATCACCTATTGCGTGGATTAGCCAGGGTGTCTAACCACTAGCCCCATGGGCCCATCTATTAATTCAGAATAATATACCATAATTATATGTTTCAGATGTAATATTGGAACAGCCTTCATGTTCAGGCATAGGGGTTAATATAGAAATAATGCCTGACACCATGCAAAGAACAGAACAATCTCAATCTCAAGAGCAAAAAGGTAGTTATGATAACAAAAAATATGTCCTCCTGGCCTATACAACCACGGCGGCAAAAATTTTACAAGATCAGTCAACTATATTGGAGATATTATAATGCATAAGTGCACTCTTTTCCTTTACTCTCACAATCCGATGGAATGGAAGACCGACACCACTGGGGAGAGATCAAGTGCAGGCAGACTTTATATGCCCATCCAATGCGTAGATCATCTTACTTTCCAGACAATCAGTTGGTTGGCCTACTTTGTCATAGCCTGTAAGGAACAACAACACAATTTTAATTCAGAATCTCTGGTTTGCAGCTGCGCCACGAAGACTATGTAGGTGTGATAAATGTAGCCTTATACACAATTTTAGAAAATTAATCAGTGATACTGAGTAAAAACCAGCTCTTTTTCCCAAAATAAGAAAAGCAAAAGGATCAACCTCTCCTATTTCTTATCCTAATGTTGGTTTTGTGTTTATCTTTATAATGAGTGTTATGACTTTAACAAGGTTTATATTTCTTTTCAGGTCCCTCAATTAAGAGGCTTGGATCAAAGAAAAGGAAGTTTAT
This sequence comes from Furcula furcula, assembly GCA_911728495.1. Classification (NCBI taxonomy): domain Eukaryota; kingdom Metazoa; phylum Arthropoda; class Insecta; order Lepidoptera; family Notodontidae; genus Furcula; species Furcula furcula. The sequence goes on from OU452258.1 coordinate 12,451,603, forward strand.
AAAACAAGTTTTAAATATAACAGCAGATAGTTTGCATGACTCAGCCTCACAAAGGCTAACTGAAGCACAAACTCTATTAAATAAGAGTGAACTGTTGGACAAATTTAGTTTATTAAATAAACAAGCAAAAACATTTTTGTTAATGCAGTGTAAACAAGTGGGTAAACCTAAAATGGCCAGAAGGTTTACTGTTGAAGAAAAATTAATGGCATTGCTCCTCATGAAACAAAGTCCCAAAGGATATAAATTATTAGAAAAAATGTTTGCCTTACCTAACAAGAGGACTTTGCTGCGCTTATCTGAAAAGGTTTCAATGGAACCAGGATTAAATCATAAAATATTTGACTATATTGCTCACAGTTGCAAAAATTGGGATGTGCAACAAAAACTGTGCACTATAGTATTTGATGAGGTTGCATTGACTCCTCATTTAACTTTTAATGAAAAGAAAGAAAAAATTCACGGATTTGTGGACGTAGCTGGAGAAAGAAAAATGCGTTATTGCGACCATGCTTTGGTTTTTATGATTAGGGGAATATGTTCTCCTTGGCGACAGAGCATTGCATATTATTTCTGTGAAGGCACAGTCTCATCAGCTGAGCTACAAAATATATTAAAACAAATAGTATCACAAGTAGCTCTAACTGGGTTAATTCCCTTGGGTCTTGTTTGTGACCAAGGGTCCACATTTCGTACAGCAATGAGGCAATTTAGAGAAGATACCATTCATTTAAGGAATCTAAAAGGTGTTCATGATGGTTAGTAAATTATGGTTTTAACCCTTTGGAGCGCGGGCCTATTTTTTTTGCGCGGTTTTTGGTTGATACGATTCGAGCCAACGGGCCCCGAGTTTTTAATTACTTTAGAACAAAGCTTTTTTATAATAACAGTATTAAGTAAACTTTTTTTTTCAGATGGATCAATTAATATTGCTGGACATGATTTAAGTTTATTTTATGACCCACCACATCTTCTGAAAGGGTTAAGAAATAATTTTTTAACCAAAGATATCATTTGGAATGGAAGCACTGCAAAATGGAAAGATATTGAATATATTTATGATATTGATAGTAAATTAGGGCACACAAGAGCCTTGCCGAAATTGACAGCCCACCATGTAGATCCCAAGAAAGAAAAAAAAATGAAAGTCAGTGTTGCTGCTCAAGTATTAAGCAACCAAACTGCTGCAATGCTGAAATACACTAATGCACTTAGTGAGTATGCGTTTTTAAAAGTATCATGTTTAAATATAACTTTATTTAAATAACTAGCTGACCCACGCAGCTCCGCCTGCGCTATTTTTACGTTAACTAAACTTTTAATAACAGACCTTCGCATCGAATACATAACTTCCTTTTTTATAGTCGGTTAAAAACTGGGACCCACTTTTTACTTGCTCTCCGAAGCACGGACCCGTTTTGTTCAAATGGCGTTAAACGGTCACCCATCTATTTAATGACCTTACCTAACGTTGCTTAACCCGATCGATTACAATACCTTGATAACAACTCTCTATGAGTGTTCCCTTACTAATATTTATTATATTATTATAAAGAAAAATTGATAAAATCGGACCAAGCGTATAACCAAGTACCCATTTTGACTTTAATCCCCTCTCCCAAAAGAACCGTGCTAGATTACGGGATAAAAAGTATCCTATGTCCTACCTCGTAGTAAGATCTCAAATCATGCCAAGTTTCATTTGAATCCATTCAGTAGTTTCGGCGTGATGCGCAGCCGTGATACAGACAGACAGACAGACCGACAGACAGACAAAAATTAAAAAAATTACATTTTCGGCCTCAATATCGGTTATAGAATGCCCTCCAAATATAATTTTCAAAATATCTTCAATGTACAGAATTGGACCTATTACAGTTTTATTATAAGTATAGATAAATACCCTAAGTAAAGTAGGGTAAATAATTTATATTCTATTTATTTGGAACATAAACAATACTTGTACAGAGTACTTGTTTAATACTAGCATTAAAAATAGTTATAAACTAGTTACTGCATCTTCTAACATACATCCTGAGCATTTGTATTGTTACGTCGCAGGGTTCTTAAAAATGCCGTTTGCTTGGTGAAGATGATTTATTTCCACACACACTTAAGAGTACAGCAATATTACAGTCCAGATCGCAGGTATATCACTCGGAGTCCGTTATCACAAGCTTTAGTCGTTCGCCGTTGTCACTTCAATGGATCGCAGATATATCACTCGGAGTCCGTTATCACAAGCTTTAGTCGTTCACGGTTATCACTTCACTGTATCGCGTTGAGATCTTTCCGATATCGCAGCGTATCGCACACTATATCGCGTTGGGATTCTTCCGGTATCGCAGCGTAAAACACACTAACTCCTGGTCGGCTCGACGGCGTCTTTTATATGGGACTATGCTTTTTCCAGAAGGTTCGCAAGTTGTAAACAAGGCTGTAAAACTTGGGGTGATAATAGCGTTCGTGGAACCAATAACAATATTTCAACAATAGGCTTAAAGTGTAAATACCCTAATAAAATTAACAATTAAACAATAAAGAGTAATAGAAACAATACCGGCGTTCACGGAACTGATAGTAAACATGAAACAAAAGGCTATTGTCTTAAAACTAAAAACGTGGGAATTTTAAGAAACAAAAGACGTCTCGATATTTCGACGCTAGTCCAGAGCTGTAACACTGTCCCCCTCTTAGACATGCTCGTCCCGAGCATCATTGTTGCCGTGATATCGAGCCAACCGGTCCACATGAACTATCTTTGGTTTTCCTCTCGTCCCTTGTTTGATGCGATAGGTGATATCATTTATCCTCGTAATCACCTTGTAAGGTCCTTCCCATCGGGCCTGCAGCTTCGGAGATTTCCCTTTCTTCCGTAGTGGATTATGCAGCCACACCAACGCTCCCTCGTCGAAACCACTGGTGTTTGCACGACGGTCATAGCGAGTCTTCATCTTTTCGCTGGTCCGTAAGCTGTTCTCGCGTACCAATGTGTGCACGTCATCCAGTTGGTTTTGCAGATCACACACGTAATCCACTACTGGTCTCGGAGCCTCAGGAGGTGTACCCGTAATAGCATCAATTGGAAGCCTCATTTCTCTTCCAAAGTTTACTCTGGCTGGTGACATGCCCGTACTATCGTGTATGGCTGAGCGGTATGACATAAGGAAAAGTGGTATATATCTGTCCCAGTCCCTTTGGTGTTCGTCGACTACCTTCGCCAAGTGATTTTCCAACGTTTGATTGAACCGCTCAACCATTCCATCTGACTGGGGATGTGCTGGAGTCGTTCTTGTCTTGTTCATGCCAAGCAGCTTGCAAAGTTCTTGAAACAAGGCAGATTCGAAATTTCGTCCTTGGTCAGAGTGGATTTCCAACGGTACTCCGAATCGGCAGACAACTTCTTGAACCAGCTTCTCTGCTACAGTTTTGGCTTCTTGATTCGGCGTAGCGAAGACTTCCGGCCATTTACTGAAGTAGTCCTGAACGACGATTATGTATTTGTTCCCACTGTCGGTTTCTGGGAATGGTCCAGCAACATCTATAGCTATGCGCTCCCAAGGTGCTCCGACGTTGTATAGCTTAAGTTTTCCTTTGCTTCTTGTCTGAGGTCCTTTCACAGATGCACACGCAGTGCACTTCCGGCACCAGTCTTCCACGTCCTCCCGACATCGTAACCAGTAGAACCTTTGCCGTACTTTCACAAGAGTTTTCTTCATTCCAAGGTGTCCACCAGATACTCCATCGTGCGTGTGTTTCAGAAGAGGTGCAACCTTGCTTCGCGGAACAACAATCTGTAGAGTGACCTCTTTACCATCTTCTGACTCCCACTTCCTGCATAAGAGCCCGTTATTAAGCGTCAGGCTGCTCCACTGGGCCCAGTAACCCTTACATATTGGGCTGTATGCCGATATGTCACTCCATTGTGGCTTGTTCCCAATCTTCAACCAGTCTATGATAGGCCGTAGATCTTTATCTTCTTCTTGAGCTCTCTTCATGTTGTCATCCGTCCACTCATCATCGGTCCCATTGGTCTTAATGGTTCTCAGAGCTTCACGCGTCTCCTGCTTCTTGCAGTGTTGGCATTCTTCTGGGCAAGGCCGCCTTGATAGTGCATCTGCATTATTATGTCCTTTTCCACTTCGGTGTTCTATCTCAAAATGGAATTCTTGCAGCTGCTCCAACCATCGTGCCACTTGTCCGTCAGGATTCTTAAATTGTAGCAGCCATTTTAATGCGGCATGATCTGTCCGTAACGTGAACTGCCTCCCGATCAAGTACTTGTGGAAGTGCTGTAAGGTCTTCACAACAGCCAACAGTTCACGGCGAGTCACACAATAATTTCTTTCCGGCTTCGAAAGTGCCTTGCTGAAATAAGCTATCACAACCTGGCGGTCGTCTTGTATCTGTGATAGGACACCTCCAATCCCCGTGTTGCTTGCGTCAGTGTCCACAACAAATCGTCCCTCTCTGCTAGGATAGCCCAAGATGGGCGACTCACACAAACACTGCTTCAGGGCGTTGAAGGCTTCATCACTGTCTGAATCCCAGATGAAGGCAAGTTTTTCTTCCGTTAGGCGATGCAGCGGTCTTGCTATGTCCGCAAAGTTCTTGACAAATCGCCTGTAGTATGTGCATAAGCCGAGAAAAGCTCTCACTTCTGTTTTGTTCTTCGGAATTGGCCATTCTCGTACAGCTTTCACTTTATCCGCGTCAGTTTGCACGCCTTCCGTAGATATCACATGACCCAGGTATTTAACTTCCTTCTTAAATAATTCACATTTCTTCGGGCTTAGCTTCAAATTGGCGTCTCTGATCCGGGTGAAGACTTTCTCCAGATTTCTCAAATGCTCCTTAAAGTTACGCCCCATTATGATGACATCGTCGAGGTACACTAGACATACGTCTCCAAGCAGACCAACCATGACTCTTTCCATGAGGCGCTCAAACGTCGCTGGAGCATTACATAGTCCAAATGGCATGACATTAAATTGCCAGAGACCGTTTCCTATTCCCGTGCAGAACGCAGTTTTCTCTTTGTCTTCAGGGCTTATCTCCACTTGCCAATAGCCACTCTTCAAATCCACCGTTGAAAACCAGTTCATGCCACTGAGCATGTCCAGTGTGTCATCTATCCGTGGCAAAGGATAACTGTCCTTCTTGGTGACATTATTCAGCATCCGGTAGTCTACGCAGAACCTGGTGCTACCATCTTTCTTTTTCACCAAGACTACTGGTGATGACCAAGGACTCGTCGACGGCTCGATGATCTTATTCTTGGCCATTTCATTCACCAACTCGGTAACTTCAGCTTCCTTGGCCCATGGTACACGACGAGGTCTCTGTTTTATTGGTCTGGCATCTCCTGTGTCGATCCTGTGTTTCACCAGTCCAGTCCTTCCACAGTCGTTTCCTGATGCAAATATGTCCTTATACCGCAGAAGAAGAGCTTTTGCTTGAGAATACTCCGATGCTGTTAATGTTCCTTTGCAAGATTCCATAAGATCTTCAACATGTTCTTCGGAGGTATGCGTTGCACTGTTAGAATCGCTAAGGCGTTGAAGAGACTTGACTTCTTGACACTTTCCAATAACTGTGTTTTTCTTCAGGTGAATCTCGTTGTTACTGAGGTTCAGAACTCTTAATTGCGTTTCGCCTTTTGTTACAAGTAATGTTCTTGCTGTTATCCAATTTGGGTGGTGACCATTATCTTCAGCAATAACACAGCGTCCGTGCTTAACATTCGAAGGAAACTTCACTCGTACAATGGTTTCTGATCTTGGAGCCAATATTGTGTCCTTCAAGCAGTATAGATTGCAAGGTCGTGATCCCTGTAGACATACTTCTTGGTCCGAGAATTTTAACACTCCTCTTGCAATGTCCAAAATACAACGGTGATCTTTCAGGAAGTCCAACCCCAATATGCAGTCATCGGTGATGTTGGCAATTAGCACCGATTGACGATATACTTTATCACCGATACTAAGCTCCACGTCGGTGTCGCCGAGGACGGAGACTGACTGGCCAGTTGCTGTTTGAAGGTGAAGTGCTGGTTGCTGCTTGTTCCACAGGATCGTCCTCTTCATTAGTTCTGGTCTCACTACTGTACGTGATGCTCCAGTATCCACAGTAAAACTGCACGGCTTGTTGTCCAACGTTCCCTCGACGATAAGGCTATTTCCGTTACAAACTTGAGTGATAGTGATGGTTGGGGCTTCATTATGACCAGCCAGCACCCGCCCCGCGGCCCTGGCGACACTTAGTTTAACGACACGTCATCTTCTGATTGTGTCTCGGCATTTGAGACACTTTTCTTCTTCAGTTGTGGGCAATCCACCCGTATATGTCCTCTTTCACCACAGCCATAGCACATCGGCCCAAATCGCGAGCTTCGTGGAGCACTGGTTCGATTATTTGCCACTACTTCCCTTATCTTATGTACCCGTGTGTCTTGCCTCACAGCTTCAACTTCTAGAGCGTGAGCGAGCGCAGTCTTCAAAGAAGTATGATGTGCCAGTCGTACAGTGGCTCTGACTTCGGCATCCCGTATTCCATCCACGAAGGCTTGCAATAGTGTCACTGGTATTGTCTCCGGTGTTGATGAGTATGCACGGCGTACTAGACGTTCAATCTCACTAGCCCATTGCTGGAGGTTCTCGCCAGGCTTCTGAGTTCTTTCTCGCAGCTGCGCCCGGCACACATGCTCCAGGTGTTTCTCACCGTACCGGGTTTCAAGGGCTTCGATCAGATTCTCGACAGTTCTTCCTTCGACTGGCAGATTCTCTAATACAACCAGTGCATCTCCTCGGAGGGCGAGAGTCAATGCAGTCAGTGCATACTTGTCACTCCAGGCGTTTGCCTCCATCAATGTTTCAAACTGATGCCTGAACGCAGTCCACGAAGAAGCTCCATCGAAATGAGGCAAATCAAGTCTTGACGACGAGCTCACTACGGCTGGTTCTCGAGCCTGCAGCTTTATAACGTCCTTCTTGATAGACTGTAGACTCATGTCGTGCGCGTCCACTCTCTCCTGTAGCTCCGTCGCTTGTGCACTGACTTTCTTGATCTCTTTTTCTACGACACTTACTCTGTGTCCAAATTCTTCGAATTTGCCAATCAGGGCCTCTTGGTTGGCTTGAAGAGTCACTTGGAGAGCTTCCTGGTTGATCTTGAGGGCTTGCAATTCTTGTCGACTAGCTTCCTGGTTGGCCTGCAGAGCTTCCTGGTTGGCCTGCAGAGCTTCCCGCAACTCTTGTCGACTTGCTTCCTGGTTAGCCTGCAGAGCTTCCTGGTTGGCCTGTAGAGCTTCCCGCAACTCTTGTCGATTGGCTTCCTGGTTGGCCTGCATAGCTTCCCGCAACTCTCGTCGACTTGCCTCTTGGCTAGCTTGGAACTCTCGTCGCATAACTTCCAATAGGGCGGACAAATCCATCGAAGGCGTAGCAGGCACACTCGGCGATGTCGATGCTTCCGTCCGCTCCTCCTCAGCTTGCCGACGTGTGCGGTCCATCTCGACTTGCCGCCTCGTGCGTGGTGTACGGTCGTCTTCTTCACGCGGCAACAAAGGCATCCCGCTTCTGACACCAATTGTTACGTCGCAGGGTTCTTAAAAATGCCGTTTGCTTGGTGAAGATGATTTATTTCCACACACACTTAAGAGTACAGCAATATTACAGTCCAGATCGCAGGTATATCACTCGGAGTCCGTTATCACAAGCTTTAGTCGTTCGCCGTTGTCACTTCAATGGATCGCAGATATATCACTCGGAGTCCGTTATCACAAGCTTTAGTCGTTCACGGTTATCACTTCACTGTATCGCGTTGAGATCTTTCCGATATCGCAGCGTATCGCACACTATATCGCGTTGGGATTCTTCCGGTATCGCAGCGTAAAACACACTAACTCCTGGTCGGCTCGACGGCGTCTTTTATATGGGACTATGCTTTTTCCAGAAGGTTCGCAAGTTGTAAACAAGGCTGTAAAACTTGGGGTGATAATAGCGTTCGTGGAACCAATAACAATATTTCAACAATAGGCTTAAAGTGTAAATACCCTAATAAAATTAACAATTAAACAATAAAGAGTAATAGAAACAATACCGGCGTTCACGGAACTGATAGTAAACATGAAACAAAAGGCTATTGTCTTAAAACTAAAAACGTGGGAATTTTAAGAAACAAAAGACGTCTCGATATTTCGACGCTAGTCCAGAGCTGTAACAGTATTTTCATAGTATTATTAGGTATTTGGCCTTTCAACAATTTGTTTTTAAATGATTAACGTTAATTGTAAAAATGTTTATAATTTCAATACGAAAATAGACTGAATATAGGTACTACTACATCATCCTAATGATAAATATAAAAGCACCTAGTATTAAATTATCATGTGATGTTGATATAAATATACCCAATATCATTTTCAGATAATCTACGGAATAATGAATCAGAAAACACCATGGGCACAACAGCAGAAGTTGTTGAATTTTTCGACACTTTGTTTGATAGTGTCAATGGCTATCCTGGTGGTTCAAAAAGAGGGAAACTAAGACGAGCTGTGAAGAAAAATACACCACATCATTTATTCTGGGCAGAAGCTATTCAAAAGATTAAAAATATACATTTTCTAGACAAATGTAGTAAACTTGCAGCACGATCAGGAAAACCTAGACTCGTACGAGTGCCATCCCTGCAAGGCTGGATTACAAGTCTTGAAAGTTTTATTAGAATATCTAAATTATTATTTGACAAATATAGTGTGGACTATTTTTATCCCAGGCTTATAAATCAAGATCCACTTGAAATTTTTTTCGGTCGTATAAGGGCCCTCAATTACAGAAATATTAATCCAGATGCAAACACATTTATATATGCATTCAAATCATTAATGTTGTCTAATGTGCTTAGTCCTCATTCAAAATTTTCAAATTGTGAAGAGGATAATGGGGAAACCATATTAGATGTCGGTTTTCTTTTTAAAACTGATAACGAAAATAAGGAAAATTACACAAGTTCACCTCCATCCTCTTCACAAGATTACCCAAGGGAAAAATTAACAGTCGATCAGGTGGTGATGGAAAAAATTAAAGTGCATTGCTCAGCTTACACTGCTGGGTACATATGCAGAAAAATATCAAAGTCCATAAGGTGCAACTCATGCTTGAAAACGTACACAAGTAGCTCGGTAGAAAAAGTTCACACTTATATACAATTTAGGGAATACAAAACTTTGAAAAATAATAATTTATCATATCCTACTGAAAGACTTTTAATCTTATACAGGGACGTAGCTCAATTAGTGCATAATTATTTAAATGATAATTGCTATAAAAATAATATCAAAAGCAACTTGGTGAGAAAAATATTGAGCACAATGAGGTTTTCTTGGTTAGGGTGCTCTAAACATAATAATGAAGTAAAGAATTTGTTTATACAAGTTTTAATTCGATTACAAGTGCATAATTGGTGCAATATAATAAATAAAATATTAAAAGGTGATGTGGAGGCTAAGTATATAGCTAAAATGGGAGAGCCCCAAAAACGGGCCCTTGATAAATATAAAAGATTTAGATTAAGAAAACGATGCCTAAGTAAATAAATCACTGACACAGTAAAGTTCGTTTCATTACAAACAAAATTTAAAAATTATGTCCCATGTAAGAGACTATCGTCAAAATGGAACATCACTAGTAGTCGATAGTTTCTTCTAATCACTACTTATATACATATCTATAAACATTCTACGTACAGTACACACACACATACGCAATGCGTATATTACTTTGTATGTGTGACCGGCAAATGTCAAACAGTGCGATTGTAGCGCCAAAACGGAACAATGACAAACACAGCCCAAAAGTAGCTGTCGCATCTGTAGCTAGCTACTAGTATCTAATCTGTGGTCCCGCCTTTTTAGTTGTCAAAGTCTTTGTGTGTGAAAATTAATGTCTGCCGGTCTTGTTAGAAAGAAAGTTTTGTAATATCGCTGTGTTGGATTTAATATAAGTTATTTAGTGATTGCATCAGAAAACGATTGTTTCATTTACGACAACAACTTGTGGCTGGAAAGATCTCTTCGGTTTTTCAGCCCTTCACAGGTTATGGGCTTATGTTCGCTGGCAAAAATGAGCGGCAAAGAAAGAAACGTGATTGTCTTTAATGGCTCCAACTGGAATGTATGGAAATTTCAAATCACAGTTATACTGCGAGCCAACGGTTTATATGACATCGTCACAGGTGTGCCAAACAAACAAGAGGGTGATAAACCGGATGTCGACTTTGCCAAAAAGGATTGCCGTGCTCAAGAGTTGTTGGTAACAAGTATCGCCGAAGGCCCGATGACCCATCTATTAACATCTACTACTGCGAAACAGATGTGGGACAAGTTATGCTCAGTGTATGAAAAGCAAACGGCTGTAAGTGTGCATTATTTACAACAGCAATTTTTCAATTTAAAATACGAAGGTGAAGGCGTTAATCAGTTTCTGAGCAATCTAGAACTAATAACAAGTCAACTAAAACAGAACAGCGAGATAGTGTCAGACAAAATGATCATTACAAAAATCCTATTGTCTCTGAAAAATAAATTTCAATACTTCACATCAGCCTGGGAAAGTGTACCAGAAACAGAGCAAACGCTTGAAAACTTAAGAACCCGGTTGTTATTGGAAGAGGAAAGAGAGAACAATAGAGAGCAGGTTAGTAATGAGTCGGTAGCTCTTTCTACAACAGCAAAAAATAGAAATTATAACAACAAGAAAAGTATAGAATGTTTCTATTGTAAGAAAAAAGGCCATTTTAAGAAAAACTGCTGGTTTGCGAATAAAAATAAAAAGCTAGGAAACCCGAGTCAGCAAGAAAGTAATGCGTTCATCTCATATGCGTTAATTGATGGAGCAATTGAAAGGAATGGCTGGTATTTAGACAGTGGTGCGACAGAGCACATGACTGGTGAGAAAAATAATTTAATAAACTACAGGCCTATTCAAGGAAGAAAAATTGCTCTGGGAGATGGTTCGATGCTGGAAGCAGAAGGTATTGGCATAGTAAAAGTTTTAGCATTCAATGGACGGACATGGATCGAAACTACATTGAATGAAGTATTGTATGTTCCAAAGTTAAAGATTAACCTATTAGCCATGAGTCCCATATTGAAAAATGGTTATCAATGTAAATGTGAAGGTGAACCTCGCCTCCTTAGTTGGCTATTGTTTTCCATCTCGCTGGTAAGCATTGTGCTTTGCTGACAGCTCGATAGCCAAGTATGGAGCCGGTCCCAAGCCCGGTTAAAGAGGGAGGGCACCCAGAGGAGTGAGGGATGCAGCATCACAATTTATCCGTTGATATGCTGGATCCAACACTTCTCCCCCTGTAGCCCAGGGACCTCTGTGACTAAGGTCCGTGGGCCCTGCCATCACAAAATAGGCTGATGATAGGTAGGGGAAACAGTCACCTGCGCTAGGGCCTGCGCAGTCGAGCGCCGTACGCGGGGATGACGGAGTCCTGGGGGGTTGAGCCGAGCGGCGCTGGCGGTAATGTGTCCGTGAGGCAACACGCCCCCTTTGGTCCTGATTTCAAGCCAAACGGTAGCCTCTCCTGCTAACCACAGGTGAGGAAACGGTCATGGTGTCCCGTCAGAGGGCCACCGGTGAGGTGTGTGGGGTCTGCGGAAGCTGTCCTCGGATGGCGGATGCAGTGGTAAAGGCCATGCTGATGGTGCAAGTGAGGGTTGATCAGCTCGTCTGGAGAGGCCTTCTACTCCCGACGCCAACCCGATCGAGCGCCTGATGTCGCGCCGTAAGCCAGCCTCGCACTCCTATATCTCTCCCGGCAATCTCAGCGACCTGAAGTACAGTAGGGCGCTCCCAACGTTGCGGGCTCCATGGAGGGTGGGACCCGGGGAGATGAATTTATTATACAATATAACAATGGATACTAAAAGGCCAAAAAACATTACCACAGAGGCGGAGTCGGTGCCTACCGACGAAGCCCCACTACAGCGCGCGGCCAGCGCGTCTACTGCCCAAGCGGAAAGCTCAGCAGCTACGGCTGCGAGAACCAACGCGGGCAAAAAACCTAAGGGTCAGGCCACGGTGAAAACCGCCGGCAAGACCTTAAAAAACAGCAGAACCTCAGTGCTGAGTAAAACCAGTGCTGGGTCCTGCCCCCCTACGAGGACAATGGCGCTAGATAAGACCAGTACCGGTCCTCGTCCGTCGGGAGAGAGCGCGGCGCTGGGTAAAACCAGTACCAGCTCTTGCCCACCCTCGAGGACTATGGCGCTGGAAAGATCTAGTACCGGTCCCCATCCCTCGGAGAAGATCACGGCGCTGGGTAAAACCAGTACCGGTCCGACCCAAACAGGGAACACGGCCACTGTAGCCACATCCTCGCGGCTGGAAGCTGGACACTCGGGTGCGTTAAGCCGCATCGAGGACAGTTTTTCGGCCGCATGGCAGCTAGTTGGCAGCAAGGGCAAGGCAGCCAGTGCCCAAGCGCCCCGACGCCCTGACACCCAAGTCTCAGGCGCTGCTGCTAGCGGCAACAGAAAGAAAAACAAGAGGCAGCGACGGCAGGCACGCCTACGTGCCCAAAACGCGCCTCTTCCAACACCGACAACGGGCACTGGACCAAATTCCAGCAGCCAAGTAAACTTCAGTGCTGGAGAGCGGGAGCAGAAGGACGGCTGTGAAAACAGTCAGAAATCGTGCACACCGCAAACCAGTGCTGAAGGAGGAAAGTCGGCTAAAACCAAAAAAGGTGGAAAACGACCCGGACGGAGAGATCAGGCAGCGGCCAAGCGTGCTCTAAATGAGACGTCATCGCCTCGTGGCGAGCACAAACGGCCGCGGCTAGATCAGTCCCGAAGGGAAACAAACAAAAGTTATGCGCAAGCCGCGAAGTCGCCTCTGTGTGTCGCTATCACCTGCGAACGCACGGGGCGCCTAGAGAAGGAAATTGCGGATAGGGTACTTGCTGAGGTTCAAAGGAAAATCCTCAGTGAGGCCTGGTGCCCAAAGCAGGACAAACCCGGACCGGCCTTTAATGGTAAACCGGTATACACCGAGGGAGTCCTTAAGCTTTGGTGCGGCAATGACCACACTCTAGCATGGCTTCAGGAGACAGTTTCTGAGCTGGCTCTTCCATCCAGCGTTTCGCTGGTGGTTAAGAGCCAGTCGGAGATTCCCAAGAGGGCTCGATGCGGCATTGTTGTCCCAAACGAGCAGGGGATCCTAGAGGAACCACGCGACATTGGTCGTGCCCTGGCATATCAGAACCCTTGGGTTCAGATATCTAGCTGGGCGCTACTAAATGCCCAAAAACAAGCCTCGGGATGGTTTGTGGTGGTCGGAGTCCCCGAAGACCAGATTCCGACCCTGATGAAGGCAGAACGCCGGCTCTCAATAGGTTTGGGGGCCGTGTATGTCAAATTTCAGGGTCCAAACGGCAAGTACTCCGAAGTCCCACAGGGCTGGGACCCAACCACAGGTACCATCCGCGAGGAACTTCAACAAAAGCCCTCAGGGGCTATAGCCCCCCCCATGAACATACCAGAATCCAGTGCAGTGGCCACCACCGCAGAGGTTTCTGTCACACCCGCCATCGCCGACTCAGAGGCCGCCCTACTGTCGGGCGGGGACCTGGACGACAATATGTCCACGGGTTCCAGCCTGGCAGAGGACGAAATCGAGTCTGGCGATCTTCTGGCCGGACTACAGCTGGACGTGGAGGAGGATCCAACCAAAAATGACGTCCCCTTCGCCCCAAGCTTGTAAAATAATACAGGCAAACCTCCACCACAGCCAAACCGCTACGGCTCAGCTACGTAAGTGGTTGGAGGTGCAACAAACGGCCATTGCCTTGATCCAAGAGCCGTGGATCAGGGCTGGCCATATACAAGGACTCTCCAATCTCGGGGGTAAGTTACTATTTACTGATCATGATCATCCCAGATCATGTATCTATGCTACTAAAAATCTTAATGTACAGCTTCTAACAGAATTCTGTTGCAGGGATCTCTCTGCCATAAGACTCAATATACAGCAGGACACCGATCAATTGGTAATAGCTCTTGCCTCAGTCTACATGCCAGAAGCGGAGGAGCCACCTCCCTTTGATCTCGTCCGCCTGGTGAATCATTGTGAAAGGAACGGGACCGAAATCGTCGTCGGTACTGACTCCAATGCTCACCACCCCCTTTGGGGAATGGCTACACAAAACAATAGAGGTAAGGCGTTAGTTGATTATCTATTCACAACTAATCTCACCCTACTAAATACAGGTTCAGAACCAACATTCGTCAATAGACGAAGTCGTACAATTATTGATCTTACACTTGCATCTGAGGGCGCAGCAGGAATCATCAATGGATGGCATGTTTCCATGGAAGCCTCATGCTCGGACCATAGGTGGATCCGCTTCGACCTCCAGGCTCGCATACCACCGATAACACCTAGCAGAAATCCACGCAATACGGACAAAGCCAGGTACTCACAAGTCCTAAATGCAAAACTTGCATTACCAGAAGCTTTACCGGCTCAAATGGACACAACACACATTGATAAACAGGTACAATATCTTACAAAAGTCATGACAGATAGTTACCACGAAACATGCCCAGAGACCAACGCACCCAAGACACCTGGCAAGCAACCCTGGTGGGGTGCGGAACTAGAGCGTAAACGCAGAAAGTTAAGGAAGGCTCTAAATAGGGCAATGAATACATGTAGGGACGAGGATTGGGACGATTACAAGTCTGCAAAATCCAACTACAAAAAATGCATAAGACTCAGAAGTACCATGGGATGGCGCAAATTCTGTGGGAACGTTGAATCTTGCCAACAAGCAAACAGGGTAAGGAAAATACTAGCAAAAAAGAACCAAGCTGGACCCGGTTCTCTCCGAAAACCTGACAACACACTCACCACATCGCCAGAGGAAACCAGGCGCGTCCTAATAGAGGCTCACTTCCCGGGATGTACCTTTACACACGAAATAAACTGGCAAGATGTGCACTCTACACCATCAGAAGACGATTGGCATTATGCGAACAAGATGGTCACAATTGAGAAACTCAAATGGGCCATAGGAAGTTTCCAACCCTTTAAAGCGCCTGGTCCAGACGGCATATTTCCTGCCCTAATACAATGGGGGGAAGAACCCGTCGCTGAGGTGCTTGCCGCTATCTTCAGAGCATGCTTGGCCTATAGATACGTACCGAAGGGTTGGAGGGAAGTGAAAGTCATATTCATCCCCAAACCTGGAAAAGGGGATTATACAAACGCAAAATCCTATCGACCAATCAGCCTCACCTCCTTCTTGCTAAAGGCTCTGGAGAGACTTTGTGAGAGAGAGCTGAGAGAAGGTGCGCTAAAACAGTTACCCTTACACGATAACCAACACGCATACAGCTCAGGCAAATCAACCGAATCTGCGCTACATTTAGTAGTCAGTCGAATAGAGGAGGCTATTCAGCAGAAAGGCATTTGCCTAGGCACTTTTATCGACATCGAAGGAGCCTTCGACAAAACAAACTTTACCAGCATAAGTGCCGCTCTGGATAGGCACGGAGTGAACCCAGTACTTATAGGCTGGATCAAAAACATGTTAAGCAAACGCGTAGTGAGACTTGAGGGTGAAGAGCATTCGGCTATGATAGCCAGAGGCTGTCCCCAGGGAGGCGTTCTTTCACCGCTCCTCTGGAACCTGGTCATAAATGACCTCATCACCAAACTCAATGCCAGCCACTACTACACAATAGGCTACGCGGATGATCTCGCTATTTTGACATCAGGTAAAGTAACTAGTATCATCTGTGACCATACACAACAGGCGCTACGGATTGTAGAACGCTGGTGCAGGGAATTTGACTTGGCAGTCAACCCTGCGAAAACTGAACTAGTCATGTTCACACTAAAACGAACGCTTGGTCCACATCGGCTACCAAAGCTGTTCAACGAAGAACTCCAACTGGCTAATGAGGTCAAATACCTTGGTGTCACTTTAGACAGTAAACTAAATTGGAGTAACCATATGGAAAACAAAATAGAAAGGGCCAGTATCACCCTGTGGCAGTGCAAAAGGATGATAGGAAAGCGATGGGGACTATCACCTAAGATAATTATGTGGCTGTACAACACGGTGATCCGCCCGATGATCACATACGGTGCTGTGGTCTGGTGGCCAAGGACCAGACTTGACACAGCATCCAACAAATTACAGCGTTTCCAGAGACTCGCCTGCATGGCTATTACAGGGTGTATGAGGACCACACCCACAGCAGCGCTGGAAGCCATGCTGAACCTCCCACCGCTGCACCTATTTATACAACAGGAGGCAGCGATGACGGCACTACGCCTAAAGACCTTGGGCCTCTGGAAAAACTACAACACACCGCATGCTGCAATACTGGACGAGCTCGCTGAGAATATCCCAATAACACGGGCAATCAACGACCGCGTACCAAAGCAATTCATCTTCGATAAGAAATACAAGATTCAACTGTATGAAGACTACCAGAGCAAAGGCTCTAGTACTAAGGAGCTAAGGATCTTCACAGATGGATCTAAGACCGAAACAGGAACTGGTATCGGAATTTTCTCAGAGGATCTCGATATCAATATATCTACACCTTTAGGAACCCATAACACAGTTTTTCAAGCTGAATGTATGGGAATCTATATGGCAGCAGTAACTATCATGAATCGGGGGGTAGAGGATCACTCTATTCGTATACTCTCCGATAGCAGGTCAGTTCTACAAGCCCTTAAAGGATACATCGTCAACACTGGGCTGCTATACGAATGTCACCAAAAACTTAATCAGGTAGGCAATCTAAATGACATAACCATTCAATGGATTAAAGGACACAGTGGCTCCCGCGGTAATGATGCCGCGGACGAGCTCGCCAGAAGAGGATCAGCCATGGATGCTGTAGGACCTGAACCTATAGTGCCAATCCCCTTCGGACACTTACGCACCCTGGTAAGACAGCGCACTAGGGCAAAACACAACGACCACTGGACGAATCATGGTGAGTGCAGACAGGCCAAAGAGGCGCTTCCAGTCATAGATTGTCGCCTCACCAAGCAGCTGCTTCAACTACCAAAACAACGGTTACGCATAGTCACGGCAGCCATTACCGGACATGGTTCATTTAACAAACACCTTTTCACTATAGGAGTTACAGACAGTCCTCTGTGCAGAGCGTGTATGGAGGAGGAGGAAACGGCGGCCCACGTGCTACTAAGATGCCCGGAGGTCGCTGCATACAGGGCTAAGTACTTCGGAAACCCGAGTACTCTCCAAGAGATGGTCAGTGGCATCAAGCGCTTGCTGGCCTTTCTCGAGGAGTTAGGGTGGATTGAATAAACCCACTCCCACCCACACGCAAAATACGCGCTTTGTCGTGGAGTTGCGGAAACCAGCCCGCTATACCAATACCAATACCAAATGTGAAGGTGACCAGTGGTTGTTCCTGAAGGATGGGTGTGTTAAAGCAATGGCTAAAAGGGAAGGTAAATTATTTATGATGATTTTTAAAATGAGCATTGGCTCAAGTAATGTTGCATACAATAAGATGGATACTTTACAAACATGGCACAATAGGCTTGCACACCAAAACAAAGATCATGTTAAAAGATATCTCAAGGAAAAAGGAATAGATTTTACTAATAATGATTTCTCTTGTGAAGCATGCATAAAAGGGAAGCACCACAGAACACCTTTTATGAGGTCAGAGTCAAAAGCAACAAGAGTGGGTGAACTTATTCATGGCGACCTATGTGGACCAATGGAAGAAGCGTCCCTAGCTGGTTCAAGGTACTTTTTAATATTGAAAGACGATTTTTCAAGTTTTAGAGTTGTGTACTTCCTGAAGTCGAAAGATGAAACTGTTCAAAGACTCAAAGAATATATAGCATATGTCAGAAATACCACAGGTGAATGTGTGAAATGTGTAAGAACTGATAACGGCACAGAGTTCACTAATAGCCAAGTACAAGAGTTATTCAAACACCATGGCGTTATTCACCAGAAATCGGTACCATATTCACCTCAGCAAAACGGCCGCGCAGAGCGCGACATACGGACATTGGTAGAATCTGGAAGGACTATGCTGGCAGCACATGGAGTAGCAAAACATATGTGGGCTGAAGCAGTAAATAATGCCACATATATAATTAACAGAACAGGACCGAGTGTGGAAGGAAAATCACCATTTGAAATTTGGCATAAGAAGAATGTGAATCCAAATGACCTATGTTATGAATTTGGTTCTACTGTATATATACATGTCAATGATGAGAAAAGGAAGAAATGGGATTTAAAAAGTCAAAAAGGAATTTTTGTTGGATATTCAGAACACACAAAAGGGATAAGAGTTTATTTGCCACATAAAAATAAAATAGAGATAACAAGAGATGTAATTAAATGGGAAGAGACTCAATCATTGAGGAAAGAGGTTCAAGAAAAAGTCACTAAGTCTGCCTCAACACAGCAGCAGACGGTTTCTTTCAGGTTTGACAGTAACTCAGTATCAGGTGACGGCAGTGATAGCTTGGAGGCTAGCAGCCTTGGCCAACCACCGGAGGAGAGTGATGATCTTGCAACCATGATGTCAGATCCTGAGGAAACACCATCCGATGATGTCTGCGATGACCAGAATAACCTGGGTGAGGTAACTTCTCAAAGCGAGGAGGTGAGTGTTGAACAGCCTTATAAATTGCGTAATCGTGAAGTTATTAAGAAACCAGACAAGTTAAAAGATTATGAGTGTGACTATGGACTGCTAAGTGTAACATGTGAACCTACTAGTTATAAACAAGCTATGGCATCTAGTAATTGTAATGAGTGGAATAAGGCTATAGATAAGGAACTAGAAGTTTTAAAAGAAAATAATATATTTTCCGAGGTTGAAGAGTCTGAAGCACCAGATAGTGTCATTAATTGTAAATGGGTTTTTAAATGTAAAAGTAATTTGGGGCAAAAACAGTACAAAGCCAGATTAGTGGCGAAGGGGTTTCAACAAAGTTTGTCTAATTTAGATGATATATATTGTCCAGTAGCTAAACTTCAAACTTTTCGTACAATGTTAGCAGTTGCAAATAAAACTAAGATGAAAATATATCAAATGGATGTTACTAGCGCTTTTCTTTATGGGGATATAGAGGAAAGTGTGTATATGTATAAACCTGAAGGTATGGATAACACAAACAATAAGATACTGAAATTGAATAAATCTCTCTATGGTTTGAAGAAATCACCTAAGTATTGGAACACTAAGTTTAATGACATTATAAGTAATTTAGGTTTTAAAAGGAGTAAGAATGATTATTGTTTGTATTATCAGAATGATAAGGATATTAAGACTTACATTTTACTTTATGTAGATGACATACTGATATTTAGTAAAAATGACTTTAAAATTAATTGGGTTAAAGTTGAATTGGAAAAGCAGTTTAAAATGAAGGATTTAGGAGTGATTAATAATTTTTTGGGAATACATGTTAAACAGGACATTAAAAATGGTACTATAGAAATTGATCAAACAGATTATATTAAAAATATCCTAAATGAATATGGTATGTCAGAATGTCATCCAGTTAGTACTCCAATGGAGGCAAATGTTAATTTAGAGGAAAATATTAAAAATGATAAAATACTGGAACATAAGTGTAGAAAGTTAATAGGCATGCTCATGTATGCAATGCTTGGTTCTAGGCCAGATATTTGTGTAGCTTTAAGTATTCTAAGTCGTTTCCAAAATCGTCCAAGTGATGAGCTATGGAATGCTTTAAAAAGAATTCTAAGATATTTAAAGGGAACTTTAAATTTGAAGTTAGTATATAATAGTAATGCTCAATCTGGGACTATCTTGGAAGGTTATGCAGATGCAAATTGGGGAGGTATAAAAGGAGATGGTTTAAATAGGAAATCTACCACAGGGTACATTTTTAAACTGTATGATTGTACTATATCATGGTGCTCTAGGGCGCAGCAGTCAGTAGCACTGTCCTCAACCGAAGCAGAGTACATGGCCCTTAGCACAGCTGCTTGTGAAGGAATATGGTTACGTAGTTTATTGATAGAAATTGAATTGTTTGATAACTTGCAGATAGTTATGTTTGAAGATAATCAATCAGCTATAAAGGTAGCAAAGAATCCACAGTTTCACAAAAGATTAAAACATGTAGAAATCAGATACCATTTTATAAGGGAAAAAATAGAGTCAGAAATTATTCAGCTCCATTACATACCTACTGTAAATCAACTTGGTGATTTGTTTACTAAACCTCTGTTGAAGACTACTTTTATAAAATTAAGGGAGGGAATAGGTTTAAAATAAAACAAAGATTTATGTTGTAGTTAATTATGTTTAATGAGGGAGGGATGATGAACAGATACATTAAACATCTGATTGAGAATAATTATTGTTTAGACATGGTTAGTATTGTAAACTGTGTAATTTTGTTTTATAAGTATATAAACTGTTTAGAGCAGGTAGAAATTTTAATTATAGGTACTCAGTAAGTGTATCTTGTAATGCTCTGAATATTGAGTCAGTTATTGTTAAGATGACTTGTTAAAAATCTGTTTAGACATAGAGGCTAATATTATGTTTAATTAGGGAGGGTGTTAAAGATAATTAAACATATTTCTGAACGTAAACGTCAAACGTCTTTGACGTCCCGCCTTTTTAGTTGTCAAAGTCTTTGGGTGTGAAAATTAATGTCTGCCGGTCTTGTTAGAAAGAAAGTTTTGTAATATCGCTGTGTTGGATTTAATATAAGTTATTTAGTGATTGCATCAGAAAACGATTGTTTCATTTACGACAACAACTTGTGGCTGGAAAGATCTCTTCGGTTTTTCAGCCCTTCACAATATTAACGTGATTGATCAAGCCAACCAGCTATTTCCTTGCTATCCCACAATATACTTTAGTAGTAGGCCTTTTTTCAGCAGTGGACGAGACTTCCAGCTGGTGAAGATTATTCTAAATATTCAACTGCACTCTCAGACTGAGACTTCACTGCAAAAAATATTACAACGAATTGGCATAAAAGGTCTTGATACCAAGCCAAAAAACAAAAAGTTGCCTGGCTGACATTTCAATTTTTTGACAGTGACATTGATAGTCTGTTTACTTGTTATGACATACGTACGTATTGTTTGACATTTTCTTTTTATTTATTTATCTTGCAACTTGCAGTCAGGCAGGTTAATTTCGCCTGCCTGCAAAATAAAGATTTGTTTGTTTAGCTGTGATGTGAACTCAATTACAAACAAACAAGGCTGTTAGTGCACTTCTTTTAGAAACGTAACTTATCAATGGTGTAATACTTAACCTTTTAAGATGAGGCGCAGCCTCGCGCCGAGCCAAATCGGCTCGAACGAAAATGTGTTCAAAAGTCCACTATTGGATTCTAAACGAAAAAGGCGGGAGTGTACAAGGATTCCGCTGGCACAAAAATCTGCCTCACAAGCGTTAAATACATCAGAACACGAGGACTTGATACGACAAATATTAAGTAAGCCCTTCAAAGTGCCAATACCTAACTACGTATCGTCGTACTGCGGCAAAAGTTTAGGTTTGAAGAGGACACAGGTGAGGAGGGCTTTGCACGATCCTGATGAACCTAACGCTTTGGTCCTGTATCAACCACCGTACATTCCGGAACACGAGAAGATGAAAATGAAACCTGAAGACATCAGGGTGGCGGTCGTAGTGGACCCAGTGCTTGGCAACGTCCTTCGACCTCACCAGAGAGAGGGTGTCAAGTTCATGTATGACTGTGTCACAGGACACCAAATAGAAAATGCATATGGGTGCATAATGGCTGATGAAATGGGTTTAGGTAAGACTTTGCAGTGTATTACTCTACTTTGGACTCTTCTGAGGCAGGGCCCGGAGTGTAAACCAACTATCTGTAAAGCGATTATAGTGTGTCCAAGCAGTTTAGTCAAGAACTGGTATAATGAGATACATAAATGGCTTGCACAGAGGATAAATGCTCTAGCTATGGATGGAGGATCTAAAGCAGATATAACATTAAAGTTACAACAGTTTATGAACACATATTCCGCTACAAGAGTCGCTACGCCTGTCCTTATCATCTCATATGAAACCTTCAGAATTTACTCAAACATTTTGCATTCTTCTGAAGTTGGTTTAGTATTGTGTGATGAGGGACACAGACTGAAGAACAGTGAAAATCAGACGTATCAGGCATTGATGGGCTTAAAAGCTAAAAGGAGAATATTAATCTCTGGGACTCCAATACAGAACGATTTGACAGAGTATTTCAGTTTAGTTCACTTTGTCAATGAAGGTATTCTCGGTACAGCACATGAATTTAAGAAACGGTATGAAAATCCCATTCTTAAGGGCCAAGATGCATTAGCTACTCCACAAGAAAGGGAAAGGGCACAGGAATGTCTGCAAACACTCACATCAATAGTTAATAAGTGTATGATACGAAGGACTAGTAGTTTATTGACTAAGTACTTGCCGGTCAAGTTTGAACAAGTCATCTGTGTAAAAATGACACCCCTCCAAACTCAGATATACAAGAATTTCATAAATTCCGATGCTATTCGTAACAAG
Organism: Furcula furcula; assembly: GCA_911728495.1. Classification (NCBI taxonomy): domain Eukaryota; kingdom Metazoa; phylum Arthropoda; class Insecta; order Lepidoptera; family Notodontidae; genus Furcula; species Furcula furcula. Next base: position 12,474,206 of record OU452258.1, read on the forward strand.
TTTAGTGGGACAGGCGAGAAGAACACCCTCAGTGCATTGTCAAGTATAACAAGCCTCAAAAAGCTTTGCAATCATCCTGATTTAGTTTATGACAAAATTATGGAGAGATCTGAAGGTTTTGAAAAAGCCTTTAGCTTACTACCCAGCAACTATGACACTAAAGATGTCCGACCAGAATTATCTGGGAAATTGTTGATATTAGATTGTATTCTGGCAAACCTAAAGACCAATACAGATGACAAAATTGTTCTTGTTTCAAATTATACTCAAACTTTGGACTTATTTGAGAAATTATGTAGGAAGAGAAGTTATCAATATGTTAGGCTTGATGGGTCTATGACAATAAAAAAACGTGCTAAGGTAGTTGAGAGTTTCAATGATAAGGACTCCAAAGAATGGATATTTATGTTGAGTTCAAAAGCTGGAGGGTGTGGATTGAATCTCATTGGTGCAAACAGATTGATCATGTTTGATCCAGACTGGAACCCGGCTAATGATGACCAAGCTATGGCGCGAGTTTGGCGCGATGGTCAAAAGAAACCATGTTACATATATAGGCTACTGGCAACAGGCACAATTGAGGAAAAGATATTCCAAAGGCAAGCCCACAAAAAGGCTTTGAGTGACACAGTTGTTGACCAAAATGAGGAGTCACTACGTCATTTCACATCTGATGATTTGAAGGATCTATTTAGACTTGAAGAAAATACACTATCTGATACACACAGCAAGTTTAGATGTCGTAGATGCATTAATAATATTCAGGTTACGTTGCCTCCAGAGAATTCTGATTGTACTTCAGATTTGTCCAATTGGTACCACTGTGCGGATAAGAAGAATTTGGCTGATTTGGTGTTGAAACAATGTTGGGATTTGGCTAAGAGCATTTCTTTTGTATTCCACCATAGATCAGCACAAACTGAAGCCCAGAAGACTAATGAGGAAGATAAAGAAAATTTACCAAAACCAAAATGTCAGAAGATTGAAATAGACGAAGATTACTCTGAGCCTGATGATAGTGCTGATGAAGATTATGAATGATTTTTCTTTTGTTTTTCGTTTTTACAGCAGAGTTGCGTAATTAATTATGTTAATTGTATATTGTTGTATTGTACACACATCAAAAGTGTCTAGGGATCAAGCATTTTTAAGCGGATTTCTTGAGATTGAGATGTGGCTTTGTAATAAATTTATGATTTTATAAATTTATATGGATCCTTTTTGGTGCATTTCATAATTTGAATCAGGAACTGTGAATCAAATTCGAGTAAAAGATGAAAATCAGCTGTCAATATTTTCCCTATAAAAACATACAACGCATTGAAGACATTATTAGTGCTACTGTTTCCCTACTACTGATTAAAACCAACGTTATTATGGAGCGGCGACGTCATTTAAGCAGGGAAGAAATGCTCAGAGCCGTGGGAATGATAGAAGCTGGTTCCCGGCAACGTACTGTGGCTTTAGCTCTGAATACAAGTCAGAGTGTTATCAGTCGACTTTGGACACGTTACCGAAGCACTGGTACCGTGGCTGAGCGCCATGGAGGACGGTATCGCTGCACCACACGGAGACAAGACCGATATATTCAAATCTTAACTCGAAGAGCTCCAACAATAACTGCCATGATGTTAGCCGTGAGGCTTCATCACTCTTCAGGGAACTTAATTAGCGACCAAACAGTCAGAAACCGCTTGCATGAAGTGAACCTTCATTCCCGAAGACCGCTACGGGTACCACCTATAGCAATGCACAATCGTAGGATTCGATATCAATGGGCTCTTGAACACAGAAATTGGGCAGAAGAACAATGGCCTTTCGTGTGCTTTTCTGATGAGTCTCGTTTTGGTATGAGACCGGATACAAGACGTATACGACACTGGAGAACCCCTGGACGCCAACAGCGATTAAAATCCTGCCAGGAAGTCCATCCTTATAGTGGTGGAACCATCATGGTATGGGCGGGTATTTGGATCGGCGGAAGAACTGAGTTGATTTGGATCAGAGGCAACCTCAACGCTCAAATTTATGCTGAGACGATTGTATCAGACGTCATCGTTCCTCTACAAGTGCAAATCGGTCCCTTATTTCAGTTAATGCATGATAATGCACGACCGCACACCGCAAGAGTTGTAAGACAGACTCTCGCCGCAGCTAACATCAATGTCCTGCCCTGGCCTGCTCAGTCGCCAGACTTGAACCCGATTGAGCATGCATGGGATATGCTACAGAGAAGAGCTCTGCCGAATATGGAGGGTATCCAGTCGCAAGAAGACCTTTTTTTGTTGTTGCAACGAACATGGGCGGCCATTCCACAGCGTGATTTGGATGAACTCATTTTGAGTATGCCAAACCGATGTTCTTGTGTTGTTAGTGTTCGCGGTAGAAACACGGATTATTAATTGTTTAAGTTACCCAATAAAATTTTAAAGAAAACTGTTATTTCAGTCTTTTTTTCGAACTTTTGTGTTAGTGGTTCAAATGTCAAAAATCCCTTTATTAGGAAAATGGCAAATTTCTTTATTAATGCAAAGGTGACTTGGTTTATCGTTACTGTGGCAAACGAAAACACTTTATTTGATGAATCCTTAAAGAAAATTTTAATTAATATCAATCAGGAGAAAAGTTATTGCAAAAATATATGTTGATCCCTAGACACTTTTGATGTGTGTATATTGTAATGCCTCTAGATGTAAGACAAGATTATGAGAGTGCCTATACATACAAACATAGAAATATTATTATAATGAACTTTTTATTTCTATCAGTTCCTCTGATAAGTCTGCAAATTAAATTGGTTTACTGCAAGTAGTTATACTTTTAATTCTACATGTATGAATAGAACAAAAACGCAACTTTAACAAATATATAATATATTCTTACTTACATGATTAACAAATTGTACACTTACAGCTAAGTATATAATATTAAATTAATTTTATCAACACCAACATAATATGGAAACAAAAGTGTCTATCAGGAATTAACTTGAGCAGCTAAGTTTGAGTCCGTACGACCAACTCGGCGGCTGCGACGCATAGCCCCGTTTCTCCGCTTCTTCGTTCACTTCAAACGGGTTTTTGAACATACTGAGTAGAAATCTCACCTGAAATATTAGACATGATAAAGCATAGCTTTGCTTCCACCGGGAATAATGGTATGCAAAATTCTACAATGAAAAACGTGTCCGTTTCGACTGCTCGGCCACAGTGTCGTAGAAAAACGACACTGTGGCCGAGCAACGGCACAAACAAACGGCACTGTGGCTGTTCCTTCGTAATATTGACGTAATCGTCAATATTATGAAGGAATTTGCTAAACTCAAACGATGAAGGTCGCACATTCGCAGACTCAATATTCAGAGAGTTATGAAGGCATAACCGTGGCCGCGCAGTCGACGTTAGGCCGTTGGCTATTTGCATCCACCGGTTACCGGTTAACGCGAAACGTTCTCGTCTAAATTATTTCATTACACACCATGATATCAAGTTCAATATTAGAGAACTAAAGATCTTAGGTACCAGTTACGTATGTAGGTACCTATTGTATTAGTAAAAGTAACTTAATTACCTCAGTGCCGATGAAACTGGGATAAGCAATCACTTCAGGATCATGCATTTATTGCCTTTTCTTAATTATAGGCGTTTTTAACACGAAGAGATTTAAGTCCCGTAGGTCGTAAAGTCAATACATTTGGGGGTTTTTTATACTTTCTGCATTTTCTTCGAAATCGTATCAGCGATTAGCAAAAAGAATGAGACCTCTACTGAGCCCCGTTTATTAGATCTGCGTGGCCGCGCAGTTCTCCATCGGTCGACTGCGCGGCCACGGTTATGCCTTAACTGCCATAACTCTCTGAATATTGGGTCTGCGTGTTTCTCTCTGTGCGTGTGTGTATGTAACTAGCTTACTTTAGGATTGTATACCAACCTTTTCAAAATCGTTTTTCTCAGCATCAACTATGGCTTCTTGCAACATCCAATTTCTGGGGACGTAAACTGGATTGACCTTGACCATGCGTGCCCTTCTATCATGTTCGCTAACTAAAAATAGATTTTATTATCAATACAGTAATAATGACAAAATAACGTTAGGGAGGGGGGAAAGTACGGCACATAGATAAATGCCTCCCCCCTCCGGGCTCTCGCTAGAGATTACTCAGAATCTCTTCATAGACGGTATTTTTGACGGGCCCGTTGGTCTAGTGGTTAGACACCCTGGCTGCTACCCGATGGATCGTGGGTTCGATTCCCACCAAGTGTCTGAGTGTTATTTATCTATTTAAGTATGTATTTACCAAAATAAACATGTATATAAGTATTAGTATCAGTTGTCTGGTTTCCATAGTACAGGCTCTCCTAGTTTGGGATCGGATGACCGTGTGTGGATTGTCCCAAGATATTATTATAGCGTCAATGGAGATCACCGAGTAGGTTTTAGTGGGACAATCCCACATAACTGCCTCCGCCCCTACAAACACTGAATACCTTTTGAAGGTAAACTCCCAAGGGAGGGAGCATGGTAGAGGGTGCAATTGGACCGTTCCCCTCTTGATTCGATCAAAACGTAAGGCCCTCCCTCTATCCCCACAAGTGCAGCAGGCTCAGAGTTTTATGACAGATTGTCACTCCTCCCCACACTTCCCTACTTAGACAAATTAAAACTACATAAACAAATACACTACCGCTCTTTAGGTAAAATCGACCACCATACAAAATCCTGGGTAAAAAATTTATGAAATTAGAAATAGCATTGCCTCTATCAGAAGTACGCTATTTTAATGTTTGGGTTCTAGCCGTATGTAGAAGGTTTCCTTATTGCTTCTAGTGTGCAATTTGGATCATAAATCTATAAAATAAGCCAATAATATGGCATATAACCATCGATATAATATATAAACTAGATTTGGTGTCACGGTTCAAAAAGTGGTAGCGAGAAATAGCGCCCTTGTGTCGCTATTTCTTTACAAGCCACATCCTGACAAATTTATTTTTGCCGATACTGTCTATATGAAACTGTCAAACTACAAGTCATTATCATTATAAAATCGTTAGTTCACGTTTCCGCCACCAGCACAGATAAGTTTGCAACCTCCGCGACCACATTTTAGATGTCATTTTGTTCGTGAATGTTTATCTAGTTTATATATTATATCGATGCATATAACCATTTATACCATTATATATACCATTTTCCGTCTCCAATCTATCTTGGTAGCTCTTCACCCACTTCTCCCATGTGGACTCATCACAGAATTTGCTCAGACACCACTTACTCTCCAGTACTGGCTTGTCCAGTAATTGCCTTGTATCAACCTGTTATAAAAATAACATGGAATATATAAGCCGACATACCTACAGATCAGCAGATATTCTGGCGCAAAGCAGCAGTGTGTAAGCACACACACACACACAGCCACAGCAAGTGGTTGTGAGAAGGGCACTGTAGCTGAAGAAACTACTGGAATCAAAGGACTTATTAACTAATATAACAGGTGACATGCGTCACGATAGTACCACAGTATATAAACTAATAAAGTAGTTCGACGCCTTTGATGTTTGAGTAAAAGCTGACACCGCATGGCGTACTCCGTAGCACGTAGGGTTGTCACAGTTTGTTTTTATAATTTACTTAAAATATTATATTATACTAAAATACTAAGTAAATTATATTTCTATTAGCGCACGGGATGGTAATGATTTCTTTGTTTATAATTATTTACTTTATTTATTGAAGTTCTTCATAGTAAGAAATACAAAAAGGCATACAAATAGAGAGACAAATACAAATAGAGTTTTACAATGTTATGTAATATATTGTAATGAATTAATAAATTTCCAAATCGTTTATTATAAATAGCCAACTGAAAAATATTTTCGGTTTGTATATTTACTGGATATGAAATTTCTGTAATATATAATGAAATGTTCAAAAAATTCTGTATAATGAAATGTATAAAATATGTCAGTCATTTTCGATTTGAATATGGATGTCATTTTCGTAATCAGCACCCCGAGAAACCTCAAAATGACACCAAAATTTTTTTTTCGAATAACAAATATTCCACCATTTTGGATTTCAAAATGGATGCCATTTTCTTAATCAGCACCCCGAGAAACCTCGAAAATGACACCGATAATTTTTTTTTAAATGAAGAAAATATTCGCCACTTTGGATTTAAAAATGGATGCCATTTTCGTAATCAGCACCCCGAGAAACCTCGAAAATGACACCAATAACGTATTTTGAAAAAAGAAAAAATCCGCCATTTTGGATTTGAAAATGGATGCCATTTTCGTAATCAGCACCCCGAGAAACCTCGAAAATGACACCAATAACATGATTTTGAAAAAATAAAAAATCTGCCATTTTGGACTTAAAAATGGATGCCATTTTCGTAATCAGCACCCCGAGAAACCTCGAAAATGAATTTTTTTTGAAAAAAGAAATAATCCGCCATTTTGGATTTGAAAATGGATGCCATTTTCGTAATCAGCACCCCGAGAAACCTCGAAAATGACACAAATAATTTTTTTTTTAAATAAAGAAATATCCGTCGTTTTGGAATTGAAAATATGTAAAATAATATCTCTCTCACACAGCACAGGTAGTATAAACCTAATGGTTTTAATAACTGCTTACAAAAAAAATACATACATGACGAATTCTTTTTTTGAAGTCGGTTAATTAAATCAAATACGAGGCTGACTCGTATTTGATTTAATTAACCTGAAAGTTATGTCCCGAGCTACTAACTAATTCGGGCGGCAGCAGCGTACGCAGCTCGGGCGCGCCTACCCGCGTCTCACCCCTCACACCCCGCACGATTGCCCTGTCTAGACGGCTTCGTTGGACGACTGTATTGGTTTATAGACTGTGATAGTACGATGTCCAAGGGCGGGCGTCTGACCATATCGTCTTGCTCGCTTCGTCACTTTGTACAAGAAACTTCAAAACTATGGTACACCAATAGCATTTTCTCCTATCAGATCATAGCACAGTCGGCGACGCAACCATAGATTTAAGATTTTTCACTATATATAATATCTTTGAACGCAACAGTCTAGTGGATTTCCAACCTTTTTTACATCAAGACTCCGCTGAACCATTGCTGAAACTTTAACGTCCAATTTCACTAGTAGTAACTAAGATGATCCATGCGTCGTGTGGGCATGAAAAAAGTAGGTCCTGCGCCTAACCTCTCCCCCGGTAGTGTCGGTCTT